>JAIFGZ020000032.1:0-746586 GCA_019925245.2 Oryza australiensis | reverse complement strand
AAGGCTGCAACCTTTCATCCTGAACCGACAACAGCCTCCTTCCCAGGAGCTATTGGCGAGCATGTTTGACCTCAATCGGCGACCCGAGCCGATTGGCAACCTCGTTCAAGGGCCACACCACAACTCCGGCGGCCATCGGCTCCTTCCTGAGTAGTCATCACCACTGGCGAATCGGCCGCCTCCCGCTGTTAACAAACTCCAATACCAATACCCGGGGGGCCAACACGACCACCAGTATTGGCCGCAGACACTGCCACCTCTGTATCGGCAAGGACCCATACCGTATGAACAATACGAGCCGATACCCCAAGCTCAAGACAACATGACTTGGGCCGATCTGATTGCCGATGTAATGCGTGATAAATTCGGCCTCAAACCAAAGGACTCTAGTCACATATACCGGTATCCGTATCCGGAACACTTCGAGAGGGTGCCATTGCCAAACCGGTACAAAGTGCCAGACTTCTCCAAGTTCTCTTGGCAAGACAATGTGTCTACCTACGAGCACATTAGCCGATTCTTGGCTCAATGTGGGGAAGCATCGGCTACAGACGCACTCAGGGTTCGCTTGTTCCCGCTGTCATTATCAGGATCAGCCTTCACCTGGTTCTCGTCGCTACCATACAACTCGATACAGAGCTGGGCCGATCTTGAGAAACAATTCCACAACTATTTCTACTCTGGCAACCATGAGATGAAACTGTCAGACTTAACCAGCACCAGACAGAAGCACGAAGAATCGTCCAAGATTATATTCAATGTTTAAGAGAAATGAGGAATCGATGCTACAGTCTAATCTTATACAATTCCCAGCTAGCCGATTTGGCGTTTCATGGTCTTCTACCGCCAATCCGTGAAAGATTTTTGGCTCAAGACTTCGAGAGCATAACCCACTTGGCCCAGAAAGTGACGGCCCATGAGCGGAGATTTCAAGAATCTAAGAAGGCCTTCAAAAAAGTCGCCCACGTCGCCTACGCAACGGACACGAGAATCAAGCGACGGTGACGCGGAGGTGGCAGCAGCCGAGTGGACCAGGAACAAGAAAGCAATAACCTGCCAATGGTTAAGGTCGGCCAAGGAAGAGAAATATGACTTTGATATCACTAAAGTCGACAGGATCTTCGATCTGCTGCTGAAGGAGAAGCAAATTCGGCTTCTAGACAACCACGTTATACCATCGGCCGATGAGCTCGAAAGGAAAAAATACGCAAGTGGCACAACACCACCTCCCACGGCCACGAACTATTGCAAGGTGTTCACGCAGCAAATCCAATCGACCATTGAAGCCGGGAAGATAAAGTTCGAAGAATCGGCTAAGCCGATGAAGGTTGATGGCAACCCCTTCCCGGTCAACATGGTCCAAAACCGGCCACGGCGAGCTGATCGGTAGCACCGTGTTTGTCGAAACTTGGTTTCGGCAATGTAATTTCTGGGGTCGCAGTCAAGATCGCCAAACACAATGGGTTAGAAGAAGAAGAAGATTTAGACAGGTTCAGGCCCTCTCGTGAGGTAATACCCTACTCCTGTTTCAGTGGATTCGATCCGCCGAGTGTTTTGTATTGATCTTGTGTATCTAAAGCTCTTGCTTGTGAAATCACATATCACTCAGATATCCCTCAAGGGACGCCCCTCACCCCCCTTATATAGTCTTGGGAGGAGGGCTTACAGATCGAAAACCCTATCTTATTCTAAGTTGGTTTTCTCAATCTTACCAAACCGTGACCATAGGCCGATTGCCTTATCTCTATCGGCAATCGTAACACCCAAGTCAAGTTCGGCTTACGATATGGCGGGCGCAATCTATTCCTACCTCCGGTCGGATAAGCTTGCCATGTATATACCCGATTGCCACAATCTCCACAGTAGCCCCCGAGTCCTTTTCAGTCGACGAGACAACTCAGCTTCAAACCAAATCAGCACTTCACCAAAAAATCTCTTTGACCGAGTGCTTTTGACGCAGTGATTCCATCATATCTGCTGAATCTTCCCGAGTGGCTCCAAAGGCTGTGAAGGGCTGGAAAAATATATAAAAATTTCTCAAAAATAAATATCTAGGTGCATCTCTGATGCACCTAATTAGAATGTAGCCCCGACTATGTGGTTAGTCAAAAATAGGCTAAGCATATAGTCAAGAACTATAAAAAATCATTCTTATGTAGATGCTTAGCTCATGCTAAAGCAATCACAGAAATCTCATGCGAGTGAATTTGCCTGAGTCATCTCAGAACAAATAATTCAATCAACCCTCGTGGGTGAAAAGCACTCGGTAAGCTCATGCTTATCCGAGTGGATTTGCCAGTAATCCCGGAACAAACATTTCAATCATCCCTCATGGGAAAACAAGTTCTTTCAATCATATGAAAAATATGACCAAATTATTAAATAGCTTATGCCATAATACTGGTCTCAATCTATAAAGATCTTCACCAAGGTGGAAAAACAAACGGCATTGGTAAGGTTACCTGACCAAATGCCAAAAAACCAAACAGCTCTTGTCATCAACGTAGCTATAAAAACTTAGCTGTCGGTCACCTTCCAAATTGCACCGTGCCAGCTTCTCATGAAGTCAAGCAAACCGCAATATGGAAGGATTTTTAAAGGTATAGGGCACTCGGACACGCGCATATTGCCAGAGCAAATCTGCTTAAGCACATCCGCTTAAGTCCCTAAGGACACGCATCGGACCACACCTTAGCTGGGCCGTAGATTTTCTTGTGGGCTCGGCCCAATTACCAGAAAACCTAACGCAACCCTCAAATCTTTCTATAAAGATGCGAGGTCGTCCCCGCCTCTTCGTCTTCCAAAAGATTCCCCTTTTCTCAGCCTTGTTCACCGAGTCCATCGCGGAGAACCCTAGACTCGCGCGCTCCCAAATCCATCCATTAAGGAGCTCGCTTTCTGCAACAACCAGCTTCCGTAGCCAAATCCCTCATGCTCCCCTGTCAAAATCCCCACTTTTTCCGTCCGGATCCACTCCCCATCAACACCACTCTCATGGCGGAGGAAAGAAGGATCCCGTTCGACCAATAGGCCGCATCGGACGTGAAGGAAACCACTCTCAAAGAGATGGTGAAGCACGGCGTGCTTCCGCCAAAGGAGATCGTGGGATGGCGCCCGGCGGCGGGGGAGGAGTTCCCGACACCGAACACCGGTGAGCTCGTCATTTTCACTTCTTTCTTCTATTGCGGGTTCAGTCTTCCCACCTCCGAGTTCTTCCGGGGGCTTCTAGATTACTATGGGCTTCATCTCTACCATCTGAACCCCAACTCAATGCTTCACATAGCTCTCTTCATTCATGTGTGTGAAGCCTTCCTTGGCATTCTCCCCCACTTCCATCTCTTCCGTCGCATGTTCTATCTCAAACCTCATCCGAACAAGGACCAGCCTTGCGTTGTTGGTGGGGCAGGTTTCCAACTCCGCGGATCTCTCCGCAAGGAGTATTTTTCTCTTCCTTTGAAGTCTTCCAACAAGGGATGGCACGCGGGCTGGTTCTACATTAGCAACCTAGAACCCAGCCTGCCATCTTTCGTCGGCCTTCCTCCTGTCCCCAGTCCATCATGGAGCACTGTTCCAGTAGCCCAAGATTGGGACGAGGCCAACGAGCTGCTCGCGAATATCCGGCGATGAAGCAAAGGGGTCTTCGCGGGGAACAAATCACTCGGCACTTCATCGAGTGCCGGCGGCTCCCGATCAAGGAACGGTCAAAGCTAGCCTTTGAGTATGAAGGCGGAACGGACCCCAATCGGGAAGACCCGATCCACTCAAGTACGAGATCCACGAAGATCCGGATGTACAAGCTCTTCTCGGCGGAATTGCGGTTGAGCGGGTCCTCATTCTGCGGTCCTTCCCTTCAGCATCCACCGACCTCCTCCTCCGGTAAGCCGTTTGGTTGCTTCATAGTATCTTTCTATCTTGACATCTTGCCTCTCAACATTGTACACTCTTTCTTCGCGGAAAATGCCTCTATCACCTCCAAGCCATACAAGGTGTCCCATGATGACGCGCCGCGTCGCCCGCCAAGAAGCCGGTGGCGGGATCAAGATCCAAAGCGACCCGGTCGGGAAGCGAGCGGCGCCGAGTGAAGACTCGAACAAGCGTGCGAGCAAGAGGAGGCTGATTATAGAGGACTCGGATGACGACGTCCGGCTCCTCCCACGAGACCCCACCTTTGAGACGATCACCGCGGACGGCGCCGAAGATCCGCCGGTCATCCAGGTATGCTCTGACACCGAAGTCTGAACTCTTTTGTTAAAAACTTCTCTTTATCTTTACCCTTGCTATATTCACTTTCGCAGGAGGCCCCAGGACATAGATCCTGCCGGGGGGAATGAAAAATCGACCCCAACCGTTGTTCCCGAGGTGCCAAGGCCAGCAGAGCCAAAGCCCCGGGACCCACAACTAAGTGCGAGCGCTCAGGAAACAACCTTCACCTCCAAAGAAGGATGCCCCGAGGAAGGAGCCCCAGCCCAGCCAAATGATATCCCTACCGAAACCACACGTACGGGGAAGCCCGAGGCCGCGGCTCAAGCCCCCGGCCGAGGGTCACTCGGCGCGAGTCGGAAGAAGGAGGCCAGCGGGCCACTCCGCCTAAGCAAGCGGCCGCCGAACGGTGAGATTTGTTTGAAGTTCTCCTTTACTCTTTCGATTTGAATCTTTCATGTCCTCATTTGTCCTTCCCGCTTGTCGACCACGGTGGAGGAGATCCCCGGTTGCGAGTCCTCGAACACAGGTTCCCCCATTCGGATCGAGTGGCGGGACTCGGAGGGCGAGAGGCGGGGCATCATCTTAGACCGGCAAGCCGAAAAGATGAAAGGGATGCCCTTGTCGAGAGCCTGAACGAGGCGACCTGCTCAATGTAAGCCTTTGTCTTTCTCTTAAATTGTATCATCATTGTCTTTCAATCGGTCACTCTTCTGCTATTGCACGCAGAAGGAGTATTGCCGCTCTATGGCTAAATCCGAGGTGCTTGAGAAGTTGGTTCCCCACCTGATCTCCTTAGAGGACGTTCAGCGGCAGTGAAGGCCACTCGGGAGGAGGCCGCGTCAAGGGAGGCGGCTTTAAGGAGGAGATCGCAGAGCTTCGGGAGGCGAATCTCGACCTCCGAGGATCAATCGAGAGTGAGCCCGTCTCTCCATTCTCTTCACGATTCCCATGTTGATTTCAGTTGTTGACGATCTTCTTTCGTAGAAAATTCTTCGGAGGTCCATTCGCTTCAAGTCCAGCTAGAAGCGGTTAGCCTCGACATGGCCGAGATGGAGGTCGAGTTTGAAGGTAATCTTCTTTGAAGTGAAACCTCTTGTGTCGCTTTATTTCCGAGTGCTTTGAATGATCCGGGACTTTTGGCAGCTTACAAGGTAAAAACCCGAGTCCAATACGACGTCTTGCTTGGGCGGATCAAACGAAGCGACGAAATGCGGGAAGAGGTCGCCAATGCCGCCATGCTGATCTTGCTGTCCTTGTTCGACCAAGGAGTTGGGACCAGTTCGCTGGAGCCGATTGAGATATTTGACAAGCTGCGGCTGGCTCCCGACCGATACCTGGCCAATATCACCGAAGCGGCCGGCATGGGGCTGGTCGGCTCTTGCACGACCAAGTCCCTTTACCCCAGTGGATATCCACTCGGTCGGAGAAGGCTTTGCTGATGGAACGATGGACGAGCAGGCCTTGGACATGCTAAGTGAGGCGCAGGAAGCGGCGAAGAAAATATCCCTTGATGTAGTAAACAACTTCAAGATTTGATTTGTCTTTCTGACTTTGTCTTGTAGATGTCACATATCCGTAACATTCTAATGTAGAACTTGTGATATTTTTAGTTTATTTATGTTAATGCCTTGATTCGAGCTTTTGCGTGAAATTTCTTAAGTAGTTTTCGTCTGGCTGTCATCAAGCCTAGGCTCGATTAGGTCATCGGAAAACTCTCGGTCCTTAGACACGAGCTCAAATCGAAGGACATTAAACAATGATAAACCAAATTATGCACAAGAGTTGATGAGGAAAACTTGAGCTTTATTGACATGTGTACAGCCCCCGACTGCTAACTCAAGAAGTCATCTTGCTTGAGGTTGGCAGTCAAGGAAAACATGAGGCCTTAGCCAAATTAGGCATAAAATCGTCGAAGATGCTCGATGTTCCAGGAGTTCTCCACCATAGACCCGTCTTCGCGCTTTAGCCGGTATGCACCGGGCCGAGTCACTTCAGCGATTATGTATGGTCCTTCCCATAGGGAGATAACTTGTGTCGATCTTTGGTGGTCTGGATCTTGCGTAGGACCGGTCGCCAACAATGAAAGCTCGTGTTCGCACGTTGCGGCGTGGTATCTTCTAAGCCCTTGAAGGTATTTGGCCGACTGGATGAGGGCTGCCTCGCGGGCCTCTTCCAATCGGGTGAGGTCATCCACTCGGTCGGGTCGTAGCGTTCATCGTTGAAGCCGCGGACCGGAGGGACTCATACTCCATCTCGTTTGGCAACATGGCTTCGCGCCATAGACCAAAAAGAAAGGAGTTTGGCCGGTAGCCCGCCGGGTGTGGTTCGCAGCGACCATAAAACCGAGGGAAGTTCTTGGACCCACTTGCCGGCGTAAGGGTTTAGGCGGTCGAAAACGCGGGCCTTAATGCCTTGGAGGACCATGCCGTTGGCTCGCTCAACTTGTCCGTTGCTTTTGGGGTGAGCTACTGATGCGTAGCAGATCTTGATTCCGAAGTCTTCGCAGAATTCCTTGAAGATGCCTCCCGTGAATTGAGTCCCATTGTCAGTTATAATTCTGTTTGGGACGCCGAAGCGGTGCACGATGTTGAGGAAAATGTCTCGTGCTTTGTCACCAGTAATTGTGGCGACCGGTTTGGCCTCAATCCACTTGGAGAACTTGTCAATTGCGACGAAGAGGTGTGTGAATCCTCCTGGAGCTTTTTTGAAAGGGCCAACCATGTCCAGCCCCCATACCGCGAACGGCCAGGAAAGTGGGATTGTTTGAAGCTCTGGGCGGGACATGGCTTTGTCGGGCGAAAACGGCAGCCTTCGCGAGTTCGTACGACTTTATCCACGTCGGAGACCGCGATAAGCCAAAAGAAACCTTGTCGTAAGCTTTGCCAACTAGAGTGCGTCTTCCGCGTGGCTTCCGCATATGCCGAGTGGATATCTTGGAGTAAGCTGCTTCCCTTCTTCTCGTGTGATGCACCTCATCGAATTCCGGAGGGGCTTCTCTTGTATAGATCGGAGTCAACCATGACGTATGCTTGGCAACGACGCCGGGACGCGTTCGCTTCATCCTGGTCATCCGACGGCTCTTGCTTGGGTTAAGAATTTGATGAGCGGCGTCCTCCAGTCGGTATCAGTCATGGCGACTTCGTTCGTGGTTTGCTCGGTGAGAGTTGTCTTTGTCGTGATGGTTGGTTCGTAGAGATGTTCGACAAAGACGTCTGTTGGGGCAGCTTCGCGCTTAGATCCGAATTGTGCCAGCTCATCGGCAGCTTCGTTGTTATGTCTCAGGATATGAGAGAGTTCGAATCCGTCAAACTTGTCCTCAAGCTTGCGGACCTCTTGTCGGTAGGCCTCCATAGTGTCGTTTAGGCAAGACCAGTCTTTCATCACTTGATTGACGACCAGCTAGGAGTCGCCTTTCACAATAAGCCATCGTATCCCGAGTGAGACTGCTAGGCACAGTCCATGCGGAAGAGCTTCGTACTCGGCAACGTTGTGTGAAGCGGAGAAGTGGAGGTGAAGGACATATCTTAGCCTTTCCCGGTCGGGAAATCAGCACAACTCCGCTCCCAAGCCGGTGATCCTCTTGGATCCGTCGAAGTGCATGGTCCAGTGTTGGAGGTCTTCTCGAGGCACGTTCTCTTGCTGTTCAGTCCACTCGGCCAGGAAGTCTGCCAAAGCTTGTGACTTTATGGACGTTCTTGCCTTAAAAGTCAAGTCCAGCGGCATTAGCTCTAGGGCCCACTTGGCGATGCATCCGGTTGCCTCGCGGTTGTGGATGACGTCGCCGAGTGGGAAAGAGGTGACGATGGTGACCGAGTGACCCTGAAAATAGTGTGCTAATTTCCTCGTGGTTATTAGAACACCATAGAGCAGCTTTTGTACACGAGGGTAGCGAATTTTGGCTCCTGCCAATACTTCGCTAACAAAGTAAATTGGCCTTTGAATCTTAAGTCTGTCCTTCCTCTTCGCGTTCGACCACAAGGACCGTGCTGACCACTTGGTGAGTGGCGAGACGTACAACGGTAGAGGTTCTGGGGCTGAGGTGAGGCCGGGACGGGTGGCATGGTAAGGAACTCTTTGAAATCTTCAAAGGCTTGGTTGGCTTCCGCGGTCCACTGGAAGTCGTCTGTCTTCTTTAGCAGTCTGAAGAAGGGCATGCCTCGTTCGCCGAGTCGGGATATGAAACGGCTTAGTGCCGCCATGCGGCCGGTGAGCTTACGGACGTCTTTACGGTTACTCGGGGTTTCATGTTTAAGATGGCGTTGATCTTCTCTGGATTTGCTTCAATGCCGCGATGTGACACCATGAAGCCGAGCGGTTGCACGATGGAACACCAAAGTGCACTTCTCCGGGTTTGACTTCATTCGAAGGCCCGGATGTTTGCAAAGGTTTCTTCTAAGTCGGCGATCAGGTCTTCTTTCGCTTGGTCTTGATGACGACATCGTCGACGTAAGCTTCAACGTTCTTGCCAATCTGCGTCTGAAACATCTTTGGATCATGCGTTGGTATGTGGCTCCAGCGTTCTTCGAGGCCAAAAGGCATGGTGATGTTGCAGTAGGCCCGAACGGCGTGATGAACGATGTCTTCAGCGGTCGGATTCTTTTAAGTTGATCGATGATAGCCCGAGTAACGATCCGGAAGCTCGGGAGTTGGCACGGCATTGAGTCGATGACTTGGTCGATACGAGGTAGCCGAACGGATCTTTGGGGCGAGGCTTTGTTGAGGTCGGTATAGTCAACGCACATGCGCCATTGCCCCGTCTTCTTGCGGACCGGGGCGGTTGGCTAACCGGTCGGGATGGAGGACTTCTTTAATGAAGCCGGCAGCCAAGAGCTTTGCGAGTTCTTCTTTGATAGCGTCTTTTCGATCTGTGCGAATCGCATAATCGTTGTTTTATCGGTTTGGCATCGTCTTTGACGTTCAAAGAGTGCTCGATCACCTCCCTAGGAATTCCGGGCATATCGGATGGTTTCCAAGCAAAAACATCTTTATTATTTCGGAGAAAGGTGACGAGCGCGCTTTCCTATTTGGGATCTAGGTCAGCGCTGATTACAGCAGTTTTCGAAGGATCAGACGGATCAAGGGAGATCTTCTTGGTCTTGGCGTCGCCGGATCCTGATTTGGCTATCTTCTTCGTGGGGACTTCGCCCTCTGCCGAAGTCGATGCAGCCAATCGGACTTCTTGTTGGCCACGTAATCTCTCGCGAGATTGGGCCATGTCGCAGCTCTCCTTATCGCAGGTGAAGGCTTGCTTCACATCGCTGCGAAGAGTAATGACGCGCGTTGGGACCCGGCATCTTCATGCAAAGGTAGGTGTAGTGAGGGATCGCCATGAACATGGCAAGCGCAGCCTTCCGATGATGGCGTGATATCTTTGTTTCGAAGTCGGCCACCTCAAAGGTGACGTTCTCCGTTCGGAAGTTCTCTCGGGCTCCGAAGGTGATGGGAGGGAGATATGCCCGAGTGGTGTTGAAGACAGCCCAGGATAACTCCGTGGAAGGGGGCTGAGCTTGCTTTCGGTTCGGCCCTCGGGATCGCATCTCATCCATGGTCTTGGCAAATAAGATGTTGAGGCGCGCTGCCCCATCGATGAGGACGCGCTTAAGCGATGTTGCGGACCACGGGGTCCGGGCGAGTGGATAGCGCCCGGGTGAACCACTCGGTCGGGATGATCCGAGCGGTCAAACGTGATGGCCACTTCCGACCATCGCAGATATTGAGGACTTCGGGTTGAACCGCGTTGACCTCCGGTCGGTTAGCTTTTGTTTCCTCTTGGACTCATAAGCTAGCGGACCTCCGAAGATGTGGTTGAGCCCCCACTGGGTCTTGAAAAGGTTCGGCATTTTCAGCCGCGTTGTTCTTTTGGCGCCGACGGGCCAGCCTCGTCGTCGGCTTCTTGCCGAGCTACGCCGCGTCTTGTTCGGCGAACGCTTGTAGATAAAGCGAGTCCTTCGCCGCGTGCTTATGATTCGGATGATGGGTGCAGGCGTTCATGATTGCGTCGTAGGCGGCGACTCGGGGACGGCGTTGAGTGTTGGAGGTTGCGGCGACTAGGTCCTCGGATCGGCGCTTGCGATCTTTCCGGCCTGGTTATCGTTGTTGCCGCCATCCTTCTTAGGATTGCGGCTTCCTCCCGCTTGCTTGTCTTCCCTTCTATCGGGCCGGTCTTGACGGGCGGCCTTAATGGCGTCATTGGATTTGGCGTACGAGTTCGCCGTCTCGAACATTTGCTTCACCGTCTTCGGTGGTTTGCGCCCGAACTTCCCGATGAGCAGCTCATCACGGACTCCCTTCTGGAAGGCGGCGATGATGATGTCGTCGGTGATATTCGGGATCTTGTTGCATTTCTCGGAGAAACGACGAATATAATCCTTCAGGGGCTCGTCCGGCTTCTGGATGACGTTGTAAAGGTCAAAGTGTGTGCCGGGCCTCTCGAAGGTACCTTGGAAGTTGGCGATGAAGTGATCCCTCAGCTCGCTCCACGAGCCGATTGAGCCTCTTGGCAGGCTTGTGAGCCAATTTCTGGCTGAGTTTGCGAGGGCCACGGGCAGGTAATTGGCCATGGCTTTGTTGTCGCCACCTGCAGCTCGGATGGCAAGGGTGTATACGGTTAGCCAAGATTCAGGGTCGGTCTTGCCATCGTACCTTTCAATCCTGTAGGCTTAAAGCCACTTGGCGGTGCACTCGACGGAGTTCCCGAGTGAAGGGCTGGTACTCCGTCGTCGCCGCTATCGGGTGATCCCCTCCGATCTTCCGAGTGCGTCGGTCGCCCTCGTAGCGGCGATCGAGGACCTCCCGCGAATCACTCGGCGGGGTCTTCGGTTGGCTGATTGGATAGCTGGCTGTTGCGGCGGACTCGGTGGTGGACGGGTGGACGTCCGTGTCGTTTGTCGCGGGAGTTGGCCGTCGCTCTTGGTACTTCAGCGTGGATTCGCGAGGTGGGCCTCTTGGCACGGTTGTCGGCCGAGCCGGCTATAGTCTCCGACTTTAGAGGTGGAAGCCGGCTCTTGTCGGCGTTTCGGCCACGGTCGGTCGGCCTTCGTGCGAAGTGGTGGGATGGCCGTTAGCCGTGGCAGCGACGATGGGTCTTGATCTTATCAAGTATAGGAGTCACGTTGGCAGGAGCCGTCTCCATGACGGTGTCCAAGAGCGTGAGTGCAGCAACGGCATTCTGTTGTGGCGTCTGGAAGATGTTGGTGTTGCGAACCCGCGTTTGGAGTATGGCCTCCTGGGCGGATCGTCCGGCTGCACGTAGATCCTGCTTCCTTTTGTCGGCCTCGTCCTTGCGTTGTTTCTCCTCCTCGGCTGTCTTGCGCTCGAGCTCCACCCTGGCTCTCTCTTCTTCGGCAAGCCTTCTGGCCATGGCTGAGTCGGACTCGTCCGGCTCGGCCATGAGGACGTCAAAGCACTTCGGCTCATAGTCCATGCGGCAGTCGGAGTTGTCGGCTTCGTCAGAAGTGATGCCGTAGAGGTTGTCGAAGCCGGCGGAGCTGAGGTATCCATTGAGCTCCGAAGATGAGCAGGAGCCGAATGATGGGAGGATGACAGCGACCTCCCTTGATCCTGGGTAACCCGGATCTGGATCGTTCCAGTCCGAGTCAGAGTTTGGAGATGAGGGCTCCTCCGAGTGGGTCGCCGCCGACTCGGGGGAGAGAAGTTTGCTGAAAATCTCGGCGACGTTTGGTAACCCAAACGGCACTGAGAGGTCTTCATCTGAGTAGATCGCTTCCGTCGGGGAGGCGAGAAGATTGGCGCAGATTTCGGCGGTATTCGGTAGTCCGAATGGTGCCAAGTGAAGTCCGTTGTCGGAGAGAGTAGATTGCATCTTGGTCTTCAAGATGTCGTCGAAGATCTCGGCGCTATTGGGGAGCCTGAACGGCGCCGAGTGGGTCTTTCCTTCTGACTGGTTTGAGTCCGAGTCGAAGGAGGAGTCGCCGAAGAAGTTGTTGGCGGCGAAGTCGCCGAATCCTGAAGGAGATCCCATCGCGCTTGTTGGCGAAATTGTCGAGGAAGTCTCGACGCGCGCCCCTACAGCGCGCCCAGCGTCGAAACTTGGTTTCGACAATGTAATTTCTGGGGTCGCAGTCGAGATCGCCAAACACAATGGGTTAGAAGAAGAATAAGATTTAGACAGGTTCAGGCCCTCTCGTGAGGTAATACCCTACTCCTGTTTCGGTGGATTCGATCCGCCGAGTGTTTTGTATTGATCTTGTGTATCTAAAGCTCTTACTTGTGAAATCACATATCACTCACATATCCCTCAAGGGACGCCCCTCACCCCCCTTATATAGTCTTGGGAGGAGGGCTTACAGATCGGAAACCCTATCTTATTCTAAGTTGGTTTCCTCAATCTTACCAAACTGTGACCATAGGCCGATTGCCTTATCTCTATCGGCAATCGTAACACCCAAGTCAAGTTCGGCTTATAGATATGGCGGCGCAATCTATCCCTACCTCCGGTCGGATAAGCTTGCCATGTATATACCCGATTGCCACAATCTCCACAGTGTTAGTGATATGCCCTAGAGGCAACATGGAGATGTTGGATATCATGATCAATGTTTATGTATTTATGAATAAAATGTTATTCAGTTCCATGAAATAGACATCTTGTATTGATCAATAAGTATGTGACTTATTTATGAGACTTTCTATATGTATGAATCTATTTCTAAACGATCCCTGATTACATGTCATATTGTCGAAACAAATATGATTCTAAGATCGGCATGTTTATTGATTGATGATCATGTATCATAGATCATGGTATGGAGATACCAAATCAATATACGTGGACATGTGTTAGAGAACACATTGTTGGATAGACCCACCATGAGACACTGCAGGAATTTATTTGCCATTAGTTGGTCTCAGGTAGCGTTCGTACAAAAGTCCTTAGACCTGAGATCATCATGGATTCCAACATGTGTAGTAGCCTACTTTGGGACTACCAAACGCTATTCCGTAACTGGGCAGTTATAAAAGTAGTCTTCAGGTTTTCTATGAAACATGGAGTGGGATGTGAGTGGTCAAGATGGAATTTGCCCCTCTTTTGGGAGAGATATCTCTGGGCCCCTCGAGATAATGGATTATGGAAGTGCATGGCCAGGCCGAGTTAATTGAGGAGTCAATCAACAGACAGATAATCCAATACGGTTCGAGTGAATGGTTAAGCTATTGAAGGGACGGCACACACATCTTGCCTATAGCTTAATTGGTATCGTGAGGCAAAGGGATTTGTGTACACATTACAGGTTCGAGTTGATATTATATTCTTGTATACAATGGTGTCAATATGTGCTTGCTAGGTGCCGCTGTTGACGGTCGGTTGAGTTGGACCCGAGCCGACGATCGGCTGAGTTGGACTCGAGCCGACGGTCGGCTGAGTTCGACTCGGGCCGAAACCGAGTATACCTGAACCTACAGGGTCGCACGCTTAAGGGGATAAGAACAGGCATTCGAGTTGGACTCGGATACGGCTCGATCGGATAGAGTCGTATGGGCTTACGAAGTCCGACCGGCCAACTCTATGAAGATTCAGATAGGATCCGATTCAAAATATAGTCCCGATGGTCCCGATGGGCCTCTAGGCCCAACCGGCAACTTTATATAAAGGGTGAGGGGTGGAGAGCCGCGGAATGCAATTAGAACCGAATCAATCTGATCACGCGTGCCTTCAGAAGTCGGCGAGATCAATCTCCACGGAAACCCTCCCCACTTCCGAGCCAAACCCTAGCCTTGCATCTTGTGCTAGCACCACGGGTGTTAGGCGTTCTATTCCCGGACGTGTGGATACCGGTAGAGGCGCTGCTACGTTACGGTACTGTTCGTCAGCTACGAATCGGTTGTGGTGGAATCGGCTGCGGTCGGGCGCATCGGAGCGAGGCGCGCGAGCACGGTCACACGACTCGGCAAATCGACTACTCGATGAATCGGCTGATTGGTGAATCGGTTGTTCCCAGGAATCGGCTGTCAGCGAATCTGCTGTGATCGGCTAGTACAGTTCTAGATCGGATAGGTCCTGATTGGCTATTTCTGCTGCGTACTCCAATAGGTCCTGATTGGCTATTACTTGCAAGTGTTCCTGGTTTGCGCGGTAGAAAAGTTTTGTTTTTAGCTAGCGTAGCCTCCGCATAACCCTTCACACCGAATGACATACAACTTAGTCGAAACAGTTAGCGCCTACTCAGGGTCACCCCACAGAGAGCCGATCAGAGATATGACTGCGTCAATCAATATGGTGCACACCAATGCATGATCGGCCGATCGTCGGCCCAGGCAGGGCAGCCTGCTGTGATTCCAACATAGGATCCAAGACGAGGAAGAGAGCCGGCGCGGCAGGCCATACCAAAGGGCGCCTGATCGACTTGGCATGGCATACTACCGCCGCCACGACGGTTGTGATCCGCATTGGCATTGTGAGTTCTTCAGGTTCTGCTGGGAGCAAAGAATGAGGTTGTCAACCCTCAAAAATTGCCCAGCGTGCAGTGATTATAGAGAGGACGAATACAGGGAACCAAAACTGGAGAGTTCCAACCGATTCGTCCCCCGAGCCGTTCGGCTTAACCAGCGTAAACCTTCTGTTCATGATCGGCACGGTCCCATCCGCCAAGACTTCTTCCAGGAAGAAGATCAAGAAGAGGTCGACGACAAGCAATTGGCCAACCCCCAATGGTGCCCTTCGGACCTCTTTACCAAAACACAAAAGATAAAAATCCAGCGGCTCAAGAGCGAGGGGCAGGAGGAAGAAGTACGGTTGACGATCCAATAGCAGCAACGTCGGCGGGGCACAAAGCGATGGCGCACCAAGAAACAAGCAGCCCCAGCTGACGAAAGCCCAGCCGACAAAGCCAGAAGGGCTAAAAGGGAAAGCAGTAGTCTCGGCATCAGTCAACATGGTTTTCATTCTACCAGCCGAGTTTGAGGCTGCCGAGGCTGATGCAGACATAGTGGAGGAGACCTTGGCTAGACTAGTTTTGTCCCCAGAACAAGCTATTTTTGAAAAACCTGAGGGGACTGAGAATCAACACCTGAATCCACTATATGTGAAGGGATTCATCAACGGCAAGCCGATGTCTAAGATGCTAGTCGACGGAGGGGCTGCTGTCAACCTAATGCCCTATGCAACTTTTAGGAAGTTGGGGAAAGGAGCCGAAGACATGATTAAGACAAACATGATTCTCAAAGACTTCGACGGCAACCCTTCAAAGGCCAAGGGTGTTTTAAACGTTGAGCTGACAGTCGGCAACAAGACCATGCCCACTACGTTTTTCGTCATCGACGGGAAAGGGTCATATAGCCTGCTATTAGGAAGGGATTGGATTCACGCCAACTGCTGTATCCCTTGGCACCAAAGTCTGATCCAATGGCAAGGCGACAAGATAGAGATCGTGCCAGCCGACAGCCCATTGGAGACGACGAGCCTCAATTACTACTTTGAAGGCGTCGTGGAGGGCTCGAGCGTCTACAGCGAGGACACCGTGGACAACAACGACGACAAACTTGGGCAAGGTTTTATGTCGGCCGACGAGCTAGAAGAAGTTGACATAGGGACAGGAGATAGGCCTAGGCTAGCATACATTAGCAAAAATCTGTCTTCTCATTGTAAGGCCAAGCTAATCAATTTATTAAAATAATACAAAGATTGCTTTGCTTGGGATTATTGTGAGATGTCTGGTCTTAGCCCATCCATTGTCGTGCATCGGCTGCCTATAAAGCCTGGATATCGACAGTACAAACAGCCTCCCAGGATGTTTAAAGCATATATGTATGATGCTATTAAAATCGAAATCACTTGGCTGTATGATGCTGGATATATTTGACCCTACCGATATGCAGAATGGGTTTCGAATATAGTTCAAGTAATGAAGAAAAACGGCAAACTTAGGGTGTGTATCGACTTTAGAGATCTAAACAAGGTCACCCCTAAGGATGAATACCCAATGCCTATAGCTGATTTGCTGGTGGATGCCGCCTCAGGCCATAAAATCATAAGCTTCATGGATGGTAATGCAGGTTACAACCAGATATTCATGGACGAAGAAAACATTCACAAGACAGCTTTCATATGCCTAGGGGCAATCGGCCTATATAAATGGGTCGTCATGACGTTCGGCTTGAAAAATGCTGGAGCTACATTTTCCATGATATGATCAGCTCCCTGGTCGAAATTTACATTGATGACGTCGTCATTAAATTCAGGGAAGTAGAAGACCATTTAGCCGATCTAAGGCAGGTTCTGGAGAGAACAAGAAAGTATGGCCAGAAGATGAACCCTTTGAAGTGCGCGTTCGGCGTATCGACCAGGCAATTTTTAGGACTTCTTGTTCACGAAAGAGGAATTGAAGTTACACCAAGGAGCATTAGCGCAATAAAGACCATTCAGCCTCCAAAGAACAAGAAGGATCTACAGTCTCTGATCTGCAAAATCAATTTTATCAGGCGGTTCATAGCCAATCTGTCAGAAAAGATGGAGCCGTTCACACCACTACTTTGGCTGAAGGCCGATCAAGCATTCACCTGGGGGCAGAGCTGCAGAAAGCACTAGATAATATCAAGGACTACCTAAGTTCACCTCCAGTCCTAATCTCTCCACAAAAAGGGATACCATTTAGGTTGTATCTGTCAGCCGACGAAAAATCCATCGGCTCAGTTTTGATCCTGGAGGTCGAAGGGAAAGAGAAGGCCATCTTTTATCTCAGCCGATGGCTTCTAGATGCCGAAACAAGGTATTCGCCAGTGGAAAAAATATGTCTCTGCCTGTATTTTTCATGTACAAAGTTAAGGCATTATCTATTATCCAGCGAGTGCACCATGGTATGCAAGGGCGACATGGTAAAATAGATGCTATCGGCTCCAGTGCTAAAAGGGCGAGTTGGGAAGTGGATATTTGCCTTAACAGAGTTTGAACTACGCTATCAGTCACCCAAGGCAATGAAAGGACAAGCTATAGCCGATTTCATAGTTGAACACAGAGATAATTCAGTCGGCTTATTGAAAATTATTCCTTGGACTCTAACTTTCGACGGCTCGGTTTGCACCAATGGTTGTGGAATCGGCTTGGTAATAATTTCTCCCAGGGGGCAAGCTTTGAGTTTGCTTTTTCAATCACACCCTATGTCACAAACAACCAAGCCAAGTATGAAGCCGTACTCAAAGGGCTACAACTACTCAAAGAGGTTGAAGCTGACGCCATCGAAATAATGGAAGATTCATTGTTGGTCATCAGCCAGTTGTCAGGAGATTTTGAATGCAAGAACGACACACTGATGGTCTACTATCAAAAATGCCGAGAATTGATGGACAGCTTTCAGCTAGTGACTTTGAAGCATATCCCCCGGGAACAAAACACAGAAGCCAACGATCTGGCCCAAGGGGCAACAGGCTATAGGCTGATGACGAAGGATGTTGAAGTGGAGATCGCCACCATGACAGCCGACGATTGAAGGTTTGAAGTCTACAACTACCTACAAAATCCTTCTCAGTCGGCTTCAAGGAAATTACGCTACAAGGCTTTGAGATACGTTTTGCTCGACGAAGAGCTATTCTATCGGACGATCGATGGCGTGCTACTCAAATGTCTCAATGACGATCAAGCCAAGGTGGCTATCGGAGAAGTGCACGAAGGGATTTGCGGTACCCATCAATCAGCTCACAAGATGAAATGGCTACTTCGAAGAGCAGGATACTTTTGGCCGACCATGCTGAAAGATTGTTTCAAGTATTACAAAGGATGCCAAGACAGTCAACAGTTTGGAGCTATCCAAATAGCACCAGTATCGGCTATGAACCCTATCATCAATCCTTGACCATTCAGAGGTTGGGGAATAGACATGATCGGCCAGATCAATCCACCCTCAACTAAAGGACACAAGTTTATATTGGTGGCGACCAATTATTTTACCAAGTGGGTGGAAGCAATTCCTTTGAAGAAACTTGACTCTGGGGATGCCATCGGATTTGTTAAGGAACACATTATATACCGATTCTGTCTCCCTCAAACTATAACTACGCATCAGGGATCTATCTTTGTCTCAGATGACTTTGTTTAGTTTGCCGATGGCATGGGGATCAAGTTACTCAATTCTTCGTCGTATTATACTCAGGCTGACGGGCAAGCAGAGGCCTCAAATAAAAGTCTAATTAAACTGATAAAGAGAAAGATCGTTGAGTACGCGAAGCAATGGCATTGCCGTTTAGCTGAATCACTTTGGGCTTATCGGATGGCTTGCCACGGATCAATCCAGGTGCCTCCATATAAACTGGTCTACGGACATGAAGCCGTTATGCCATGGGAAAATATCATCGGCTCAAGGAGGATTCAGTTACAAGATCAGCTCACAACCGATGTTTATTATAACTTAATGGTGGATGAATCAGAAGACCTGGTTCTATCAAGGATGTGTGCCTTGGAAAAAGTGACCAGGGACAAGGAGTGAGTAGCCCGTCATTATAATAAGAAAATTGTGCCTAAGTCTTTTGAAGAGGGCGAGCTCGTTTGGAAGTTAAGATTGTCGATCGGATCAAGGGACAACAGATTCAACAAGTTCTGGGAAGGGTCTTTCAAGATCCACAGATGCGTTTCTAAAGGAGCCTACATGCTGGAAGGGTTGGACGGAGAGGTGTTTGGTCGGGCCCTAAATGGCAAATATCTGAAGAAGTATTACCCCAGTGTCTGGATCAACTCATGATTTGGCTAAGGTCTAGCGATTCATATTAGCCGATGTGTTGAATACGCATCGCCTTTAGGTCGTTTTTATGCAAAGTTTGTCCCCTAATTTTTATACATCGGCTCCACCTAGCCAACAGCGGCACAATAGTCAGTTCGATAATTTTATTAATGCTGAAGTCATCATCAACAAAATTAAGGGGGCATACATACATACTATCAAAAATCAGACTTAGCAAACTTTTGAAGTTTTCGAAGCATTTAAGACGTGGTCGGCAAGTACGCACATAAATAATGTTGGCAAGCCGGTTACAAAAGAGCCGCGAGTTTGAGTTACAAAAAATTCCTAGCCAACTATTACAACCAGTTCAGCGGGAAAGGAAGTTGGTGATAGCCGATATCGCTTTACGACGAATCTCGTCTATCTCTTCGATGGCCTTGGCGTCGGCTGCATCACTCCCTGGGATCGGCTTCATCACCCTGGCCATATCGGATAAATGTGACACGGCCGCCTTGATCTTCACTCATTGGTCCTCAATCTCTTTCGGCAGGCCGGCCACATGCTGTTCTTTGGCCAGGATGTCGGCTTCAACCTTGGCAAGTTTGGCTGCCAGTTCTTCCCGACGTTTGTGAAGCCGATCAAGCTCAGTGATCGGCTTAGTCTTCAAGGCATCGAACTTGGCTTTCTCGATGGTGATTTCTTGTTGGCTGGCTCTAATGTTGGCCTCCAACGCTTGGTTCTCTCGGCGATCGGCTATTCTCTGCTTGGCTCGTTCGAACTTGTGCCGATGCACCTCCATGAAGATGGCCAGTGCGATGATATCATCCAGCTGATCTGGCAGCCGATCCTGGACGTCTTTAAACCGACTTTGGATGGAACCACAGTCGATGACCAAAAAGTCGAGGGAGCACTCTAGCCGCTTGGCTATATCCGACAGGGTAGCCCGTAGGTCCTCATCCGACAGCACCATAGCCTTGTCGGCACCCTCATCAGGGTCCAGAAACTTTGACAGGTCGAAGTCCAAAAGATCGGCTACGGTCTGCAAGACAGGAGGCAGTTAGAAGAATCGATAAAGCTGGTAAGCCGGTTTATGAAGTTGAATAGAATTTACTTGGACAACTAGGACTGAGGTGGCCACGTCTTTGTCATCACCACCACCTGCAGCCATTGGCATGTGTTCGCTCGATACGTGGGGGGCAGGTGTTGGAGCACGAGGAGGCTAAAAAGGGCGCAAGCTTAGAAATCGGCTGATTAAGAAAGGAAAAATGCAATGATAGAAGCTTACTGAACGAAGGGGAGCTGCTTTCCTCTTGACGGCCAACTTCTTCCTCTGTCGATGCAAAAGCTACAATGAGGGAAGAATATATATATATGGTAGCATTGAAAGGTTGGGAAGTGAATGTGGCTTACTGCCGTCGAACGAACAGAGCGTTTTGGAGGGCTCGGAGTCTTGTGAACGGATGCCTCGTCGGCTAATGAAGTCTGAGCATACTTGTCGGGGGAACTTGATTCGGCCACAGCGTCATCAATGGCTTTCTCCATTTCTTCGTCTTGAACTTCTTCATCGAGCACAGTGTCGACTTCTGGGTCAATGGGGGATAGATCATCGACTGGGCTTGGCTTCTGCTTCTTCGCAGGTTTCTTCTTCGCTGTAGTCGGTGCAGTGACAGCCGATGGCTTGTCCCTTTTTTGCCGACGAACTGGCTCACGGGTTTGGCCGTGGAGGAGAGTTGATACCTTCGGCATGTTGAAGCCGATGATTGATGGGGCCAGCCCGTAGCCATTCGATAACACCCCTCTGGCATAGCTCAGGGCCACTCCAGTGTTGCTGATCCGAGTAGGAGAGGCGTCGGTCGTCTGCAAGGACAAAGATATGAGTAATGATATATGCGTATGAATAGTCGATGAAGTGAGAAAGTTAAAGAGTAAATACTTACTGATGGGACCATGTCAGGGTCAACAGTAGTCAGATACATGGAAGCAGATTGGTGGAATAGGTGCAATTTCCATTCTCTCCACCATCAGCTGAAGATAGTTGTTCGGGTGATTGCCAATTCGATATCCCCGAAGCTGCCGAGAGGAGGACCAGGGATACTGAGCAGCCGATGCATCATTATTCTTCCATCAATCATGCCTCTAGCTTGGATCTTGTCAGAATAGTACAAGCTGATCGGTAGTTGACCCATCCCCAGTTGTCTTGCAGCAACCATCGGATGATAAAATTCATAAGATTTATGAACATTTGTCCCTTGGTGGATGCCAACTAGAAGGATGCAAGGGGAGAAGGCAGTTACAAAAATTTCTCTTGGCTTCTCATATTTTGGAGAATTGATTTCGTCTAGCCGAAGATCGTCTGGCCTTTCAAATTTGCCAAACTTGTCACAAGCAAACCAAATAGTGGAATCGGCTGGGAAGCCGTTGTAGAAGTTGTTGAACCAATTCTTAAAATACTCGGCGAAAGCTTGGATCCGAGTAGGAGGAGGCTGCCTCTCCAAATGACATAAACCGCTGAGTGGTTACTTCTTCATCATCTTCGTATCTCGGCTCAGCTAAAGGAAAATCGGCTTCAAGAAGACTTGGCCGCTGAGCAACTTTGTGGATGCGGAGGTTGAGCCATAACTGTAGTAGCCACCAAGGGTCTCATGTGTGGATGGCTTGCTTAGAGGCCAGCCTAGCAGATACGTTGTTCAGCGTTTGGTACAGATAGCAGAGCAAGTACTTCCCTAAGGGGATTTTCTTTTTCTTTGCCAGGGCTTTGGCTACATGTTGGCAGTTGGTGGTCGGCCCGCAACTTGATCCGTAGAAAACATACTTCTCCATCCACATCATCAGGAAAGCTGTGTGTTCCCTGTTGGAGACTTGGCCGTCCCTCATGTTCATTGAGATAAAACCACTCCAACCTCCTATGCTCTTGGTCTTGAAATTGTGATAGCACTTAATGTTGAGATCAGAGGGGTCAATTACTGAGGTTATATCCAGCTCAGTGATCATCACTACGTCCAAAAGGGTTGGTGTCATCGGCCCTTGTCTAAAAAGGAACGCGTTGAGCGTGTCTGACCAGAAATAGCACGCAGCCGACAATAGGGGCTCGTCCTTGGGCATATCGATTGGTCTCAGCATTGCTGAAGTTGCTAGGGTCTATGTTGCCAAACAGCCCTAACAGGAGTTGGTCAGGGTGAAGGAAGTTGGGAATCGCAATTTGGTGAGCAAGGTGCTATAGATTGAAGAAAAGAAAAGCGAAATTACGAAAGGGTAAAAGACCAGATTGCCGTGAATGAAGAGCTAGAGCCGACGATAACTTACCTCGGGGTATTCCACGGCGGCCACATCACAAGGGGTGCTTGAAGACGCCATTGGTGTGGGGGGATTGCTGCTGCAAGGGAGTTTGCCGACCAGACCTGCTTCGGTTACGACAAGGTCACTGAGGGAGCAGAAAGGTTTCGAGGCTAGGGTTTGGAAAAAGTGACAGCGTGGTTTGGTTCGGCGCAAGACGGGCGTTATTTAAAGAAATTTTGTGACAGTCGAAACGGACTGGGGTGAAAGTCACGTGGGAATTCGAAAAGCGGCAAATCCGTGATACCATCCTATCACGGACTTGGGGGGCATGTGTTAACGACCAAATTTGGTAACCAAATTCCCGAGTTCAGGGCCAAGATTGAAGCGGAATCGGATCATGAGCGTGGTTTGCAAAGAAACAGGGGCCGCATCGGCTAAAAGCCGAATCGGTTGGGAGACCAGTCAGCTGAGGCCGAATCGGACAACGATGGTTGATAGCCGATTCCGATTAGGAGGTGGAGATTGAACCAATCCTGAAAAAGGAGCATAAAGATAAATATTGGATTCGGTTCCCAAATGTTCGTTAAAGATATTGTCATCTATGGATAGAGTCCTGTAACGGCAATTATATATGTAAATTAGGAAGTTGTATAGATTTTCCTTTTGTAACATGGCATGGGACTGCGTCCTGAGATATTGTCGTACTATAAATAGTAGATAAGGTAGAAACCGTGTCCTACACGGATAATGTTATGCCTGGGTATAAATAAGACCCGAGGGCTCTTTGTAAACATATCAACCAACACACAATCAATCAATTTAGGCGCATCGCCACCCTTTTCATTTTAGACGAGTTCTTGCTCTTGCTCGGGCTGCATCTGTTCTGATCTCCGAACAAGGTAATTATTTGTCATTAGTGGTTTGTATCATAGGGACTAGTGCTTCCATTGTCATGATACTCTAGTTTTGATGTTGTGAACTGCGCAATTTATCATACGTGGCCTATAATCTAGAGTAATCTCTAGATCTATCCTACAATCAGTTGCTTTCTCTCTGAAGACTGCAGCCGATAAGGATACATCTAGGGGATGAATTAGATTATATATCGTGTCTACCATCTCGAAGGGTTCACATTGACTCATACAGATCTGATATTTCTTTTTACTTAATGTTGCATCTAACCGACCTATTAAGTCGCTCTTAGAACTATTAAGATCTGTTTAGTTTCATGTTTATCATTAGAGACAGCGCTGTAGTTTCAGCCAGCCATATCTGTTTTAGTTATCTTTAGTTTTAATTTCTATTAGATATATTAAAACCACCTTTTATATTAAGATCTCAATCTGTCTAAGTGCCCTAAGCCAATATCAATCTGTCAAGCTATGCTGACAGTCGATTGATCTAGGTTTAGCACATTTAGATTAGATTAATATCTTTTTATAAAATGTATCGGAGTATTAGCCGATTCACATTAGATCTGCAGTATCGGCTAGGTTATCAATGTAGATAATTACTATCCTAATGCGCTTTTAGCCTAAGTGATTTATATTGTCTCGGCATAGCCGATCTATCCCAATCACTTGGTTTAAATGTGCTTTGGGATAGCAATTATGTGTAAATTGATGTCTTCAGCCGATCCAGTAGGATCTAATTTCAACTTAATGCCTATTTCTTGTTTCTTGTTGGTTACAGGATCAAACCAACTGGCACGCCCTCAATTCACCAGAGGCGACCAATTTGGACCTGCACTAGAGTAAAGAAAATCTCTCAAGCCAGTGCGTGGGAATCGAATTTCTCATCAACACGCATCTACAGGCCAAGTACCTGAACAAGCCGTTGAAGCAAAAGCCGTACCCCCATGCCCCGTTGATTTGATCACATGGCAGACACCTTGTGAGCTTCATATTCCCTTCAAGAACTTGTCAATCAAGGTATGCTCATAGTTTTATGATATATATATGACTTGTACATTGTGAAAGCTGGTGCGTATGATGATTACTAATTAATAAGCTCTATTTCGTGAAGGTGGCGTTGGGCATGGCCATACTAGTTGAACGAGATGGGACATATCACTGCATGCCTGTTCCACCTAG
This sequence comes from Oryza australiensis, assembly GCA_019925245.2. Lineage (NCBI taxonomy): Eukaryota > Viridiplantae > Streptophyta > Magnoliopsida > Poales > Poaceae > Oryza > Oryza australiensis. The sequence goes on along the minus strand of JAIFGZ020000032.1, from coordinate 722,348 downwards.
GTATTCTAAGGTCAAACTTGAACAGGTGGAACGAGGCTTTAAAGATCTCAAACTGGATATCTCCGGAGGAGACGGGGTGACGAAACTGGGAGACACAGCACACAGAATCGGACTATGGTGCAAGCCATTCATCATGTTTCCCGAGGGAGAAGCTGCTTCCGTTCCTCCATCTCCGCCACGTGGATCGTCTCCTCTGCCTCCTCCGTCACCTCCGCGAGCACCAACTCCACAGCCTCCTCCGCCTCCTCTATCGCCTCCACAAGCACCGACTCCTAAACGGTCTCCCACTCCCCAGCCTCCTCCATCCCCTCCGCGAGCACTGACTCCTAAATGGTCACCGACTCCTCTGTCTCCTTACCGCACAACTCGAGCCATGCCGTCAAGGTCAATGAGATCACAAACAAACAAGCCAAGACTTGACGAGCCAAGGCTCCCAGCTCTAAAGAAACGACATACGACATGACTCCCAAGGAGTTGAACGAAGCCGTTAGAGTGGAAGTAAAGGCACATTTCAAGCGAAAGAGTCTTGAAAAGCCGATTCCTATCGACTCGGTGGCTAAGACATTCTTTAAGAAGATGTGCGTGTCACCGGTTAAACCAGCCTTGCTGTCAGACTATGACAGAACAATTAGGAAGGCTTATAAGAAGGCGAAAGATGTCCCGCAACTCGGGAAACAACCTGAAAAATGCCTTGAGCCCTTGCTGCCACATGGTGAAGCTGAGTTCAGAAAATTTATTAACAAGGTGGGACTATCGAGGGAGCAAATGTTTGGAGGCGCAGAAATCGAAAAGGCTGATTTGAAATACAAGTTTACACTCGATGAACCTCTTGTCAAGCCTGCTCAGGTCAAAAATATCTCTACATAGATGTACCGATTCCACAAGTGGTACATGGAAATTTCAAGCAAAGGTAGAGAGATGCTCGGCGTGCGGGTTTTGTAAGTATCGTTTAGTTAAATTTATTTCGTTTCCTAGCTCCTTGTATGTAGTTGACTAAAATTATTTTATCTGTTGTAGAATGACGATGCACGAGTGCCATAAGCGGGGATGGTTCTATTAGTGATATGCCCTAGAGGCAACATGGAGATGTTGGATATCATGGTCAATGTTTATATATAAATGAATAAAGTGTTATTCAGTTCTACGAAATAGACATCTTGTATTGATCAATAAGTACATGACTTATTTATGAGACTCTTTATGTATGAATCTATTTCTAAACAATCCCTGATCTATGTCATATTGTTGGAACAAATATGATGGTAAGATCAGCATGTTCATTGATTGATGATCATGTCTCATAGATCATGGAATGGAGATACTAAATCAATATATGTGGACATGTGTTAGAGAACACATTGTTGGATAGACCCACCATAACACACTACACGAATTAATGTGCTATTAGTTGGTCTCAAGTAGTGTTGGTGCAAAGTCCTTAGACCTGAGATCATCATGGATTCCAACATGTGTAGTAGCCTACTTTGGGACTGCCAAACGCTATTCCGTAACTGGGTAGTCATAAAAGTAGCCTTCGGGTTTGCTATGAAATATGGAGTGGGATGTGAGAAGATGGAATTTGCCCCTCCTTTGGAGAGATATCTCTCGGCCCCTCGAGGTAATGGATTAGGGAAGTGCATGGCCATGCCGAGTTGATTGAGGAGTCAATCAACAAACAGATAATCCAATACGGTTCGAGTGAATGGTTAAGCTATTGAAGGGATGACACATATCTTGCCTATAGCTTAATTGGTATAGTGAGGCAAAGGGATTTGTGTACACATTAAAGATTCCGAGCCAATATTATATTCTTGTATACTATGGTGTCAATATGTGCTGCTAGGCGCCGCTATTGACGATCGGCCGAGTTGGACTCAGGCCGAAACAAAGTTTACCTGAACCTACAGGATCGCACGCTTAAGGGGATGGAACAGACATTCGAGTTGGACTCGAATATGGCTAAACTAGGATAAGATTCGATTTAATATAGAATCCTATGGGCTTACGATGTCCGGCCAGTGTTAACGCCAAAATTTGGTAAGCCCCGAAGTCCTTATCGGCTAAGGGTTAGGATCGGCTCAGAGTCAATATTGGCTTGGAGTTTTGCATCAGCCGATGGGGGTTTTCTGTTATCCATATCTCTAGCAGTCGGATTCTTGTTAGATTTGGTTTGAGAAGATCTTATCCAGAAGAAACCGAGTCCAGAGAGGATACGGTTTGTATCTATTAATTAGGAAGAGATTGTTAGTTTCCTATTTTATCTTTAGGAAAGTTTGGATTGTAATCTGTTAGGATCTTTGTCATCCTACGGGTATAAATATGTAAGTCTAGGGTTCATGTAACACAATCTCTCGATCAATACAACTTGGTGCATCGCCACCTTTCTTTTTTCTGTTCTACTTTGTCATCCGGCGGAACTTGGCACCTGACGCGGGGCTGCATCGGCTTCGATCTCCGGCAAAGGGGTAAGTCCAAGGTTTCGCCGGCTCAGGCAATCGTATTGGCTACGTTGGCATCATCCAAGGCTGCATCAGATACATTCGACCTCTTGGATTGCTTCGATTCGGTTGATATATTTTCCTGATTATTTATCATATGTCTCTGTTGAATCTAATTTTAGTATCTCGATTTGGCTCTATCGGTTGTCTCTTGTTTTAGGGTTTCTGCCGATACTTGCTAAATCGTTATATTAGATTAGATTAGCTTAGGCATCTACCACCCTGAAAATCAGCCAAGGGCTTGATTGTCTAGATATTGCTTTTTTTTCATACTTTGTGTTGCATCAGTTTGATCTACTAAGTCGTGATTAGAACCGTAATATCTAGCCTGCATGTTGACTGCCACTAAGGGTTCATCGGGGTTTCAGCCGGTGAGTCATCTGGATATTGCATCGGCCTGCAAGGATTGTACACAAGTTGGATCTAGCCGATTGCAGAAGAGGCTTCATTGAATATTTGATCATTTGGATTTTATGAGATCGGACTTCCAGCCGATGTGTGCTTTAATCCTTAAATCAGTATCTACTTTATCATGTGACTGGTTCGTGCAATGTTATATATCATCATATTATTGTCAGTCGATTACCTTTATATAGATGTCTGTTAAGTACATAGCCGATGGACCAAGGCTCTTAACTACATTGGTTGATATCAGCATCGGCTGTCGACCAATCGGCTATGAAGGATATTAGCCGATCGGTTGATGCATTTTATAATCGGTTGCTTTACATATTTTGTCAGTGGCATGATCAAACTGACTGACATGCCCGCGCTTCATCGATTCTAGGACCTGCACTAGAGCTAAGCAGATCTCCCACGCCGGCGTGTTGATTTTTCTCGTCAACAGCTGGCCAACTCTATGAGATTCGGATGGGATCTGATTGGATAGAGTCCCGATGGGCCTATAGGCCCAGTCGATAACTCTATATAAAGGGGCGAGGGGTGGAGAGCTGTATAATCACATAGTACATTGAACCGCATCAATATGATCTCCACAGAAACCCTTCCCACTCCCGAGCCAAACCCTAGCTTTGAATCTTGTGCTAGCACACGGGTGTTAGGCGTTCTGTCCTTGGATGTGTGGATACCGGTAGAGGTATTGCTACGTTGCGGTGCAAATCGGCTACGGTCGGACAGATCGGCTGTGGTCGGGCGCATCTGAGTGAGGCAAGCGTGGTCGGGGGAATCGACGAGTTGGCTGAGATTGGATCAGCTCCGGCATCGGTGAATTGGCTACGTCGGATCTGCTGCGGTCAGGCAATTCGGCGAATCGATTTTTTTGGGAACCGACTGTCAGCGAATCGGCTGTGATCGGCCAGTACTGTTTCGGATCGGATAGCTCCTGATTGGCTATATCCGCTGCACCCTACTCCAATCGGTAACGATCTATCGACCCTTACTTGCAAGGTTCCTGGTTTGCGCGGTAGAAATTTTTGGTTTTAGATATCATAGCCTCCGCATAACCTTTAGTGGTATCAGAGCTAAACTTGCTTAGTTCGGGTTTTAGATTGGATCAGGAACAAGTTTTGCACACGGGTTGATTAGATCAATCGGTTTTACGGGATCTGTTGAGGAGAGTAGATGGTAATTGTGTTTCTTGATAGTGTATCAGAACGACGTAATGTGATTACGTCGAAGCAATTCCCATAGAACTCGGTTTGAGTCGGTTTAGAGATAGCGTTCCTTGATAGTGTATAGGAACGGTATAATGTGATTATGCCGAAGCTATCTCGTAGTCCGATCTTGATTGTCGCCTCGCGCTGACGCAAACCATCTCCCTTGATAGTGTATCGGGACTGCCGTGTGCGTAACCCCCTTTATGTCATCTCGATACCGTATCTCTGCGATAGGTAGAAAACGTTCTACGCCTAACTTGTTCTTGTAGAGAATGCTTTGAGATGGTATGGCCCTATTGTATGTATGAGATGCATGTGATATGTCTAATATTCTTTCATATGTGCAATCCCTGTAATATTCTTTCATACGTGCAATGCTTGTAATATTCTTTCACGACCTACGAGTCGATGTAATCTTCAATTAGAGCTTCTATAGTAGTAGCTTAGTTTGAAAAAATCAAGCATTCGGCACTCGGAAGAACGATGATGAAGATGGAGATCCTCTTCACCGGCATGGAGATGGAGATCACCATGTGAAGGGGGCCATACTATTTCATTAATTACTATTATACTTGCTTTCGTATATTGATATGTTTGTTTGATAGGATAGTATCCCTCACAAAATTAAGTAGTAATGATGCCCTTCCAAATGTTGCACCCGTCACCGTTATGCTCGTCAATGGTGGGTCTGCCAAAGCAGAGTGTCATTCTCTATCATAACACGAGGGGGTATATGTCGGACATATACAACAGGAGCATTTGGTTTACTTAACAAGGCTATCAAAACAGTTTTGGGCCTTGGGGCATAGGTTGGCGCCGGGGCATGGAGATGCCACACCAACAACAAGAGTCACATAGAGATATGATTAGCATGGTGTTGCTTATCCATGTTACTAATATTCTAGCAGTGATGCCAAAGCTCACTAGAAATTAACTAACATGTGGATCTTGACCCAATACGTAACCTAGAGGGAAGGTGTAAAATACGTAATGGGAGTCTAATGTTAAATTGTTTAACAATAGACATAGCATAAAACATTGTGCTAAACTTTGCTTTTTCTGTTGTAGAATAAATGGCGGCTAATACTACACCCAGTACCTTTAATTTGTGATCTATTCTCGAGAAAGAAAAATTGAACAGAACAAACTTTATTGATTGGTATCGCAACTTGAGAATTGTTCTCAAGCAAGAGCGCAAGGAGTACGTTCTTGAAGTACCCTATCCCGATGAGTTGCCTAATAATGCTATTGCTACTGCACGGAGGGCTTATGAGAAGCACACTAATGATTCCCTAGACATAACTTGTCTCATGCTTGCTACAATGTCCTCCGAGAGCTTCAGAAGCAATATGAGAGCAGCGATGCTCACACCATTATTCAGGGACTGCGTGGCATGTTTGAGAACCAAGCTAGGGCCGAGAGGTTCAACACCTCAAAGTCCTGTTTGCGTGCGAGCTTGTTGAGGAGTCCCATCGGTCCGCATGTGATAAAAATGATTGGCTACATTGAGAGTCTAGAAAAACTAGGTTTTCCCCTTAGCCAAGAGTTGGCTACTGATGTGATTCTCCATTCGCTCCCTCCGAGCTTTGAGCCATTCATATTGAATTATCACATGAACAATATGGATAAAACCTTGGCTGAATCGCATGGGATGCTAAAGACTGAGGAGAGTATCCGAAAAAACGGTCATCTTGTGATGATGATGCGAAAAGCTAAGCACAAACCACTGTCAAGAAACTTTGCACCAAGAGGAAACTAACTCCCGATGAGATCGCGAGTGCCTCCAACACAAAGAAGGGCAAGAAGGGGTCGGCGGTATCAGATGCCGTTTGGTTCTATTGCAAGGAGACATGCCACTGGAAAAGGAACTGCAAGAAGTACATGGAGGATCTCAAAAAGAAGCAAAGTGTGACTTTTGCTTCAGGTATTAATGTTATAGACATTAATCTTGCTACTTCACCTCGACTCTTGGGTATTTGATACTTGGATCGTAGCTCATATTTGCAAATCATTGCGGGAATGAGAAGAAGTAGAAGCTTGAGAAGGGGCGAGGTGAACTGCGCGTCGGCAATGGAGCAAGTGTTGCTACAATTGCTTTCGGCACTACATCACTTCATTTACCTTCGGGATTAGTTTTAGAATTAAATAATTGTTACGTGTTCCAACTCTATGTCAAAATGTTATTTTCGCTTCATGTTTGCAAGCGGAAGGATATGATTTTAGATCAATGGACAATAGTTGTTCAGTTTATCTTAGAGATATGTTCTATTTTCATACTCCACCGGTGAATGGATTATACGTTTTGAATCTTGAAGCGTCTCCCATCTATAACATTAATACAGAGAGGCAACTCCCAAATGATACAAACCCCATGTTTATCCGGCATTGTCGCTTAGGCCATATTAATCGAAGCGCATGGAGAAGCTCCATAAGGATGGATTGCTTCACTCTTTTGATTTTGAATCATTTGAGACATGTGAGTCTTGTTTACTTGGTAAGATAACAAAGGCACCTTTCATGGGACACGGTGAAAGAGCAAGTGACTTGTTGGCACTCGTACATACCGATGTATATGGACCAATGAGCTCAACGGCCGAGAGGTGGTTATCGTACTTCATTACCTTTATCGATGACTTTAGTAGATATGGTTATATCTACTTAATGAGGCATAAGTCCGAATCCTTTGAAAGGTTCAAAGAATTTCAGAATGAAGTACAGAATCATTTAGAGAAAACAATCAAGTTTCTGCGATCAGATCGTGGAGGGGAATACTTGAGCCAAGAGTTTGGTAATCATCTGAAAGATTGTGGAATTGTTCCACAGTTGACTCCGCCAGGAACTCCACAATGGAATGGGGTGTCCGAACGGAGAAATCGCACCTTGTTGGACATGGTGCGGTCCATGATGGGCTAAAGTGATCTTTCGTTATCCTTCTGGGGATATGCTCTTGAAACACCAGAAAATGTTTTAGCTACCACGGAACCACAACAAGAGGAACAAGATGTTGCGCCACCTATTGTAGATACACCAGCCCCATGAAGGTGAAAGATCACGTCATGCGCCGCAGTACAGTGCGAACAACGTGATATATTGTTGTTAGACAACGATGAACCTAAGACCTATGAGGAAGCGATGGTGGGACCCGATTCCAACAAGTGGCTTGGAGCCATGAAATCCGAAATAGAATCCATGTATGACAATCAAGTTTGGAACTTGGTTGATCCACCTGATGGTGTCAAAACCATTGAGTGCAAATGGGTTTTTAAGAAAAAGGCCGATATGGATAGAAATGTTCACATCTATAAGGCGCGGTTGGTGACGAAAGGTTTTAAACAGATTCAAGGAGTTGATTATGATGAAACCTTCTCGCCCGTCGCAATGCTTAAATCTATTCGGATTATCCTAGCGATTGCTGCATATTTCGATTATGAGATATGGCAGATGGATGTCAAAACGGCTTTCCTAAATGGAAACCTAAGCGAGGATGTATACATGATACAACCCGAGGGTTTTGTCGATCCACAATCGCTCGGAAAGATATGCAAGCTACGAAGTCCAATTATGGATTGAAGCAAGCATCTCGGAGTTGGAATATTCGTTTTGATGAAGTAATCAAAGGGTTTGGTTTCATCAAGAATGAAGAGGAGGCTTGTGTTTACAAAAGGTCGTGGGAGCGCAATTGTATTTCTATTCTTATATGTGGATGACATATTACGATTGGAAATGATACCCCTGCTAGAATCCGTCAAGTCTTCATTGAAAAATAGTTTTTCCATGAAAGACTTAGGGGAGGCAACATACATATTGGGCATTCGGATCTATAGAGATAGATCCAAGAGGCTAATTGGATTAAGCCAAAGTACATATATTGACAAGGTGTTGAAAAGGTTAACATGCATGATTTCAAGAAAGGTTTCTTGCCCATGTCACATGGCATTAATCTTAGCAAGAATTAGTGTCCTCGGACACATGATGAGCGGAATAAGATGGGTATGGTTCCATATGCTTCGGTAATTGGATCCATCACGTATGCCATGCTTTGTACATGTCCAGATGTCCAATCAGATTCAGGTGAAGGTCACTGGACTGCCGTAAAAAATATCCTTAAGTACTTGAGAAGAACTAAGGATATGTTCCTAGTATATGGAGGAGAAGAAGAGCTTGTTGTAAGTGGTTACACGATGCTAGCTTCCAAACGGACAATGATGATTATAGATCGCAATCTGGATTCGTGTTCTGCTTGAACGAAGGCGCAGTCAGCTGGAAGAGTTCCATTGTCTCTCTATTGTGATAATAGTGGAGCCATTGCACAAGCCAATGAGCCGAGGTCACATCAGAAGTCCAAACACATACTTCGGCGATATCATCTCATCCGCGAGATTGTGGATAGAGGTGATGTCAAGATATGCAAAGTGCACGCGGATCTCAACATAGCCGATTCGTTGACAAAACCTCTCCCTCAGCAGAAACATGAGGCGTACAAAAGAGCAATGGGTATTAGATACTTACATGATTGACTCTAGTGCAAGTGGAAGACTGTTAGTGATATGCCCTAGAGGCAACATGGAGATGTTGGATATCATGGTCAATGTTTATGTATAAATGAATAAAGTTTTATTCATTAAGTACGTGACTTATTTATGAGACTCTTTATGTATGAATCTATTTCTAAACGATCCCTGATCATATGTCATATTGTTGGAACAAATATGATTCTAAGATTGGCATGTTTATCGATTGATGATCATGTCTCATAGATAAGGATATGGAGATACCAAATCAATATACGTGGACATGTGGTAGAGAACACATTGTTGGATAGACCCACCATGAGACACTACAGGAATTAATGTGCCATTAGTTGGTCTCAAGTAGTGTTGGTGCAAAGTCCTAAGACCGGAGATCATCATGGATTCCAACATGTGTAGTAGCTTACTTGGGGACTACCAAACTTTATTTCGTAACTGGGTAGTCATAAAAGTAGTCTTCAGGTTTGATATGAAACATGTAGTGGGATGTGAATGATAAGATGGAATTTGCCCCTCCTATGGGAGAGATATCTCTGCGTCCCTCGATGTAATGGATTATGGAAGTGCATAGCCATGCCGAGTTGATTGAGGAGTCAATCAACAGATAGATAATCCAATACGGTTCGAGTGAATGGTTAAGCTATTGAAGGGATGGCACACATCTTGCCTATAGCTTAATTGGTATCGTGAGTCAAAGGGATTTGTGTACACATTACAGGTTTAGAGCCGATATTATATTCTTGTATACTATGGTGTCAATATGTGCTGCTAATCGCCGCTATTGACAGGTCGGCTGAGTTGGACTCGAGCCGAAATCGAGTATACCTGAACCTACAGGGTCGCACGCTTAAGGGGATAGAACAGACATTCGAGTTGGACTTGAATATGGCTCAATTCAGATAAGATTCGATTTAATATAGAGTCCTATGGGGTTGTGAAGTAGGGCCGGCCAACTCTATGAGATTCGGATGAGATCCGATTGGATAGAGTCCTGATGGGACTATAGGCCCAGTCGGCAACTCTATATAAAGGGGAGAGGGGTGGAGAGCTGTATCATCGCATTGTAAATTGAACCGAATCAATCTGATCTCCACAGAAACCCTTCCCACTCCCGAGCCAAACACTAGCCTTGCATCTTGTGCTAGAACACGGGTGTTAGGCGTTCTATCCCTGGACGTGTGGATACCGGTAGAGGTATTGCTACGTTGTGGTGCTAATCGGCTGCGGTCGGACAGATCGGCTATGGTCGGGTGCATCTGAGTGAGGCAAGCGCGGTCGGGGGAATCGGCGAGTCGGCTGAGATTGGATCGGCTTCGGCATCGGTGAATCGACTACGTTGGATCGGTTGCGGTACGACGATTCGGCGAATCGGCTGTGTGGGGAATCGGTTGTCAACGAATCGGCTGTGATCGGCCAGTACTGTTTCGGATCGGATAGCTCCTGATTGGCTATATCCGCTGCACCCTACTTAATCGGTAATGATCTATCGACCCTTACTTGCAAGGTTCTTGGTTTGTGCGGTAGAAATTTTTGTTTTAAGCTATTGTAGCCTCTGTGTAACCCTTCAGGTTCAATAAGGGAGTCATGGACCCCCACGAAATTAACACGAACATGATATGGGATTTTGAGAAGAAAACACAGGACAATATCGTCCATATGCTGGTTCAGCAGCATTTTTGCACTTGGATACTATTGCCGTACAACACAACGTGAGTTTTGATTGCCTTTCGTACCAATTTCCATCTCGTAAATATACAGTTTCATATATATATATATCATCTCACGCAATTTGTAGATTCCAATGTGTCCTGTTCCTTATTGACCTTTCCAACTGCAAAATCCACGTCTACAATTCAATGGATAAACCAGAGTCTACCTTCACAAAGACTTTTGAAGTGATAGATAGGTAATGCAATCTTAGTTGCTATTGCTACTATGTGGTTCTCGAATAATTACTCACTAGCTTGCAACTGTACGTAGGGCATGGGCATGGTTCCGTGAAAAGGTCCGCGGGACTTAGAAAGAAAAAACTTGCTGTGAGGATGAAACTTCCAGTGAGTACATGCTCTAAAATTATATTGAATCATTAATTTGTTTTAAAATAGAAATGTATATTGAATCTCTTGTCTTTTCTCCTTTAGTGTGCAAAACAGGAGGAGGGGACGAACTTGTGCGGGTACTATGTCTGCGACTATATTCACCGCCTAGTTCACCAAACCACAAATCACAAGGATCTGGATGTACGTAAAACTCATTTCGTTTCTCCTTTAGTGTGCAAAACATGAGCAATGGACGAACTTGTGCGACTACTATATGTGCGACTATATTCTTCACCTAGTTCACCAAACCACAAATCCCAAGGATCTAGATGTACGTAAAAATCATTCATACATTATGTCTCGATTTATTATTGATTTCATATATTTATTTCTCATTTTTTAAATGATAGATTATTTGCATGAGGAAAAAACTCCCCCATGGTGATTTTATAAAGGCAGCTCAAGAAGAACAGATGGGATTGATCTATGAGCAGATTATTGATCCCGTGGGAGAGTTCGACTACGATGGACGTCCTATTGACCATGAACCCCACACATATTAGATTTTGTAATATACGATATAGAACATTACAAACTAAGTAGGAATATTGTAATATATGTATATATTTATATTTGTGTGTACATATTTTGGTAATATATGTATATATTTACTTAAGTGCATATATATGTGTGTAAAATATGTATTTATACATATATATATATGCATATTACATATTTATGTATAAATATATATATTGCATATATAGACATATATATTATACATATATATGTATTTACACATATATATATATGCATAATATATAAACAAGCAGCAAGCAGCGGAGCAAAATTAAAACAAATAAAAAACCTTTACTCACAGTTGGTAAGATCAACCGGGACTAAAGATGGAGGCGCTAGCCACGTGGCGCCGCTATCTTTAGTCCCGGCTGGTGTTGCCAACCGGGACTGAAGATGGATCTTTAGTCCCGGTTATTTCAATCGTGACTAAAGATAGGCATATTTAGTTTCGCTTTCGTGATCTTGGTTTGCAACCCGAGACTATAGGGGGTTGCAAACTGGGACTATACATGTTTTCCCCATCAGTGAATTAAACCAGCAAATTAGGGATGTCTGGAATATCCAATTAGACGATAAGGTGGTGGTTCATGCTGCAAGGGTAATCCTTACTCGCTAGTCACGTTAACTGTACATAGAAATTGTGTTTAGTCATCAGCTAGTTTAATCTTTAACAGAAATCTTAATGGGTGCTGGTTAGGAATTTCTAAACTGGCACACTACAACGGCCATCCTCATCTTAATTGGGCCGCAACCCTCATCTGTGTTGGGTATGGCGTCCGTCACGACGTAAAGGTCACTGATGTGAGAAGTCATCTCTATTGGGCAAACACCTGTCACCGATGCACTTATCTTTGTCGGGTGTAAACTACAGCCCGTCACCGATAGTTTTAACCCAGAAGGCCAGTAAAACAAGGGGCCGTCACCAATGAAACAATCTCAAATGGGCCCTTATTAATGCCCGTCACAAATGACTAACATCTCAATCGGGCTTTAACTTAAGCCCGTTGTAGATGACTTATGTCTCCATCGAGATTAAGTTAAAGCCCGTCACCGATGAGTTTTTTCCAAAAAAATATTCTATTTTTTGTCTATCCTAAGGCCTTTGCTAGCCATGCGCGCTGCAAAAATGAGAGAAACAGAGATTCATATACATCTGACATTCACATACACATCCATTATTCACATATTTCACATTAACATCTTCAAGTGCTAAGCATTGAAACGTGCAAAACCGAGTTATAAATTGGAACAAAATTTTATTTAGCACTGCAAGTATATACATAAACACATTTGACAAAATTGTAATTTAATAATATCATAAGTGTTACATATTTACATGTCTTTGATATTAATTTTGAAATGTTAAAAAATGTTCATCATGTCACGGACTTTAACCTTGTATTCTAAACATTCCTTTGGGGTGAACTATGTTGCGTTCAATAAAGTCCGCTATCTCTTCCCTAATCCCCTCAAAGCTGGTAGGCACAGACTTGGATATATTTTTCTACATGTACATAGTTCAAAATTAGTTGATTGATCTATATATAATTCAAAGTAGTTAGTATATATCATAATTGAGATCACAAACCTCATATTCGACCAAAGTCTTGAACTTTTTGTTGTACAAAATTCGCATGTTGTGGCACACATGGAATCCGCATTGGTCACCAATTTGTTGTTTGACGGGGAAGTTAATTTTGTGGATGAGGCTTTTTTGTCCTTTGTTATGCAGGCCTCCTTTCTCCGCATATGGCCGCCATGCTTTATTGATTGCTTCTCGGATCGGGGTCTAGTCATAGGCCTTACTGACTTTGGAGTTCATGTAGTGATATGTACTCCACTTTAGTGTAAAGACCAGAAGGATCCAATGGGCACTGCGGCATTAATATAGTGAAAGTTAAATTTAAAGCAATACGTGTCATACAATTGCATATATTTAGGGTACACACTTACTATTGATTATAGGCACACATAATGTACTCCTTGTCTTCGCAGACCCACAAGGTGTAAAAAATGTAGAATGTCATGGCCTTTTGATCGGTTTGAAGATTGGCGACCGCGACTATTTGTGGATCCAGGAAGGCAACTTCCGATGCATTTCTATGGCACCACTTCCAACTATAACTACACACAAGAGAAACAGTCTTATAAGCGTGTTATAATGATTGTTGTCACCAAAAGTGAAAACACACGAATACTTATACGGAGTAGTGTTAACGCCAAAATTTGGTAAGCCCTGAGGTCCTTATCGGCTAAGGGTTAGTATCGGCTCGAAGCAGAATCGGCTGAGAGTTTTGCGACAGCCGATGGAGGGTCCATATTTCCAACAGTCGGGTTCTTGTTAGATTTGGTTTGAGAATATCTTATCCAGAAGAAACCGAGTCTAGGGAGGATACGGCTTGTATCTATTAATTAGGAAGAGGCCGTTAGTTTCCTATTTTATCTTTAGAAAAGTCTGTTTTGTAATCTGTTAGGATCTTTGTCATCCCACGGGTATAAATATGTAAGCCCGGGTTCATGTAAATCATCTCTCGATCAATACAATTCGGCGCATCGCCACTCTTTTATTCTTCATCTTTGTTCAACATCCGGCGGAACTTGGCATCCAGCGCTGGGCTACATTGCCGAAAAATAGTTTAAACTACTATTTTAAAAAATGTGTTGACGAGAAAAATCAACACGCCGGCCTGGGAGATCTGCTTAGCTCCAGTGCAGGTCCTAGAATAGATGAAGCGCGGGCGTGCCAGTCAGTTTGATCCTGCCACTGACAAGTTATGTAAAACAGCAGAACATAAATCATATCAGCCGATAGACCGAAACCCAAAAACTAACTGATCGGCTAATAAGCCAATGGTGCAATTCCAGCCGATGGTGTTAGGGTTTGAATCCATCGGCTGTGTGTTGAACAAGTATTTATATAAAGGCGATCGGCTGACAATAACATGATATATAACATTGCATGAACCAATCACATGATGAAATAGATATTGATTTAAAGATTAAAGCACATATCGGCTGGAAGTCCGATGTCATAAAATCCAAATGATTAAATATTCAATGAAGCCTCCGCTACAATTAGCTAGATCCAACTTGTATACAATCCTTGCAAGCCGATGCAATACCCAGATAACTCACCGGCTGAAACCCCGATGAAACCCTTAGTGGCAGTCAACAGGCAGGCTAGAGATTACGGTTCTAATCACGACTTAGTAGATCAAACTGATGCAGCACTAAGTATGAAAAGAAAAGCAATATCTAGACAATCAAGCCCTTGGCTGATTTTTAGGATGGTAGTTGCCTAAACCAATCTAATCTAGTAAATAGTTTAGCCGATAACGACAGAGACCTTAAAACGAGAAAGAGCCGATAGGGCTAAACTGAAATACTAAGATTAGATTAAGAGAGACATATGATAAATAGTCAGGCAAGCATGCTAACCAAACTGGAGCAATCCAAGAGATCGAACGTACTGATGCAGCCTTGGACAACGTCTACGTAGTCAAGATGATCGCCTGATCTGACAGAACGTTGGACTTATTCCTTTGCTGGAGGTCGAACCTAACCGATGCAACCGAGCACATTGAGCCAAGTTCCGCCGGATGTTGAACAAAGATGAAGAATAAAAGAGTGGCGATGCGCCGAATTGTATTTATCGAGAGATGACTTACATGAACCCCGGGCTTACATATTTATACCCGTGGGATGACAAAGATCCTAACAGATTACAAAACAGACTTTCCTAAAGATAAAATAGGAAACTAACAACCTCTTCCTAATTAATAGATACAAGCCGTATCCTCCCTGGACTCGGTTTCTTCTGGATAAGATCTTCTCAAACCGAATCTAACAAGAACCCGACTGTTGGAAATATGGACCCTCCATCAGCTGTCACAAAACTCTCAGCCGATTCTGCTTCGAGCCGATACTAACCCTTAGCCGATAAGGACCTCGGGGCTTACTAAATTTTGGCGTTAACACATGCCCCCCAGTTTTGGAGTATGAGAAGTCATGCTTCAAAATTGTCCTTGTCTTGATTGCCCCAAAACTGATTCTTTTCTTGTTCTTGACACCGGCTTTTGTAAGCCGATGCCTTCTGCAATAGCTGAGCCAGGCTGTCAAACTCATGGATGAAAAACCTGCTTCGGTTAGCTGCCGACAACCCTTGGAATGCAAGATCTGCTATCTGCTCATGACTTAGGCTCAAACTATAACATCGGCTGTGGATATTACAAAACCTTTGAATGTATTCCTTAGCCGATTCCCCTTCTTGTTGTTTAACTGATATCAAATCTGCAAGCCTCAACTCGCTAACCCCAGCAAAGAAGTACATGTGAAACTGCTTTTCAAGATCGGCCCAACTTCTGATGGAATTTGGTAACAATGATGAAAACCATGTAAAAGCTGATCCAGTTAAAGACAATGGAAAAAGTCTAACTTTCAGAGCTTCTTCAGCCGATGCTTCCCCAAATTGAGCTAAGAATTGACTGATATGTTCCATTGTGGATATACCATCTTGCCCTGAAAACATGGAGAAATCTGGAACCTTGTATCGACTTGGAAGTGGAACCCTATCAAACCACTCGGGATATGGCAGCCGATACACAGAAATTTGATTTTTGCGTTTAATTCCAAACTGCTCCTCCATTACCTTTGCAATTATATCGGCCCAATCCTCTTTGGATGGATATCTTTGAATTTCCTCTGGCCGATATTGCTGATGTGGCTCTGCATACTGATATCGATCAACTTGCCCCCCGAGCCAATTTTCTTGTTGCCGATGATGCTGGGAGTGCTCACCAATTTGCCCCCCATGCTGACTTCTTAAAGCAATTACGCTGGGAACTGTTTCCTCGATCAAACCATACAATGTACTCATCAAGACTCCAGATTGATCGAACACAACACGATGTATGATGTTATTAACCATCTCTTGAAGTGTCTCGTCATCCATCGGCTCGGTAGATTGTTCCCAGTCTTCATTCATCAGCTTGAGAGATTGTTCTTCCTCGGCCTTGACTTCTTTATCAGATATTGTGATAATTATGGGTCCGCCGAGCCGTGTAAACAGACGTGTTATCGAAAACACGGTCCCACTGGGCCTGCCAAAAATGTGTTGACGAGAAAAATCAACAAGCCGGCCTGGGGGATCTGCTTAGTTCCAGTGCAGGTCCTAGAATAGATGAAACGCGGGCGTGCGCCGTTTGATCTCGCCACCGACAAGTTATGCAAAACAGCAGAACAAAAATCATATCGGCCGATAGACCAATACCCAAAAACTAACCGATCGGCTAATAAGCCAATGGTGCAATTCCAGCCAATGCTGATGCCAGCCCATGGTGTTAGGGTTTGAATCCATCGGCTGTGTGTTGTACAAGTATTTATATAAAGGCGATCAGCTGACAATAACATGATATATATAACATTGCATGAACCAATCACATGATGAAATAGATATTGATTTAAAGATTAAAGCACATATCGGCTGGAAGTTCGATGTCATAAAATTCAAATGATTAAATATTCAATGAAGCCTCCGTTGTAATCGGCTAGATCCAACTTGTATACAATCCTTGCAAGCCGATGCAATACCCAGATAACTCACCGGCTGAAACCCCGATGAAACCCTTAGTGGCAGTCAACAGGCAGCTAGAGATTATGGTTCTAATCACGACTTAGTAGATCAAACTGATGCAGCACTAAGTATGAAAAAAAAAGCAATATCTGGACAATCAACCCATTGGCTTATTTTCAGGGTGGTAGATGCCTAAACCAATCTAATCTAGTAAACCGTTTAGCCGATAATGACAGAGACCCTAAAACGAGAGACAGCCGATAGGGTAAACTGAAATACTAAGATTAGATTAATAGAGACATATGATAAATAGTGAGGCAAGCATGCTAACCAAACCGGAGCAATCCAAGAGATCGAACTTACTGATGCAGCCTTGGACAACATCGACGTAGTCAATATGGTCGCCTGATCTGACAGAACGTTGGACTTATTCATTTGCTGGAGGTCAAACCTAACCGATGCAGCCCAACGCCGGATGCCAAGTTTCGCCGGATGTTGAAAAATATGAAGAATAAAAGAGTGGCGATGCGCCGAATTGTATTGATTGAGAGATGATTTACATGAACCCCAGGCTTACATATTTATACCCGTGGGATGATAAAGATCCTAACAGATTACAAAATAGATTTTCCTAAAGATAAAATAGGAAACTAACAACCTCTTCCTAATTAATAGATACAAGCCGTATCCTCCCTAGACCCTCCACCGGCTGTCGCAAAACTCTCAGCCGATTCTACTTCGAGCCGATACTAAACCTTAGCCGATAAGGACCTCGGGGCTTACCAAATTTTGGCCTTAACAAGTAGCACTTAAGTAGACTTGTGTCCACCGCTCGTAGTCTGAAGAGGTGAAACAAATCCGTAAAGTCTATGACAATATAATTTTCTGGCCCAATAAATGGTTGTCCATTGTGATGACCTATGATTTCACTCTCCTTGTTCGTTCTCCAGGCGTTTGATTTCTCCATGTAGTATGGGTGGAGCTCCTTGCAAGAATTGCGCATCATTCGTAGGGCGTCGTCTCCAACCAACGACATGCCTAATTCGAACCACGCCGGAATAACGCTCTTGCCCATCTCTAGATTCTTCGGAGCTAGATGCGAAGGCTACACCTTGCCTTTAACTCTTCCTATCCCCCTTGCTGCAGGTTTTCGATAGTTATCTGTGGAGGAGAGGAACGCGCCTTGATTTCTTCAGCGGTGGGGGATTAATGATCATCGAGCTATCGGCCTCCATATCAACTTGTGGAACAAGAGCGGGAGCTGGAGGGGCAGAAGGAGCTGGTGTCGGTTGGGGCGGCGGCCGAATGCTCGATGCAGTGGCTGACATTAGAGTCAACATAATTTCACTGAGCTCCTTGGGCCATGTTGGTATTTCTTATGACCACAGATTAATCCGCAAGCGCACAGAATACCGTTGTAGCACTTCATCCAAGGGAGTATTCCAAGGGATATCGAATCCAAGGAACGGTAGGGACTATCTAAGAGAAAGGATCATCCAAGGACATCCAAGATTAGGTAGGCGATAGTATAGAGAGAATTACTATTGTTATGGCTCTAAGAAGCAAGTAAATTACTCTAGCTTTTCTCTTGCTTGCTTCGGGCGCCGGCTTACACTTGGTCTGCCGAGTGACTTCGGCCTACAGCTCTACGTCGTACCTGAACAAGGAGGAATACAAAGGACTGATAGGGCTGTCACCACCTGCCACCTACCTCTCACCCGTGGAGTATGAGGCAAACAAAGGTAATCTCTAGCCTAGACACCACGTCTAAACTATTGAATACTACTCTAGTCTCAGCCAAGAACACCCGTCTTTATCAGGGGTCTTAGACTAGAGCACCCAACTTAGGGCGGTGATCCCACAAGAAAAATTAAAGTAAAGTACTCAATGTAAATGCTTAACAACCAAAGTAAACACGAACACTTACTTTATTGAAGAAAGCATTCGTCGAGCTACAAGGCCAAAGACAGAAACTCTTGGCACTCCTCCGCACTACCCCTCGGAGAAATCTCCAACATTTGGGGCCATCCTGTTAGAGCTTCCCCTCACTCTCTAACTTATCTTCTAAGTACTAAAACTAGCACCACAACCTTTGGAATTAAAGCATTGATCTTCTTGAAGATGCGTTGAAGTGAGTGATGAGTTCCCCTTTTATAGGCTTGGTATGACGATTGTATGGCGGTTAGAAACGGCCATACCCACCTAACTGTCATTGAGGAGGCTTGTAGGGGCGCCACGTGGAAGATGGGGGAGATTGGCAGCCAAGCTGGTTCGGCCGAACCCTGCCTGGCGCCGCTCCCCACCGACTTTCTTCTATGACTGACTTGTGGGCCCTTAGGTCGGTTCCCGGATGTTTGATGTCAATTTAAGTCAGTTTCACCTGACTTGTGGGCCCTCCGATCCGTGGGAGGCTGACGTGGCGATCGTTGGTTGGTTGGAGTTATGTTCATCGCCATGAAAGCACACCTTTGACTTCAATTTGGTGCAAAAGTCACCTGCATACCTTAATTTACCAACACTCGTGGAAAAGGTTAGTTTATAACCCCTACCGCTACGTTGATATGCTTAGTTCGTTCCACTTATGCAGGAATTGACGGTCTGATTTAAGGTGATAACGATTGTCAACAAACTCCCCAACACTTAGGCTTTGCTCGTCCTTGAGTAAAGGTCAAGACTAAGGTGGATGATACATTATTGGCATGATACGAACATACAGATTATTCCTAGACATACTCAATATTGTGAATCTGTATGTGTCTACCGTAAGATTCTAAGTATTGAAAAATGGAATAGTCCAAGTATAAACTTCCATAGTTTCTTCTGCACTAAATAACTTGGGGTTTTGAAAAGTTTTCAAAAGATGAAAATCATGACTTTACTCCTCTGATGATTCTCTCATATCACTCAAAAGTTTTTGGTTCCTCACCGAGGCAATGCTCGCCTTATTTTCTCCTACTTCTAATATGGTTTATGTGGAGCTCAAGGTACGGAAATTCATGCGGCATACTTGCATCAAATATTTTGTAAAGTCAAATAGAAGATCCAAGAAGAAAACTAATCATGTACTCACCAAGCTTGTGCATATTAATTGGAATGGAATATGTGGATGAAAAGTGGAAAAAGATAATATTTATTTTGGTAGCTCCTATTTGTTCATGATCATCCTCCTACTTTATTTTAGAGAACATGGCTATGATTTTTCTCTTCTTTTTTGTTTTTTTCATAGTCATTCTGCTCAAGAAGATTTTTCTTCTTTTTCATGAGCATCATGAATATTTTATTTCCTCTCTCTCTCTCTTTTTCAGCTCATGTCTCATTTGTCATGAGTAGGAGGATCACTAATTTATTGGAGCATTTATTTTATGGATGACTATAGTGGATGCAAATCCGTAGAGTAGAAATCTGCATATTTGCGGATGTGGATGTTGTGGAAATATTTTTGGCTAAACCTCTAATGTAGAGGGACAACAAATTTTATATGGTGGAAATGCACAAGACTTTAATCAACAAGAACATGAAAAGATTCTACCAAGGGTCTAAGTATTTGACCAAACTCAAAATGATAGCAAGTAGCATATGTATAAGGTTTGATCATGTAACTTGACATATGGCCTTGGTAGGAAGAGAACATCATCGAAGAGTTAAAGTACGGTTTTTGAGTTTTTTATAAAAATTAAAATTCCCAAGTATTTTTATGCAGCATGAAACATAGTTGCTCTTTACTAGACAATCTCGCATAGATCAATAGCTCGAATAACATGCTATCCCTAAATAATTGATTTCACAGCATATGAGTGCAAGTCAAGGAATAAAGTGTATGTAAGCCAGCCAATCATGTGTCATGTCTCCAAGATCATGAAGGTTCATGCTAAATTACTAGCACATTTTATTATTATGCATGGTGCAAAAATAAGACTGTAGACCTACGCAATGGTAGAGCATGACGAAGATGTCTTGCACCGCCATTGTGCTAGAGTGTGCAAAGTGTAGAACTAGTCCGAGGGATATGTGCGTTAGAACGAGGGACTCCCCCACACTTATTTTTGTACCTATAGCTTATTAGACACAACAGAAGTGGAGACAAGAAAATAATCCTAACGACAAAGATCCCCGCAATTTCTTCCATTAAAAGATGGCGCTTACATGGAAAGGGAAATTTTAATCCTAATATTTTAAGCAAAACATAACATTTAATCCTAAGAATTTAAACTGAATTTAATCCTAAAATTTAAATCTAATTAAGCGCCACGTCCTAAAATCTACGATACACGGGAAGGTCTTCAAGGATTTTTGGCGTAATAGAGGTCTTCCTTCCCTACGGCCTTGAACAGTCTCTCGATTTTAGCACCTAGGCCGCGGCGGAGAATATCCATGCTACCCCTGAGATCAAGAATCTCAATGGTGTTCTCCGTGTTCTGATCATGTAGCACGTGATTCTCTGCTTAGTGCTCATGGATCATGGTCAGCAGCTGTCCCTGGGTAAGAATGGCTGGGGGGCTCTCTTCATCACTCTCATACATCCCAGGTGCCCTACGGATAGGTGGCGGCGAAGTGAATCGCCTAATCTTGTTGGCTGTGGGTGAGGATCCAGCTGACTGGATCGGTTGTTTCCTCTCTAGAACGGGGAGTGTGTTCAAGGCTTTTCCACAGTCTCTAGGGGTGTGCACTTCGATGACTTGAAAGCGAGGCTGCGGCGGTGGACTCTCCAAAGAAAAAGACACCGGGTTGGATGGCTCTACAGATGGTCCCAATTCCTCGTCTTGGAAAAGACGAGCTTTAGATGACTATTTTGGTCCTGAGGCTGAAGGAGTAGTAGGACGTCCATATGGAGTGGAGCGGGACTATCCTCTAGGTGATGTAGTACGCAGGACCAATTGGGACGACGGGGGACGACGGCTGCGACTTGGTCGGATCGACGGTCCAGCTAGATCATCGTTGCGTCCTCTGTTTGTGGGCGGCATCATGGCAAGGGGCTCGACGTAGACAAGCAAGGCATCTTCCAACAAGTAATCATCAGCGTCCATCTGGTTGGCAGCTGACGGCTCTCCTTCCAGATCAAACGTTGAAGACGATGGTGCAATTCCTTTGCCCTTGCCAGCCATGGGAGAAATTTTTGAGATTTTTGCTAGATGGAGAGTTCGCGGGGTTTTTGATATGGAAAGTGGTGAGATTAGTCGAGTATTTATAAGGGAAGTCACGGGTTCCAAAAATCAAACGACATCGGACCAAGCCTAGCGTGTGGGGATTGGAGTTCTAAAGAGAGAAGGAAAATTAGGGGCAAATTGGACTCGAATTTGGTTCGGCCGAACCAGGGTTCGGCCGAACCCTTCTTGGGCCCGATTCATCTCAAATTTCACAGGATAAATTTTGAACCTAATGGGATAAGGAAAAGGTAGGTCCAGCTATGGATAAACTAGAGCACTCAGACAAAGCTTCTAGATCAATCAAGTCTATCGCATCTACCTCGGACTCTAAATTATCAACGGGATCAAGAAAAAACTTTCAAGCGATGACCATTTACCTTAATAATGTTACCTTCGTCATTTTGGAGTGTGATTGCCCCATGTGTTGACGAGTTGATGACGGTGGACGGTCCTTCCCACTTGCTTCGAAGTTTTCCATGCCCGAATAGCTTGACCCTGGAATTAAAGAGTAATACCTTGTCCTCATTTTGTTATTTCCTTGTAAATCATAGCATTATGGTAGGCCTTGTCTCTCCATTCTTCTAACTCCGAAAGTTGCATCTTTCTATGGGCTCCAGCTTGATGAAGGTCATGTTCCACTTCTGGATCACCCGTAAGCCCTATGCTCCAACTCGATCGGTAGATGGCATGTTTTTCCATAAACGAGTTGATAGGGTGACATGCCGAGGGGCGTCTTATACGCAGTCTGATATGCCCAAAGTGCATCAGGTAGTTTCAACTTCCATGATTTCCCCATCTCATGAACAGTCTTCTGCAGAATATTCTTGATCTGCTTGTTAGATGTTTCTGCTTGACCACTGGTCTAAGGATGATAGGGAGTTTCTATGTTGTGCTGGGCTCCAAGCTCCTTCAAGAAGTTCTGGAAAGTCTTATCTATGAAATGAGATCCTTCGTCACTTATCACCATCCTTGGCGTTCCGTACCGAGGGTAGATGATCTCATGAAACATCTTTCTGGCATGCTTGGCATTAGCAGCTCAGCAAGACATTGCTTCTACCCACTTGGACACGTAATCAACAGCCACCAGGATATACTCGCAATCATAGGACCTTGGGAAGGGTCCCATGAAGTCAATACCCCATACATCAAAAAGTTCAACTTGAAGATTGTATGTAAGAGGCATTGCATCTCGAGCAGCGATCCCGCCGTGTTTCTAGCATTTGTGACACCTCCGAATGAACTCCTTGGTGTCTTCATACATGGTTGGCCAGAAAAACCCACTTTGCCAGATTTTGGCCTATGTCCGGAATGCACCGAAGTGCCCTCCGTACGGGGCCGCATGACATTTCTCTATAATTTGGGTGACTTCGGCAGTCGGGATGCATCTTCTTAACAGTCCATCAGAACACACTCTGTAAAGGTACGGTTCCTCCCACAAGTGACGTCGACTCTCATAGATGAGTTTTCTTTTGTTTTCCCCTGTCGGGACATATCCAGTGACTATAAAGTTCACTATGTCCGCATCCAAGGACTAGAGTCCATCACTTTAAGCAGCATGTCGTCTCCTAAAAAGTCATTCATTGGCAATTCCTGCACATTAGTATAATGCATACAAGACAAATGGTCTGCTACCGAATTCTCTACTTCCTTTTTTATCTTTAATTTAAATATCAAATTCTTGGAGCAAGAGAATCCATTTGATTAGCCTTGGTTTAGCATCTTTCTTAGTGAGCATGTATTTTAAGGCAGCAAGATCGGTGTATATTATTACCTTTGCTCCAACTAAGTAGGGTCTAAACTTATCAATAGCAAAAACCACAACAAGGAGCTCTTTTTCCGTGGTAGCATTATTTAGTTGGGCTCCCGTTAAGGTTTTGCTAGCATAGGCTATTGCATTGTGCTTTTTCTCCTTGGTCTGGCCAAGGACTGCTCATACAACATAGTCGCTAGCATCGCACATTATTTCAAATGGCAGCGACCAATCTGGCGGTTGAATTATAGGAGCAGAGATGAGTGCTTCTTTAAGGATGTTAAAGGAGCGCAAACACTCATCATCGAAATCGAAGGGAGCATCTTTGGCTAACAGGTTTGTGAGGGGTCTAGCGATCTGAGAGAAATCCTTAATGAACCTATGATAGAACCCCGCATGACCCAGGAAGCTACGGATTTCCTTGACATTGATAGGAGGTGGAAGCTTTTCTATTACATCAATTTTAGCTTTGTCCACCTCTATCCCTTTCTCGGACACAAGGTGCCCAAGAACTATGCCTTCACGAACCATTAAATGGCACTTTTCCCAATTAAGCACCAGGTCTTTCTATTGGCATCTTTGTAAGACCTTGTCTAAATTCTCAATACAATGATCAAAGGTTTTTCCATAGACGGAGAAATTGTCCATGAAAACTTCCATGATTTGCTCAATCATGTCTGAGAAAATAGACATCATACACCTTTGGAACGATGCGGGTGCATTACACAACTAGAACGACATCCTGTGTAGGCATACGTTCCATAGGGGCATGTGAATGTGGTCTTACTTTGATCATCAGGATGGATAGAAATTTGATGATATCCGGAATACCCATCAAGGAAATAGAAGAAAGAATGATTCGCTAACCGTTCCAACATCTCATTGATGAAAGGAAACGGGAAGTGATCTTTCTTTGTTGCCTTGTTAAGATTCCGATAATCTATGTACATCCTCCATCCCGTGACAGTGCGTTGCGGAATTAATTCCTTGTGAGAATTGGCAACGACCATCATTCCTCCCTTCTTCGGCACTACCTGGACTGGGCTAACCCACTCACTATAGGGAACATGATAAATTATCCCGGCATGAAGGAGCTTCAAGACCTCCTTCTTCACCACCTCTCTCATCACATTATTTAACCTCCTTTGAGGCTCCCTAGAAGGTGTAAGACTTGCATCAGTAGGGATGCGATGTGTACAGAGAGTGGGGCTAAATCCCTTGAGGTCTTGGAGTGAGTAGCCTAGAACGGATTGATGTTTTTCTAAAATAGAGATGAGTTTGGAAGTTTCAATCTCGAAAAGCTTGTCACTGATGATGACAGGCAATTCCGCATCTCCATGAAGAAAAGCATATCGAAGGCCAGAAGGTAGAGGTTTGAGCTTTATTGGAGGTCGTGATGGCGGTTCGGACATGGGTAGCTCAATTGTCTCTCTAGAGTTGTCTGATTCTTGAGTAAAAAGGTTAGCTTCTTTCTCAAGGACGGACTCTGGGGATTCAAAGGGACAAACCTCCAAAACTTCCTCGACAGGCTCATACTCAGGTGAGGGCTCAGCTATGAAATTCATTGATCTGGATATAGGAATAGAGAATGAGTCTCTCCCGAGTTTGATATTGAGGACTCCTAGAGTCGGTGAATCTAAGAAGAGCTTTTCAAGCGGATGCCCAACTAGAATGTCAAAGTCTAAGACTTCAAACACGTGAAAATCTAGGATTGCCTCAAGCTTTTATTGACTTAAAGTCACGTTCTGCAAAATCCCATAACTTTCTAAGGTACTCCATGAGGAGTTTTGAAAGTTTTAAGAGTCGGGGTCAAAGGTTCATCACCGAGAAGTGCAAACGCAAGGGAATCAGAAATGATATTTGCCCCGACTGTGGGATTGTAAGGACCTTGACCGTTGTTCCCCTTATGTTGCAATGAATGGTTGACGAAGGTGAACAAATCAGAATTACTTCAGATGATAATTCACACTCTTTCAACCACTCATGGCTCAAAATGGACGTTAATCCCTTCATGGTCTCTCTAAGGAATTTATCCTCGAGAGGAAGAGGAGGGGGAGTCTTAACGGGTGGTCTCTTTTTGCAGAAGAAATTCGAGGTATTTCCATAATCTTCGAAAAGATCATCCTCAAAATTGAATGGAAACTCCAAAGTTTGAATTGCTTCATCCTTCGGTGTTTCTGGTTCGAGTAAGGTTTCTACAGTCATGTCTTGAAATATGCAATTTAAAGCATGAGACTCGGCCGGAGGGTGATCCTCAGCGCTTTCCTTCTTCGCCGGTAGTGATTCACGATAATCTTTGACGAAGGAGGTGTTCTCTAAGATATGACTTAGGATTTCCCTTCCTTCTGCCGGAGTCTTATGTGAAAACGAACCACCGGATGCGATATCAAGGTATAGGGCAGGCTCTTTGCCAAGACCGGACCAAAAATGCTACAATCTCACATGGTCGGGTAAACACAGGTCGGGGCCGGAATGAATGAGCGTTGAGAACCTGGCCCAAGCTACACCTATAGTTTCCTTCTCGGTTTGCTGAAAGCTGAGAACTTCTACGCGTAGAGATGCAGTATGGGTTAGTGGGAAGAAGGCGAGACAAAACTTGTCTATGAGTTTTTCCCACTCACCATGCATTTTCTCTACGGTAAGAGTGTACCATTGCTTTGCCCTTTAGACAAGCAAAAATGGAAACAACTTCCACTTCAAAGTTCTTTATGTCATTCCTGGAATTGCCATACATGAACACAATTGCTCAAACTCTCGCTGATGATGCTATGGATTCTCATGGTCTTGCCCAGAGAAGGATATCTCCCAAACCATGGCTATAAAGCCTGGGCAGAGTTCAAAGCCAGTTGAAAGAATTGGCTCAGAAGATGGTGGTGGCTCAAAGAACTCGCCCTTTTGAGCGGATAAAATTTGGATAGATTGCTCGCATAATCTAGGGAATAAAAGGAAAACAAAAAGATACGAGGATGACCTAAGCTCTAAGATAAATCAGCAATCGTTCCTCGGCAACGGCGCCAGAAATGCTTGTTGGTATTTCTTGCGATCACAGATTAATCCGCAAGCGCACGGAATACCGTTGCAACACTTCACCCAAGGGAATATTCCCAAGGATATCGAATCCAAGGAACGGTAGGAACTATCTAAGAGAAAGGATCATCCAAGGACATCCGAGATTGGGTAGGCAATAGTATAGAGAGAATTACTATGGTTATGGCTCTAAGAAGAAGGTAAATTACTCTAGCTTTTCTCTTGCTTGCATCGGGCGCTGGCTTACACTCGGTCTACCGAATGACTCTGGCCTACAGCTCTAAGTCGTACCCGAACATGGAGGAATAGAAAGGACTGATAGGGCTGTCACCACCTACCGCCTACCTCTCACCCGTGGAGTACGAGGCAAACAAAGGTAATATCTAGCCTAGACACCACGTCTAAACTATTGAATACTACTCTAGTCTCGGCCAAGAACACCCGTCTTTATTAGGGGTCTTAGACTAGAGCACCCAACTTAGGGCGGTGATCCCACAAGCAAAATTAAAGTAAAGTTCTCAATGTAAATGCTTAACAACCAAAGTAAACACGAACACTTACTTTATTGAAGAAAGCATTCATTGAGGTACAAGGCCAAAGGTCGGTACCAGAACTCCCGGCACTCCTCC
Organism: Oryza australiensis; assembly: GCA_019925245.2. NCBI lineage: Eukaryota > Viridiplantae > Streptophyta > Magnoliopsida > Poales > Poaceae > Oryza > Oryza australiensis. Next base: position 694,965 of record JAIFGZ020000032.1, on the reverse strand, counting down.
GCACTACCCCTCGGAGAAATCTTCGACATTTGGGGCACTCCTATCGAAGCTTCCCCTCACACTCTAACCTCTCTTCTAAGTACTAAAACTAGCACTACAACCTTTGCAATTGAAGAATTGATCTTCTTGGAGATGTGTTGAAGTGAGTGATGAGTTCCCCTTTTATAGGCTTGGTATGACGGTTGTAAGGCGGTTAGAAACCGCCATACCAACCTAACCGTCATTGAGGAGGCTTGTAGGGGGCGCCACGTGGAAGATGGGGGAGATTGGCGGCCAAGCTGGTTCGGCCGAACCCTGGTTGGCGCCGCTCCCCACCGGTTTTCTTCTGTGACTAACTTGTGGGCCCTTAGGTCGGTTCCCGGATGTTTGATGTCAATTTATGTCGGTTTCACCTGACTTGTGGGCCTTCCGATCTGTGGGAGGCTGACGTGGCGATCGTCGTTTGGTTGGAGTTATGTTCATCGCCATGAAAGTACGCCTTTCACTTCAATTTGGTACAAAAGTCACTCGCAGACATTAATTTACCAACAGTCATGGAAAAGATTAGTTTATAACCCCTATCGCTATGTTGATATGCTTAGTTTGTTCCACTTATGCAGGAATTGACGGTCTGATTTAAGGTGATAACGACCATCAACAGGCCATTGGATAAAACTTCCACGTTCAGCTCCTAGGGTTAGGATCTCGTCATTTGGTGGATGCTGCAATGGCAAAATTGTATATTTTCTCTTCACCCTGTCCACTTGCACTTTCGCCTGGCCGACCATCAGTTGCGCCCCATGCACTCTTGTGTCTGGGGTTGACTTAAAGGCAAGTCCCTCGGGCGCTGGAACCGTGAAGGTCGGCATCACCCTACCTGTTAGCACGCTGTTAGTCGGTTCCTGTGATAGATTCATCCATAATTTTACAATATTATATAATATAAGGATTTGTTAAGAGTATTACGCATTGTGGTCAAGAGTTTACCGTTATATGGTCGACGGCGGTTGGGACTGGTGGTGGATTTTTTGTTGCCTCAGTTGACGCGCAATTGCTCCATGTTTGTGTTGGACTGTCTCAGTGCGAAGCAGCGACGACCACGGTGGTTTTCTGCTCGGCTCAAATTTGTTCCCTGATCCGTGTGTCCACCTGGCCCAACTTCTCGTCAAATTGAGAGCTCAATTCGGCTCTGACCTGGGTTGACGGTCCTTAACGGCTAATATCTGACCATCAATCCTAGCATAAATGGAACAAACTATGCGCATCAACGTAGCGGTAGGGTTATTTACCAACTATTTCCATGAGTGTTGGTGAATATTTGTATGCACGTGAATAATGTATCAAAATGAAGCGAAAGTGTGCTTTCATGGAGAAGAAACATAATTCCAACCAATCGGTGATCGCCATGTTAGCTTCCCACGGATCAGAGGGCCCACAACTCGGGAACCGCCTTAGAGGCCCACATGTCAGTGCCTGGAGAAAAAGGGAAAGAACGGCGCTGACCAGGGTTCGGCCGAACATGGGTTCGACCGAACCAGTTTGGCGGCCAATCATCCCCACCTTTCACGTGGCAACTCCCTATTTGTCCCCAATGATGGTTAGGGGGTTATGATGGTTTGTAACCGCCTTCCAACTGCCATTGAGGGCTATAAAAGGAGACACTCCACTTCATTTCAGCACAACCCCAAGAAGAATAAAGCTTCACTTCAAAGGCTTAGTGCTAGGTCTCTAGTACTTAGAAAATAGGTTCGAGAATGAGGGGAAGCTCCGAAAGGAGTGCCCCAAATGTCGGAGTTCTCTCCGAGGGGTAGTTCAAAGGAGTGCCAGGAGTCCCGGCACCGACCTCCGGCCGTGTACCTCACCGGATGATTTCTTCAATAAAGTAAGTGTTTACGATTTACTATGGTTGTTATACTTTTACTTTGAGTAGTTTACTTTGTCGCATTTTCTTACAGGATCATTCTCCATTATTTGGGTGCTCTAGTACTAAGACCCGTGATGAAGACGGGTGTTCTTGCGAAAGGCTAGAGTAGTATTCAATAGTTTAGACATGGTGTCTAGGCTAGAGTTTACCTTTGTTTGCCTCGTACTCCACGGGTGAGAGGTAGGCGGCAGGTGGTGACAGCCCTGTCTGTCCTTTGTATTCATCCATGTTTGGGTACGACATAGAGCTGTAGGCCGGAGTCACTCGGCAAGCCGAGTGTAAGCTGGCGCCCAAACTAAGTAAAGAAAGTAAGGTAATTTACCAGCTTCTTAGAGTCGCAACCATAGAAATCCTCTCTATACCTTAGCCTACTTAATCTTGGATATCCTTGGATGATCCTAACTCTTTGATAATCCTTACCATTCCTTGAATTCGATATCCCTTAGAATACTCCCTGGGTGAAGTGCTACAACGGTATTCCGTGCGCTTGCGGATTTTATCTGTGGTCGTAAGAAATACCAACAAGCATTTCTGGCGCCGTTGTCGGGGAACGGTTGCTGATTTATCCTAAAGCCTAGGTCATCCTCGTATCTTTTTATTTTCCTTTTCCCTTAGATTATGGAGCAATCTATCCAAAGCCTATCTGCTCCAAAGGGTGAATTCTTCGAGCCACCATCTTCTTCTGAGCCAATTCCTTCATCTGGCTTCGAACTCTGCCCTGGCTTTATAGCCATGGTTCGGGAGCAATCCTTCTCTGGGCACGATCATGAAAACCCGCACTATCATCTATGAGAGTTCGAGCAATTGTGTTCATGCCTGATGATTCCAGGCATGACACAAAGAACTTTGAAGTGGAAGTTGTTTCCCTTTTTGTTTACCGAAAGGGTGAAGCAATGGTACGCTCTTACCATAGAGAAAGCAAGCGATGAGTGGGAAGAACTCAGAGACAGATTTTGTCTTGCTTTCTTTCCGCTAACCCGTATTACATCTCTACGCGTAGAAGTTCTCAGCTTTCGTCAGACAGAGAAGGAAACTATAGGTGCAGCTTGGGCTAGGTTCTTAACTCTGATCCAATCTCGCCCCGACTTGTCCTTACCCAACCATGTGTTATTGCAACACTTCTGGTCAGGTCTTGGCAAAGTCTGCCCTATATCTTGACATACATCCGGTGGTTCGTTCTCACATAAGACTCCCAAGGAAGGAAGGAAAATCCTAAGTCATATCTTAGAGAACACCTCCTTTGTCGAAGATTATCGTGAATCAGTACCGACCGGGAGTCAAGGCAAGCGATGAGGACAATTCATTAGCCGAATACGATCCTTTACCTTGCATATCACAAGATCCGATTGTAGGAACCTCACCTGAACCAGGAACACTGAAGGATGAAGTAATTCTGTCTTCGGAGTTTCCCTTTAATTTCGAGGACGATCTTTTCGAAGATTAGGGGAACACCTCGAAATTCTTATGCAAAAAGAGACCACCAGTTCTAGTTCCTCCTCCTGTACCTCTCGAGGATAAATTCCTTAGAGAGACCGTGAAGGGGTTAACATCCATTATGAGCCATGAGTGGTTGAAAGAGTGTGAATTATCGTCCAAAGCAATTCGGATTAGTTCACCTTCGTCAACCATTCACTTTTTATTCCTTAGCGTTCGCACTTCTGGGTGACGAACCTTTGACCCCGACTCATAAAACTTTCAAAACTCCTCGTGAAAGTTGAAGGGTTACGCGGAAGCTACGCTAGCCAAAAACAAAAATTTTTCTACCGCGCAAACCAGGAACACTTGCAAGTAAGGGCCGATAGATCGTTGCCGATTGGAGTATGCAGCGGAAATAGCCAATCGTGGCTATCCGATCTGGAACGTGTAGCCGATTCCCGCAAGCCGACAACCGATTCCCGGGGACAGCCGATTCGCAGTCGTCCGGTCACATTCTTGCGCCTTGCTTCGATGCGCCCGACCGCAGCGATCCGGCCGATCAACAGCGCGCAACATAGCGGCGCCGCTCTACCGGTATCCACACGTCCGGGGACAAAATGTCGTACACCCGTGTGCTAGCACGCGATGCAAGGCTAGGGTTTGGCTCGAAAGTGGGGAGGGTTTCCGTGGAGATTGATCTCAGTGACTTTTGTTGCAGATTCGGTTCAACGCGATACAGAAACTCTCCACCCCTCGCCCCTTTATATAGAGTTGCCGACTGGGACTAGTGGCCGATCAGGACTCTATTTTGAATCGGATCTCATCCGTATCTCATAGAGTTGGCCGCCCACACGTCGTAAGCCCATAGGACTCTATCCGATCGGATCCCTATCCGATCGAGCCGTATCCGAGTCCAACTCGAATATCTATTCTATCCCCTTAAGCGTGCGACCCGTAGGTTCAGGTATACTCGGTTTCGGCTATAGTCTAACTTAGCCGATCGTCGGCTCGAGTCCAACTCGCCGACCCGTCAACGCGGCGCCTAGCAGCACATATTGACACCATAGTATACAAGAATAATATCGGCTCAACCTGTAATGTGTACACAAATCCCTTTGCCTCACGATACCGGTTAAGCTATAGGCAAGATGTGTGCCATCCCTTCAATAGCTTAACCATTCACTCGAACCGTATTGGATTATCCGTCCGTTGATTCCTCAATCGACTTAGCATGGCCATGCATTTCCATAATCCATTACCTCGAGGGCCCGAGATATCTCTCCAAAGGAGGGACAAATTCCATCTTGATCACTCACATCCCACTCCATGTTTCATAGCAAACCCGAAAACTACCTTTATAACTACCCAGCTACGGAATAGCGTTTGGTAGTCCCAAAGTAGGCTACTACACATGTTGGAATCCATGGTGATCTCAGTCTAAGGACTTTGTACCAACACTACCTGAGACCAACTAATGGCACATTAATTCGTAGTGTCTCATGGTGGGTCTATCCAACAATGTGTTCTCCAACACATGTGTCCATGTTTATTGATTTGGTATCTCCATACCCATGATCTATGAGACATGATCATCAATCAATAAACATGCCGATCTTAGAATCATATTTGTTCCAACAATATGACATATGATCAGGGATCGTTTAGAAATAGATTCATACATAAAGAGTCTCATAAATAAGTCACGTACTTATTGATCAATACAAGATGTCTATTTCATGGAATTGAATAACACTTTATTCATTTATACATAAACATTGATGTGATATCCAACATCTCCATGTTGCCTCTAGGGCATATCACTAACAAAAGTATCCTAGAAAGTTATGGGATTTTGTAGAATATGACCGTGAGTCACGAAAATCTTGAGGCAATCATAGACTTTCATGTGTTCAAAGTTTTAGACTTCGACATTCTGATTGGCCATCCGCTTGAAAAGTTGTTCTTAGATGCACCGACACTAGGAGTCCTCAATATCAAACTCGGGAGGGATTCGTTTTCCATTCCAATCTCTAGAACTATGAACACCATAGTTGAACCCTCTCCCGAGTATGAGCCTATCGAGGAAGTTTTGGAAGTTTCATCTTCTGAATCCCTAGAGTCCATCCTTGAGAAAGAAGCTCCCTTCTTTACTCAAGAAACAGATGATTCTGGAGAGACAATTGAGCTTCCCACGATAGAACCACCATTATGACCTCCAATAGAGCTCAAACCTCTACCTTCTAGCCTTTGATATGCTTTTCTACACGGAGGTACGGAATCGCCTGTCATCATTAGTGACAAGCTTGCTGAGAATGAAACTTCCAAACTCATCTCCATCTTAGAAAAGCATCGATCTATTCTAGGCTACTCACTCCAAGACCTCAAGGGAATCAGTCCTACTCTCTGTACCCATCGCATCCCTACTGATCCAACTCTCACACCTTCTAGGGAGCCTCAAAGGAGGTTAAACAATACGATGAGAGAAGTGGTGAAAAAAGAGGTCTTAAAGCTCCTTCATGCCGGGATAATCTATCTCGTTCCCTTTAGTGAGTGGGTTAGCCCAATTCAAGTAGTACCAAAGAAAGGAGGTATGACGGTCGTTGCCAATTCTCAAAATGAATTAATTTTTGAACGTACTGTCACAGGATGAAAAATGTCCATATATTATCAGAATCTTAACAAGGCAACAAAGAAACATCATTTTCCGCTTCCTTTCATCATTGAGATGTTGGAACGGTTAGCGAATCACTCTTTATTTTGTTTCCTTGATGGGTATTCCGGCTATCATCAAATTCCTATCCATCCCGATGACCAAAGTAAGACCACTTTCACATGCTCCTATGGAACGTATGCCTATCGCAGGATGTCTTTCGGGTTGTGTAATGCACCCTCATCGTTCCAAAGGTGCATGATGTCTATTTTCTCAGACATGATCGAGCAAATCGTGGAAGTTTTCATGGACGACTTCTCTGTCTATGGAAAAACTTTTGATCATTTTCTCGAGAACTTAGATAAGGTCTTAACAAAGGTGTAGGAAGGACCTGATACTTAATTGGGAGAAGTGTCATTTAATGGTCTAAGAAGGCATAGTCCTTGGGCACCTTGTGTCTGAAAGAGGGATAGAGGTGGACAAAACCAAATCGATGTTATCGAAAAGCTTCCACCTCCTATCAACATCAAGGGAATCCGTAACTTCTTAGGTCATGCGAGGTTCTACCGATGATTCATTAAGGATTTCTCTCAAATCGCTAGACCCCTCACACACCTCTTAGCTAAGGATATTCCCTTTGACATCAATGATGAGTGCTTGTGCTCCTTTAATATCCTTAAAGAAGCACTCATCTCTGCTCCTATAATTCAACCTCTCGACTAGTCGCTGCCATTAGAAATAATGTTTGATGCTAGCGACTTTGCAGTAGGAGCAATCCTTGGTCAAACCAAGGATAAGAAACATAGTGCCATAGCCTATGCTAGCAAAACTTTAACAGGAGCTCAACTTAACTATGGTACCACTGAAAAAGAGCTTCTTGCTGTTGTTTTTGCTATCAATAAGTTTAGATCTTACTTAGTAGGAGCCAAGATAATAATTTACACTGATCATATTGTTAGTGATATGCCCTAGAGGCAACATGGAGATGTTGGATATCACGTCAATGTTTATGTATAAATGAATAAAGTGTTATTCAGTTCCATGAAATAGACATCTTGTATTGATCAATAAGTACGTGACTTATTTATGAGACTCTATATGTATGAATCTATTTCTAAATGATCCTCGATCATATATCATATTATTGGAACTAATATGATTCTAAGATCGGCATGTCTATTGATTGATGATCATGTCTCATAGATCATGGGTATGGAGATACCAAATCAATAAACATGGACACATGTGTTGGAGAACACATTGTTGGATAGACCCACCATGAGACACTACAGAATTAATGTGCCATTAGTTGGTCTCGGTAGTGTTGGTACAAAGTCCTTAAACCCGAGATCACCATGGATTCCAACATGTGTAGTAGCCTACTTTGGGACTACCAAACGCTATTCCGTAACTAGGTAGTTATAAAGGTAGTTTTCGGGTTTGCTATGAAACATGGAGTGGGATGTGAGTGATCAAGATGGAATTTGCCCCTCCTTTGGAGAGATATCTCTGGGCCCCTCGAGGTAATGGATTATGGAAATGCATGGCCATGCTAAGTTGATTGAGGAGTCAATCAACGCATGATAATCCAATACGGTTCGAGTGAATGGTTAAGCTATTGAAGGGATGGCACACATCTTGCCTATAGCTTAACCGGTATCGTGAGGCAAAGGGATTTGTGTACACATTACAGTTCGAGCCGATATTATTCTTGTATACTATGGTGTCAATATGTGCTTCTAGGCGCCGTTGTTGATGTGTCGGCTGAGTTAGACTCGAGCCGACGATCGGCCAAGTTAGACTATAGCCGAAACCGAGTATACCTGAACCTATAGGGTCGCACGCTTAAGGGGATAAGAACAGGCATTCGAGTTGGACTCGGATACGGCTCGATCGGATAGGGATCCGATCGAATAGAGTCCTATAGGCTTACGACGTGTGGCGGCCAACTCTATGAGATACGGATGAGATCCGATTCAAAATAGAGTCCCGATCGGCCACTAGTCCCGGCCGGCCAACTCTATATAAAGGAGGGAGGGGTGGAGAGCTGCGCACGTCAATTGCATCGCGTGCAACGTAAGTCACCGAGATCAACCTCCACGGAAACCCTCCCCACTTTCGAGCCAAACCCTAGCCTTGCATCGCGTGCTAGCACACGGGTGTTCGGCGTTCGTCCCCGGACGTGTGGATACCGGTAGAGGCGCCGCTACGTTGCGTGCCGTTGATCGGCTTCGGATCGGCCGCAATCGGAGTGATTGGCCGTGGTGGAATCGGCCGCGGTCGGGCGCATCGAGCGAGGCGTGAGAACGCGGCCGGACGACTCGAATTAGCCGATTGGCGAATCGGCCGTCTCCGGGAATTGGCTACACTGTTCCGGATCGGATTGCCCCGATTGGCTATTCCGCCGCACTCTACTCCAATCGGTAACGATCTATCGGCCCTTACTTGCAAGTGTTCCCGGTTTGCGCGGTAAAAGTTTTTGTTTTCGGCTAGCGTAGCCTCCGCGTAACCCTTCAAGGGTATCAAAGCTAATCTTGCTTAGTTCGGGTTTCAGATTGGATCTGGAACAAGTTTTGCGCACGGGTTGATTAGATCAATCGGTTTTACGTGATCTGTTGAGGAGAGTTAATGGTAATTGTGTTCCTTGATAGTGTATCGGAACGGCGTAATGTGATTACGTCAAAGCAATATCCATATAACTCGGTTTGAGTCGGCTTCGAGATAGCGTTCCTTGATAGTGTATCGGAACGGTATAATGTGATTATGCCGAAGCTATCTCATAGTCCGATCTTGTTTGCTGCCGCGCGCCTACGCAAACCATCTCCCTTGATACTGTATCGGGACGGCATAATATGATTATGCCGACATGGTTTCCGACATGCCGTCGTGTGCGTACCCCCTTATAGGTCGTCTCGGTGTCGTATCTCTGCGATAGGTAGAAAACGTTTCTACGCCTAACTTGTTTTTGCAGAGAATGCTTTGAGATGGTATGGCCCTATTGTATGTATGAGATGCATGTGATGCATGTAATATTCTTTCATATGTGCAATGCTTGTAATATTCTTTCACGACCTGCGAGTCGATGTAATCTTCAATTAGAGCTTCTATAATAGTAGCTTAGTTTGAAGATATCAAGCATTCGGCACTTAAAAGAATGGTGATGAAGATGGAGATCCTCTACACCGGCATGGAGATGGAGATCACCATGTGAAGGGGGCCATACTATTTCACTATATGTTATTCTAATTGCTTTCATATGTGATATGTTTGTTTGATAGGATAGCATCCCTCACAAAATTAAGTAGTAATGATGCCCTTCCAAATGTTGCACTCGTCACCGTTATGCTCGTCAATGGTGGGTCTCGCCAAAGCAGAGTGTCATTCTCTATCATAACACGAGGGGGTATATGTCGACATATACATGCAGGAACATTTGGTTTACTTAACAAGGCTATCAAAACAGTTTTGGGCCTTGGGGCATAGGTTGGCGCCGGGGCATGGAGATGTCACACCAACAACAAGAGTCACACAGAGATATGATTAGCAAGGAGTTGCTTACCGATGTTACTAATTTTTAGCAGTGATGCCAAACCTCACTAGAAAATTAACTAACATGTGGATCTTGACCAAATACATAACCTAGAGGGAAGGTGGAAAATACGTAATGGGAGTCTAATGTTAAATTGTTTAACAATAGACATAGCATAAACATTGTGCTAAACTTTGCTTTTTCTGTTGTAGAATAAATGACGGCTAATACTACACCCAGCACCTTTAATTTGTGATCTATTCTCGAAAAGGAAAAATTAAATGGAACAAACTTTATGGATTGGTATCGCAACTTGAGAATTGTTCTCAAGCAAGAGCGTAAGGAGTACGTTCTTGAAGTACCCTATCCCGAGGATTTGCCAAATAATGCCACCGCATCCGCACGAGGGGCTTATGAGAAGCACACTAATGATGCCCTAGACATAAGCTATCTCATGCTTGCTACAATGTCTCCCGAGCTTCGAAGCAATATGAGAGCAGCGATGCTCACACTATTATTCAGGGACTGCGTGGCATGTTTGAGAACCAAGCTCGGGCCGAGAGGTTCAACACCTCGAAGTCCTTGTTTGCGTGCAAGCTTGTTGAGGGGAATCCCGTCATCCGCATGTGATAAAGATGATTGGCTATATTGAGAGTCCGGAAAACTAGGTTTTCCCCTTAGCCAAGAGTTGGCTACCGATGTGATTCTCCGCCGCTCCCTTCGAGCTTCGAGCCATTCATATTGAATTACCACATGAACAATATGGATAGAACCTTGGCTGAATTGCATGGGATGCTAAAGACAATGAGGAGAGTATCCAGAAAACGGTCATCATGTGATGATGATGCAAAAGGCTAAGCGCAAACCACTGTCAAGAAACTTTGCACCAAGAGGAAGTTAACTCCCGATGAGATCGCGAGTGCCTCTAATGCAAAGAAGGGCAAGAAGGGGTCGGCGGCATCGCTGCCGTTTGCTTCTATTGCAAGGAGACAGCCACTGGAAGAGGAACCGCAAGAAGTACATGGAGGATCTCAAAAAGAAGCAAAGTACGACTTCGCTTCGGTATTAATGTTATAGACATTAATCTTGCTACTTCACCTACTGACTCTTGGGTATTTGATACCGGATCGTAGCTCATATTTGCAAGTCGTTGTAGGGAATGAGAAGAAGTAGAGGATTGAGAAGGGGCGAGGTGAACCCGCACGTCGGCAATGGAGCAAGCGTTGCTACGCTTGTCGTCGGCAAGACAACTTCATCTACCTTCAGGGTTAGTTTTGGAATTAAATAATTGTTATTGTGTTCCAACACTATGTCAAAACGTTATTTTCGCTTCATGTTTGCAAGCGGAAGGATATGATTTTACATCAATGGACAATGGTTGTTCAATATATCTCGAGATATGTTCTATTTTCATGCTCCATTGGTGAATGGATTATACGTTTTGAATCTTGAAGCATCTCCCATCTATAACATTAATACGTAAAGGCAACTCTCTAATGATATAAACCCCACGTTTATCCGCATTGTCGCTTAGGCCATATAAATAAGAAACGCATGGAGAAGCTCCATAAGGATGGACTCGCTTCACTCTTTTGATTTTGAATCATTTGAGACATGTGAGTCTTGTTTACTTGGTAAAATGACAAAGGCACCTTTCACGGGACATAGTGAGAGAGCAAGTGACTTATTGGCACTCGTACATACTAATGTATGTGGACCAATGAGCTCAACGGCCGAGGTGGTTATCGACTTCATTACCTTTACTCGATGACTTTAGTAGATATGGTTATATCTACTTAATGAGGCATAAGTCCGAATCCTTTGAAAAGTTCAAAGAATTCCGAATGAAGTACGTAATCATTTAGGGAAAACAATCAAGTTTCTACGATCGGATCGTGGAGGAGAATACTTGAGCCAAGAGTTTGGTAATCATCTGAAAGATTGTGGAATTGTTCCACAGTTGACTCCGCCAGGAACTCCACAATGGAATGGGGTGTCCGAACGGAGAAATCGCACCTTGTTGGACATGGTGAGGTCGATGATGAGCCAAAGTGATCTTCCGTTATCTTTCCGGGGATATGCTCTTGAAACAACTGCGCTCACACTAAATAGAGTTCCATCTAAGTCGGTTGAAAAGACACCATATGAGATATGGACAGGGCAACCCCTAGTTTGTCTTTTCTCAAAATTTGGGGATGCGAAGCTTATGTAAAACGTTTACGATCGACAAGCTCACACCCAAATCGACAAGTGCTTCTTTGTGGGATATCCTAAGGAAACTAAGGGATATTACTTTTATAATCGGGAACAAGGCAAAGTGTTTGTCGCCCGACACGGTGTCTTCTTGGAGAAAGAGTTTCTTTCAAGAAGGGTTAGTGGGAGCAGGGTGCATCTTGTAGAAGTTTAAGAAATACCACAAAACGTTTCAGCGACCACGTAACCACAACAGGAGGACCAAAGTGTTGCGCCACCGCAGATACACCACCCACGGAGGTCCGAAAGATCACGTCGTGCACCCGACAGTACACAGTGTGGAACAACGTGATATATTGTTGTTGGACAACGATGAACCTAAGACCTATGAGGAAGCGATGGTGGGACCCGATTCCAACAAGTGGCTTGGAGCCATGAAATCCGAAATAGAATCCATGTACGACAATCAAGTTTGGAACTTGGTTGATCCACTGATGGTGTCAAAACCATTGAGTGTAAATGGGTTTTTAAGAAAAAGGCCGATATGGATGGAAATGTTCACATCTATAAGGCGCGATTGGTGGCGAAGGGTTTTAAACAGATTCAAGGAGTTGATTATGATGAAACCTTCTCGCCCGTCGCAATGCTTAAATCTATTCGGATTATCCTAGCGATTGCTGCATATTTCGATTATGAGATATGGCGATGGATGTCAAAGCGGCTTTCCTAAATGGAAACCTAAGCGAGGATGTATACATGATACAACCTCGGGTTTTGTCGATCCGAATCGCTCGGAAAGATATGCAAGCTACGAAATCCATTTATGGATTGAAGCAAGCATCTCGGAGTTGGAATATTCGTTTTGATGAAGTAATCAAAGGGTTTGGTTTCATCAAAAACGAAGAAGAGGCATGTGTTTACAAAAGGTCAGTGGGAGCGCAACCGTATTTCTAATCTTATATGTGGATGACATATTATTAATTGGAAATGATATCCCTATGCTAGAATTGTCAAGTCTTCATTGAAAAATAGTTTTTCCATGAAAGACTTAGGGAGGCAGCATATATATTGGGCATTCGGATCTATAGAGATAGATCCAAGAGGCTAATTGGATTAAGCCAAAGTACATACATTGACAAGGTGTTGAAAAGGTTCAACATGCATGATTCCAAGAAAGGTTTCTTGCCCATGTCACATGGCATTAATCTTAGCAAGAATCAATGTCCTCGACACATGATGAGCGGAATAAGATGGGTATGGTTCCATATGCTTCGGCAATTGGATCCATCATGTATGCCATGCTTTGTACACGCCTGCATGTCTCGTACGCTTTGAGTGCTACGAGCAGATACACGATCCAGTGAAGGTCACTGGATCGCCGTAAAGAATATCCTTAAGTACTTGAGAAGAACTAAGGATATGTTCCTAGTCTATGGAGGTGAAGAAGAGCTCATTGTAAGTGGTTACACCGATGCTAGCTTCCAAACAGACAAGGATGATTATAGATCGCAATCTGCGTTCGTGTTTTGCTCGAACGGAGGCACGCCATGGAAGAGTTCCAAGCAGGATACTGTTGTTGATTCTAGTGTAGTCAGGAATTAAAACAGCATGTAGATCTCTTCCATTCATATTTGCCTGTTGCTTTGCTCTAGTAATAAATTTTTTGGGATTTGGTTGGAGGAAATCAAATGGAGATATATGTGAGATGAACAGCTGCCTGTTGCTTTTACTGTCTTAAAATCATACTATATATATATGCCGAATAAATATACTATATACATATGCACCTCCATCAGTTTATTTTCTGTTGCATGTTGCTTTTTCTTTTTTTATTGACTGATTTTACATATGCTCAATTAAATTCTTAATTCGTTATATTGTGATGCATCGTTTAGGCTAGGAACAACAGGGCACAGTGGTCAGATGATAACACTTGCAGTTTTTGTGAAATTTGGTGTGACCAAATTGAGAAAGGAAATAGTGTGAGGGGTACCATGAACAAGCCGGGGTGGAAGGAGGTAGTAGAAAGGTATTATTTGGCCACCAATTTGGTTCGTGATAAAGAACAGTTTGGGAACAGGATTAGGCAATTGAAGGGACTTTGGGCATTTTATAATAAATTGCGAGGTGACACTGGATTAGGCCGAAAAGAGGATGGAACTGTTGCTGCTACCAATGATTGGTGGAAACATAACACTTAGGTAATTTTTTTTCTTGGTCCTTTGTATATTACATGAATCCTGGTGTGAATTATGTAACTCACAATTTTTTTAGGGCAAGCCCGAATGGAAGAAACTGAAAAAAGGTTGGCCTTCTTATTTGGATGACATGGATAGAATGTTCACTGGTGTAGCAGTTGATGGCTCCACCTCATTTGTACCTGGACATACTATCCATGTTGAGGTGGATAGTGAACACAAGGAAGATGACGAAGGTCTGCAAACCACTCCAGTTAGTAAAGGCACCAAGAGGACAAGTAGCACTAGCACCACAACATCTAGTCCCAGCAAGAGGTCGAAGAGCCCATCAGTAAGGGCTATGGACAACAACATGAGGGAATTCAACAGGATTCAGCTTGACAGGAATGTGATGATGCAGAAACTTTGGGACAAGAGGCAGCAAGCCATACTGGACAAAGAAAAGGCCAAGGAAAGAAAGATCAACTATGTCCAAGAGTTGGCTAGAGAGTGTGGTGCCACCGAGGAGACACCTATATTGTGGCTAGGAGTGCTCAAGATCATCCTACAGGAATCGGTCATGGACTTCTTCATTGGAACCAAAGTCGAAGGAAGGATGACCATAATTAAGCACTATGCTGGGGTTGACAACTAGTTCATTTAATAATATGTCTAATGTGTCTGTGATTTGAACTTAATTGTATCAGTTGTGTCATTTGAACTATGTGGTTTGAACTATGTCGTAGTTGCTCTATGTGGTTTGAACTATGTTTCTTATTTGAACTATTCGAATTATGCTTATGATGTCAAAGTTTGGTTCATATGCTTCATTTGTTGCCATTTGTAATTGAGGTAGTGATGCATGAACCATTTACTTGTTTTCTTGCATATCGACTGATTTATTGCCTTGTTTTCTGGATAGGAGAATATTGAATCAGCTATCACATGCCAAGATGATTTTTGTGATAATGAATATGAGGAGGAATTCATGAATTTCTTCTTTGATGAGGATGATAGTAGATACATGTACAGTATGTATGAGTATGCTTTACATGTTGACAAGTACTACAATAGGGTTGATTATAGGCAAGTAACCATGAGTGGTTTGGATTGGGTTGAGAGGAAGCTAGCAAATAGAAATGCATGCTACAACATGTTTAGAATGAACCCAACTATCTTCTATCGACTTCATGATTTATTGGTAGAATCATATGAACTTAAATCAAGTTCCAGGAGTAGTTCAATTGAAGCTCTAGCAATGTTCCTTTGGATGGTTGGAGCTCCATAGTCTGTTAGGCAAGCTGAGGATAGATTTGAGAGATCATTAGGCACAGTTCACTCTAATTTTGAGAATATGTTGGAATGTGTTGTTAAGCTAACTGCAGACATCATTAAGCTGCTGGACCCACAATTCATATCAACTCATTCTAGACTGGGAAACCGTAGGTTCTATCCCTTCTTCAACAACTGTATAGGAGCAATAGATGGCACTCACATACCTTGTGTGGTGCCAAATAATTTGATGGTTCAGCACATGTGTCGCAAGGGAATGACGACGCAGAATGTGATGGCTGATGCAGAATGTGATGGCTGCTTGTGACTTAGACATGAGGTTCACATTCATACTTGCTGGATGGCCTGGATCTGTGCACAACATGAGAGTTTTCAATGATACCATGACAACGTACAACCATGTCTTTCCACATCCACTAATAGGAACACTCTATAGTATTATTAATTTTGAGCCTTCTAATTCTACGTTTTGAAACTTACATTACTTTGATGTTTGTAGAAAAAATTTATCTGGTGGACTCCAGCTATCCAAACCATCCAGATTACCTTGCGCCATACAAGGGAACCAAGTACCATCTTTCAGAGTACCGAGATGGCCCGAAGCCAAAGGTAAAAAGGAGATATTTAACTATGCTCATTCATCTTTTAGAAATGTCGTTGAAAGGTCGTTTGGAATGTTGAAGATGAAGTGGCAAATTTTGGATAAGGTGCCAAGTTATCCACCTCATAAGCAAACACAAATAATCGTTGCATGCTTTGGCGCTACATAACTTCATTAGAATGAGTGGACTAGTTGATAGAGACTTTGATTTGTGTGATCATGATCCAAAATATGTGCCTCCGGAAGCCTCCACCAATCAACCACGAGGTAGTCAAGCTCCTGATAGGGATGATTATGTGCTGATGAATGCATTTCGTGACTCGATTGCCCTTGGGTTGTTAAATCGGCAATGACATTTTCAGAAATTTTGAGGACATATGGCAACTTGCAAAATTTGTGAGTGTTGTAATAAACTATGAACAATGTGCGTGCTTGTTTTTTGATTTATTTGCAATGCTAAACAATGTGTGTGCTGAACAATGCTATAAAATACAAAATTTATGAGTGTTGTAAAATGCTAAAAAATTTGTGAGTGTTGTAATATGATCAAGAGGAGAAATTTTGCATGTAAACATGAGTTCAATTAGATTTTGTTGTTTGCAGGTGAAGGTGAGAACTTTGATGTTTGTAAGCATCTTTGCACGAACTGTGAAAAACTACAAATGTTATTTGAATCAAACCAAACATACTATCATGTCTCATAAAACAAGCCGATTAGTAAACAGGAGAAAAAATGACAGCATGCACTTATACATGCATTTGAATGCATCATAATAAATGAACCAAATCATGCATTTATTAGGGGCAAATCTGTCTTTATTACAACAGCCCAAAAAGTTTACACATGCAACTAAACATATTCTCTTGTGTAAAGTTTACACCCAAAAGTTTTTGAGTATGAAGTTTACACCCAAATTTTGGAACTAAACAGGGCCTAAAAGGGAGGATTTTATCGAATAGTCCTTAGAGCATCTCCAAAGACTGTTGTATAAAAATTATGTATAATCCATATTTAAATAGTCTATGTAAAAGTTGATTTTCTATTTGTGTTGACATCCTTTAGATTCACAAAATAGCGACTTTGTGCGCGTTTGGCTATAAGAAGCCAGCGAGAAACTCGGGATGAAGAGTTAGCAAAAATAAAAAAGTCTATACAAGATTTGTTGGAGAGTTTTTATGTAAAATTATGTATTATTAGGATTAATAGAGATATACAATACATGTTGAAGCTGCTATTAGGTGAGCTAATGGAAAAACGAAGAAATTATAGGTCCTCTTTATTTAGGATTGGATTTATTGACTTAGGCTTTTAAACTAATTTTCTCCTTATATATTTTAGAGTAAATTGCATATTGAGTTAGTATATATCTTTATCAAAGTTTTAGTTTGAACCACTCCATACTCAATGTTTTTATTTTTAACTAAGTATAGTATTGCATATTGTTTTATTTTGGCTCACCTTTCCTCTATCAATCTCCTCGATGTCATTCCCAATCCTCATCGTGCCATCACTCCATCTCTACCCATCCTAAAGCACAAGCTACCCCGAAGCTCATCGCCTATGCTCTTACCCACCATAAAGTTCTAGATCCCCAAAGCACCAAAGCTTAAAGATTAGTGTTCCTTCTTCCGTCCAGATATCAGCAGTTCGTCAAGGGAGCAATTATCGTTGTGTTGCTTGTTCTTTTACTTCTCCATGAGCACGGGGAGATTGTGGTTGTAGACTTTTCTCTTCCCAATTCCCATCTAAATCCTCCACAAGCACGAAGAGAATATGGTTGCGAGAAGGGGATGCCTACTTTGCGCACACACACACACTAGTGTGTGCGCCTGTGCTCGATGTTCACCTGTGCTACACCGAAGCTCGAGCTCGATGTTCACCTGTGCTGCTCGAGCTTGAACTCAATCTCCCTAGCTATGCGCTGCCCCGTGCTCAAGACCGATCTCTACATGCGCCACACCAAGCTTTGATCTCCGACTTATGCCAAGCTCAAGCTAGATCTTCGCATTACTGCCCCCGAGCTTAATCTCCTGCCTGTATTTCTTGCTCTTTTTGGCCATGAGCTCAATTTACACTGGAGGAGAAGCTGCTCGCTGGCGTGGGAGAAGATGATTTTGCTGGCGCTCTCCCATCAACCTTTTTACTTTCTTTATTCTCTCTGTTCTCACCACCAAGTAGACCATTTGGTAGGAACTCTTGTCTTGTCGGGAATCGATCTCAGGTTGTACTTGCGCTGAACAGGGGAACGGGGACGGAGTGCTCGCGGAAGATGTCGAGGCGGCTCCGTGGCTTATGCGTGGATGAGAAATTAGGGCAGGAACACGATGGAACTCCCGGCTCCCTTGGGAAGCCGAGAAACAATAACGCTTCTGCTTAATTGATGCGGATTGTCTCTACAAATATATATAGCTGGTTTTCTCCCTCTAAACATAGAAATAACTTTCTAATAATAATCTCCCTCTAAAGAAAAGAAATCACCTTCTAATAATAAGGATAATCCTCTAATAATATAAATAGAAGATTGGTTGGTCGTGAGGCAATCTCCAGCATGCGCTGCTAGCCACGGGCAGGCCTCCTCCTTTCATACTGCAAGCCCGTCATAACATCTCTCCCCGCCTTGGCAAATAGCTCGTCCTCGAGCTGGACATTGGGGTAGAGAGTCTTGAAGTCCGCGAGTGGTTCCCACATGGCGTCATCTTCTGGGAGACCTTGCCACTTGATCAGCAGGTGCCAAACTCCCCGGCGCTGCTGGGCGCGCAGGACCCGCTCGGGCGCCGGCAACAACCGGCCGTCATGGATTGGAGGTAGCATGGCAGGGCTGGAGGGAGGGGCGCCGGTATAGTGGTAAGGCTTCAACAGCCCCACATGAAAGACGTCATGTAGGCGCGCCTCCGCAGGAAGTCGAAGGCGGTAAGCCATCGGGCCAATGCATTCGACGATCTGGAACGGCCCGGCGTAGCGTGGACAGAGCTTACCCTTTGATGGGGAGGCAAGGGCATGGGTGGGTCGGTGCAGCAGGCGAAGCAACACCCATGCGCCCACCTCAAACTCCACCTCGCGGTGGTGCTCGTCATAGTACCTCTTGGCGTACTGCTGCGCTTGAAGGAGACGCTCATGAACCTCCTCTAAGAACACGTCGCGATCCCGCAGCATGGCGTCCACCGCCTCTGTCTGGGCCGCCCCCTCCCGGTGCGGAAGAAGAGGAGGTGGGGGCGGCCATATACCACTTCGAATGGGGTAGCGCGAGCGCGGAGTGGAACGAGGTGTTGTAGCAAGATCCGCCTGTGGGAGCCACCACCCACGAGCGCGGCGATCACCGGTCGCACAACGCAGGTACATTGCGATCACCTTGTTGACAACCTCCGACTGGCCGTCCGTCTGGGGATGGAAAGCCGTGCTTAGCCGCTGTTTAACACCTGCACATTTGAAGAGATCACGCCATAGGTGGCTGGTGAAGACGGGGTCATGATCACTGACGATGGAGGAAGGGAAACCGTGCAGGCGCACGATCCCCTTGAAGAAGGCGCGGGCGACCGAAGCGGTGGTGTAGGGGTGGCTAAGGGCGATGAAGTGGGCATACTTCGAGAAATGATCCACCACCGTCAGAATCACCGAGTTGCCGTGTACCTTTGGCAGGCCCTTAATGAAGTCCATGGAGATGTCCGCCCACACCTGGGACGGAACGTCCAGGGGTTGCAGCAAGCCGGCCGGCTGAGTCGTCGGCGTCTTGTTCTGTTGGCACACATCGCAGGAGCGGACGAAGTCGTGCACCAGCTGACGATCATCGGGTATGTAGAAGTCACCCCGGAGGCGCACAAGGGTTTTCTGGATCCCCTCGTGCCCTGCCGAGTGTGCGGGAGCCACCACTTGGTGGCGCAGGTCGTCAACGGCCGGCACGTAGATGCGCTTGCCGTGGAGGAGAAAACCATCCCCGACGGCCCATGGGGCGGCGAGAGTGGCGGCCACCAGCTGCTGCAGCAGATCGTGGGCAACCGGGTCGATCACGGTAGCCCGGCGAATGTTGGCGTAGAGGTCGAAGGATGGCCCTTGTGCGTCCTCGTCGCGGCGGGACAACGCGTCGGCCGCCGAGTTGAGCCACCCGGGACGGTACTCGATGGTGAAGTCGAACCCGAACAGCTTGCTGATCCAGTGGTGCTGGGGCACGGTGGACAACTGTTGGTCCAGGAGGAACTTCAGGCTGTAGTGGTCGGTGCGGACGAGGAACCGGTGCCCCCACAAGTACGGGCGCCAGTGACGGACTGCTTGCACCAACCCAATGAGCTCGCGCTCGTAGGCCGCCAGTTTGACATGGCGGGCAGCGAACGGTCGACTGAAGAAGGCCAGGGGTCCCTCCCCTTGGTGTAGGACGGCGCCAAACCCAGCCCCAGAGGCGTCGCAGTCGACCACAAACTGGCGCTCGAAGTCGGGCATCTGTAGAACCGGCGCCGAGGAGAGTGCCCGTTTGAGGGCAGCGAATGCCTCGTCCGCGTTTGCTGACCAGGCGAACGCCTCCTTCCGTAGGAGGCGCGTGAGGGGCGCTGCGATGGAGCCAAAGTCACGGATGAACTTCCTGTAGTAGCCTGCGAGGCCAAGGAAGCCGCGCACACCCCGCGGGGAGCGCGGTGTCGGCCAAGAGGCGACTGCGGCCACCTTGTCGCTGTCCATAGCGACGCCGTTGGCGGAGATGACGTGGCCGAGGTAGGCAACGGAGAGCGCCCCAAAGGAGCACTTCGACCGCTTGTGGAAGAGGTCGTGGGCACGCAGGGCGGTGAAGACGAGGCCCTTGTGCTGCAGGTGCTCGGACCAGGACGAGCTGTAAATGAGAATGTCGTCGAAGAAAACCAGTACAAACCTACGTAAAAAAGGGTGAAGCACATCGTTCATTAATGCCTGAAAGGTCGCCGGGGCGTTGGAGAGCCCAAACGACATCAGTAGGAACTCAAAGTGGCCGTGATGCGTGCGGAAGGCAGTCTTCTCGACGTCCGCCGGGTGCATCCGCACCTGGTGGTACCCAGAGCGGAGGTCGAGCTTGGTGAAGAATCACGCCCCATGGAGCTCGTCGAGGAGCTCATCAACCACAGGGATCAGGAACTTGTCCTTGGACGTATGGTCGTTGAGGGCCCGATAGTCGATACAGAAGCGCCATGACCCGTCCGCCTTCTTCACCAATAGGACCGGTGCCGAAAACGGAGAAGTACTGGGGCGGATGATGCCTTGCTCTAACATGGCGTCACACTACCGCTCAAGCTCGTCCTTCTGCAGCTGCGGGTACCGGTAAGGCCGCACCGCTACTGGAGCGGTCCCTGGCAGCAGGTGAATGCGGTGGTCACAGGAGCGGGCCGGAGGAAGCCCGTGTGGCGTGTCGAAGACGGTGCTGTGCTGGAGAAGAAGCTCGTCCAGCAGCGGTTGTGGCGAGTCTGCCGCGACCACGGACAGCGAATGCTGCTGGAGGGGGGCGCCCGGAGGAGCTTCACACTGCCACGAGACACGGCGCCCACCCTTCTGGAAGGACACGGTGAGGCCCTCGAAGTCCCAGGTGAGGGGTCCCAAGGCGCCGAGGAAGTCCACGCCCAGGATGAAGTCGAAACAGCCGAGCGCGAGGCCCACGCAGGTGATGGAGAAGGACGTCCCGCCGATGACGACGGGAACGTCGCGGGCGATCCCCTCGCACGGCACACTCTCGCCGCTAGCCATCGTGACTTGGAGCTGATCGCCCCCGGGGAGCAAGCCCAAAGACGAGGAGTCATCGGAAAGTGTGGGTGGAGCCAGTGTCCAACAAGGCGAGGAGTCGCTCGCCTTTGATCATCACCGGAAGCAGCAGCGTGTGGTAGGTCCTGATCCCTGCAAGAGCATGCACAGAAACCACAAGAGCGTGAGCGGCTCCGTCGACGTGCTACTCCTCAGGCAAGGCCGCGTCCACAGCGTCCTCCGCTGGTGCCCCGTCGTCCGCGCGAAGTCATCTACGTCAAGGAAGAACAAGCGGGGGCATACGTGACCACGAACATACTGCTCGTCGTAGTTGTAGCAGAGGCCTTAGCGGCATCGTTCCTGCAGCTCGGCCGGCGAAAGGCGACGAAACACCCGCGCTGCTGCGACGCCGTGGCGCAGAGCCGCGGCCGCCGCAGCCTGTGTGGCTGGGCGCCCGCGCGCCGGGCAGAAACCGCGGCCGTCCCCGGGATGGCGGGAGGAAGGGCCGGCCGCGGCGGAGGACGCGCGCCACGGGCCGGCGGAGGCTGGAGCAGCGCTGCCGTGGCTGTGGCGCGGCTCACAAAGGCACGGGCCAGGAACATCGCCGACTGGAGGTCGGGCGGAGCGCGCATCGCGACGTCCACCCGAATATGTGAAGGGTTACGCGGAAGCTACGCTAGCCGAAAACAAAAATTTCTACCGCGCAAACCAGGAACACTTGCAAGTAAGGGCCGATAGATCGTTACCGATTGGAGTGTGCAATGGAAATGCCAATCGTGGCTATCCGATCCGAACAAGTAGCCGATTCTCGCAAGCCGACACCGATACCCGGGGACAGCCGATTCGCCAAGCGGCCGATTCACGATGCCGTAGCCGATCCGAAGCCGATCAACGGCGCGCAACGTAGCAGCGCCTCTACCGGTATCCACACGTCCGGGGACAAAACGCCGTACACCCGTGTGCTAGGACGCGATGCAAGGCTAGGGTTTGGCTCGAAAGTGGGGAGGGTTTCCGTGGAGATTGATCTCGGCGACTTCTGTTGCACGCGATGCAATTGACATGCCGCAACTCTCCACCCCTCCCTCCTTTATATAGAGTTGGCCGATCGGGACTAGTGGCCGATTAGGACTCTATTTTGAATCGGATCTCATCCGTATCTCATAGAGTTGGCCGCCCACACGTCGTAAGCCCATAGGACTCTATCCGATCGGATCCCTATCCGATCGAGCCGTATCCGAGTCCACCCGAATGCCTGTTCTTATCCCCTTAAGCGTGCGACCCGTAGGTTCAGGTATACTCGGTTTCGGCTATAGTCTAACTTAGCCGATCGTCGGCTCGAGTCTAACTCAGCCGACTGTCAACAAGCGCCTAGCAGCACATATTGACACCATAGTATACAAGAATAATATCGGCTCGAACTGTAATGTGTACACAAATCCCTTTGCCTCACGATACCGCTTAAGCTATAGGCAAGATGTGTGCCATCCCTTCAATAGCTTAACCATTCACTCGAACCGTATTGGATTATCCGTCCGTTGATTGACTCCTCAATCAACTTAGCATGGCCATGCATTTCCATAATCCATTACCTCGAGGGGCCCAGAGATATCTCTCCAAAGGAGGGGCAAATTCCATCTTGATCACTCACATCCCACTCCATGTTTCATAGCAAACCCGAAAACTACCTTTATAACTACCCAGTTACGGAAAAGCGTTTGGTAGTCCCAAAGTAGGCTACTACACATGTTGGAATCCATGGTGATCTCAGGTCTAAGGACTTTGTACCAACACTACCGAGACCAACTAATGGCACATTAATTCCCGTAGTGTCTCATGGTGGGTCTATCCAACAATGTGTTCTCCAACACATATGTCCATGTTTATTGATTTGGTATCTCCATACCCATGATCTATGAGACATGATCATCAATCAATAAACATGCCGATCTTAGAATCATATTTGTTCCAACAATATGACATATGATCAGGGATCGTTTAAAAATAGATTCATACATATAGAGTCTCATAAATAAGTCACGTACTTATTGATCAATACAAGATGTCTATTTCATGGAACTGAATAACACTTTATTCATTTATACATAAACATTGACGTGATATCCAACATCTCCATGTTGCCTCTAGGGCATATCACTAACAATATGTTCCGGAAGACCGCCGACAAAGAGCTCTGCCTTCTGCCGTGTAGAGATGTCTCGGGAGTGCGCGAGTATCGTCTGGAAGCGGTCCACGAACTCCTGGACCGTAGAGTGGAACGGCAGGCACCCCAACTCGGCCAACCGCGAGCCATAGAAGGGCGGCCCGAAGCGGAGGCGGCATAGCTCCTTGAAGCGCTCCCAGGAAGGCATCCCTTCGTCCAGCACGAGCGCGTAGTACCACGTTTGCGCGGGGCCGATGAGGTGGTATGAGGCCATCCACGTCCGCTGGGACTCCGGGGTGCGCTGGCCCAAGAAGAATTGCTCACAGTGTGTAAGCCAGTTCAGCGGATCAACAAAGCCGTCGTACGTGGGGAAGTCCAATTTGTAGCCCTTTAGCTGGAACTCCGCCGCGCCGAATGCAGCAGAAGCCTCGGCTGCGAGACCCTCGGGAACGGCCGCCGATGGAAGTGCGCCGGTCACCGGGACGGACCAGAGGTTGGGGCCCTGGGAGAGGGCCCCGTCGACCCCCCCGTAGAGGGCGTCTGACGCTGGAACGCCCCCATGGCCGAAACCGGCTGTGATGTGGGGCGGCAGGGGGACCGAGGTGTGCGCCGGCGGGGTGGTGAGCCACGCCGGTAATGGGGATGGCGAGTGGGGGAACCGGATGCCTGGATCGGGCACCCGCGGGCGGAAAGGTGGTGGTCGCCGTGTCAGGGGGTGGCATGCCGTAGGGAAACAGGGCGATGGTCGACGTTGGAGGATGTGGTGGCGGTGGCAGTCGCTACGGCCGGGACGTCGGTGGCGCGGAGGACTATGGCCCTAGGACGCACGCATGAATCCCCGCAACCAGCGTGCCGAGATCAAGAACAACTGTCGTCAGCTACTCGTTCGTCATGACGCCCACGGAGGAGGACGAGGCCCCTGCGGCCAGGGCCAGCGAGGGTTGCGGCAGCATGGCCGATGAGGAGACCGCGGTCAGCGGCGCGGTGGTGGTCGGCGCAGCTGCCGCGGAGAGCATCGGCACGGTGGTGGAGGGCAGCGGGATCGACATGGCCAAGTCTGATACCAGGTTGGTAGGAACTCTCGTCCTGCCGGGAATCGATCTCAGGTTGTACATGCGCTGAACAGGGGAACAGGGATGGAGTGCTCGCGGAAGACGTCGAGGCGGCGCCGTGGCTTATGCGTGGATGAGAAATTAGGGCAGGAACACGATGGAACTCCCGGCTCCCTTGGGAAGCCGAGAAACAATAACGCTTCTGCTTAATTGATGTAGATTGTCTCTACAAATATATATAGCTGGTTTTCTCCCTCTAAACATAGAAATAACTTTCTAATAATAATCTCCCTCTAAAGAAAAGAAATCACCTTCTAATAATAAGGATAATCCTCTAATAATAGAAATAGCAGATTGGTTGGTCGTGAGGCAATCTCCCGCATGCGCCGCTAGCCACGGGCAGCCTCCTCCTTTCATATTGCAAGCCCGTCATAACACCATTAGTCCAAAGTGCATAGGATTGTTGGATTGGTAACTATACCTGCTTTAAAGTAAAAATATTGGATATGGGGTGGCCCAAAATAAAACATGGGTAAAGATATCTGACCCAATCTACAATTCACTCTATATTTTATAGAACAACAGCTTTGAAGTCTTAAGTTTAATGTAGAGTTAAAGCTTCACTTCATATAAGCCTAAAAGCTATTTCAACCTAGCTTTTGGCTTAATTGTATAACAATGGCTTAGGCTTCCGAAAACTAAAAGAAAAGCTTTTTGGGGGGGGCTTAAACTTTTTAGCTGATAAGTTGGCTTATAAGTCTATAAACAAATACGGCCCTATAACTAATATACTATTCTACTTTCTTTAAGCAACAAGTTAAGTTCTAAATACTAAGCAGAGGGACCCACATGTATGTGAAATCTTTAAGCTTCTTTCAGAATTAAGATTTTCATCGGGAATTTGTACGATTAAAATCAATAGGAACTTTTCTTATGGTTTGAAGGATTGGACTACAAAATTTTCATAAGAATGCTTCCTTTCCTTTACTTTATGGAGGATTTTAAACTTGAGGTCAATCCTCGTGGTTTTGATTTCCTTTTAGAACTGTACCTTCTCATCTCTCCTCTCGTCTCTATTTGAATAATATTTTTCCAAAATTCATGTGAATTTTCTGTGTGATATCCAAACGACTCATTTGGTAAATTTCATGTGTTTTCTATACAGTTGTTTATGTCATGACATTCAACTTCTGTGTTTTTCAATTCTTATGTTTTGAAAGAACCTAACATCTTTGTCCTGGCCAAAAAAACGAAGCAACAGATTAGCACATGATTAATTAAGTATTAGCTTAAAACAACTTGAAAAATATATTACTGTAAAGCAACAACTTTTATTTTTTAGAAAACAAAACATTAGGATCCATACATTTTTAAGTAACTTTTCTATAGCATGTTGGGAAGCATGCGCGTGAAAAACAACAAAGTGAAAGTTAGGAAAGTGTACAAATGAACAAAGCCTTAGCCTTGCTCTAGACCCTTGGCTACCTTAGTCTTTGTGAAAAAAAGAGCTCAGAGACGATGTTGGAAATCCTTTGGAATTAGGAAGGATAGGAATATTTCATATGGCTTCCCCTTCACCATTTCCTGCAATCCAAAGGGAGCTGCACTACCAAATCATTTGAAATCTCAAATCATGAGGTTTTCCTCTAGAAATCCCATGATCCAAAGGTCTTGTTTTGGTTACTGTAGTGCCCTTTGAATTGAAGAAATAAGGCTCCTTTGGATTGAAGGATTTTCATAGGAATTTTGAAGGATTCAAATCCATAGGAATATTTGCTACCTATGCCACATAGGAAAATAATAATCCACTCTAAGCTCACTAATAATTGTATAGTAGTTCAAACCCTCCAAACAATCCTACAGTTTTCTCATTCTCCATCCAAACACATGTTTGTACAATTTTTCTATATTTTCAACTCTTTGTTTTCCACATGCAATCCTATCCTACTTCTTCGTTTTTTCTACTCGTACGCTTTTGCAATCATGTGTTTCACAAATATTTCAACCAATCGTACCGTAATAAAAAACAATGTTTGTGAATATATAAGATACCAACTGTGTTGTTTTTAAATTTTAGCTAACAATGTTAGAAATGAATTATGTGTGTTTCATCATTTAATAATTCTAATCTTCATAACTATCATTTAATAATTCTAAACTTCATAACTAATATATGATTTTCAATAATTTCAATATTTTGGAATTGATAGAACCAAGTTGTATTTTAATTTGGAGTCTTACTAATAATATAATTAATAAATATGAAGTTGTAGTTGATTTGATCATTCATATTGGTTGCAACGTGCTACTTGTTGTTCATCGGGTTGATCGTATTCTCTTCATCAAGATATTCTTGAGGCACATAATACTTCATTTTCCTTCAAAAATAACATGACATGTCTTGGTGGACGGGACAGATGGGTCTATGACATAGAAGACGTGTTTAACTGATTTCATAAGCATCTTCATAGCTAACATCCTTGAGGTTGACGAAGGTCATTCCGTATTTTTACCGAAACATAGGGACTTTGAGAGATCCATAGTCTAGCTCCTATATTGAGAATGAATCGTAATACGTATGCTTGATACTAGTGTCATTGAAGGCGTTTTTGCATGCACCATCGTACTTAGTTTCCCCCTCATCTTTTAGCAAAAAGCCACTTCACAGTAAAAGCCTTATCTTTTTGTATTGGCCATACCGAGAAGGGAGCCCTTGATCCTAGATTAGTAAGAGAAAGATGGCTCTTGAAAAGGGGTCTAGAAAGGAAGAGATCATTATGAATTTCCCTTTGGGAGGGCATAAAATCACTTTCTTTCTGTAGGGGTCTTGTGGGATTTCGATTGGTGTACTAGTGCAACCTTAATTCAACAAAGAAGCCCAAGGCAACCAAAACTACATTGGTCTGTTTTGATTAGTACTCTTATTGTCGTGGTTATGGTGCAAAAAGTATAGCCATTTATGCGTGGATTGTATTCGATGGCCCTCGAGATGAAGTATACAATTGGTCACAATCGATATGTATAGTTGTCATGTACTCTCCCAACCATTTCCCAAAATTAAGTTTATGCTTCTTTGCGATCCATGTCTCTGATTTGCTCAGGTTGTCATTGTGGATTATATCATAGTGCATGTCCACATAAGGAGCCACCAAAGCGGATTGTTGCAATACTGCAAAATGTGCTTGTCTTATGATTTCTTGATCGGGAAAAGGACAATATGTACATAATTCTACCACCTCCATTGTTCCATAACCCTTGATGATGTTGTCTTTAGGTCAGGATCTATTATGGATATATTTGTTTACAATGTCCATAAACCTCTCAAAAACCCACATGCTATGCAGATAAATTGGACCTAGGATTTTTATCTCTTGCACAAGAGATGTACAAGATGCACCTTGACATTTGGATTGATCACTTCCTGATTTATGGCTTTGAAAAACTAGCACAACTTTATGATTGAGCCTCGAACCTTTTTTAGAAGGATAACTCTAATGTGACATATAGTAATTGCATCATAAAGCCCATGGTAGTCATGTGACTTCGTACCAACTAACATCTTATATTTCATATTAACTAGCTTCCTAATATTGTTAGTGATATGCCCTAGAGGCAACATGGAGATGTTGGATATCACGTCAATGTTTATGTATAAATGAATAAAGTGTTATTCAGTTCCATGAAATAGACATCTTGTATTGATCAATAAGTACGCGACTTATTTATGAGACTCGATATGTATGAATCTATTTCTAAACGATCCCTCATCATATGTCATATTGTTGGAACAAATATGATTCTAAGATCGGCATGTTTATTGATTGATGATCATGTCTCATAGATCATGGGTATGGAGATACCAAATCAATAAACATGGACATATGTGTTAGAGAACACATTGTTGGATAGACCCACCATGAGACACTACAGAATTAATGTGCCATTAGTTGGTCTCGGTAGTGTTGGTACAAAGTCCTTAGACCTGAGATCACCATGGATTCCAACATGTGTAGTAGCCTACTTTGGGACTACCAAACGCTATTCCGTAATCGGGATAGTTATAAAGGTAGTTTTCGGGTTTGCTATGAAACATGGAGTGGGATGTGAGTGATCAAGATGGAATTTGCCCCTCCTTTGGAGAGATATCTCTGGGCCCCTCGAGGTAATGGATTATGGAAATGCATGGCCATGCTAAGTTGATTGAGGAGTCAATCAACGCACGCATAATACAATACGGTTCGAGTGAATGGTTAAGCTATTTAAGGGATGGCACACATCTTGCCTATAGCTTAACCGGTATCGTGAGGCAAAGGGATTTGTGTACACATTACAGGTTCGAGCCGATATTATATTCTTGTATACTATGGTGTCAATATGTGCTGCTAGGCGTCGCTATTGACAGTCGGCGAGTTGGACTCGAGCCGACGATCGGCTAAGTTAGACTATAGCCGAAACCGAGTATACCTGAACCTACGTGGTCGCACGCTTAAGGGGATAGAATAGATATTCGAGTTGGACTCGGATACGGCTCGATCGGATAGGGATCCGATCGGATAGAGTCCTATGGGCTTATGACGTATGGGCGGCCAACTCTATGAGATACGGATGAGATCCGATTCAAAATAGAGTCCTAATCGGCCACTAGTCCCGCCGGCCAACTCTATATAAAGGAGGGAGGGGTGGAGAGCTGAATAGACATCAATTGCATCGCGTGCAACGAAGTCGCCGAGATCAATCTCCACGGAAACCCTCCCCACTTTCGAGCCAAACCCTAGCCTTGCATCGCGTGCTAGCACACGGGTGTACGGCGTTCGTCCCCGACGTGTGGATACCGTAGAGGCGCTACTACGTTGCGCGCTGTTGATCGGCTTCGGATCGGCCGCAATCGGAGCGATCGGCGTGGTGGAATCGGCTGCGGTCGGGCGCATCGGAGCGAGGCGTGAGAACGCGGCCGGACGACTCGAATCGGCCGATTAGCGAATCGGCGTCTCCGGGAATCGGCTACACCGTTCCGGATCGGATTGCCCCGATTGGTTATTCCGCCGCACTCTACTCCAATCGGTAACGATCTATCGGCCCTTACTTGCAAGTGTTCCCGGTTTGCAAGTAAGGGCCTCCGCGTAACCCTTCAAAGGGTATCGAGCTAATCTTGCTTAGTTCGGGTTTTAGATTGGATCCGGAACAAGTTTTGCGCACGGGTTGATTAGATCAATCGGTTTTACGGGATCTCGTTGAGGAGAGTAGATGGTAATTGCGTTCCTTGATAGTGTATCGGAACGACGTAATGTGATTACGTCGAAGCAATTTCCAAATAACTCGGTTTGAGTTGGGTTCGGGATAGCGTTCCTTGATAGTGTATCGGAACGGTATAATGTGATTATACGAAGCTATCTCGTAGTCCGACTTTGTTGCTGCCTCGCGCCTACGCAAACCATCTCCCTTGATAGTGTATCGGGACGGCATAATATGATTATGCCAATATGGTTTCCATAAGCGATTTCATAGATTGGATCTATGAATTTCGTGTGGTGTTCCGGCGCGCCCGCGGACCGCCGTGTGCGTACCCCCTTATAGGTCGTCTCGATGCCGTATCTCCGTGATAGGTAGAAAACGTTTCTACGCCTAACTTGTTTTTGCAGAGAATGCTTTGAGATGGTATGGCCCTATTGTATGTATGAGATGCATGTGATGCATGCAATATTCTTTCATATGTGCAATCCCAATATTCTTTCATACGTGCAATGCTTGTAATATTCTTTCACGACTGCGAGTCGATGTAATCTTCAATTAGAGCTTCCATAGTAGTAGCTTAGTTTGAAGATATCAAGCATTCGACACTTGGAAGATGGTGCCGAAGATGGAGATCCTCGCCGACATGGAGATGGAGATCACCATGTGAAGGGGGCCATACTATTTCATTATATGCTATTCTTCTTGCTTTCATATGTGATATGTTTGTTTGATAGGATAGCATCCCTCTCAAAATTAAGTAGTAATGATGCCCTTCCAAATGTTGCACTCGTCACCGTTATGCTCGTCAATGGTGGGTCCGCCAAAGCAGAGTGCCATTCTCTATCATAACACAAGGGGGTATATGTCGACATATACATGCAGGAGCATTTGGTTTACTTAACAAGGCTATCAAAACAGTTTTGGGCCTTGGGGCATAGGTTGGCGCCGGGGCATGGAGATGCCACACCAACAACAAGAGTCACATAGAGATGTGATTAGCAAGGTGTTGCTTACCGATGTTACTAATTTTCTAGCAGTGATGCCAAAGCTCACTAGAAAATTAATTAACATGTGGATCTTGACCCAATACGTAACCTAGAGGGAAGGTGAAAATACGTAATGGGAGTCTAATGTTAAATTGTTTAACAATAGACATAGCATAAACATTGTGCTAAACTTTGCTTTTTCGTTGTAGAATAAATGGCGGCTAATACTACACCCACACCTTTAATTTGCGATCTATTCTCGAAAAGGAAAAATTAAATGGAACAAACTTTATGGATTGGTATCGCAACTTGAGAATTGTTCTCAAGCAAGAGCGTAAGGAGTACGTTCTTGAAGTACCCTATCCCGAGGATTTGCCAACTAATGCCACCGCAACCGCACGGAGGGCTTATGAGAAGCACACTAATGATGCCCTAGATATAAGCCGTCTCATGCTTGCTACAATGTCCCCCGAGCTTCGAAGCAATATGAGAGCAGCGATGCTCACACTATTATTCGTGGACTGCGTGGCATGTTTGAGAACCAAGCTCGGACCGAGAGGTTCAACACCTCAAAGTCCTTGTTTGCGTGCGTGCTTGTTGAGGGGAATCCCGTCGTCCGCATGTGATAAAGATGATTGGCTACATTGAGAGTCCGGAAAACTGGTTTTCCCTTAGCCAAGAGTTGGCTACGATGTGATTCTCCGCCGCTCCCTCCGAGCTTCGAGCCATTCATATTAAATTATCACATGAACAATATGGATAGGACCTTGGCTGAATTGCATGGGATGCTAAAGACAATGAGGAGAGTATCCAAAAACGGTCATCATGTGATGATGATGCAGGGCTAAGCGCAAACCACTGTCAAGAAACTTTGCACCAAGAGGAAGTTAACTCCCGATGAGATCGCGAGTGCCTCTAATGCAAAGAAGGGCAAGAAGGGGTCGGCGGCATCGATGCCGTTTGCTTCTACTTGCAAGGAGACAAGCCACTGGAAAAGGAACCGCAAGAAGTACATGGAGGATCTCAAGAAGAAGCAAAGTACGACTTCGCTTCGGTATTAATGTTATAGACATTAATCTTGCTACTTCACCTACCGACTCTTGGGTATTTGATACCGGATCGTAGCTCATATTTGCAAATCGTTGCGGAAATGAGAAGAAGTAGAGGATTGAGAAGGGGCGAGGTGAACCGCGCGTCGGCAATGGAGCAAGCGTTGCTACGCTGCGCTTGTCGGGACAAGTACCACTTCATCTACCTTCGGATTAGTTTTGGAATTAAATAATTGTTATTGTGTTCCAACACTATGTCAAAACGTTATTTCCGCTTCATGTTTGCAAGCGGAAGGATATGATTTTAGATCAATGAACAATGGTTGTTCAATATATCTCGAGATATGTTCTATTTTCATGCTCCATTGGTGAATGGATTATACGTTTTGAATCTTGAAGCGTCTCCCATCTATAACATTAATACGAAAGGCAACTCTCTAATGATATAAACCCCACGTTTATCCGGCATTGTCGCTTAGGCCATATAAATAAGAAATGCATGGAGAAGCTCCATAAGGATGGATTGCTTCACTCTTTTGATTTTGAATCATTTGAGACATGTGAGTCTTGTTTACTTGGTAAGATGACAAAGGCACCTTTCACGGGACACGTGAAAGAGCAAGTGACTTGTTGGCACTCGTACATACGATGTATGTGGACCAATGAGCTCAACGGCCGAGGTGGTTATCGCACTTCATTACCTTTACCGATGACTTTAGTAGATATGGTTATATCTACTTAATGAGGCATAAGTCCGAATCCTTTGAAAAGTTCAAAGAATTCCGAATGAAGTACGTAATCATTTAGGGAAACAATCAAGTTTCTACGATCGATCGTGGAGGGAATACTTGAGCCAAGAGTTTGGTAATCATCCGAAAGATTGTGGAATTGTTCCACGCTTAACTCCGCCAGAACTCCACAATGGAACGGAGTGTCCGAACGGAGAAATCGCACCTTGTTGGACATGGTGCGGTCGATGATGAGCCAAAGTGATCTTCCGTTATCTTTCGGGGATATGCTCTTGAAACATCGCGCTCA
Organism: Oryza australiensis; assembly: GCA_019925245.2. Taxonomy (NCBI): domain Eukaryota; kingdom Viridiplantae; phylum Streptophyta; class Magnoliopsida; order Poales; family Poaceae; genus Oryza; species Oryza australiensis. The sequence continues at coordinate 661,996 of JAIFGZ020000032.1, read as the reverse complement.
CACTAAATAGAGTTCCATCTAAGTCAGTTGAAAAGACACCATATGAGATATGGACAGGGCAACCCCCTAGTTTGTCTTTTCTCAAAATATGGGGATGCGAAGCTTATGTAAAACGTTCTGATCGACAAGCTCACACCCAAATCGACAAGTGCTTCTTTGTGGGATATCCTAAGGAAACTAAGGGATATTACTTTTATAATCGGGAACAAGGCAAAGTGTTTGTCGCCCGACACGGTGTCTTCTTGGAGAAAGAGTTTCTTTCAAGAAGGGTTAGTGGGAGCAGGGTGCATCTTGAAGAAGTTCAAGAAACACCGAAAATGTTTCAATGACCACGAACCACAACAGGAGGTGCAAAGTGTTGCGCCACCGGTTGTAGATACACCAGCCCCACGGAGGTCGAAAGATCACGTCGTGCACCCGACAGTACACAGTGCGGAACAACGTGATATATTGTTGTTGGACAACGATGAACCTAAGACCTATGAGGAAGCGATGGTGGGACCCGATTCCAACAAGTGGCTTGGAGCCATGAAATCCGAAATAGAATCCATGTACGACAATCAAGTTTGGAACTTGGTTGATCCACTGATGGTGTCAAAACCATTGAGTGTAAATGGGTTTTTAAGAAAAAGGCCGATATGGATGGAAATGTTCACATCTATAAGGCGCGATTGGTGGCGAAAGGTTTTAAACAGATTCAAGGAGTTGATTATGATGAAACCTTCTCGCCCGTCGCAATGCTTAAATCTATTCGGATTATCCTAGCGATTGTTGCATATTTCGATTATGAGATATGGCAGATGGATGTCAAAACGGCTTTCCTGAATGGAAACCTAAGCGAGGATGTATACATGATACAACCTCGGGGTTTTGTCGATCCGAATCGCTCGAAAGATATGCAAGCTACGTAAATCCATTTATGGATTGAAGCAAGCATCTCGGAGTTGGAATATTCGTTTTGATGAAGTAATCAAAGGGTTTGGTTTCATCAAAAATGAAGAAGAGGCATGTGTTTACAAAAACGTCGTGGGAGCGTAATTGTATTTCTAATCTTATATGTGGATGACATATTACCGATTGGAAATGATATCCCTATGCTTGAATCCGCCAAGTCTTCATTGAAAAATAGTTTTTCCATGAAAGACTTAGGGGAGGCAAAGATATATATTAGCATTCGGATCTATAGAGATAGATCCAAGAGGCTAATTGGATTAAGCCAAAGTACATACATTGACAAGGTGTTGAAAAGGTTCAACATGCATGATTCCAAGAAAGGTTTCTTGCCTATGTCACATGGCATCAATCTTAGCAAGAATCGGTGTCCTCGGACACATGATGAGCGGAATAAGATGGGTATGGTTCCATATGCTTCGGCAATTGGATCCATCATGTATGCCATGCTTTGTACACGCCTGCATGTCTCGTACGCTTTGAGTGTTACGAGCAGATACGATCGATCCAGTGAAGGTCACTGGATCTGCCAAAGAATATCCTTAAGTACTTGAGAAGAACTAAGGATATGTTCCTAGTCTATGGAGGTGAGGAAGAGCTCGTTGTAAGTGGTTACACCGATGCTAGCTTCCAAACAGACAAGGATGATTATAGATCGCAATGCGGGTTCGTGTTCGCCCGAACGGAGGCGCAATCACTGGAAGAGTTCCAAGCGGATACCGTTGCTGATTCTACAACGGAGGCCGAATACATTGCTGCTTCGGAAGCCGCAAAGGAGGCCGTTTGGATCAAGAAATTCGTTTCGAGCTTGGTGTGATGACTAGTACGATGGTCCAATGTCTCTCTATTGTGACAATAGTGGAGCCATTGCGCAAGCCAAGGAGCCGAGGTCACATCGAAGTCCAAACACATACTTCGGCGATATCATCTCATCCGCGAGATTGTGGACAGAGGTGATGTCAAGATATGCAAAGTGCACACGGATCTCAACATAGCCGATCCGCCGACAAAACCTCTCCTCACCGAAGCATGAGGCGCACACAAGAGCAATGGGTATTAGATACTTACATGATTGACTCTAGTGCAAATGGGAGATTGTTAGTGATATGCCCTAGAGGCAACATGGAGATGTTGGATATCACGTCAATGTTTATGTATAAATGAATAAAGTGTTATTCGGTTCCATGAAATAGACATCTTGTATTGATCAATAAGTACGTGACTTATTTATGAGACTCGATATGTATGAATCTATTTCTAAACGATCCTCGATCATATGTCATATTGTTGGAACAAATATGATTCTAAGATCGGCATGTTTATTGATTGATGATCATGTCTCATAGATCATGGGTATGGAGATACCAAATCAATAAACATGGACATATGTGTTAGAGAACACATTGTTGGATAGACCCACCATGAGACACTACAGAATTAATGTGCCATTAGTTGGTCTCGGTAGTGTTGGTACAAAGTCCTTAGACCTGAGATCACCATGGATTTCAACATGTGTAGTAGCCTACTTTGGGACTACCAAACGCTATTCCGTAATCGGATAGTTATAAAGGTAGTTTTCGGGTTTGCTATGAAACATGGAGTGGGATGTGAGTGATCAAGATGAAATTTGCCCCTCCTTTGGAGAGATATCTCTGGGCCCTCGAGGTAATGGATTATGGAAATGCATGGCCATGCTAAGTTGATTGAGGAGTCAATCAACGCAGATAATCCAATACGGTTCGAGTGAATGGTTAAGCTATTTAAGGGATGGCACACATCTTGCCTATAGCTTAACCGGTATCGTGAGGCAAAGGGATTTGTGTACACATTACAGGTTCGAGCCGATATTATATTCTTGTATACTATGGTGTCAATATGTGCTGCTAGGCGCCGCTATTGACAGTCGGCTGAGTTGGACTCGAGCCGACGATCGGCTAAGTTAGACTATAGCCGAAACCGAGTATACCTGAACCTGCGTGGTCGCACGCTTAAGGGGATAGAATAGATATTCGAGTTGGACTCGGATACGGCTTGATCGGATAGGGATCCGATCGGATAGAGTCCTATGGGCTTACGACGTATGGGCGGCCAACTCTATGAGATACGGATGAGATCCGATTCAAAATAGAGTCCTAATCGGCCACTAGTCCCGCGGCCAACTCTATATAAAGGAGGGAGGGGTGGAGAGCTGAATAGACATCAATTGCATCGCGTGCAACGAAGTCGCCGAGATCAATCTCCACGGAAACCCTCCCCACTTTCGAGCCAAACCCTAGCCTTGCATCGCGTGCTAGCACACGGGTGTACGGCGTTCGTCCCCGGACGTGTGGATACCGGTAGAGGCGCCGCTACGTTGCGCGCCGTTGATCGGCTTCGGATCGGCCGCAATCGGAGCGATCGGCCGTGGTGGAATCGGGCGCGTCGGGTGCATCGGAGCGAGGCGTGAGAACGCGGCCGGACGACTCGAATAGGCTGATTAGCGAATCGGCTGTCTCCGGGAATCGGCTACACTGTTCCGGATCGGATTGCCCTGATTGGTTATTCCGCGCACTCTACTCCAATCGGTAACGATCTATCGGCCCTTACTTGCAAGTGTTCTGCTTTGCGCGGTAAAAGTTTTTGTTTTTGGCTAGCGTAGCCTCCGCGTAACCCTTCAGTTAGCACAATAACCAGATGGGACTTTGACACCCTACAAATATTCCAACATACTCCTTTCTCTTGAGGATGCAGATTTAAGAGTGTAGCATGCTAGGGGGAAGTAGTGGCGGCCATCTCTTTTGTCTTGAGAATGCAGCTCTTTCTTGATATTCATGTCTTGAAAGTCTCTCCATGCTTGCAATGTGTCCTTCGTTTTGGAGGGTATGTTTAACATTACTATGATCAAGCTATCACATACATTCTTCTCCACGTGCATGACATCTTCCAAGTATGGCAAGTCCCAAAAGACATATCCTTTTTTCTAAACTGGTGTCTCACCGCTTGATATTGATGCATGTGTGCTTCCACTCCCCTTACCAAATACAACCTTGGTATCCTTTACCTCCTTCAAGATCTCACCGCCAAATATAAACTTTGGATGTGGTATCCCTTTCATCGTCCTGTCGAAATCTCTTGTATTTGTGCGATATGGGTGACTCCTACCAAGGAACCTTCGATGACGCATATAAACGGTCTTGTGACAGTGACTCAACTACTTGCCTCTTTTCTGGACCATGCACCTTACACATGCTTTCCGTCCTTCACCGTCTTGCCCGACATGTTCCCAAGCGTAGGTAGTCTTGTATTTTCGTCAACAAAAACAACCTATAAGGTGAAGTACTCCCATTTGTACGTATCCCACATCCTTACGCCATCCTTCCATAGTATCCCAAGATCTTCTACCAATAGCTTGAAGTACACATTGATATTGTTGCCACGTTGTCTAGACCCTTGAATTAGAAGTGTCATCATATAATTGTGCTTCAAACATAGCCAAGAAGGGATGTTGTAGATAATAAAAGTCACTAGTGTTGTGCTATGACAACTGCTCGTGTCAACAAACGGACTCATGCCTTCTGTATCGAGTGCAACCCTTATGATCCTCTTGCCATACACAACATGCTTTCTGTATTTCCTATCTATGTTTCTCCATTGAGATCCATCAATTTGGTGCCTTATCATTTCATCTCTCTTACGCTCTTTGTGCTGCCAACGCATTAGTTGAGCATGTTTTTTGTTTGCAAATATATGTTCCAAACAAGGGATAATAGCAAAATACCACACCACCTTCTGATGCGTTATTTTCTTCTTAACTATACCATTAGTTTTACAATCACCATATCCACACTTATACGGAGATGCCTTGTTCACTAGACATTATCCAAATCAGCTTACTCACCTCGCTACATTATGCAATCATTTCGGCAAATGTGAATTTTATGTATTTCAAGTCCAAGTGTGTATATAATCTTCTTCACTTGGTACGTTGTTTCTGACATTACCTTACCCGCTGGAAGAATATCTGTCAACAGCTGTAACAACTCACTGAAGCTGTTATCTAACCATCCTATGATCACTTTCAATAGTAGTAGATATAGGACCATGTGCAACTTGCTATGCTCCTCCTTTCAACCATTGTAAAGTGGAGTTTTTTTAGTCCTTCATCATAGTATTGAACTTGGAATAATTCCTATCAATGGTGTAAGTCCTCTCCTTGTTGCGCAACATCTTATCCAGATCAACTTCACTATGATCAATGCCTAGATTAAAACCTATTTGGTCCTCATGCTCATAGCCAACATCCTCATTCGTCACGTCACTGTTGCTTGCACTTCTCTCACCTTCCCTATCTTCACCATGGTTGTCAGGCCATTTGTAGTTTGGTATAAAACCTATTGTAAATAGAAGTGAATGGACATGTTGTGCCAAATATTTTCTGTCTTTCATGAAGTCAACTCTAGAACTAGAGGTAATCTGGCACATTTACGAACTAGGTTAATAAATATATTATTGTGGCGATGAGAGACGTTACTCCCCTGATATACTTCATTGAGTTGCACGACGCATCGTACACCCGTTGTTGATCCCTTATAATCGATGGGTATCTATGGAATATTTAATTTAACTATGTGTCATAATCTAATAGCAAGAAGCATTAAACAATAATATATTTATTAACCTAGTTTGTAAATCATTTATGTTTATTAAAACCCATGCAGAATAAATACAAGCAAATTGGAATAATAAACATGGTAGATGTATAATAGTTTATTATAACATTGTGACAACTCTCTGCACTACTCTAAAATAAACTATTTAAATCAACCAAAAATATTATGTACAAAGTGAATCACCATATATCGATACTTAATTGCAAAAATAATATGGGGTGAAGGTGGATCTATGAAGTAATTAAAGAACACAAAAGGATAAAAGAAATATATACGTAAAACAAAATGACACTCTTTTTTTGGTTGAGCATTATATAGCAAACGATTGATTACCATGAATAAGTAAGTGATTGATTACCATAAATAAGAGAAAAACAGAGTGAGAAAAACTATAAACTATCCTTGTAGCAACCACAATTAAAAGATCTCCAACAAACTCAAAAGAAGATGGAGCAAAACCCCTCCCCTCTAGTTGGTCGAGCAAAAAACAAAAGGTGTCGCTTTGTTTTTTTGCCTAATCAGCTTGAGAGAGACGGAGAGCTTATATATATGTGACGTGATCATAGGTGTCGGTTCTTTCACCTTTGTCTCACAACACTCAAAAGTACCAATTTTTCGTAGAATCCGCCAACGGTTGCTTGATTGTAATTGTTGGGTGGGTCCATAGATTGGTGTCGGTTGCAGTTAACAACCGATATCTATAATGCCCCTAAACTATAAGTGTCAGTTAATTAACAACTGACATAGGTACTTGTTGTTTGCTTTGGCATTCTGCGAGCATGCACTCGAACGGGAAAAGCCCTATAGGTATCAAGTCTAGAGTTTCCGGCACATATAAGATCATCCCCTATTTGCTCTTCGTAGTAGTGATATGATCAGCATATGCGGTATGCCGGTATACTCAGGTTCACGGAGGCTTGGAATGACCAATGGGTGTATAGAAGGCTTCTCGAAGATCACGATCTAAGTGCCTATAAGTGCGATAGTGGGTTTTTGACTTTACAAAAAGCGTTGAAAACTCCATCGCATTTTTCACTCAACAGTTTGTACGTGCAGCTCAGATTTTTCTAAACAGATCATCTCTAGGTAATATATAATATTTTCTAGTGTAAATTTTGGTACCTCTAGATAAGTATCAAAATTTTAGTATAAAATTTTGATACTCACGCTACTGGAGAAAGTCACACTAGTCCCGGTTCGTAACCTTCGTAGTCCCGGTTATCAAATCGGGACTATGAATCCGGGACTAGAGATGGACTATCTCTAGTCCCAGTTAAATAACCGGGACTAGAGATGCATCTTTAGTCCCGGTTTAAGCCACGAACCGAGACTAAAGGTGGCGGAGCCATGTGGTCGGCTCTGCAATCTTTAGTCCCTTGGTGGTTTAAACCGGGACTAAAGATTAAATTTTTTAATTTTCCATTTCTACAGCAGATCTGCTATATATATTTATATATTACACATATATTATAATACACATAAATATATAATTTACACACATTTAAATGAACTTAAGAAAGGAAATATATATATATTACCAAAATATGTACAATATTCATACATGTTTCCTAGCTAGCTTATAAAAAATTGTCTCTAATCTACTTTGCTGTGGTTTAGCTACTAAAACTAATGAAGAACTCCCCCGCGGGATCAACGACCTGCTCGTTAATAAATCCCATCAAATCTTCCTGAGCGGCTTGTATGAAAGTCTCGTGGGGGAGGTCATCTCTTAGTCGCATAAGTTGTCATTAATTACAATAAATGAGAAATAAATATATGAAGTGAATAAGAAATCGAGACGTAATGTATGAATTGGTGTTATACGTACATCTAGATCATCGACAGTTTTAACTTCGGTCACAAAGCGGTGAATGTAGTTGCCGATGTAATATCCACATACGTTGGTGCCCTGCGACTGTTTTGCACACTAAAAAAGAAACGACGACATATTTAATATGCATATCATATTTTCGAACATAACAATGATTCAACTCAAATTAGAAGCAGGCATGTTACTCACTGGAAACTTTATCCGTACAGAGAGCTTATCTTTCCAATTTCCGCGAACATTACCCCGAAATCATTCCCATGCCCTACGTGCGTTGAAAGTTAGCACGTAATTATCCAAGAACCGCATATATACAATAGAAAGTAAGATGGCATTACTGTTAAACAGTTCAAATATGTGGGAGTACGTGGACTTTATCCATTGAGTCAAAGACATGGATCTTTGACTGACCCATGTCAAGTACTAATAGAATCCAGTGGAATCTGTAAATTGGTTTAGATGACATATATGAAACTTTATATACGCATGGGATTGAAATTGGTTCAGAAAGAAAGAAAAAACTTACGCAGTATTATAGGGCAGAAGGATGAAGGACCAGAAGGGTTGCTTCACAAGCGCGTTGTATATGTTGTCCACTGTGTCATTAGGAAACTGATAACCAATGGGCCGTTGATTTTCTGTGGATCCATGAATCCATGCTTGGTGCATTCGTGCTTGTTGCAGTATTGGATCGCCATTCTACAACGGTTAAAAAGAATTTTAGTCACTAAATTCAAGGAGGTAAGAAACGAAATAACCGGGCGATACTTACAAAACCCGCGGTTAGAAGTGAGACGTCAAGGGCATCACGTTGGTACAGGTCGAATATATCTTCGAATCGGATATAAAGGTAGTCATCTCCATCGAATAAGTAGTAAGTTGAATATTTGCATGTTATCATGTCCTCACCCTTGCTGGATCGTTGCATGTACCACTGATGGAAGCGGTACATCTGAGTTGGAAGCCTTTTCACGAGATCCGGCTTGACGAGAGGCTTTCAAGGTTGAACTTGTATTTAAGCGGAGCCTTCGCTAGGGTGCACGCCCGTGTAATTGATCCATATTAATTCCAGCTTCTTGAATGAATTGTCTTAAATCGGTCTAATATTTGGGATCGTGCTGAACTCCATAGGCTTCTGTGGCTGCATGCCAAGCTGGGGTACATCTTTGCCCGCTTTCTTCCCCCTGCTTGAGGCCGACCGCTTTGGTGCGGGTGGCGGCGTCTTCTCAATTTCTGAGTCTTTCTTGGACGACCGCTTGATATTGACGGCGCGCTCTTGGATGATGACCGTTTAGGAGTCGGTGCTCGTTGTGACGACGGAGGAGGGTTGGAAGGCGGTGGAGTTGGAGACGGCCGTTTAGGAGTCGGTGCTCGTGAAGGCAACGTAGGAGGCGGAGGCGGCGAAGGAGGCGGAGGAGACGGCCCACGTGGAGGCGAGGGCGGTGGAACGATAGGAGACGCTGTTCCTCCTCCAACGGTTGTTTTCTAACGTCATCAGGCACTGAACAGTCCCTCGGACAGTGAACAAGGGGAACCACGTTGGAGGAGGCACCAACACCATCCACTGACTTCATAGTCAATTCCCCTAGATCATATTACAATTGTAGGGAGCTATGAATAAAAACGGTAAAAGGGTGAGACCGAGGTCGACGAAAAAGTCCTCAGGGAGAATTACAAGCGGAGGAGGAGGACGGTCGTCGACATGCTCCATACTCACAGAAGATCCTAACTTGTGGTCAGGACAATAATGCTCTAACGACTAATACTTATGTGGCAATTCACGAGAATAAGGCAGAAGACATTAGCAATGAGAACTATAATATTGCCGCTGAAACACAGAGAAAGCACACCTCTAAATCAGGGAGACCGGTGGCAGTGGTGGCGGCTGGAGCCAAGACTGGGGCGGTGGCGGCGGTAGTACCCATCGATCACGACAGGAGGATAGAGGTAGTCCGCCGTCGTGTGCGTCACCGGCGGCTTCCATGGCGCCGCCGAGACATTGAGACGAGAACAGGGGAGGCAAGCCATCATTGCCATATATAGCCGCACTATCCAATCATTGCCATATCTCTCGCTATTCAAAGTTTGATGAAGATACACGAGTACTGCTACATCGTACTCGAAGAAATAGCAAGATAGAAAGATTATGAAGCAAAGGGAGAAAAGCAAAAAAAAGACCGTGATCTGGATCATTAAATATTGAAGAGACCAAGATCGGTGAAGAAGGCTACTACGATGGATCATGACATGTTGAAGAGACCAAGATCGGTGAAGAAGGCAGGAAAAAAACGTCGGGGCCTCTTCACGGATCATCAGGAGCAACTGGATACGGATGTGGACGAGACGACTAAGATAAGCTATTTCATTGATCCCGAGTCATTGGAGTGTGAGATTTGATTCATGTCTCTCGAAATAATGGAGCCCACCAAAACATAGGTAAATGCGTTTTGCCTTGCATCATGCATATGGTTAACCATGCTTATCGCGAGAAAATTTTATAGCAGTAGCTTCTTTTGGTGCAAGACTGTCTTTGTTTATCTGTTTATCCGTTATTGATCTAACCTTTTTCATGAACTAGTGGTGGCCTTATTGCACTAGCCTTTGACCGATAGTTACCCGCTTGAGGAGGAAGCTCTCTTTTCCAAGATCTCCTTCCTAGCTTCCATCCCCACCATTCTCGCTCTACCGTCATGCAAAGCAACGTTTTACAAGGTATGATTCTTTTCTTTCTACTCGGATCAACGCAAGAATGATGCTCTCTTTTTCTAATCGAAAAGGAATGATGCTTTCGGATTTGTGTTGCTTAGACACTTGTTTCTTGCCATGCGAGACGAGCTTGGTGTCATCTTTGAAGATGATGTGCTGAAGTATTGGGATGAGATGAAGCAATCGAGAACAAGGTAGAACAAAGTGAGAAGAAATTGCCACGCTCTATTACAAGTGATGAGAACGGAGCACCTCCAAGAGCATGAGAGACGATGTTAGATCGAGAGGAGAAGGCATTGACGTTCCGGTTCGTGTCGCAATCCTTCTACATGCCAATCACGCAGCCGCACGAGGGTTTAGGGTTTAGGGTTTAAAATAGGGTTTAGGATTTAGGTTAAGGGTTAATGGTAAAAGGGTTTAGGTTTAAGGTTTATGGTTTATGGTTTAAAATAGTTTTAAATACGACAAATGTTAATTATATGTTTTATTTTAATTTAAATTTTTTCAAATAGACCATATGTTAAATATATATTATTATTTAAATTTTAAATAGTTTGGAATATGACAAATGTTAATTATATGTTATTATTTTAATTTATAATATTTTATGTTAATTATATGAACATATGTTAATTATATATGAATATATGAACATATGTTAATTATAATTATATATGAATATAACACAATATAATTGGGCACGGTAATAATTAGTCCCGGTTTTTGAAACCACCCGGGACTAGAGGTGAATTTGGCGGAAAAACATCTTCTCATGTTTGCAAACAAATCTAGAGATGAAAATGTATATAAAATAACCGTAAAATACGAAGTGCTAAGATTATAGATAGCACATGACATGTAGATAGAAAAATGTATAAAAAACAACCGCAAATCTATAAGAGTAAAAAGTTGCTCACCTTATAGGTAGCAAATATTTGTGTGTTATCACCAAAGAAGGTGCTAACCTCGGCAAGCACCGGACCTCTAGCTGAGAAAAATTTTTTTGAAGATGTACAAGTGTGGCTGCGCTCGAGATGGAGGAGGAAGGAGTATATAAAGAAAATCCCCAACGCTCTGACACGCGCTGACAACATTTGAACCGGGACTAAAGGTGATCTTTAGTCTCGGTTCGTGACACGAACCGGGACTAATGTTCCTAGATGGCCGTTGAATTTTTAAACCGGGAACTAGAGATCATCTCTAGTCCCGGATGTAACTCAAACCGGGATTACTGTGCTTTTTGCCACTTCAACCAATGATGGTTTCTCCAGTAGTGTCAAGATAATTTTTGAAGGACTGTAAAATTTTTAAAAATTTGGTACCTCCAGGTATTTTCTCAATTCCCGTAAAATTTCTTTTCAATTTATCTGCGTGTTACTGCTTGTCATTTTAGTAGGTTTTCAACTTTGGACTCTGCCTAAGTATTGCGTGCCAAAAGCTCTGCTGTGGAATTAGATAATACTTGTGATAGTGATGCATGGGCCAACATCTCAGATTGCGAGGGAGGCAATCCATTTTGTCACACGAGTCTATCTCAAAAGGTCCAGGTTGTCCACACGATTACATTTGACATGAATTTATATCAGCTATAAATTTTAGTGGAGAAGAGCCTCAGCTCTGGATACACCATCAATTCAGTGCCGGAAAACTTTTCATTCGTAAAACTTACACTAGCGAAATAATTTTACTAGTCACTCAGCACTGAACTTGCAGTCTGATGAAATGCCGAGCATGTATGAAGCCTACTTTCTGCAGGGCACTCGGATTCTCAAACAGAAGAATTTATTACTAATAAACAACCTTATTTAGATAGGCACTTAAACAGATTTATTGAAGAGGAGGCCAAGTATTGGATCGATGGTCCAATATATTCGTTGCTAATCAGCTCAGATGCCACTCCCAAGAAGAGCCATCAGGAAGCTCTTGTAGTCACCAAAGGTGTCGTTGGCGATGGCTTTCTCCAGGGCAACCGAGGCCCTCTTCTGGAACGCCTCCTTGATGCCCTTGAGGTCCTTCTCCGCATGCAGCACGATCACCCGGGTCAGGCTGTCCTCGTCAGTCCCCGACTTGTGCATCGCGTTCCTCAGCACCTGCATGCGTACGTACGTGCACAATTTGCAGACGCGAAATTCAGTTCAGCTTCAGTTTATCTATCTCTATGCTTAGCTAAGCTAACTACTCCAGCTAGCCAGTTCATCCTCACCTTCACGAAGTACTTGTTCGCATCATAGATGCACCTCACCGCGGTTCGCAGCGCGTGCGAGTAGCATGTCGGATCAGCTCCATGCTGCAGTGCCTGGTGATCGAAACGCGGAGCATGGAGCTGCGTTAACCATCAGGCATATGCCATATATATATTCGGACAGAGGAAGCTCAAGCAAACCTTGGTGACCTTGGTGATACTGGTGCCGCGCTCATCTCTGAACCAGCTGAATGTGGCGTTGAGCTGCGCTTTGCTTCTTGTACCCACGATCCGAATGAGCTCGCCGTGATCCGTCTCACCATTCGTTACAATCTCGTGGAGAATCTTTGCCTCCGATTTAGCCAATGCGTCGTTCACCTCGTCACCGCCGTACCTGTAGGTGCTCACTAGAGCAAGCAGAAGCTGAAGCAGACGAGGGTACGTAGTAGATTAATTAGCTCGAAGCAGCAGGGACGACGAAACACAGAACAGAGATATTCTGCATTGGCGAGAGTACGCACGCTGCGAAGATTTCCAGTGGCGCGAGCGGCCACGTCTTCCTCCAGGGAGCACTTGTAGAGGACATGGTAGGTTCGCTTCACCGCCAGAAGCTCCGAGGACGAGTTCGTGCACGCGATCTCAACGATGACCGCGTAGTCCTCGTGGATGCATTTCGTCGCAGCGTTCGCAATCACGGCCTGCCTCTCGACAGGGTCAAGTACCCAGTGGTACATCGCTCTCTGCAGCCAAACGTAGTTAGAAGGGAAAAAAGAAGAAAGAATCACGTAGGAGTACTTAATTAGCTTTGGTTTAACTAATTTGAGTTCCTGTGGTGTGTTTATGAAGATCTGCAGCACTCCTACCTCCAAGTCACCGGAAAGTTCAGAATGAAGGCGCTGGATGAGGTTTTCGTTGTAGTTCTCTTCGTAGGCCAGTCTGATCTGCTTCCTCTGAGTTGCGTCCCGGTGAGCTAATACGGCTATTACTGCCTGCTCATCAGTGCCCCAGCCTGCACCATAAAAATGGTTCACAAGATCAATAAAGTTTTCCCGAGGGAAAAATGCAAGAAAAAACAGTGTTAGTGTTGGATAACTGTTCGTTTCTTCAAGGATATGGTACTGATAATTACTTGTTCAGTCTTCACAATCGACAAAATTATATTGGTAAACAAAGGTGACATACAATACATATATAGGTAACTTTAGATTATAGGAGTCTGAAGACCCTTTTATATGCAGATAATGAACCTAGTTTTTCGGTGACTGAGAAATTTCAGTCACATTTTGTATCCATTGGATTTATAACCAATGGTGGTAGATAATCCATGTTTTCTCACAAACTTATTGACCAATTTGCTAACGGGTCACTAGATCCATATAATAGGCCTCTTTCCGCATGAAAATCCCAATGTCAACCAGTTTGGGCTTCTGTTTGTTACCCCTGATTTGTGGGCTTTCGTAGCTAGCTGTGTCGACCCTCTTCATGTTACATCTTATGCTACTCGGTTAATAGGTGATCTTCATTTTACTTGTTCTTTAGGAGTACCAAGCCCAAACAGCTACATCCACGAAAAGACACTAGGCCATACACAAGAGAAAAACGAACAAACTACCACACTAAATATTACGACGAACAAGGTACAATAATTGGTACAAAGAATTACAAAATATTATTTAAAAAATTTTATATACCACACTTAAAAATTTCCAAAATAGTTGGTATAGAATTTTTTTAATAATAAAATATTGCAGTATAATTTACAATGCAAAATATAGCAAACATATATGCAATTTGAATTGATTATATTTCTATATATCCACAGTGTGATCCATGTATTAAAATAAAGGATTATATTTCATTTATCCGGGCGTAAAAATCATTTTGTATTTGTTTCCTCAGTAATTGCAATGGGTTTATTTAAAAATCACGCAAACGTATAAACTCCAACAATTTTTTTAAAAAAACAACTGCAATTTAACAGAAAAAGGCATGAACAGTATTGTATCACTTCTGTAATCTCCAATATTCAGCTTCTCTAGCATGTTTGGTTTGTTAGAAATTTTGCAAATGAAAAATTTGTAAAGAAAGTAGGAAAGTTTCAGAGTGTGCTGTGTTGTGCAAGGAGTGATGCTACTACTGTTGAAATTTCCCAACCGCGTTGCTGTGTTTTCCCGACTAGCCGGCTGGTTCCTTACTGTGCACATCTAGTCAACCACCTGTGTAAATGCACCAGCCAGCCAACCAAGCTACCTACGTATCATCTTCTTCCTCCACCCGATGCACCACAACTAGCGGTGCAAACACAACACACACTTGTGCTGTGCAGGAACATCACCTCGGATTTTTCTAAAGAGGCAAAACACGTGCATCTGTAAAACATAACCTAGCTAGACCTACGGATTTGGGGTGAAAAATGAGCACCTAAAATTGCAACACAAACTAAATCTCACCCAGCCTCCGCGACCAGATCGTCAAAGGGCCAAGAGCCACTAGTGAACAATGGGCAGACGTCGTCTGCGAGTCGCGAGCCCATCTGCCGGAGGACTGGAGAAGGAGAAGCTTGAGAGATCCATGGTAGAAAACTAGAAATCGAGCTCCCTGCTATGGAGCCTCTCTTTTCTTCTCGAAATCATCCGCATAGCAGTCACGCGTTATCCGATACAACGAACAAACCCCCACGAATGAAACTCTAACCAAGCACAGTTCTCAAAGACAATGGACGGTCTAAAAATTTGACTGAAAATTTGCTAGATTTTAGATAACTGAAATCCAGCAAATATCTTGACTGCATTACTGTGCTTGGTAAAGATTTTTAAGACCTTGGAAATTTGCACTCGTTGTTGTAGCTACAGATTTGCTACAAACTAGCTAAACAACGAGAGATAGAATACTACATATTATAACCTTGAAAAGCCTTCAGGAGTGCATCAGCATCTTCAGCAGGAGAAGGGATAACTGGAGGAACTACTACTGTTGCCATCTCTCACGTTATTCTCCCTCCAGGTAGTTGGTTTCGTCGAGCTCTCTGTGGTATTTATAGATTTATAGTGGCAACGCCTTATACGGAGAACAACCAAACGGAATTTAATGAGAATAGGAACCTCTCATGAAACCTAATGGCAATTTAACGTTACTGTACGAACTATTTTGCCTGGTTTAACCATGCAAGTAACGGAAGTTACACAACAACATTGTCTTCACTGTTCACAGATAGTGGCACATAGTTCGGGTCTTGTGTGTAGATATTATGGTCTGGTCAGCCGGTACAACACTGAACAAATTAAGGCAATTAACACCAACAAGTATCAACAATTTTGCTTTAAACGTGTGGACACATTATAAAAATAAATTTACAACGGAGACACGAATTTTTACGTGAAAAACCCTTAAAAAAACCACGAACACCGACCGACAATGATCACTATTGAGGAGCTGATTACAAATGCAGGGGAATAACAATATGAACGTCTCCCTTCTCATACGGCTTACATGAGTATATATAGGAGATAAAAGGAAAGAAACCTAATAGGAACATAGAGTCCTACTAAAAAAATAGACATGGAATCCTACTAAAAAACTAATCTGAATTCGGATCACATATTGAACGATCTTCATCTTGAGACGAATTTTCACAAAATAACTTATGTTGGTAAAATCACTGCGCGTCAAATAATCCTTAGGACTACACTAGCAAGCTTGAGCAAAGCTCAAACTTAGTAGTAGAAATTTGTTTTGTCATCATATCAGCTGGATTATCATGAGTACTTATCTTGCGTACCTTGACATCACCTTCAGCAATCATCTCGAATGAAGTAATATCTCACATCAATGTGCTTTGTTCTCTCATGGAATATATGATCCTTTGTAAGACATATTGTACCTTGACTATTACAAAATATATCAATGCAAGATGTAACTCAACAAAGCTCAATTTACAAACCTCTAAGCCAAATAGCTTATTTACATGCTTTAGAAATAGCCATCTACTCTGCTTCAGTAGTAGATAAGGCAACAGTTGCTTGCAAACTTTCCTTTCAACTAGCAGCACAACCTCCAATAGTAAAAACATATCTTATGAGCGATCTTCTATCCAAATCTCCAGCAAAATCTGAATCCATATAACCTACAAGTTCATCTCTAGATCTTCCAAACTGCAAACAAGCACTAGAAGTATCACACAGATATATAAAAAATCTACTGAACTGTTTTTCAATGTTCTTTGCCAGGATTAGCCATGTATCTACTGACAACACTCTGCATATGATAAATCAGGACGAGAACACACCATGACATACATAAGTGAACCAACTGCAATTGAATATGGAACTCTATACATGTAGTCAACATCATAATCGGATTGTGGACATAAGTCTGAAGATAATCCGAAATGTGCAGCTAAAGGAGTACTCACTGGTTTTGCATCATGCATATTGAAACGACGAAGGACCTTTTCATATAACCTTTTTGACTAAGATATAACTTACCATACTATCTTTCTCTAGTAATTTTCATACCGAGAATTTTCTTCGCTGCACTCAAATTGTTCATCTCAAACTCACTACTCAATTGTGCTTTCAACTTTGCTATCTCTGATTTATCTTATGTAGCAATCAACATATCATCAACATAAAGAAGCAAATATAAAGCTAAACCATCAACAACTTTGTGATAAACACAACTATCAAAATTGAATATTTTAAACTTTTGAGAAAGCATGAAATAGTAAAATCTCTTATACCACTGTCTAGGTGTCTTTTTCAACCCATAAAGAGATTTCTTCAACCTACAGAATAGGTTATCTTTTTTAGGAACAACAAAACCTTCAGGCTGCTCCATATAAATGTCATCTTCTAACTTCCCATGTAAAAATACAGTTTTAACATCCATTTGCTCTAGTTCATAATCATACATTGCAACGATACTCAGCAAAGTGCAAATTGAACAATGCTTCACAACAGGGGAAAAGACATCATTGAAATCAATACATGGAATCTGGCTATAGCCTTTAGCAACTAACCTTGCTTTGTATTTTGCCTCATCACTTGGAGATATATCTTCCTTTCTTTTGAAGATCCACTTGCAAATAGTTTTCTTCTCATTTGGAAATTTCACCAAATCTTAAGTACGATTCTTTTCAAGCGATTCCATCTCATCATGCATAGCAGTTATCCATCTATTGCAATCATCATAAAAAATAGTCTCAGGATATGAAGAAGGTTCTGCAATACCTTCAATTTCTTCTGCCACACTCAAAGCATAAGTAACTATATTCGCTTCATCAATATATCTTTGAGGTCGTTTAATATTTCTTTTGGGCTTATCTTGTGCAATAGAAAGTTTTGGCGACTGCTCAATAATAGAATCAAAATCTTCAGTAATAGGTGCATCTTGGTTAATAGTAACATCTTCTTTTTCTGGTGCGTGCCCTAAACCAATCAAGTCCTCCACCTGCACACTTGCTTTCTGCCAACTCTTAACAGGAACATTAGTAGAAGGTTTGTTATGTAACATAACTGATTTATGGAAGACAACGTTTCTACTAATCACAACCTTTCTAGTTCCAGGACACCATAACTTGTAGCCTTTCACACTAGATGGATAACCAAGAAAAATACACTTAATAGCTCTAGGCTCCAATTTACTATTATCAACATGAGCATAAGCAGTACAACCAACTACTATTAAGTCTGAATAACTTGCTAGGGAACCAGACCATATCTCAATTGGAGTCTTCTTGTCAATGACATAACTAGGTGACCGATTAATAAGATAACAAGTGATGTGACCATGGCTACTATAGATACAACAGTTGCTCACATCATATGTCCACAGAAAGACATCAAGTTCAAGCTTAAAAAATTCTGGAATCTAATTCGTCAAGCTCTAACACTGCTGAATTCAAATGGCCGCCAAATATGCATATGTGCTCCGATTTGGGTCCATGAGTACTTGATGGAAAGCTCTCAGAGTCCTATTTTCAACGGATCCCACCTCATCTTCAAATTCCATCTCAATGAACTGCAATCACAGAAACAAGATATTGCATTACCTATATGGGCCTATGGGCTTGCAACTTCATCTGGGACCCCGGCCCAAGTGGGGCCCAAGTGGCGTGTGCCACAGCCTCCAAATACAATTATTCCCAACGTCCTCCACCAGGTCACCATGTCACTTTTGGCCCAAGGAAAGAAAAAGAACTAATGCAACATGTTTTGGTGCTAAATTCGGACTATAGGACAACGCTAACTTGTGACGGTTGCCATCGCTTCATACGAACTTCGATTTGGGTGTTTAAGTACTCCACGGAAAGTTTACTCTACTTTCCAATGGATCTGGACTCACTTCCATATCTATTACGAGCCGTCCGCAATCATCAATTTAGTATAAATACCTTGTTCTGTCCAAGGTGCTGCGCCGCCAAAATTGGGCCGACGGGCCTTGTATCAAATTAAGTCCATTACGGACGCATTCTAGGGTTGGAGAACGACCCCAAATCGTCCTCCCACCTGTATAAATACTCCCGTAGCTACCTAAAATAATTTGGGTTTTGAATATGTAAGTTTAGCTATTGCTACTTCCTGATAGATACGTGTGTCGGCTAGACCATCCGTTCTATTTGATTTGGAACCCCACCTTTTCATGAGTATTCAGATCTGAAATTAATATTTGTTGTTCATCTTGTTCTTGCTAGTTCTTCGGTTGCTTGCAGGAATAACCCTAGTGGTTTGGTTGATCGAGCTCCACAAGATCGCGTCAACCGGTGAAGTTGGTGTATCAGTCGTTAAGACGCAATTACTCCATGGAGTATCCTAGTCGGGCCGTAAACGTTGCTCCATTAAATCAAAGTTATCATCGCCACCGAAAGATTGGGAAACCCTAGTGTACATCAACAGGCTGTGGAAGCGGCTTTCGCCCAAACCTTTTTAGGCAAACCTGTATTAGAAAACATACAACGGGCCTTTGATATAATTGTCATGTTCATACGCTCAGCTACACTATTTTGTTGAGGTCTATGAGGAACGGTGTAGTGACGCACAATGCCTTCAGACTTGCAATATGATTTGAATATCTTAAAACAGAATTCCATCCCATTGTCAGTACGAAGTATTTTCACATTTCTTTTAGTTTGTCTTTCAACCATAGTCTTTCACTCTTTAAACACACCAAAATCTTGATATTTGTGCTTCAAGAAATAAGGCCAAACTTTTCATGAATAATCATCAATGATAGTCATCATATAATGAGCACCTCCAAAAGATGTCTTACGAGCAGCCCCCATAAATCAGAATGCACATAATCAATTATACCTTCTGTAGTATGTGTTGATGTGTTGAACTTCATCCTCTTATGCTTGCCAAAGATGCAATGCTCACAAAATTTCAACTTCCCAATGCCTTGTCCATCTAGCAATCCTCGTTTGCTTAATTCTGCCAAACCAATTTCACTCATATGCCCAAGATGTATATGCCAAAGATTAGTAGCATCGGAATTAGATAATGATCTAAAGCTGCAGCAACATTACCTAATATAGTTGTACCTCACATATGGTACAGGTCGACAGTTTTAATATCAACTTTCATCACAACAAGAGAGCCTTTGGTTACCTTCAAAATTTCGTCTCCAACAGAATATTTATACCCTTTGCGATCAAAAGTACATAAATAGATGAGGTTTCTCTTTAAATTTGGAATATGCCGCACATCTGACAATGTTATGATACAACCATCAAACATCTTGATCTGAATTGTTCCAATACTTACAACCTTGC
Source organism: Oryza australiensis (assembly GCA_019925245.2). NCBI lineage: Eukaryota > Viridiplantae > Streptophyta > Magnoliopsida > Poales > Poaceae > Oryza > Oryza australiensis. The sequence goes on along the minus strand of JAIFGZ020000032.1, from coordinate 641,912 downwards.
ATGGCGTATTATCATCCATCAAAACAGTACCACCTTGCTTTATAAGTGCAGACCAATCCCTATTCGGACACATGTGATAGGTGCAGCACTATCAAGAATCCACTGGTCACTAGTTTGTGCACAACCAACATAAGCGACAATCAATTCTGCACCAGGCTTATCATCAGTAGCAACTGTGGCTTTACCTTCTTCTTTATTACTTTTTGGTCTATAATTTTTGGTTCTCTTGTCTTTGTTCTGTAGCTTTCAACACTCAGAGATATCATGTCCATCTCTCTTGCAGTATTTGCATGACTTATACATGCCTTTGGAATTTGATCTTCCACGGTAGCTACTTGAACTTCTATCTCTTAATTGGTTCTTTATGTTCTATTCTCGTTACCTATCTCGAACAACCAAGCCTTCTGCTTGTGAATTTGAACATTTAGAGGATATCATCTTCTTCATCTTTTCTTTGGCATGCAAAGCATCATAAACTTCTTTCAAAGTTAGAGTATCACGACTATAAAGAATAGTATCTCTGAAATTTGCATATGAGCTAGGCAACGAACACAATAGAATAAGGCCTAAATCTTCTTTATCATACTTTACCTCCATAGACTCAAAGTCAGTCACAATTTCCTTGAAAGTGGAGATATGATCCATCACAGACTCATCATCTTGCAACTTGTGCAAAAATAACTTTTGCTTTAGGTGCATTTTACTAGTAAGATCATTTGTCATGCATATCTGCTCCAGCTTTAACCATAGCTCATCGGCTGTCTTCTGCTTAAGCACCTCCTGCAAAATATTATTAGATAGATGAAGATGAATATATGCCATAGCTTTATGATCCCTTTTCTTCTCATCGTCAGACCAATCGTTAGTCCTCTCCCAAATCCAGATAGCGCATCATCAAGGTCTTGCTGAGCAAGAACGAATCGCATCTTCACTTGCCATAGGGAAAATCGTGTGTCTTGGTCCAGGAGCGGTAGATCATACTTCAAACTCGCCATGGAAATTAATCCTGAATCTGCTTGTAAGAAATTAGGGTAAACCTAGTAGAGACGCGAACCTCTATGTACACTTCCTGTGTGCATGTACGGTAGATCGATAAACCTCCAGGTACATAAGCTTGGGTGGATGTAGCAAATTCACCAAAAAATCACCACTGGTGTACGATGACAGGAGCAGTGAAATAAATTTTACTTTGCCTTCTCGGGAACCATGCAAGTAAGATGGATTTGCCTCTGCTTGCTTTTCTCCCTCTACACAGCAAGGAGACGCCGACGACGAGATGACGTGAGCCACTGCTACGGTCAGATTGATTTCTTCAATCGGAAAAACATGCCGGTGGTCGGGATTGAGGGACGACGAACAATGACATGGTGTAGATCAAATCTCTAATGCTCTGATACCACTTGTTATGAAAATAGATGCACAATGGAGACATGAAATTTTACATGGAAAACCCTTGTGGGAAGAAACCACGGGCGCCGACCGGCAATGGACACTATTGAGGAGTTGATTACAAATTTAGGGGAATAACAATGGGAATGTCTCCCTGAAGGGTTATGCGGAGGCTACAATAGCATAAAACAAAACTTTTCTACCACGCAAACCAGGAACACTTGCAAGAAAGGGTCGATAGATCGTTACTGATTGGAGTAGGGAGTAGCGGAAATAGCCAATCGGAGCAATCCGATCCAAGACAGTGCCAGCCGATCACAGCCGATTCCTGAGTACAGCCGATTCGCCGACTCGATAGCCGATTCGTTGCAGCCGATGCGCCGATTCCACAGCCGATCCGCCACACCCGATTTGCCGATTCGCCTAATCACCGCGCCACGCCAATTCGCCGTAGCCGATTCGCAGCTGCCGAACAGCACCGCAATATAACAGTGCCTCTACTGGTATCCACACGTCCAGGGACAGAACGCCTAACACCCGTGTGCCAGCACAAGATGCAAGGCTAGGGTTTGGCTTGGAAGTGGGGAGTGTTTCCGTGGAGATCATATTGATTCGGTTCAATGTGGTTTTTCTGCTCTCCACCCCTCGTCCCTTTATATAGAGTTCCCGACTGGGCCTATAGGCCCATCGCTACTCTATTTTGAATCGGATCATATCCAAATCTCATAGAGTTAGCCGGTCGGACTTCGTAAGCCCACAGGACTCTATATTAAATCGAATCTCATCCGAATTGAGCCATATTCGAGTCCAACTCGAATGCCTGTTCTTATCCCCTCAAGCGTGCGACCCTATAGGTTCAGGTACACTCGGCTCCGGCTCGTGTCTAACTCAGCCAATCGTCAATAGCGGTGCCTAGCAGCACATATTGACATCATAGTATACAAGAAAATAATATTGGTTCTAAACCTGTAATATGTATACAAATACCTTTTCCTCATGATACCAATTAAGCTATAGGCAAGATATATGTGCAATCTCTTCAATAGCTTAACGATTCACTCGAACCGTATTGGATTATCTATCTGTTGATTGACTCCTCAATCAACTCGGCATGGCCATGCACTTCCATAATCCATTACATCGAGGGGCCAGAGATATCTCTCTCAAAGGAGGGGCAAATTCCATTTTGATTATTCACATCCCACTATATGTTTCATAGCAAACCCGAAGACTACTTTTATAACTACCCAGTTACGGAATAGCGTTTGGTAGTACAAAAGTAGGCTACTACACATGTTAGAATCCATGATGATCTCAGGTCTAAGGACTTTGCACCAACACTACCTGGGACCAACTAATGGCACATTAATTCCTGTAGTGTCTCATGGTGGGTCTATCCAACAATGTGTTCTCTAACACATGTCCACGTATATTGATTTGGTATCTCCATACCCATGATCTATGAGACATGATCATCAATCAATAAACATGTCGATCATAGAATCATATTTGTTCCAACAATATGACATGTCATCAGGGATCGTTTATAAATAGATTCATACATAAAGAGTCTCATAAATAAGTCACGTACTTATTGATCAATATAAGTTATCTATTTCCTGGAACCGAATAACACTTTAGTCATAAATACATAAACATTGACCACGATATCCAACATCTCCATGTTGCCTCTAGGACATATTACTGATAGTCTCCCACTTGCACTAGAGTCAATCATGTAAGTATATAATAGCCTCATGTTTTGGCTGAGGGAGAGGTTTTGTCAATGGATCGGCTATGTTGAGATCCGTGTGCACTTTGCATACCTTGACATCACCTCTGTCCATAATCTCGTGGATGAGATCATATCGCCGAAGTATGTGTTTGGACTTCTAATGTTACCTCCGCTCATTGGCTTGCGCAATGGCTCCACTATTATCACAATAGAGAGACATTGGACCAGTTTGTCACGCCCGGAAATTTATCCCAAATTTCCTGACTATTTTATGTATTAAATCCCTGTCCAGGAATCAACCAGGGTACATAAAATGACAAATTAATACACAGATCCAAACATAAAAATAAAGCGTAAAAAAATAAAAATACTTCTTGAAGAGGCACTTAGTCCTCACACCCAAAACTGCAGCGGGAAAGAAAGACGACACTAGCGGGGCTTCGGCCCACTCCACGAGCAAACTCAACTGGGGTCTGAGCCTTGGTCTTCTAACTCCATCTTCAATTCGAAGCACTACACTTCGAAAGGGGAAAATCGCAAGACCGAGTACAACCACCGTACTCAACAAGCCACACCGAGAAATGTAGACGTGCAAGGGGAGACAAGAGTGGCTTGGGCTATTTTGCATAAATGCGGTTTACAACCATTTAATGTTTAAAAACAAAAAACGTTGAGTAATTAAGGCAATATTAATCTTCCACCGAACAACGTTATCCCCACGTTGAACAGGCCCAACCATTCCACCCGAACTAAACCAGCCCATTAAATCAAATTATTCAAGAGTGGGACTAATCATAGTGAATTTGGTCAATCGCCCATAACCGTGGGCACGGCTATTCGAATAGTTTTACTCGGATCAGAGGTGCGCAACTTTACCCACAAGACACGATTTCACACATGTTACCATGCCCCGAAGTACCACCATGATACTGCAAAGGGGGAAATCGTGACAAGACCTTTCGCATAACTCCTCTAACCAAGCGATACCACACCAAGGTTTCGCCCCCACTCCCGCAGGGCAGCGGGCAGCCCCCTCTCGTGCCACGGTGAATCCAGCAGCCGATCAACCCGTAAAACCGGGCCGACCCAACTCCATCACGCCCACCCCCACTAGGGTACGTCGGCCGGAGGAAAGCTATACTACGGATCCAGTGTTGCCCATTCCGCTTGTGGTTTGCACGGCATGTCTTTCAGGGTTTCCCATGAACCGGTCCTTAATTGCCATGGGTGCGACCATCCAAAACCATGCACCCACAGCCCACCATTAAGTCATATTTTAGTTGAGATAATTATGAACAATAAGACATGGTCGGTGTATCGAGCTTGCACTCATCGAGAGATTAGAATAAAGTGTAATTATCCCATTTAGTGAGCTAGTGGTAGTTAAGCATGGCTAAGCATATAATTCTAGCTAGAATCAACATCGGTGACTAAAGCTAGTCAAATTAACACCCAAGGTTAACAAAGGACGGATAACAAGTAAATAAGGCTCAAACAAACAGATAGGTAATCCATCATTCTATGTAATTAGCAAAGCAATGCAATTTCATTTGCAAACATAAAACATTTATAAAAATAGGATCAATATGCTTCAAGGGAAGTGTGACTTGCCTTGCGTCTTCAAGCAAACTTGGGCTCTTTCCTCGCGAGCGCAAACTCCAAAAATGGCGGAATCTACACGCGGCACGCAAAAAAGAAAAAAAACTAATAAAAACCAAATAACAGTACATAAAAAGTAAACAAACATGTAGAGCTTAATTTTAGATAAATTTTGCAATTTGAATGGCCCAATTTGGAGTTCGTATAAATTAGATATGAATTTTAGAAGTTTTGGACCATTTAAATGAATTAAATTAAGATGATTTATTATGCAATTTTTAATTAATTTTGAGCTGGAAAAGGATGTTTAAGACATCAGCTCCGATCGGTTCACGTGTTCACAAAGATTTGGGTGGCTAGGATTGAACGGGAACAAAGGATGAGTGGCTCAAATTAAACTCGAATGAATATATAAAGATGAACGGCTTGGATTAAGCGACCAAGATTTGACTGGTTTAGGGTTAGGATGTGATACACATCAAAAGAGACATGGCACAAAGGAGCTCACACGGCGCGAGGTGGCGGCCACGAAAGCAGCCACACAGCACGACGGCGGCGACTCGAATGGGTAGCGGCGACGGTGAAGTGCGATGCGGCAACGACGAACCACGACACTCTGGTGAAAACGGAGTTCACTAATGGAGAGAGGACGGTGAGGCGACTCTTACCACTACTTACCCAATGACGAGCAGCGGCGGGAGACGGCCGGCTACGAGATGGAATCGGCGGCCGAGCTCGGGTTGACGGCGACAATGGCTTTCCGGTGGCTTTCGGTGGAGAGAGTGGAGGACGGGCTTCGGCTTGCTGCTATGATGCCGACGGTGAAGGCGGCAACGATTAACAGCGACGGAACGGCGACGAGGCACGGCCGAAGTGCGAACGGAGGCGGCGACGCATGGGTCCACGGCGACGGGGGCCTTCCGGTGGTGTTGGGCGCAAGGGAGATGGATGCCGGGCTTCCTTGAGTCCTTCCGGTGCCGAGGAGGCGACGGCGCTTTCGGGGACGGCCGAGACGGCGGCTAGGGCGGCTGAAAAGATGGCCTGGCAAAGGATAGAGATTGATCTTGAGGGAGGTGGCTAGAGCACGGGAAAAACTCGGGAAAAATGAAGAAACCGAGGAGGACATCATGGGGGTTCTTTTTATAGGCTTTGGAGGGAGAGTCCTGCACCGGGAAGAGAGGATTTGGCGCCGGATTTTTAGGGTTTATCCCGAGTTCGTCGGGATAAGAACGGGGCCGAAATTCGCGCGATTTAGCACGGGATTGAGGGGATTTCATAGGAGAAACGTAGAGGAGATCGAGAGGAATCCGTTCCCGCAACTAATTTTTGATTTGGGCAAAGGATTAGGCCGGATTTGGTGGAGGAAACAACGGCTGGAGATTGAAGACGCTACTGTAGCAGCAGGGAGGTAAAACAGACTTTTTTGTCCAAACATCCTTTAATTCTTATAAATACTTCCAATGCCTAAATAATTCCAAGAAAAATCCTGAAAATATATGAACACCCAAAGTATTTAATAAAAATATCTCCAGCTCATTTAAAGTTTATTTTGTTTATTTAAATAATTATTGATTTGTTCTTTGTATTATTAAAATTATTTCTCGAGCTCCAAAATTTCACGAAAAATTTCAGAGAGTACTTTAGGGCATGAGGAATATTTCAAAAATATTTCCAGCCATGATTTTTAAAGGAAAATTTAATTTTCTTAATAGTTTCACTTGATTTACTTTGTTTTTCTTTTTATTCAATTTCTAGAAAATAATTTATTAAATGATTTTTATTCCCGAACGAAAATCGGGCTGTGAAAAATCTACCCCCCTTACAGGAATCTCGTCCTGAGATTCGGGGCTAGAAAGAAAAAGGTAGGGTGAGATTGGTTTGGCCTGCTAACCTCTAAGGTTTCTTCTGGCTCACACTGACTGATTGACTCACCAAACCTGTGCGACGACTGGCTGATCAAACTTGCACAAACGAACTGATTGGACTAAACCCTGGTGTTCTGCGGCTCCACAAACCAAACTAAACTGGATGATCCTTCCTGTTCTGACCCTGACCGGATTTCATGAACTCAAGTGCTTACTTTCCTCGAACTGCACAATTAACACTGGCGCTTCGGTATTCTGAGAACTCACTCCTGCTAACTATTATTTGGTGTCACTTTTTTTTGACCTTGTAACTGACTTTCGTGAACACATAGATCCTGAAATTCTTTTTTTCCTGTGAATTGCTTTCGATCCCACATCAAGTATTTGAAGAAGCTGCTCGATCGATCTCTCATCTGGATTGCGACTGTTCTCAAATGATGCTTCTTTAGACTGCACTGTTGACACGACACCTTGGGTGTGTCTTAGACTCGATCCTACTAACTTTTGATCGTTATAGCCCCGATAACGGCTCGCAACTGACTCTTTTGGTTATAACTCAATCTGCTTCGCGTGGTCGAACCTCCAAACGAACGGTTACTAGATATAACTAAACTCGTCTTCAATCTCGCCTTTTCAAACCAGTGGTTAAGCTTTCGCCTGACCGTGAATCAATTGTACTGCCATCTTTGAGGTTGACCAACATTTCTGTGATTTGCAAAGAACCTTAACTCTGAACATTGGATACTCCAACGATCGATCGAAATGAAGCAAAGACTATGCCCTTCCATTCTAGAGACTCCTGGAACTCGACATTCAAATGATGACGGGAGGTTATACATAAGAATGACTCTCATGCAACTCTTGGACATATTGACTTTTGATTTACTTTTTTCATTTGGTGTAATTGCTGACATGCCTGTTCCGCTTCTGACCTGACTTTGGTGCCATCTGCCTGAACATAACATGTAGTTGATATTCTTTTCTTGAAACAAACACTGATCACCTAACGAATCAAGCTCAAAAGGTTAACCCCACGATATAGCATTCCACTTCTTTGCTTATCTTTTACTGACTCCTCTGGGTTGATAGACCATAATTTCTGCAGTTGCTTTCTCCGCACAATACCAAAATCTGTACATCTACTGAAAACTGCCCTCGATGTTGCCTAGAGTTTACGTTCTCTGGCCAAAACAAGCTCACTTTCATACCTTGGGTAGAATTGATTCACAAGGAATTATTCTCTTATCACATGTTCTGCGGACTGTATTGTATGACTTGACCTCTGCATCCATTTACTCCAGGCAGGGGTGATGAAGCAATTCTGTTGTCCTTTTCCTAGGAAACACCGAGGTGGTTTTCTGGAGACGGTAATGAGTCTGGAAATAAAGAAACCATTATTAATCAATGCTCACCATTAGGGTGCAGTTACCACTTATTACTCTGACAACCCTTTTATGATTTTGCTTTCGACTGTTTCATTACCCTTTTCATCCTCATGAGGTATCACTTATATTGTCCTTCAAAGAGATCTCGCCCTATCAAGCGTCGCTGTAGTCTAACCACTCTTACTTCACTGTTTGACCAAAAATTTTCTTTACTGGCAATTAGATTCTTAGTCTTGACAAAAATGCTCTGACCCGACAAAGAAACTATGAGTTCCTTGTGACATTGTCAGATACACAAGTTGATCCACTTTTTTTCTTGGCTACACAATATGAACCCTGAGAGAAGGAACAAATTATCTGTCTCGTACTCTTATTCTCGCTTGCTCTTTCAAGTACATAAGCGTAATAAGTCTTCGTGCACAAGGAAGTACTTGAACACCAAATAATTAAAGACGGTTATTGAGCACCGCTAGCACAACGTTAATGGTATGGAATCGCCCTTCCGATCCGACCGGGTTGATTTTTGGTTTTCCATCGTAGTGTATAGATTGATCCATGCTTTACTCAATGTTCCCTCTTATTACATAACTGCCATGAAACTTCTGGGTGCCATGAGCGGTTCTTGAACACCCAAGACTTGTAGACCACTGCTGACCTTTGCTGGTAGAAATTCTGGATGGTATGGTTTTCTTTTTTCCTTTGGTGGTCCTTACATGGTTGACTCGTTCTTTTTAATGATTACTGACTGGGGTTCCAATTAGAACACTGATTTGACGATTGATTTTTTTTCCTTAGAGAAATGCCGGTCTTCTTAGTAGTGACGAGACAAAACCTTTCTATTGTTGTTGCCACTTTCCGTGATTACTTGTTAGGTTGTTGAGTTGGAATGACATGGGGTGTCTAGCTGGGTTTGACGATAGTCGGGTGAACTGTTGCTTGAGACCTTGCTTGGTAGGTGTAGCTGGGGATTTGTACTATCTTCTTTGCAGCTGGACCAGACAACTGTTTTTCCTAGCACTGCTTGCCTTGTTGGGGTTGGTACTATAGCTTCGGAGCGGTTGCCAGTGGAATAATATAGCTTCTGCTGGTGCTCTTAGTGATAAATTGTTGAGATAGAAACTTCATATTTCAGTTACGGTTGGTGCCTCTTGTTTTCCTGATGTCTTGGGGCTAGACTTGACCACTCTGTGCTGGGGTGAGGCAACTGGGGAAGTTGAGACGTTGACGGAAGGTGTCGGTAACTTGACGACATTGATACCTTGCATTGGGCCACCTTTGGAGAAATTACTTGTCTTTCCCACAATTGAAATAGCAGTGGATTGACTTTCTTCAAACCGGACAGTTGTTGCGGCGGTGTCTTAGCTCAAGATCATTAAAACAATCCAACCTTCGTTGGCTTCCACGGTGGTTGGAGAGCGAAAATCATTGTTAATGTTGTTGTTGACCGGGAGTTAACGGGCAGGTTGCAAGGGTGTCCTTTAGCCCTTCGTTGGCTTTGCTAGCATGGACTTCAGTTAACAGTTCTTAAGCACATGACTTATTCCCTCACACAAGAAATGTGCGACTTTTCTCTTCATAGAGTTGGACTACGGTGTACCAAAATTTTATTTTCAGGTAGTTTATTCAAAGCTTCTTTTTTCTTATGATTAACACTTCATCATCAGTTGGCGTCTTGGCATACAACTTCCAAGCATGATCGAACACTTTGGCAAAACTTGTCCTTGTACACCATAATCACTTTGGGTAACACTTGTGAGTCCTGAGGTTGATGGTGACTTACATCTGTTGGCCGGCTAGGGCCGAGTTCTGAGGTTGATGGTGACTCACATCTATTGACCGGCTAGGGACACTGCTACATACTGACAGTGGCCGTATAGGTTCTTGCAATGGAATGTACTGGATTTGATCTTGATTCTGATTCTGAGCTTGCATGTGCGACCATCGGTACCACTGCTACGTCTTCCGTATCTGGCTTTGTATCTGTTGTATTGACTGCTTGCATGTTCATGATCTGACCTTGGGGAACCAGAAATAGAGCAAGAGAGGTTTCCGACACAGGCTCTAGATTGCAATCTGATCTGACCTGAAGGTTTGTGACCTCAACACACTTGCTAAGGTGCTGCGGTTGATGACACTTTCTCGCACGACTAACTGCGCCCACGAAAAGGGTGGAAGAGAGGGGTTGCTAAAGATAAGACCTTAACCCACTTATCTACGATCGATATGGGTAGACTTTTACTCTTCAAGTTGATTAAGCAAACAACCTAGTATGGTCACATCCCCACCACCGATGTGAGCCATACACCACACACAACAAACAACACACGACCTAGGAACTATCGATGCTACTCTTCCGGAAAGATTGGGTTCTAGGTGAACTCCGGAAAACTTCGCTTGATCCGCAAGAAGCGCGACTCGGGCTGCTTGGCTTGATCGACTTGCTTGAAGCTTGGAGCTTGACTTGACTTCCACGGGTTGACGAGCGGCGAGTTTGTCCTCCGGTTTAACAACTAAGAGAGGCGGAGGGAAGGAGAGAAATTTTACAAATCACTTTGCGAGACTCCAAACGGATAGAAGAGATATTTTCGCAAATAAGGTTTTCGCAAACTTGTCCTTAGAGTTTGACCATTTGGCTCAACCTACAGTCAAGATGGCTCGATACCAACTTGTCACGCCGGAAATTTATCCCAAATTTCGACTATTTTATGTATTAAATCCTGTCCAGAATCAACCGGGGTACATAAAATGATAAATTAATACACGATTCAAACGTAAAAACAAAGCATAAAAAATAAAAATACTTCTTGAAGAGGCACTTAGTCCTCACACCCAAAAGCTAGCAGCGAAAAGAAAGACGACACTAGCGGGGCTTCGGCTCCACTCCACGAGCAAACTCAACCGGGTCCGAGCCTTGGTCTTCTAACTCCATCTTCAATTCGAAGCACTACACTTCGAAAGGGGAAAAATCGCAAGGCCGAGTACAACCACCGTACTCAACAAGCCACACCGAGAAATGTAGACGTGCAAGGGGAGACAAGAGTGGCTTGGGCTATTTTGCATAAATGCGATTTACAAACATTTAATGTTTAAAAACAGTAAAACAGTTGAGTAATTAAGGCAATATTAATCTTCCACCGAACAACGTTATCCCCACGTTGAACAGGCCCAACCATTCCACCCGAACTAAACCAGTTCCATTAAATCAAATTATTCGGTAGTGAGACTAATCATAGTGAATCGGTCAATCGCCCATAACCGTGGGCACGGCTATTCGAATAGTTTTACTCGGATCGAGGTGCACAACTTTACCCACAAGACACGATTCCACACATGTTACCATGCCCAAGTACCACCATGATACTGCAAAGGGAAATCGTGACAAGACCTTTCGCATAACTCCCTCTAACCAAGCGATACCACACCAGGTTTCGCCCCACTCCTGCGGGCGGCGGGCAGCCCCTCTCGTGCCACGGTGAATCCGGCGGCCGATCAACCCGTAAAACCGGGGCCGACCCAACTCCATCACGCCCACCCCACTAGGGTACGTCGGCGAGGAAAGCTATACTACGGATCCGCGTTGCCCATTCGCTTGTGGTTTGCACGGCATGTCTTCCGGGGTTTCCCATGAACCGGTCCTTAATTGCCATGGGTGCGACCATCCAAAACCATGCACCCACAGCCCACCATTAAGTCATATTTTAGTTGAGATAATTATGACCAATAAGACATGGTCAGGTGTATCGAGCTTGCAGCTCATCAGAGATTAGAATAAAGTGTAATTATCCCATTTAGCGAGCTAGTGGTAGTTAAGCATGGCTAAGCATATAATTCTAGCTAGAATCAACATCAGTGACTAAAGCTAGTCAAATTAACACCCAAGGTTAACAAAGGACGGATAACAAGTAAATAAGGCTCAAACAAACAGATAGGTAATCCATCATTCCATGTAATTAGCAAAGCAATGCAATTTTATTTGCAAACATAAAACATTTATAAAAATAGGATCAATATGCTTCAAGGGAAGTGTGACTTGCCTTGCGTCTTCAAGCAAACTTCTGGGCTCTTTCCCTCGCGAGCGCAAACTCCAAAAACGGCGGAATCTACACGCTGGAACGCAAAACAAGAAAAAAACCTAATAAAAACCAAATAACAGTACATAAAAAGTAAACAAACATGTAGAGCTTAATTTTAGATAAATTTTGCAATTTGAATGGCCCAATTTGGAGTTCGTATGAATTAGATATGAATTTTAGAAGTTTTGGACCATTTAAATGAATTCGAAATTAAGATGATTTATTACGCAATTTTTAATTAATTTTGAGCTGGAAAAGGATGTTTAAGACATCAGCTCCGATCGGTTCACAGGTTCACAAAGATTTGGGTGGCTAGGATTGAACTGGGAACAAAGGATGAGTGGCTCAAATTAAACTGAATGAATATATAAAGATGAACGGCTTGGATTAAGCTGACCAAGATTTGACTGGTTTAGGGTTAAGATATGATACACATCAAAAGAGACATGGCACAAAGGAGCTCACACGGCGCTGAGGTGGCGGCCACGAAAGCAGCCACACAGGCACGACGGCCAACGGCTCTGAATGGGTAGCGGCGACGGCGAAGTGCGACGCGGCAACGACGAACCACGACACTCTGGTGAAAACGGAGTTCACTAATGGAGAGAGGACGGTGAGGCGACTCTTACCACTACTTACCCAACGACGAGCAGCGGCGGGAGACGGCCGGCTACGAGATGGAATCGGCGGCCAAGCTAGGGTTGACGGCGACAACGGCTTTCCGGTGGCTTTCGGTGGAGGAGAGGTGGAGGACGGGCTTCGGCTTGCTGCTATGATGCCGACGGTGAAGGCGGCAACGATTAACAGCGACGGGAACGGCGACGAGGCACGGCCGAAGTGCGAACGGAGGCGGCGACGCACGGGTCCACGGCGACGGGGGCCTTCCGGCGGTGTTGGGCGCAAGGGAGATGGATGTCGGGCTTCCTTGAGTCCTTGCGGTGCCGAGGGAGGCGACGGCGCTGTCCGGGGACGGCCGAGACGGCGGCTAGGGGTGGTGAAAAGATGGCCGCGAAGGATAGAGATTGATCTCGAGGGGAGGTGGCTAGAGCACGGGAAAATCTCGGGAAAAATGAGGAAACCGAGGAGGAGATCATGGGGGTTCTTTTTATAGGCTTTGGAGGGAGAGTCCCGCACCGGGAAGAGAGGATTTGGCGCCGGATTTTTAGGGTTTATCCCGAGTTCGTCGGGATAAGAACGGGGTCGAAATTCGCGCGATTTAGCACGGGATTGAGGGGGATTTCATAGGGGAAACGTAGAGGAGATCGAGAGGAATCCGTTCCCGCAACTAATTTTTGATTTGGGCAAAGGATTAGGCCGGATTTGGTGGAGGAAACATAGCCACAGTTTTTGGGCACTGTTCGGCACTGTAGCACGGCTGGAGGTTGTAGACGCTACTGTAGCAGAAGGGAGGTAAAACAGACTTTTTGGTCCAAACATCCTTTAATTCTTATAAATACTTCCAATGCCCAAATAATTCCAAGAAAAATCCTGAAAATATATGAACACCCAAAGTATTTAATAAAAATATCTCCAGCTCATTTAAAGTTTATTTTATTTATTTAAATAATTATTGAATTGTTCTTTGTATTATTAAAATTATTTCTCGAGCTCCAAAATTTCACGAAAAATTTCAGAGAGTACTTTAGGGCATGAAGAATATTTCAAAAATATTTCCAGCCATGATTTTTATAGGAAAATTTAATTTCCTTAATAGTTTCACTTGATTTACTTTGTTTTCTTTTTATTTAATTTCTAGAAAATAATTTATTAAATGATTTTTATTCCCGAACGAAAATCGGGCTGTGACACAGTTGCACTGGTCATCACACCCAGCTCGAAACAAATTTCTTGCTCCAAACAGCCTCCTTTGCGGCTTATGAAGGAGCGATGTACTCGGCCTCCGTTGTAGAATCAGCAACAGTATCCTGCTTGGAACTCTTCCAGCTGACTGTGCCTCCGTTCAGGTAGAACACAAACCCAGATTGCGATCTATAATCATCCTTGTCCGTTTGAAAGCTAGCATCTGTGTAACCACTTACAACAAGCTCTTTTTCACCTCCATAGACTAGGAACATATCCTTAGTTCTTCTTAAGTACTTAAGGATACTCTTTACGACATCCGATGACCTTCACCTTGATCGATCGGTATCGCTCGTAGCACTGAAAGCGTACGAGACATCGGGACGTGTTCAAAGCATGGCATACATGATGGATCCAATTGCCGAAGCATATGGAACCATACCCATCTTATTCCGCTCATCAAGTGTCAGAGGACACCGATTCTTGCTAAGATTAATGCCATGTGACATGGGCAAGAAACCTTTCTTGGAATCATGCATGTTGAACCTTTTCAACACCTTGTCAATGTATGTACTTTGGCTTAATCCAATTAGCCTCTTGGATCTATCTCTATAGATCCAAATGCCTAATATGTATCTTGCCTCCCTAAGTCTTTCATGGAAAAACTATTTTTCAATGAAGACTTGACGGATTCTAGCATAGGGATATCATTTCCAATCAGTAATATGTCATCCACATATAAGATTAGAAATACAATTGCGCTCCCACTGACCTTTTTGTAAACACAGGCCTCCTCTTCTTTTTTGATGAAACCAAACCCTTTGATTACTTCATCAAAATGAATATTCCAACTCTGAGATGCTTGCTTCAATCCATAAATAGATTTCTGTAGCTTACATATCTTTCCAGGCGATTGTGGATCGACAAAACCCTCAGGTTGTATCATGTATACATCCTCACTTAGGATTCCATTTAGGAAAGCCATTTTGACATCCATTTGTCATATCTCATAATCGAAATATGCAACGATCGCTAGAATAATCCGAATAGACTTAAGCATTGCGACGGGCGAGAATGTTTCATCATAATCAACACCTTGAATATGTTTAAAACCTTTCACCACTAATCGCGCCTTATAGATATGAACATTTTCATCCATGTCGGCCTTTTTCTTAAAAACCCATTTGCACTCAATAGTTTTTACACCATCAGGTGTATCAACCAAGTTTTAAACTTGATTATCATCCATGAATTCTATTTCGAATTTCATGGCTCCAATCCACTTGTTGGAATCAGGTCCCACCATCGCTTTCTCATAGGTCTTAGGCTCATCGTTGTCTAACAACAATATATCATGTTGTTCTGCACCTGTGTACGTGTCAGGCGCACGATGTGATCTTTCAGACCTCCGTGGGGCTGGTGTATCTACAACAGGTGGCGCAACATCTTGTTCCTCTTGTTGTGGTTCTGTGGTAGCTGAATTATTTTCTGGTGTTTCTTGAACTTCTTCAAGATGCACCCTGCTCCCACTAACCCTTCTTGAAAGAAACTCTTTCTCCAAGAAGACACCATATCGGGCGACAAACATTTTGCCTTATTCCCGATTATAGAAGTAATATCCCTTAGTTTCCTTAGGATATTCCACAAAGAAGCACTTGTCAGATTTGGGTGTGAGCTTGTCGGACTGTAAACGTTTTACATAAGCCTCACATCCCCAAATTTTGAGAAAACAAAAACTGGGCGGCTCCTTTCCATATCTCGTATGGTGTCTTTTCAACTGACTTAGATGAAACTCTATTTAGTGTGAACACAACTGTTTCAAGAGCATATCCCCAGAAGGATAACGGAAGATCACTTTGGCTCATCATGGACCGCACCATGTCCAACAAAGTGCGATTTCTCCATTCGGACACTCCATTCCATATTGGAGTTCTGGCGGAGTTAACTGTGGAACAATTCCACAATCTTTCGATGATTACCAAACTCTTGGCTCAAGTATTCCCCTCCACGATCTGATCATAGAAACTTGATTGTTTTTCCTAAATGATTTTGTACTTCATTATGGAATTATTTGAACTTTGCAAAGAATTCATACTTATACCTCATTAAGTAGATATTACCATATCTACTAAAGTCATCGGTAAAGGTAATGAAGTACTGATAACCACATCTGGTCGTTGAGCTCATTGGTCCACATACATCAGTATGTACGAGTGCCAACAAGTCACTTGCTCTCTCACTGTGACCCGTGAAAGGTGCATTTGTCATCTTACCAAGTAAACAAGACTCACATGTCTCAAATGATTCAAAATCAAAAGAGTGAAGCAATCCATCCTTATGGAGCTTCTCCATGCGTTTCTGATTTATATGGCCTAAGAGACAATACCAGATAAACATGGGGTTTGTATCATTTGGGAGTTGCCTCTCTATATTAATGTTATAGATGGAAGACGCTTCAAGATTCAAAACGCATAATCCATTCACCAATGGAGTATGAAAATAGAACATATCTACGAGATAAACCGAACAACCATTGTCCATTGATCTAAAAACATATCCTTCGCTTGCAAACATGAAGCGGAAATAATGTTTTGACATAGAGTTGGAACACAATAATAATTATTTAATTCCAAAATTAATCCCGAAGGTAAATGAAGTGATGTAGTGCCGAAAGCAATTGTAGCAACACTTGCTCCATTGCCAACGTGCGGAGTTCACCTTGCCCCTTCTCAAGCTTCTACATCTTCTCATTCCCTGCAATGATTTGCAAATATGAGCTACGATCCAGTATCAAATACCCAAGAGTCGGTAGGTGAAGTAGCAAGATTAATGTCTATGACATTAATACCGACGAAGTCATACTTTGCTTCTTTTTGAGATCCTCCATGTACTTCTTGTAGTTCCTTTTCCAGTGACCTGTCTCCTTGCAATAGAAGCAAACGGCATCTGATGCCACCGACCGCTTCTTTCCCTTTTTTGCATTGGAGGCACTCGCGATCTCATCGGTAGTTAGTTCCTCTTGGTGCAAAGTTTCTTGACAGGTGGTTTGCACTTAGCTTTCTGCATCATCATCACATGATTACCGTTTTTCTGGATACTCTCCTCAGCCATCTTTAGCATCCCATGCAATTCGGCCAAGGTCTTATCCATACTGTTCATGTGATAATTTAATATGAATGGCTCAAAGCTCGGAGGGAGCGACTGGAGAATCACATCAGTAGCCAACTTTTGGCTAAGGGGAAAACCTAGTTTTTCTAGACTCTCAATGTAGCCAATCATTTTTATCACATGCGGACTAACGGGACTCCCCTCACAAGCCTGCACGCAAACAAGGACTTTGAGGTGTTGAACCTCTCGGCCCTAGCTTGGTTCTCGAACATACCATGCAGTCCCTGAATAATAGTATGAGCATTGCTGCTCTCATATTGCTTCTGAAGCTCAGAGGACATTGCAGCAAGCATGAGACAGCGTATGTCTAGGGAATCATTAGTGTGCTTCTCATAAGCCCTCCGTGCAATAGCAGTAGCATTGTTAGGCAAATCATCAGGATAGGGTACTTCAAAAACGTACTCCTTGCGCTCT
The DNA here is from genome assembly GCA_019925245.2 of Oryza australiensis. Lineage (NCBI taxonomy): Eukaryota > Viridiplantae > Streptophyta > Magnoliopsida > Poales > Poaceae > Oryza > Oryza australiensis. The sequence goes on along the minus strand of JAIFGZ020000032.1, from coordinate 624,484 downwards.
TGCTTGAGAACAATTCTCAAGTTGCGATACCAATCCATAAAGTTTGTTCCGTTCAATTTTTCTTTGTCGAGAATAGATCGCAAATTAAAGGTGCTAGGTGTAGTATTAGCTGCCATTATTCTACAATAGAAAAAGCAAACTTTAGCATAATGTTTATGCTATGTCTATTATTAAACAATTTAACATAAGACTCCCATTACGTATTTTACACCTTCCCTCTAGGTTACGTATTGGGTCAAGATCCACATGTTAGTTAATTTCTATTGAGGTTTGGCATCACTGCTAGAATATTAGTAACATGGGTAAGCAACACCTTTCTAATCACATCTCTATGTAACTCTTGTTATTGGTGTAGCATCTCCATGCCCCGGAGCCAACCTATGCCCCCAGGCCCAAAACTATCGTGAAAGAATATTACAAGCATTGCACGTAAGAAAGAATATTACAGGGATTGCACATATGAAAGAATATTACACACATCACATGCATCTCATACATACAATAGGGCCATACCATCTCAAAGCATTCTCTGCAAAAACAATTTAGGCATAGAACATTTTCTACCTATCGCAGAGATATGGTATCGAGACGACATAAAAGGGGGTACGCACACGACAGTCTGGAACACCACATAAAATTCATAGATCCAATTTATGAAATCGGTTACGGAAACCATATCGGCATAATCACATTATGCCGTCCCGATACACTATCAAGGGAGATGGTTTGCGAGGCGACAATCAAGGTCGGACTATGAGACAACTTCGGCATAACCACATTATAACGTTTCGATACACTATCAAGGAACGCCATCTCGAAACCGACTCAAACCGAGTTCTATGGAAATTGCTTCGACGTAATCACATTACGCCGTTCTGATACACTATCAATGAACGCAATTACCATCAACTATCCTCAACAGATCTCTAAAACCGATTGATCTAATCAACCCGTTTGCAAAACTTGTTCTAGATCCAATCTAAAACCCGAACTAAGCAAGTTTAGCTCTGATACCACTGAAAGGTTACGCGGAGGCTACGATAGCATAAAACAAAACTTTTCTACCGCGCAAACCAGGAACACTTGCAAGAAAGGGTCGATAGATCGTTACCGATTGGAGTAGGGTGCAGCGGAAATAGCCAATCAGGAGTTATCCGATCCGGAACAGTGCCAGCCAATTCCTGAGTATAGCCGATTCGTCGACTCGACAGTCGATTCGCCGTAGCCGATGCGTCGATTCCACAGCCGATCCGCCGTAGCCGATGTGTCGATTCGCTGAACCGCGCTCATGCTGCCGATCTGCCGCAGCCGATTCGCAGCTACCAAACAGCACCACAATATAGCAGTGCCTCTACCGATATCCACACATCCAAGGACAGAACACCTAACACCCATGTGCTAGCACAAGATGCAAGGCTAGGGTTTGGCTCGGAAGTGGGGAGGGTTTCCGTGGAGATCAGATTGATTAGGTTCAATGTGTTTTTTATGCTCTCCACCCCTCGCCCCTTTATATAGAGTTGCCGACTGGGCCTATAGGCCCATCGGGACTCTATTTTGAATCGGATCATATCCGAATCTCATAGAGTTAGCCGACCGGACTTCGTAGGCCCACAGGACTCTATATTAAATCGAATCTCATCCGAATTGAGCCATATTCGAATCCAACTTGAATGCCTGTTCTTATCCCCTTAAGTGTGTGACCCTATAGGTTCAGGTATACTCGGCTCCGGCTCGAGTCTAACTCAGTCGATCGTCAATAGCGGCACCTAGCAGCACATGTTGACATCATAGTATACAAGAAAATAATATCGGCTCTGAAATTGTAATGTGTACACAAATCCCTTTGCCTCACGATACCTATTAATCTATAGGCAAGATGTGTGTGCCATCCCTTCAATAGCTTAACCATTCACTCGAACCGTATTGGATTATCTGTCTGTTGATTGACTCCTCAATCAACTCGACATGGCCATGCACTTCCATAATCCATTACCTCGAGGGGCCCAGAGATATCTCTCCCAAAGGAGGGGCAAATTCCATCTTGATCATTCACATCCCACTACGTGTTTCATAGCAAATCCGAGACTACTTTTATAACTACCCAGTTATGGAATGGCGTTTGGTAGTCCCAAATTAGGCTACTACACATGTTGGAATCCATGATGATCTCAGGTCTGAGGACTGTGCACCAACACTACCTGAGACCAACTAACGGCACATTAATTCCTGTAGTGTCTCATGGTGGTTCTATCCAACAATGTGTTCTCTAAGACATGTCCACGTATATTAATTTGGTATCTCCATACCCATGATCTATGTGAAATGATCATCAATCAATAAACATGCCGATCTTAGAATCATATTTCTTCCAACAATATGACATGTGATCAGAGATCGTTTAGAAATATATTCATACATAAGGAGTCTCATAAATAAATCACGTACTTATTGATCAATACAAGTTATCTATTTCCTGGAACTGAATAACACTTTATTCATAAATACATAAACATTGACCATGATATCCAACATTTTCATGTTGCCTCTAGGGCATATCACTAACACTCCCTTCCCGTACGGCTTACAAGAGTATATATAGGAGATAAATGGAAAGACACCTAATAGGAAAAGACATGGAGTCCTATGAGCAAACTAATTCGAATTGGGTCACATATTTAAACATTTTTTTGGAGATCTTTGTCAAATCCTCATGAGGACATCAATGAGATTGATACATCCATGCCTACATAACAACATCAGATTTCTGGTCCAATTAGTCGAGCTCGTGCACGCCAAAAAAACTATCAGGTGAGTTCGTCTTATCTTCTTATCCATCTTATTTAGACCATAGAAATGTTTGCACTCTTGTTTTGGTTAGGAAATATGGACAGGACCCAAAAGGAAACAGATTCATTCGGGATGATTTCGGAGTCAGCCGCAATCTTCAATTTAGTACAGATACCATTTCTGCCCATGGTGCTGTGACACTTTAGTTTTGGTTCATTGGGCCATGTATCATGTTGAGTCCATTACAGACGCATCCTAGGGTTGTAGCATGACCCCAGCACCGCTGTGGTCATCCTTCCACATATTTATACCCCTTGGCCGCCACCAAGACAATGGGGTTTTGTTTAGATCAATGTTTAGCGTAGCTACTTTGCCGTGTAAACTCATGATCGGTTAGATCGCCAGTTTGCTCGTTTTTGGAACCTCAATTTTCTGATATAATCCTACATCTTTATTCCACAATTTTAGTTGCTTATTCATCTTATTCTTGCTAGTTCTCGATTGCTTGCAGGAACAAACACCCTCGTGGTTGGGCTGACCGTGCATCTGTTCGGATTCACGACTGCCTATGGAGTTAGTGGAACGATTGCTAAGATGTAACATCCCTGGACGGTTGTAGTCGGATCGCCAACGTCGCTCCATCTAATCGAAGTATCATCTCATCAAAAGATCGGGCACCCTAGCACACATCAAATTCGCAAATGTGTTTTATATGCTTTTGAGATTTGTACAATGGTTTTCCTCGGCCAACTGGATTATTGGATCAGCAAGCTAGTTAGTTGACGCCCGGGCCTGTATATGCAAATGGGGGTACATAAATTGCATTGTTGGCCTGTTGATCTTTAGTGCCAATGTGGTTTTCATATGGCACTAATTGAGTAGTTGTAACGAGAAAAAATATACAAACTCTTGTTGCAACATTATTTTAGCACAAACAATACCTATATATGTCCCATCTTAATGGTTTTCACATATCATAAATGATGAAAATGCAATAAAAATGAAATAGAACAACACATTATTATTTTGGGTGATCAAGTTTAGAAGTCGTCATCGGGAAGCGTGCTACACTACTACAGAATCGGTTTTTCAGATAGCTGAAAATGGTCTTTGCATGTGGTTGGGTGGGCCATGCACGAAAAAGGGTTGTGACAATGACCATTTTCGCATGCGGCTAGCCCAACCGCATACGGAGATCGAATTTTGCATGCGGGCCGCTTAACGCAACTGCATGCAATTATCGATCTTCGCCTGCGGCTCACTGTGACCCACATGCAAAGATCGATCTTTGCATGCGGTTAAGTTTAGTGCCCCACATGCGATAATATGCATCCTCTATTTGTAATATAAGATTTCCTGACCGTTTAGGAAGATCGTGTCTTCTATGTAATATAATATTCTCTGATATTTATAATCAAATTTTGAAATGATACGCATAGGAGCTAACCAAGTTATCGTTCTTACTACAATATTGCATTGACCAATAAATAGTCTTTGAATACATAACACAAAACATTTATGTATATATCTATACATGTATTACAAATAAACAACGGTTTCATCATGGATAAAAACATCACATTTTCACTGCAAATGTTCTTTCTCTCACTTTCTTAGGGGCTTGAATTTGTCTTTGACTCTGATTATCATAGAATAGCCCAAGTGCGTTGCAGACATCACGACGGAGGAAGCGGCAAATGTCAGCGCAGAAGTTCCTTATAGTTTTGTCGTCGATCCGGTTTGCTATATAAGGAATTTTAAGGATCTATGGACAAAGAAGACAATAGATGTTGGAGACATCAATTGCTAAAAGTGATGTATTACTGTGGAAAAATACTTAGATTATGAGCAGATGCTTATCTAAAAGCATAAGGGACCATTATGACATTTTTATCATTGTGCGCTAATATCACAAATGACAAGTATGTTGCAACCTCCTGCTTATTGATGCTTGTGCAAATTTATGATATATTCTTCCTTTTCCTTTGGTGTTTTATTCTTTAATTCCTTGGAATCGGCATGCATCATTACAATGTGTTGTGTTTTGCAAACCCTAGTTGGGTCGATGTAGCCAATCGGTGTCCTTGTTCTATCCGCTTCGTGGAATTGGACCTATAGAATGAAACTTTAATGAAATGGATGTTTTGTTTCGTACATTCACATAAAACAGGCTTATCTAGCTTGAGATTGATGCGGATTAAAGACTTACAGGCAAAATGCGGCAATGAGATTGACGTCTATTTTATCTAGCTTGAAGAGAGCGTGTAGGTCACGAAAATCGATTAGGAATATCCAATTGTGTCCACTCATGAAAGCATTTTTTGGAATGGCGACACTAATGAATTCGAGGCCCTTTCTAGTTGCCTTGAGGTTCCATTCATGCATCACTTTCATCTCCCATGGTAGTTTATTCAAAATGTGCCACGGTAATATAGGCTTGCCATATTCGTAATCCATGGGCACATCTGAAGATAGCCTACATTGCAAGTCCTCTTTGGCATGTAGTACTGACTTCTCAGATTCTGATAGCTTCTCAACAATTTCTATACTCTTACCCTTGCCCTTACTTGAAGAACCTATCCCCTTGAAGGCCGAAAACATGAACATCTCCTTATCTCTTGACATTTCTTTTGGGTTGTATATGTAAACCAGCTTTGGTATTAATCGACGAGGTTCTAGGGTAATAGACTTGGTGCCAGATGTAGTTACTTGGGATGGTGGGACTTGTTCGGCAAGAGCGGATTATGGTGTAGGTGGAGATTGTTGAATGAGAGCAGGTGGTTGAACAGTTGGCGGATGGGAGGGGTTGACACTTGAGAAAGGGATGCAGGTGGTGACCTCACCGAAGTTGGGGAAGGTGGATGATGTGGTGACCTCATCGGAGGTGGGAAAGGTGGGGTGGGGAGGTGATCCTCGAGGGGAGGGTGGCGCTGGAGCGACAACTTTCTTCGGTTGTGATGGAGTTGGGGTTGAAGGTCACTGTCTAGTAAGGATGATGTCTCGATGATGCCATAAAATAAACCGGTTCACTGCATCTCTGAGAAGTTCAATCCTCTTCGGTGCAGGGATGTCTAGCTCCAACATGTTATGCTCGCTGAGGACCTAGCCACTTTCACCCTTTCATAGTCCTTCGGAATGGTGGTGTTGTGAAATTGTCGGCCAGGTATCGCTAAGCCAGTAGCAACTTTTTTGTCTTCCTGGCCCTGCCAATAGGTACGACGAGTCTACACGGAATCGGTCCAGTTATACCATCTACAGGGTAAGGGGTTGCTTCGATTGAATTGACGCTGCTCGGCACTTGAGCAGTATGCTGTGGTGCTTGGTCGGTTTGTTGGCTTTTAGGGAATAACCTTGGAAAGGCAGTGTGATTTTTAGCCACCAAAGAGTAGAAATGTTCCTTCACTTGTCGAAATATTTTATCTTCCATCTTTTCTTTATATTTCTCCCGCTTCTTGTAACTCGGCGTGTCCTCTTGAAACCATGTCTTCCAACTCGTCTTTGAGGATAGACTCTGACCCTACCGGAGTGTTCAGGGTTCCCCAATGCATCAGTAAGGTGGTCATTCTCCCTTCTTGCAACGAACTCACCTGATTTTTCCTTTTCGGTGATCTCCTGCAAACTGGTGGTCCTGCTCAATCTAAAGTTCCTCGAACATGATTTCACCCTCCTCTGAGACCTACCTCGTGCTTCGCGCCCATACACAGCTCTTGCTCTATTCCTGTAAGGGGTCTACCATAAGGGGTTTGCCTTGCACTGCAAACTTTTGTTTGGTTTCTCACCATTGATCTACGTGGCCAACGTATACGCTCGACCCCAATCGATGCGGATATTTATTTTTCTTCGTAAGGTCTGACATTTTTTTCCTCAACGCCAATGCTTATGGTGTTGTGCTTCTCGACAAACTCATCCTAGTCGCCCTGCAAGATCTTTTCATAATCCTTGAATGGGGTCAGGTTCTTCTGAACGTAGTCTTGGTTTTGATCAAACTTCCACTGTCTCCAACGGTCTCCCATCTTTTTCAATGCAAACTCCCTCCCCTAACCTCCAAACCAGGCAGATAAACAAAATATTTTTGCAAATCATTCGAAGCAATGTGTGAGTCAACGAGGGCAGCGCAGGGTGGACAAGGCGATGGCCGACACGAGGAGTGGTGGCAGCGGAGGCGTGGATTTTTTTGGCAGCCTAGCGGCTAGGGTTTCGTGGGCTTCAGGACTTGGAAATTTTTCCGCACCCTGTTTATATAGGGGTGGATCATCGCATGTGGGTGGCTTAAGGACCCGCATGCGAAAATGATATTCGCATTGACCAGCTTAACTAGCCTGCATGCAAAAGATCATTTTCATGTGCGGGACTTTAAGCCGTCCGAATGCAAAGATGATCTTCGCATGTGGTCACTTAAGTCGACCGCATGCGAAGATGATCTTTGCATGCGGGTGGCTTAACAGCTTGCTTGTGAAAATGGTCTCAAAAAGCATAATTAATATATGCCAATTCTAATTATATATTTAAAAAGCATAATTAATTAATTACAATTCTAATATTTAAAAATGGTATACAAATCTGTAAATGTCATGTAAAATGAGTAAAATCAACTACTTTGTCTAGAAAAATAAGGAAACTAGCATATACCTTAAGGACACATTCATTAGACCTTCATTACATACTATTTAAAAAAACTTCGTGACAAAAGGAACTACCGTTTAACAGTTTTTGCAACACCATCGGGGCACACATATGGAATATTCTCTTCGTTAAGGGTCTGCTCTATGCGCTTGATCCTTTTGGGAAGATCGGTGAATAATGGTAGGTCGTCGTACTGGTTGTGATCAGCCGCATCTTCAATGTTATCAACGCCTACGATGTGTTGCTTTCCTGATACAGTTATGTCCTTCTTCTCATTGGAAGGGCCCTTTACATAGAGAACTTGTGCCACACGCTCAGCGAGGACCTACGAATCATCCTTGTGCCCTGTTTTACTATGGTCAACGATCATTAGGCCATATTAATCTAGGAAATGCATATTGTGTCTTTCACCCATTGGCACCGAAACACAGATCTGGATGTTTAGTTCGTAGTCAAGTTCCCAAATTTCCGTTATGATCCCATAATGTGATTTCTTCTGACTCGTTGTATCAAACGCTTCGACACGAATTCCACTATTCTGGGCTATGCTATTATTGTCCTTTGTTTTCGTGTAAAAGGTATATCCATTGATGTTGTACCCTTGCCATGTGGTCACAAGAGTTGACGGGCCAGATGCCAGCCTTTGTATTGTTTTATCCTCCACAGAATCACCAACTGCCAGGTTTTGATCCTTCAACCATTATGGGAAGCGACGCTTCTGCTCTTTTCAGACCCAATCATCATATTGTTCGGGGTTGCAGGCTCTCATCTCTTGCATGTGTTGTTCAATAAAGGGCTCAACAATAGCAAGCTATTGTAGTACGCTGTCGTGTGCCTCTGACACTGCTTTGTAATCATTATTGAAGAACCGGTTCTTGCCTAGAGTCCCCTTTTCAATTAATCTTCCCTCATGTCTATGCATAGGTATTCCAATGGCATTAACATCCTTTATGTAATCCATACAACACTCAACCACCTCTTCAGTTGTGTATCCCTCTACCATCAATCTCTCTAGGTCAGCATGATTGCGGACATAACCTTTCAGAATCGACATGTATTGCTCATATGCCAAAATTTGATGTAAGTACAATGGATCAAGTTCAATAATCTGAGGGACAATGTGAACAATTGGATGTTGCATCATATTGAAATAAGATGGAGAGAAATACATCTCAAGATGGCATACGATCTCTATTGCAAATTTCTAAAGTGTGCGTAATTCCAGAGGATCAAATACCTTCTGTGAAATTCAATTAAAAAAGTAACACAACTTTGTTATCACTACCTTAATGTGAACTGGTTTGACTGCCCTTATAGCATAGGTAAGAAGACCGTTAGCTTCCTATGACAATCATGAGCATTGTATCTGGAGATGGTCAAATCTTTCATTGAGACTAGCTTCGTCATGTTCGATGAGAAACCAATAGGCACTCACACCCCATGTATGCATCTACAGAATGCCTTTTTCTCTTCTGGTGTCATGGAGTAATAAGTAGGAGGAATCTCGATCTTTCCATTTGCCAGCTCTTTTGGGTGAAGGTCTTTCCTTATGTCCAAATTTATCAGGTCGTTACATGATTCAGTCCATCCTTCGTCTTACTTGGATGTCTAGTAAGGTGCCGATGGTGCTATCGAATACGTCTTCTTGAGGTGCATGACATCAATGGCATGACAAATCTCCAGGTCCTTCCAGTACGGCAAGTATTTGAAGAAATTGAGTGCTTCTTGAACGGCAACATATTTTCTTCCTCTCTTTCTTTCTTCATGTTTGCTGCCTTCTTTCCTTTCCTAAAATGACATTAATATTATTTGTCATTTCAAACACAATAGTCCCACTTTGTGTTTCAGCAGCAGTCACGTTCTCTATTATCTTGTCAAAAAATTTGGCCATCATATGATACTTGTGTTTTTTGGGGTAAGAACCATTGATGTCGCATGTATATTGTCTTGCCTGAGGTCGTCGAATATATGTATGACGTGTTATCCAGTAGATAAGACATCCAGTCATTCCTTTAATCTATGTGGATAGGGAAAAGTTTGTAGGTAGGTCATTGATGGTAATGAATATGATAGCACATAGAGTTAAGTACTTTTGTTGGTGCTCATCCCATAGTCGTATCCCTTCTTTCTATAGATCTTCCATATCCTCCATCAAAGATTCAAGAAAGACATCTATGTCGATGCTAGGTTGTTTTGGGCCTTGTATAAGGATAGTCATAAGAACATACTTCCGTTTATGACAAATCCATGTAGGAAGGTTGTACATGATGAGCAGAACTGGCCAGGTGCTGTGTGAGCTGCTTAGGCCACCGAATGGTTCATTTCGTCCGTACTCAATGCAAACCTTACATTTCTTGAACCCTTAGTAAATTCTTGATGTTTTCAATCAAAGGTCTTCCACTGGCGAGCACCGATGGGGTGTCGAATCAAACATCTATCTTCTGGTTCTCTTGATGCATCTTATCAACTCAGCATCATTAGGGTTTGAGAACATATGCTTCATGCGATCCTTCACTGGTAGGTACCACATCATCATGGCCGAAATCTTTTTGTGCATATGCTCAGATGAATTAGGGTCGACAACCTCAGTATCAAAGGACCCGTTTCCCATTTTGTGAGCGCCATCCTCTCGCTCGCACTCTCCCTCCGCCACCCCTCCCCTCTCCCTCCCCTTCTCTCCCCGTCTCCCCTCTCCCTCGCTCGCGCCGTCCGCCACCCCCTCCCCTCTCCATCCCGTTCTCCCCCTTCGTCTCGCCTCCCACCCCTTCTCCTCTCCCTCTATGGCGGCCCGGCGTGAAGGTGGGGGCCGCTGGAGGCCGGTGTTCCGGTGGGGGCTGCCAGCAGATCCACCGACGTGGAGGTGGAGGCCTTCGGATTAGAATGGCGTGGAGGTAGTGTTAACGACCAAATTTGGTAAGCAAATTATCAGGTTTGGGGCTAAAGCCGAAGCCGATTTTGAGGGAATCAGTTGGTTTCGGAAACGGAGTGCGCGCCAAGTGCAGACCGAATCGGCTGAGGAGTTCGTCGGTTCGTAATTGAATCGTCTAAAGTGACTGTCGGTTGATATCGAATCGGACAAGGATAGCCGATGCAGCCGATTTCGATAAGGATAGCTGGTATGACCAATCCTGAGGAGAAGACATTGGAATTATCTTCGGATTTTGTTAAAGTGCTTCATGGAGATTGCTATACACAGATAAAGTCTTGAAAAGTCAATTGTATCTATTAATTAGGATATTTTAAATAGTTTCCTTATAGATAATATCGATGAAAGTTTGTTTTAGGCATATCTGTAATCCAAATTGTAATAGAAATAGAAATCGTGTCCGTTATGGACTTATCTTGTATCTGGGTATAAATATGACCCAGGACCGTGTAAACAAATAAGGTTCAAACAACCTTCGGCGCATCGCCACCCTTTTCTTTTAATAGTTTCGACGAGTTCTTACTTCTAGTTGGGCTGCAACGCTTGATCTCAAGCGAAAAGGTAAATCTTGTCCTGGCGGCTTGCGTTCTCGAGATTAGTGCTTCCATCAATATGATACTCTAATCTTGTTGATGTAAACTATCCATTTATCATATATGTTGTATAACTTAGATTGATAATGCGATCTAACCCTAATCGACTAGTCTCTGTTATTGGACAACAGCCGATAGGGTTAGGTTTTGTCATCGGTTTAGATTATACAGTGTATCCATCATCTCGAAGGGTGTTCATAGATTTGTTTAGATCTTATGCTTCTTTTATACTTAATGCTGCATCGGTTAAGTCCGACCTATTAAGTTGTTCTTAGAATCATAAAGGATCTATCTTGTCTTATGATCATTGCTGGAGATAGCATCGGGGTTTCAGCCGATCTTATCTGTTTTAACTGTCTTGTATATTTTATATTTACTTGATATATTAAAGCTGCCCTTTATATCGAGATCTCACTATAGTTAAATATGTTAAGCTTGTTATCAATCTGGTAGGTTATCTTAATACCTGATCGATTCCTGTTTAATGTATTTAATTTATAATGATAGCTTAGTATAAAGTGGTATCGGAGTACTAGCGGATACACATTAGATCTATGGCATCGGCTATGCTATAAATATATATAATCTGCATATTAAAGTACTTTTAAATTTAAGTGGTTTATACTATCTCGGTACGCTACCGATCTATTCCAATCATTTAGTTTAAATGTATTTTGATATTTAGATTATGTATTATGAATATCTTCAGCCGATCGATTAGGTTTAATTATCCTAGCCGATTCAGTGCACACCGCATCGGCTCAACAATAGATGATATGTCATCGGCCACCAGCCGATCGACTATCGTTTGCAGATTAATACTTGTTTCTTTGTTTCTTGTTGATTGCAGGATCAAATCAACTGGCATGCCTACGAACCTAAGAAGCAATACTTTGGACCTGCACTAGAGTAAAGCAAATCTTTTAGGCCAGTGAGCGGTTTTCCAAGTCGGCGCACCTTCGGTACGATTTGGGATCAACAGGTAGGGGCCGGATCTGGCCAATGTGGAGGTGGGGGCCGACGGATCCAACCGCGGTGAAGGAGCCGGCCGGGAGTGGCCCTCCCTCCTCTTGGTCCAAATCCTACTGCCTCCGCCGCCTGCTGCAAAGCACTTCGGCATCCTCAACTCGGACTCACCCCGATCTACGACCTCGGCCTCCTCCGTCAATCTGATGTATGGAACAAATATCATCTTTCTTGGCCTGATTTCGTGTTGATTTGGCTTGGATTGGATACACCTGCTAGTGTGATTCATTTCCGAAATTACCCTGAGATAGATGCAGATTAACAGCAAAAATATTTGATATCTTTAAAATAATGTGATGGAGGTAGTACTTAGTAACTATCTGTAGACCTGATATTCTAGCTAGTTCATCGCCAGTTAATAGAAAGATGTCCTAATTTGCACAAGCTATCTTCTGTTCTAGGTTCCAGTTGTGAGCTAAATGTTGCCATTGTACTGCTAATTTCCATGCTCACTAATGCAACCAGGTATGTAGGATGTTATCCTTTAGGCATATGCATTAACAGTACTAATTAGTGATTGTATTTATAGACTACATACCTGATATTTCAGTTTGTCATCAATCAGTATGAAAAAGGGTATTTGGTTATGATGCTGGTACTGCTTACAAAAACAAAAAAGTTTATGATTGTACAAATTTCCTTCAAGGGCAATGCCTCCCTGACAGGATGGATATGCATTTAAATACGCTCTTGACGGAATGATTATTCTCTATCATTCATCGTTTATGATACTAAGAGTAGTGCCAATCCTAGATATGCAAGGCCATCACTTTGGATGTAAAACAAGAAATGGTTGACACTTTAAATTATTCTAAAATCAGAACCATATGCATGTAACTGGAAAACTCAATTAATTTGTTTCTACTACATAGTTTGCAGTTCAGCATGGAAAGCTTCTCTATTTGTGGTGACATTTTTTAGGTGTGCAGGGGTACAAAATACAACTGTGGATGCTGAATAATTAACAGAGACGAATATGGTGTAATTGGCATTCTGAATTTTTAGGAGAGAAATTTGGTACCAAAAGAATGATGTGATTGATTGACCCTCATGGTAAAGACTTACTTTATTTAGCTAATCTAGAAGTTATGTTTTTTTCTTTTGTGAACCGTGCAGTCCAATTAGAAATTCTATGTTAAATTTGTGTTGACCAAATATACCGAAGATATTCTTTATTATATTATATGCACTGTAAGTGACAAAGTCTACTCTTCAATGAAAAAGTCATGCTTAGAAAGATATTGCCTCATAAGACCATTTGATGTATGCAGCGCAACAACATCGCGTGTAATTGGCATTCTGAATTTTTAGGAGAGAAATTTGGCTAAAAAAATGATGTGATTGATTGACTATCATGGTAAAGACTTACTTTATTTAGCTAATTAATCTAGAAGTTATGTTTCTTTTTCTTTTGTGAACCGTGCAGTCCAATTAGAAATTCTATGTTAAATTTGTGTTGACCAAATATATTGAAGATATTCTTTATTATATGCACTGTAAGTGACAAAGTCTACTCTTCAATGAAAAAATCATGCTTAGAAAGATGTTGCCTCATAAGACCATTTGATGTATGCAGCGCAACAACATCGCGTATGTATACGTTAGGTCTAAAACTCTAGATACCTTTGTTCATCAGCCCTTTCATACTCGATCATGCATGTTGGGTTTATTATTCGTTTCATACTGCTTTTCTTGCATGCATGCCCATTTTCTTTTTAAGCATATGAGCACAAAGTAAATTAGGAGAAAAATTCCCATGGAACCAATAAAGGACCAAATGTTTTATGCATGCATGAATTCTCACACCTATTATTCATATATGTCCCAAACAGCATGTCCATGTGTGGACTGTCTTTATAACAAATGATTAAATGATTATTTTATGATTATTTATAACAACACCTATTACTGTCTTTACAACAATTTATGATTGACAACGATGAGACTTTTCTAGTCCCTAATATGTTTTATGCTTCAGTTCAGTAAAATGTTTGACTGTAAAATGTTTCAAGTTTGACTGTAAAATGTTTTATGCTTCAGTTTAGTAAAAATATTATTTTTTATGTGTTTAGGGGAATAGGTGCCGGTTTCTATTGAGAACCGACACCTATAATGTTTAATAGGTGACGGTTATTATATTTTTACCGACACCTATTAGGCATTATAGTTGTCGGTGAAGGTGTCGATTGAAGAACCGGCATCAATGACTTTTCTCATTGGTGTCGACCAAGGTGTCGGGTTTGAGCCGACACGTGAGGGTTTCGAACCGGCATCGATTAAGCTTTCTGTACTAGTGTAGGCAGATTGCTACGGGAGTGGCAGCTTATAGGAAACAGCCAGCTACTAGCTGTATGGGTAGCCATGTCATTTATCATTTATAGTAAACACTATAGCCAATACATAACGTTTAACGTATAATAGTGATACTGTCTCCTATCTTCATAGCGCCCACCATCTTCTCCCATCTATTCTCTTTCTTCCTCCCACCTCTTCTGTTCCTTCTTTTCTTTACCTTCTCTTCTTCATGCTAGCTCGAGAGGACGTACGGTGATGGCTGATGGCAGATGCAGTGGACAATGGCGTCACACGCAGTGGACGAAGGTGACGGTGATGGCAACGGTCACGGTGGACGATGGCCGTGGCCGAGGCAGACACATGCGTCATGGTGGACGAGGGTCACGGTCAAGACGGATACAAGGGATGGCCACGATGGACGAGGGCCGCACATGCGGTAGAAGAGGGCAACGACAACGGCCGAGGTGCACGAGGACTGCAACTGCGGTGGGCGGTGGTCGCGCTTGATGAGGGCCGTGACTGCAGAGGATGACGACAACGACAACATGACAACAATGACCGGCGTGAACGGGATGGATGAGGACCGGACTTGCGGTGGACGAGGGCGACAACGGCGGTCACGCTGGATGAGTGTTGCGGCCAATGGTGGATGCAAGCGGCCGTGGCCAAGGCAGACACAGGTGACGGCGACCGCGGCCATAGCAAACACAGGTTGGTGGTGGGCGCAATGGACGAGGACAGTTCTGGCCACGGCGAAGAAGGGTGGTAGTGGACGAGGGCAATAGCTTGGCCTTGCACGCGGGTGTGTGGGTAGGCTCCACGTTCTTGGGCCTAGCATGCAACTGAGCGACTTATTAGTCACCCACTCATTCTCTTTTTGCTCCTTACTCCGCTCCTCCTATCACCCATTATTGTACCTGCTCATAGGGGTTGGCGCTCATTGGCCGGATTTGTATGGGCCCATAAATATCTGGTGTTTCTTTTTCTTCAAAGATAGTGATTAATAGAGTAAGCATTATATATCACTCTGTGTTGATCACAAAGTTTAATCATCCTATTATCCTATAGATGAGCGGATCCAATAATAAAAATAATATTCATCCAAGCTGATAAACCCTGAGCTCCACTTGATAAGCTCACGGTTTTGATTGGCCTGATCTTTTTGGTGAGTTGATGATAACTATAATTTGGAAGAAATATTGACGACCCGACTACAACCGTATGAGACGTTATTGTGTTGCGCCTTAGCGATCGATACACCTTTCCATGGATTATTGATCTTGCCGATGCAGATTAACCCTATTGCTGCAAGCAAATCAAAGAAACAAGCAAGAACAAGATAAAAACAATCTGAATTACAAATAAGAATTGATTACCAATGATAAGTTGGGATTCTTAATGAGAAAATGGCGATTTAACCGATCATGGCTTTACCCGAGAAAGTAGGAATGGGTAAACTTTAACCTAAACAAAATCCGAGAAACTCTAAAGGGGTACCTAGCTATTTAAGGAGGTGGGAGGACAACCAAGAGGTCCCTAGGGTTGTGCTCCACTTGGTTGGGGCGCACCCCACTTGGTCCCTACTTGGGTCGGGTTATCAGATGAAGTTATAAACACATATGCCCATTATGGATGATGTAGCACTTTTTGTTTCTATAATTGCAGCCGACTGGGATGGAATTTGGAGATAAGGCTGGATCCATAGAAAAGAGGACTCTGAATGCTTTCCATCAAATACTCATGGACCCAAAACGGAGCTTGCATGCATATTTGGCGGCCGTTTGAAGTTAGTAATGTAGCAGGTAGCCGAATTGGATTCTTGCACTTAGATAGCTTGATCTTGATGTCCTCCAGTTGACCTATGATGTGAGTATCCATGATCACATCATCCTCCCCATCTTCACGGAAAACCGTACTCGGTTTTTCCATATGATGCTTGTTGCGTTGTGCATGATGTTGCCCATAGAAGTGTCTACATGAAAACAAATGCAACAAACTTTCATCATGTAATATCATCCGTTCTTTTGCAAATAGTTTTAATCTCCTATGAAACAAATGTACCTGGCAATGGTGATGCACAACAACAAACATGGATACCCCATTAGATTGTTTCGCTTGCAGCTCATTTTGCTCCCTTCTCCAAAAGTGTATTCATGTGGCACAACTACCTGGGTGCATGGTGAACATATTGAGTGATCCAGTCACTCCTCTTCCTCAGAATCATCAAGTTCTTTCAAATTTAAATAACACAAACTCGAGATAACATGATTAACAAAGACATGTCTCTCTAACTTGGAATTTTTATCCATGACTACAGAAGGTTCTAAATCCGAACATATGTAAACTCTATGCACCAAATTCCTCTAATGATATTCAGCAAACATATGAAAAATAGCATTAGTTGGACATGGCAAATCAAACATAGCAAATAATTTCTCCTTCAAATTATCGAGCTCACAAAAGTCATCAAACAGAACATAGGCCAAAGTACTTCAAGAAGATAGCAATTCATATTCTTCAACTTCATTAGCAATGTGAACAACATGCTTAAAATCAACACATAAAGAATAACACTAGAAATAGCATGTTCCTTCACTAGTTTGTGGCATTGACATAAGTGAAGCATTATTACGCTACTCTTCTTTATCACAAGGAACAGCAAGTAAATCTACTTGTGACAAAGTAATCTCAGAAATTGGTTCCACTAATGATTGCTCTATTATAGCATCAAATGTGGACATGTGTTGCTCAGCTTGAGAATATTCACCTTCATTTATCTCACCATCATTTATTTTACCTTGCAAATTTTCTTCAGACGTCGCAGGTGCTTCATGCTTCTCCTCTTTGTTCTCAACTACATCATTCTCCTTCTTTTGTTGAATGTTTTGAACTCTCTGCAAAACATTAGTAACAGGAGACACAAAAAATTGCTCCTCTCATGTTTGCACATCATCATTGCACAAGGATATAGGAGATTCAGAAACAGGGGATAAATCACAGTGTTCATGCTTTCTCGCATTTAATATGAAATCTTGTAAAATTTGACTCTCAATGCTACGAGCAAGCATGAATAGGTGTCCAATATGATTATATGTGAAATTAGCAAGCCTAAGCTGAACTTCATAATTAAGCCCTTGAAAAATATATGCGTTGTGTTTTCATTGCATTCTTTTAGAACATTGTAGATGATACAAACCTTAAATTGATAGATGTACTCCCTAACGGTTCTATCACCTTGTTTCAGATGTTATAATTTCTCAAGAAGAGTATATTTGTAATAAGAACTCACAAAGTGCTTTATCATCATGGTTTTGCATTCATCCCAAGTTTCAGGTGTATTACTAACATGACTCCACCAAAACAATACAGAAGAGGTAAACTTATTACTAGCTACCTTAATCATTTGAGCATCGAAAAAAATATATTTATCAAATTCATTGTCTACTGCTAGCTCCCAATCAACATAAGCAACAACATCGTACTTACCATTATAGAATGGTAACTTAGATTCAACTCGTGCAAGATTATAGTCAAGTACCTCATATGCATCATGTGGAGAAGTCATCATATGTCGTCAAAGTTGAAAAGTCGATGTTGAGCATGACCGTCTCGTATCCCCTTGTGCAACCCTGCCATGGTTACTAGCAAACAAGAAACATACATAAGAAAATAGATGCTCCTATCAAGTACTAGGTAGTGGCAGCTCAAATATCACACACACTCAAGCTTTTAACCAAGCTCTTACAAGTTCTTACTAAATCAAGCGGAATGGTGACCACACCAACTCAACCTAGAGCAAAGGAGGTTGGTTGAATCGATGCCTTGGCAAACACTTGCTGTATGGCTGCAATCAAACCAGTGGAGCTTTGGGTAGGTTTAAATATGTATCAAAGAATAGCAATAAATAAAAGAATGCAAAGTTGAATAATTGTTCAAAGTCAAGTACCGTGCTGGTCCTAGGCTAGAATGTCCTAGAGACGTGAGCCTAGACACAAACGATATCACAAAGATAACATTAGAAACAACTCAGGCAAAACTCTGATATATGAAAGCAAACTCAAAGATAACAACTGATTTTCTCTTTTCTTTTGGTGTGGCTTTTTTTAAGCACCTTTCTGCCTTTTTTTTCTTTTTTCTGATTTTTTCAGCAAAAACCAACTTAAGGACCTCGATTTAAAATTATAAGGACTCAAATGTAAATATAAAAATTACAGGGACTCAAATGTAAATATAAAAATTACAGGGACTCAAATGTAAAAGTGCAAACCCTAAAATTAGAACTATAAAAAAATGTAATGCTTAAGTTATGTCGGTTCCTTTTTTTTCAAACGAGATCTCAAAACCAACATAAAACAAAATTTCACCAAAGTGTTTAACACGACTCAACAAACTTGGGACTCGTCAAGCAATCTAGAACCGGACTGGTGGGAAGGAGTCGGCAAAGTGGGATGGTTCAGCCTTTAGAGTCGGATTCGGCCCCACACCTCATGAAAATTGAATCTAATATACCAAACTATCATCTCCTTCCTTATTCCTCACGTACTGGAAACCGTATCCAGAACCAATCTAATATGTACATCTGTCCCTTCTTCCTCATGTCCAATACAAACTCACGATAATGTCACATGGAAACCTTAGATGCAACTCCAAAACTGCTAGACAGAAACTTCTGAAAACTACAAAAATTGAACCCTAGCAGCGAGCTGATTCCATTTTTAGGTCTCGATGACAAAAAAGACACGGCGATAGTGGTGACAACAGTGGTACTAGATGTGCCAAGAACTCGAAACTCTAAATGAACTAGATGCTAAAAGTAGCAATACGATGCGATGATGCAACACAAAACTCTAAATGAACAATGCAGCGACACAAAGATAGCAAGGTAATGTATGACTTTTCTTTTTTGTATGGCTATTTTCTGGTCATAGGTTGATAAAAACTCATCGAGCAACGAAAGCTCTGATACCACTTGATAAACCCTGAGCTGTACTTGATAAGCTCATGACTTTGATTGGCCTAATCTTTCGGTGAGTTGATGATAACTACGATTTGGAAGAAACGTTCATGACCCGACTACAAATCGTATGAGACATTGTTGTGTTGCGCATTAGAGATCGATACACTTCTTCGTCGATTGTTGATCTTGCTGATGCAGATCAACCTTATTCTTGCAAGCAAATCAAAGAAACAAGTAAGAACAAGATAAAAACAATCTGAATTGCAAATAGGAATTGAATACCAATGTTAAGCTGGGATTTCGTAACAAAAAAACTGCGATGTAACCGATCACGGCTTTACCCGGAAAAGTAGCAATGGCTAAACTTTAATTTAACAAAACCCAAGAAACCTTGAAAGGGTACCTAGCTATTTAAGGAGATGGAAGGATGAGCAAGAGGTCCATAGGGTCATGCTCCACCAGGTTGGGACGCACCCCACTTGGGCCCCACTTAGGCCAGGATCTCACATGAAATTACAAACCTATAAGCCCATTATAGGTAATGTAGCACCTTATTTATATAATTGTGGCTGACTAAGATCTAATTTGAAGATGAGGCTAGATATGTTGGAAAGAGGACTCCGATGCTTTCCATCAAGTACTCATGGACCCAAAACAGAGCTCGTATGCATATTTGGCAGCTATTTGAAGTTAACAATATAACAAGTGGCCGAATTAGATTCTAGCACTTGGACAACTTGATCTTAATGTCTTCCAGTTGACCTATGATGTGAGTAAGAGTAGCCATCGTTACATCACCAGCTATGCCTACTTATTTTTGAACACAGAGAAGATCATGTCTCATCCAATCCAGTTATAAAATTAAGGAAACAAATAATACGTCTTCGATGCTAATAGCAATTTCGGAAGGAGATTTACAAGTAGATTGGAATAAATAGATTGGCAACATACTAGCTCCGATTTTAGACACAACTACAAAACTATGATGAGGACAAAGAGTTAATATATATTGCACGCCAAAATCTAGAGACAACAATCATGTAGATATTTGTCAACTTTGGATGAGATTTGCAAACAAACTTGAATAAATGTTTTCTCTATTTTGTGTTGGAAGTGTTAGTTATTGTTTAGTCATTTCCTGATTTTTATATGCTTTTTATAGAGTGAATTATGTACTAAGTGGCTGTAGCTTCTTTGAAGCGAAGACCGGGATCTTTCCGTTATTTAAAAAATAGAGAAGTACTTTTCAGTTTAAAAATTAAATGTGTTTAATATATCATTAATAATTAAAAGTTGTAATGTTAGTATGGGTTAAATATCCATGCCACTAGGACTTTCATGGTTTTGAAATATACCATTACTATTCGTCTAGTTGGAGCCATGTCATTATAATTTTAGAGTTACTCAAATATGCCACTACTTACGCTTTCACTCAATTTTCTATATTTTTTGGACCAAATTGCCCTTTCATCCCCTCCTCTCTCTTATGGTCCTTTTCATCCTCTCCCCTCCGCATCTAATTCCTCTCCTCAAGCATCCTTCTCAAACATCAATCACTCAAGCAAATTATTCATCCATTCAATTCAGGAGAGATAGAGATGGATAGAGAGAGGCTCTGCTCACCTCGAATAGATGCCCCATGCCACGAGCGCTGCCATAGGTGGATGGATGGGCCTGGCTCCATCCCAGGTAGCTTTGCTCAGTCAAATTGGCGAGGTATGCTTGATTCCCTTTGTCTACTACCTCTCTCGTCTACGCAGCCTCCAACGCCGCTAGTCTGTCACTTCCACCATTTGATCAAATCGAAGGCTACACAACCATGTCGAGCCACGTCACCACCGATGTGCCTTGGTCCCCTCGTCTCCTGTGAGGTCGACATGCCCACTACAGAGCCTGGGGTGGGAGAAGGGCAAGGAGGAGTAGGTGTGGAGGCAGGAGGGAGGACGTGGTGGCAGAACTCCGGGTTGAGCCCACGCCCTAGGGCCTTGTTCCTTGGCCCAAACATGGTGACATTCCTCGGCTGATGGTGTCCTTCCGTATCATGTAGCCCTTCATAAATCAATGCATCACTCCGTGACCTACTATTTTCGTATCATCTATCCATACTTTTTCATCCTTACAATCAACACATGGACAATGTATCTCCATTATATTGTTGCTGAAGCGTGCATCTTGGCAATATCAATAAATTTAGATACTTCATTTCTATATGATGGCAAATACCTCGGCATATGGTACATCCATTGCTGTCCATATCTTTGAAAATATTTTATTTATAATTATATTAAAAATTAAATAACTAGGGAATGGTGATCTATAAATTTAACTATATATTTTTTTCTACTATGTGGGGAGTACATGTTTCTTTTCCTTCTGCAGTCTCTAACCTTTTGCAGGAGTATAAGGACGTTTTTCCTAATGAAGTACCATCGGGGCTGCCACCGGTGCGTGGGATTGAGCATCAAATCGATTTGATTCCAAGAGCTTCACTACCCAACCGTGTGCCATATAGAACCAACCCGGAGGAAACTAAGGAGAGTCAGCGTCAAGTTCAGGACTTGCTTTACAAAGGGTACGTACGCAAGTCTCTTAGTCCATGTACTTGTCCTGTGATTTTGGTTCCTAAGAAAGATGGATCATGCCGTATGTGTGTTGATTGTAGAGCTAATAATAACATTACCATTGGATATCATCATTCGATTCCTGGGTTAGATGATATGCTTGATCAATTGAGTGGCTCTACCATTTTCTCTAAAGTTTGATATGCTTAGCGGTAACCACTAGATTCGTATGAAGTTGGGATATGAATGGAAAACAGCTTTTAAAACTAAGTTTGGGTTATATTAGTGGTTAGTGATACTTTTGGGTTAATTAATGCAACTAGCACTTTCATGAGATTGATGAATGAGGTTTTGCATGCTTTTGTTGGAAAATTTGTGGTGGTATACTTTAATGATATTATGATTTATAGCAAATCTTTGGAGGAACACCTTGATCATTTACGTGTTGTTTTTAATGCTTTGTGTGATGCACGTTTGTTTGGTAACCTTGAGAAGTGTAGTTTTGCACCGATCGAGTCTCATTTCTTGGCAATGTGGTTACTCTGCAAGGGATTGAGGTTGATCAAGTTAAGGTTGAGACAATTCAGAGTTGGTCGACTCCTAAAACGGTCACACAGGTGCGGAGCTTTTTAGGACTTGCGGGGTTTTATCTTTGCTTTGTGTGGGATTTCAGTACCATTGCTGCATCATCATTGAATGAGCTTACAAAGAAGGGGGCGCCTTTCACTTGGGGCACAACACAAGAGAACACTTTCAACGTGTTGAAAGATAAGTTGACACATGCACCTCTAGCTCCGTTCGCTAACAAGCTATGCATTTCAGCTAGCTTCGTTCGCTTGTTGTTGTTGTAGGAAGCATATGGAGGTGGCTTGATGGGGCATTTTGGAGCCAAGAAGACAAAGGACATATGTTGTTCATTTATTTTAGCCAAAGATGAGAAGAGATGTGGAGAGATTTGTTGCTTGCTGCACTACATGTCAAAAGGCTAAGTCATGTTAAATCCGCATGGTTTGTATATGTGTCTCCCTATTCCTAGTGTTCCTTGGAAAGATATTTCAATGGATTTGGTGTTAGGATTGATCTTCTTCGGTTTTGTTGAATGGAGTTCCTAGCAAGCCATTCAAGTGTAAGCAAGGGGTTAGGCAAGGGATCCTTTGTCGCCATTGCTTTTTGTGCTTGCCGCAAATCTGTTGCAGTCAGTAATCAATGATGCAACGAGAAATCAAGTTTTGATGCATCCTTTGGGAGACACTTTTGGAGGAGATTATCCAATCGTCCAATATGCTGATGACACGCTTATCGTTTTACTTGCGAATGCATCTCAGCTCATAAACCTGAAATCTTTACTTGATTTTGCATCCTCCACTGGGCTGAAAGTTAACTACTTCAAATCTTCCATAATTCCGATCAATGTGGATCCTTCTACAGCGACCTTCCTTGCTGCAGCCATTGGTTGTCAAGTGGCATCCATGCCTTTCACATATTTGGGCTTGCCACTTGGAACTACAATGCCAGTTATATCAGAATATATGCCTTTGCTCACTCGTATTGAAAATCGTTTTATGGGAACTAGTAGATTCCTCTCTTATGCTGGTCGTATGATTTTGGTGAACACGGTGCTTTCCTCATTGCCCACATATTTCTTATGCACTTTCAAGGTCCCAGTTGCGGTGATTGAGCAAATTGACAAATACCAGAAACATTTCCTTTGGGACAATGGTGACCTAAATAAGCGAGGAGGTTGCTTAGTGGCTTGGTCATCAACTTGCAAACCAAAAGAAATGGGTGGACTTGGTGTATTGGATTTAAAGGTACACAACCAAACCCTCCTGATGAAATTCTTGCACAAATTTTATAATCACGAGGATGTCCCTTGGGTTACACTCACATGGCAACATCTATATTCCACTGATGTGGTGCCGCATTTCAAATGGCCAGTTGGATCTTTTTGGTGGCGTGATGTTATCCTTATTTGAATCTTTCTTGAAAGTTGCAAGATGCCAGTGCATAAGGGTAATATTGTATCCTTCTGGACAGATCAGTGGAATTTGGGAGTCATTAAACATGCTTGGCCGCAGTTGTTCTCATTTGCTATGGACAAGAGGATATCAGTTCATCGCTTTCTGACCACCAGTACAGAATCAAATTTTTTTCTCCCTCTCTCAATGCAAGCTGCTAGTCAGCTGCAAGATCTGGATTCTCATGTGGATAACCTCTCGTTGAATCTGGATTTAGAGGACTCATGGGTTTATATTTGGGGTTCCAATGATTATCAAAGTCGGAAAGCTTATCGTTGTCTGCAAGGTTCTCTTCCTATATCTCCACTCTTCAAATGGATATGGGGCTCTTATTGTCGGGGTCATCACAAGTTCACTTTTTGGCTCCTATTGAGGGACATGCTCAACACTAGAGGTTTACTGCGATGCAAGAGAAGACTTTTGGAAGATTATAGTTGTGCAATGAGTGCCAATGGACCAGAAGAAACCATGGAACACTTATTCTTTTTTTGCCCTTTCAGCCAATGGTGTTGGAGATTTCTCAACGTTCAGTGGCGTTCTGATTTGCCTTTTTATGAGATGCTGATCCAAGTTCGATGTGATTTCAACTCCAAAATTTTTCATGAAATTTTCATAGTGGCGGCTTGGTCTTTTTGGGCTCACCGTAATGAAGTCATTTTTGATGGTGTCCCATTGTCTTTGAACAGATGGAAATTTTTATTTAAAAGGGAATTTGGCCTAGTCATTCATAGAGCCAAACCAACCCTTAAGGTGGAACTTGAAGTTTGGTTTTGTAATTTCCGCTAGCATGCTTTCATCTTTTTTTGTTTGGGCCTGAGACCTTTTAACTTGTACATATCCTTTTATATATAATGAAAATCCAGTAGGGGCCTCCCTGCTTGTTTCCCTCAAAAAAAGGATTGCCTAGGACCAGAGGGGGCATGATAGCATTTTTGTTGTTGTGGATTGATTTTCTAAAATGGCACATTTCATACAATGTCATGAAACTAATGATGCTACTCATATTGCTCATTTGTTCTTTCGAGAAATTGTTTGCTTGAATGGTGTGCCAAACATAATTGTTTCTGATCGTGACACTAAATTTCTTAGCCATTTTTGGAGAACTTTGTGGGCAAAATTGGGGACTAAGCTTTTGTTTTCTACTGCTTGTCATGCCTAAACTGATGGTCAAACTGAAGTTGTGAATAAAACCTTGTCTACCATGTTAAGGGTTGTTTTAAAGAAAAATCTTAAGATGTGGGAAAATGTTTGCCTCATATTGAATTTGCTTATAATCGTTCACTGCATTCTACTACAAAGATGTGTCCTTTTGAGATTGTCTATGGATTCTTGCCTCATGCTCCTATTGATTTAATGCCTTTGTCATCTTTGAAAAAAACTGAATTTTGATGCTAAACAACGTGTTGAATTGATGTTACAATTGCATGAAACAACTAAATAAAACATTGAGCGCATGAATCTAAGTATAATCTTGCTAGTGAAAAAGGTAGAAGGCAATTGAATTTTGAACCAGGAGATTTGGTTTGGTTCTATTTGCGAAAAGAAAAGTTCCCTAATTTGGAAAGGTCTAAATTGATGCCTAGAGTTGATGGACCTTTTAGAGTATTAAAGAGAATAAATGTAAAAGCATATAAGCTTGATCTTCCTGTAGATTTTAGGGGTAGTCTCACATTTAAGATTGCAGATTTAAAGCCCTGTTTGGGAGAGAAAGATGAGATTGAGTCGAGGACGACATCAATGCGATCGATACATCCACGCCAACACAACAACATCAAATTTCTGGTTCGATTACTTGCGCTTGTGCATGCCAAATAAACTATCAACTAAGTTCATTCTTATCTTCTTGTCCATCTTATTTAAATCAAGGACATGTTTGCACTCTTGTTTTTGTTAGGAACGATGGGCAAGACCCAAAAGAAAACGGATTCGCGCTGGCTGATTTCGGACAGCAGGATAGAGCCAACTTGTGACAGACGCTGTGACTTCATACGGACTCTGTTTGGGGCGTGCAAGTACTTCATGGAAAGCTTATCAATTCTAAGCTTATCAATTCTAATTTCAAACGGACCCAGCATCACATCCATATCTATTCCGAATCAGCCGCAATCTTCGATTTGTGCAGATACCTTTTTTGCCCACGGTGCTGTGACACCTTAGCTTTGGCCCATTGGGTCGTGTATCATGTTGAGTCGGGCCATGTATCATCTTGAGTCCATTAAGAATGTGTCCTAGGGTTGGAGCACGATCCCAGTACCCCTATGGTCATCCTTCCACATATTTATACCTCTTGGTCATCGCCAAGAACAAGCGGGTTTTATTTAGATCAAAGTTTAGCGTCAATACTTTGTGATTTGTGCAAGGGTGTCCCGATCTTTCGATGAGAGGATAATTCGATTGGATGGAGCGATATTGGCAATCTGACTACAACCGTCCAGGGATGTTGTGCCTTAGCAATCACTACACCAACTGCAGAGGCAGCTGTGAATCCCAACGAATGCACGGTTAGCCCAACCACAAGGGTGTTTGTTTCTGCAAGCAATCGAGAACTAGGAAGAAAAAGATGAACAAGAAACTCAAACTGCTGAATAAAGATGTAGGATTATATCAG
Source organism: Oryza australiensis (assembly GCA_019925245.2). Lineage (NCBI taxonomy): Eukaryota > Viridiplantae > Streptophyta > Magnoliopsida > Poales > Poaceae > Oryza > Oryza australiensis. The sequence continues at coordinate 598,090 of JAIFGZ020000032.1, read as the reverse complement.
CAAATTGGGGTTCCAAAAATGAGTAAACCGGCAATCTAACTAACCACAAGATTACACGACAAAGTAGCTGTTAGTGATATGCCCTAGAGGCAACATTGAGATATTGGATATCATGGTCGATGTTTATGTATCAATGAATAAAGTGTTATTCGGTTCCATGAAATAGACAACTTATATTGATCAATAAGTATGTGACTTATCTATAAGACTCTTTATGTATGAATCTATTTCTAAATGATCCCTGATCATATATCATATCTAAGGAACAAATATGATACTAAGATCAGTATGTTTATTGATTGATGATCATGTCTTATAGATCATGGTATAGAGATACCAAATCGATAAACGTGAACATGTGTTAGAGAACACATCATTGGATAGACCCACCTTGAGACACTACAGGGAATTAATGTGCCATTAGTTGGTCTCAAGTAGTGTTGGTGCAAAGTCCTTAGACATCAGATCATCATGGATTCCAACATGTGTAATAGCTTACTTGGGGACTACCAAACTCTATTTCGTAACTGGGTAGTCATAAAAGTAGTCTTCGGGTTTGATATGAAACATGTAGTGGGATGTGAATGATCAAGATGGAATTTGCCCCTCCTATGGGAGAGATATCTCTGCGCCCCTTGATGTAATGGATTATGGAAGTGCATGGCCATGCCGAGTTGATTGAGGAGTCAATCAATAAACAGATAATCCAATACAAGATCGAGTGAATGATTAAGCTATTGATAGGATGACATGAGTCTTGCCTATAGCTTAATTGATACCGTGAGGCAAAGGGATTTGTGCGCACATTACAGGTTTAGCCGATATGATCTTCTTGTATACTTTGGTGTCAATACGTTCTGCTAGGGGCCGCTGTTGACGGGTCGACCGAGTTGTACTCGGGTCAGAACCAAGTATACCTGAACCTACAGGGTCACACACTTAAAAGGATGGAATGTGTATTTGATTTGGACTCGGATACGGCTCAGTTCGGATAGAGATCTGATTGAATATAGAGTCCGGATGGGCCACAAGGCCCAGTCGGCCAACTCTATATAAAGTGGCGCTTGGGATGGAAATTAAGAAGAGAACAAAAACAATAGATCACGAGCGCAACTCCAAGTCGTTGGGTCAAGATCTTCCACGGAAACCCGAGACGTCGACTTCTGTGCGAAAGCCTAGCCATGCACCGAGTGCTAGCACACAAGGTGTTCGGCGATTCCATCCCTGGATGTGTGGATACCGGTAGAGACATCGCTACGTTGCGGTGTTATTCAGCCGCATTGAATCTCATCGAGATCCAACTAGCCGAATTCAACTTGGCGGTTGGGTCGGGCGGTCGGGATGTCAAAAGGCAGAGCGAATCAGCACGGCACCGTCGACATCGACAAACTAGCAAGGAGTTGTCGGCATCGGCGAATCTTAACGCCACCAGGCGGTCGGGCGAGACGAACCGGAAGCGCCATCAGGGTCGGGCGAGATTACCCAGGGTCAGCGAGGTCGGCTGGAAGTGTTCCGGGATCGGCAAAGGCTATTTCAAGGTCCGCAAGACTTGTCCGAGGTCGGCTAGCAACATATTGACTGTTTTCGCTGCACTGCACGTCAATTGGTAACGATCTATAGACCCTTACTTGCAAGCTTTCCTGGATTGCGCGGTAGAAAAATTATGATTTATGCTATCGTAGCCTCCGTGTTTTCCTTCAGTGGTATCAGAGCTAGACTTGTGTAGTTTGGGTTTAGCACACGGCTTGATTAGATCAATCAGTTTTAGGGTTTGGTAGAGGAGAGTTAATGGAAACATCATTCCTTGAAATTGTCTCGGATCGACATGATGTGATTGTGTTGAAGCAATTTCCATAGGACTTGGTATCAGTACGAGACGGATTCGGGATGGCATTCCTTGAGAGTGTCTCGGATGAGTACACGGGACCGCCGTGTGCGTACCCCCTTATATGTCATCTCGGTATCGTATCTCTATGATAGGTAGAAAATGTTCTACGTCTAACTTGTTTTTGTAGAGAATGTCTTGAGATGATATGGCCCTATTATATGTATGAGATGCATGTGATGCGTGTAATATTCTTTCATATGTGAAATGCCTGTAATATTCTTTCACGACCTACGTGTCGATGTAATCTTCGATTTATAGCTTCTATATTAGTAGCTTAGTTTGAAGAAATCAAACATCCGGCACTTGGGAGAACAGTGATGAAGATGGAGATCCTTTACACCGACATAGAGATAGAGATCATCGTGAGAAAGGGCCATACCATTTCATTATTAATTGTTATTCTTCTTGCTTTCATATATGTAATATGTTTGTTTGATAGGATAGTATCCCTCAGAAAATTAACTAGTAATGATGCCCTCCAAATGTTGCACCTATCACGGTTGTGATCGTCAATTGGTAGGTCTGCCAAAGCAGAGTATCATTGTCTATCATAACATGATGGGGTATATGTCAGACATATACATGCAAGAGCATTTCATTTACTTAACAAAACTATCAAAACAATTTTGGGCCTTGGGGCATAGGTTGGCGCCGGGGCATGGTGATGCCACCCAACGAACAAGAGTCACATAGGGATGTGATTAGAAAGGAGTTGCTTACCCATGTCATTAATCTTCTAGCAGTGATGCCAAAGCTCACTAGAAATTAATAAACATGTTGATCTTGACCCAATACGTAGCCTTGAGAGAAGGCTTAAAACACGTAGTGGGCATCTTTTTTTAATTGTTTAATAAAAGACAACGTATAAACATTGTGCTAAACTTTGCATATGATTTCTGTTGTAGATTATGGCAGCTAATATTGCACCCAGTTCTTTTAATTTGCGATCTATATTTGAGAAAGAAAAGTTGAATGGAATAAACTTTATGTATTGGTATCGAAACTTGAGAATTGTTCTCAAGCAAGAGCGAAAGGAGTACGTTGTTGAAGTTTCCTATCCTGATGATTTGCCTGATAATGCTAATGTTGTTGCACGGAGGGCTTATGAGAAGCACACTAATGATTCTCTAGATATAAGTTGTCTCATGCTTGCCACAATGTCCTCGGAGCTTTAGAAGCAATATGAGAGCAGTGATGCTTACAATATTATAGAGGGTCTACGTGGCATGTTTGAGAACCAAGCTAGAGCCGAGAGGTTCAACACTTCAAAGTCCTTGTTTGCGTGCAGGCTTGCAGAGGGGAATCCTGTCAGACCACACATGATAAAAATGATTGGCTACATTGAGAGTCTTCAGAAACTACGTTACAGACGTGATTCTCCAGTCGTGACTACAGACGTGATTCTCCAGTCGCTCTCTCCGAGCTTTGAGCCATTCATACTAAATTATCACATGAACAACATGGATAAAACCATGACGGAATTGCATGGGATGCTAAAGACTGCTGAGGAGAGTATCCAGAAAAAGGGTCATCATGTGATGATGATGCAGAAAGCTAAGCGCAAACATCCTGTCAAGAAACTTTGCACAAAACGGAAGTTAACTCCTGATGAGATCGCGAGTGCCTCCAAAGCAAAGAAAGGCAAAAAAGGGTCAGCAACATCGATGTCGTTTGCTTCTATTGCAAGGAGATGGGACACTGGAAAAGAAACTACAAGAAGTACATGGAGGATCTCAAAAAGAAGCAAAGTGCGACTTCTGCTTCAGGTATTAATGTTAGAGAAATCAATGTTGCAGGGAATGAGAAGAAGTAGAAGCTTGAGAAGGGGCGAGGTGAACCTGCGCGTAGGCAATGGAGCAAGGGTTGCAATAGTTGTCATCGGCGCTATGCCACTTCATTTACCTTCAGGATTAGTTTTGGAATAAAATAATTGTTATTCCTTGAATCGGCGGGCCATTGCAAGCCTTCTCTTTCGGTTGTTTTCGACCATCCTCTGGTCATGCTCAAGCCTTACGACCTTGTTGATGAGGCTCTGGAAGCTGACGTGGTCCTGGCCGATCATCGGTCCTCTCAACTCGTCGTTCAGTCCTCCGATAAACTTAACCATCTTCTCTTCTTCGTCTGCCAGGTCGCTCGTGGCGTAACGTGCAAACTGCGTGAACTTGTTAAAGTACTCTTGTACCGTGGTGTTGCCTTGGCGCAGCCTACGGAACTCATTCTTCTTCATCCTCATGATTGCAGCAGGGACAAAGTTTTCACGGAAGGCAGTCGTGAATTCTTCCCAAGTGGGTTCACCGGCATCTTCAGCCCGGGTCTCCTTGTAGGTGTTCCACCAGTCACTTGCGGGCCCTTCCAATTGATTGGTGGCGAAGACGAGTCTGTCAGTTTCCCGTACTCGGACGAGAGTCAGCTTCTTCTCTATTACCCTCAGCCAATCTTCAGCATCCATGGGTTCATTTGCCGAGGATAATGTCGGTGGCTTTGCCCTCATAAATTCGCGAGGTTTGATCCTCCGCGTTGTCCTTGGTTGTTGGCGATAGCTTGCGCGATTAGTCCGCAAAGCCATGACTTCCGCTAGGTGGAGGGGTTAGGCTTTGGCGGGTTCTCGGGAGGCTGCTGGGGCTCTGCGACGATGCGCCATCGAACAACGGGGATGAGGTAAGAGACTTGGTTTGCTAACGTCATGATACTAAGGAATTTTCTTTGAGTTATTTGAAGTGATCTTTCAAAGCAAGCTTGGTGGAATAAACTCATTTATGACATAAAATGGAACTTTATATCAGTTCATAGATGTTACATCAGGGGGATACATTGGACATGTATAGTCCATACAACACAATACAACATCACTAACATCGTTCAAGGGTCTCATACATAAAAGGGGTAGGGGCATTTTCATTGCTGTCTTAACTCCATCCAAAGCAAGACCAGAGCTGCTGCTGGTATCCAAACTAGTCATCCAGCCATCCGCATGATCCAGGTGCTAGCAAAGGCTGATCCATGGCCGAAGCGAATCGAAGTCCCCGTGGCTCAGAGGTAGTGGCCTCGGAGTCATGTCCGATCTTCCTGCTTGGTGGCCTGGTACTCTTCTGGGCAGTCCTAAGGGTGATAGGACCTCCGGTGAGTGTCATGCGGCGAGTAGGAGCTCCCTCCTCTGATGGATCTGTGTCACTGAGCTCCCACTTGATCTCCATAGGTTCGGTCTCAGATTCGGAGTCAGTGTTGATCTGGATGGGGTTATCCTCCCCCGAACCAGGCTCGGATGGTACAACCGTGGAAATCGGGGTGGGCTCCGATGAGGTAGCAGCAGTGGGGTCGATCGGGTATGGTCCTGACTCAGTGCTCAGCATGAAGGCTTGCTCCATCATGGCTTGAAAGGTGGTCAAGCATGCTGGAGTCATGAAGTAGTAGGGGTGGGGCACAGGGGCAGGGGGTGTAGCTGCAGTAGAAGTACCAGCGGCGGGGACAGGGTTGAAGCGAAGTTGCTCTTTCGGTTGGCCACACGTTGGCTCTTCCTAAGCTGTTCCTCCAACTCAACCAAAGCTTCTCCACGAGCCACATAACGATCGAGAGCTGCTCGTATTGGGCGCCGTTAGCTTGCACTGGGTCTTGACAAGTCGATCCGATCTCCACGCTTTGATGTTCCTCCATCGATCATTCGGCATCGCTGCGATCATCTATCTCGAGTAATGCTTCTTCATGCAATCATCAGCTGTTTCTGCCCAGCGGGACAGACGGGTAACCATGGGATTATAGCGGTGGGGTGGCCTCCACGGTGCAGACTGGGTTGCCTTCCTCCCGGTAGGGATGGTGTACGAAGTCGGTCACTGTAAGCTCAGCACGGTGAATGGCATTGAGGCGAAGCAATGCCTCGCGGGCTGTGTCCTGAAGGGTTGCCTCTATCAAATCTCTGTGGTAATGTGTGTGGAAGCAGTAGGGTGTCTCGCTCCCAATACGGGCCTCAACTGAAACCGCAGCTTCCCATACCGGGTGTCCCTCGGTGCCATGTCTTCTAATCCGATAGGTGGGTGCATCCGGGTATCTTAGGCACCATAGCAACAGCTGGAGTTGTGACATGAATCCTTCCTCCCACGGAACCTTGATCTCCCAAACTCCGACATGGTCTGACATCTGTTTTGAAGGTAACTTAGGGTCAGAGAGGGTTAATCTCAAAACAATTTGAGCAAAGGAGATGGGGATAAGAGTATGAGGGAAAACATATTTGTTTTGTGAAAATAGTTTGTATTTTCAAAATAATCCTATGTAGGGATATCTCCCTTTAACCAGCTATTCAGGGGTAGGGCGCCAGTTGGTCTTATCCTATAGTCGCACTGCTCTGATACCAGCTCTGTCAACCCCCGTTTTTGAGGATGGGAATCATTCGTGTTCATAGTACCATATCCCTGGATCGAGTAGTTTTGGTACCCACGAATACAGTTCTGAATTACCAGCTGCAAAGTGCACGAATAGTCTGTCATCAAAATTATTACAATAGTAGGCCCGAAGGCAATATCCAATACATATAGGACCTACTGGTCCGGATACAACCAAAAGCAGAGTTTAGATAAGATTAGCAGTCGGAAGGCAGCGGCATGTCGATTGCCACAGGCAACGACCGGGGACTAAGACCTAGAAGACGCCTTCTCCTCCATCGCCCACCTGGCAGTAAGCATAGGGGTCCTCCAGTTCTTCGTTCCACCATCTGAAGGTTTGTGCGTATAGCAAGGATGAGTACCCAACGTACTCAGCAAGCCGACACGGAATGATGCACATGATAGGGTCACTCAAAGGATGGCTGTGGTTCATTTGCACAAAGCCAATTTTCACAAATCGTTTCACAAACCTATTATCTAGCCAAGTCAAGTTTTAGTTTCAGAGTATATTAAAAACGGCGACGGTTCTGTCTACCATCCATCGTGATTTCCAAGGATTGCTTCCCGCCTCCGGTTCGTCATGGTTTTCTGAGGAGTCCATCCCTTCTCGCAGTTCGAGAAGCTGAGTCCACCAGCACACAAAATCATTATGCAATCCCATCCCATCATTTTAAAATTTATGTGTCTAGCCACGGGAGAAACTTGTCAGTTGCTCATTAACCGTGAGCACGGCTATTCGAATAGATTGATTAACTCACACTGCAGTGAATGTACACTTTACCCGTACTCCGTGACTACTCATTGAATGAGCTTTCATCCCTTCACATGGGACAGTCACGGCAAAGCCTTTCGATAACTTTGCTTCGACAGTACCCGCTCCATGAACTTAAATCCTCTTGCACTCTAGCCGTCCTTTTCTAGCAGTGAGAGGAGTTCTGGCGCTCCCGGGGTAAGGGAAAAACTTCACAACATTCTCATTCATTATTCAACACTTAGGCCGTAGCCTTATCTCAAAAACCAGAACCACCGCTTCACTCAAGAACCACTATGCAGGGATACTGCCTCCGCTAGGCTATCTAGTCCGCTAGGTCTATACCCATTCGAGAAGTACGGGCCGTACGGCTCGTTCCGGTTATAAGTCTCATGGCTCGGTCCTTAATTGACCAGGGACGGTACTTGCCTTTGCCGGAATCCACCCAAATCCATCCATCCGTCCCAGTCAAAACATTGGTTTTGTACTTTTTATTTTTCATCAAAACTAGTTTCATCATGATCAAGGCAATGTGGCGCTCATGTCTCCACATGCCGTATTCCAACTACCTCCCCAAAGATAGTTGCCCAAGCACGAAGCTTCTTTGTAAAATCATAAGTATGCACGAATCTAATATCAGCAGGGCTAAGTATTTTACCGAAGTTAGCCTCTGGTCATATCACATCGAAGGTTACAAAGAATAATTCTAATGGTAATCAACATCAAGGCAGGGCATATCAAGCGTAGGTACTCATTTGTGTATAGCATGCAAATTTATAGTTTAAATCAACATCATTTCGCAAAGTAGGATCAATATGTTCAAAGGGAAGTGTTGACTTGCCTTGCTCGCACACTTGTTGGCCGGTGTCTTCAACGTAGTCAGTGCCTGCTCCCTCGGTTGCTATCCGTACGTGCGAAAAATCAATTGAATTCGATCAAAATTCAATAAAATACCGAGAGATCGAAAAGAACCATAAAAATGACTCCAAATGTTTAGCCTAAAATTCTACTCGAGTTCGGAGGAGAGTTTTTGGGATAAAATCCGAGTTAAAAACGAGTTCGGGATTTTAGGGTTTTCGCAAAGCGTCGATCAAATTTAATTAAGGGATAAATTTAAAAAGTGCTAGATCAAAGAATCAATGCTCGAGGTTTTGGAGGTCCGAGCATCAAAAGGAACATATTTTTGACGGCGGAAAGAAATAGATAAACTCCGGATTAAAACGACGCGAAAACGAAATCTCCGAAAAATCCAATTTTGATTTTCGAATTTGCACAGAGAAAATACACGAGAAAACGATATATTTTTTTCCAAATATTTTCCCAAATATTCTCTAAATATTTTTCCTAATTTTCCAAAATTTTTCCACATTTTTTCCACATTTTTTCCCATTTTTTCTTTTCTCTTTTTCTTTTCTTTTTCTTCTTTTCTTCCTTTTCTTTTTCCTCCCTATTTTTTTCTTTCCTATTCCCTTTTCCTCTCTATGTTCGACCGCTGCCCCCTCCTCTGCTTCGGCCGGCGGCCGGCGCAAACGCGAGGGCGGCGGCCCGGGGGCTTACCGGCGGCTATGGCGACGGCGAGAGGAGGCGGCGGCGCTCCGGCACACGGCGGCGACGGCTCGCGGTGGCTTGCGGCGACTTCGGCGCACGGCGGCGATGATGGCGCACGGCGGGCGAGGATTTGCAGCAAGGGGAGAACGACGAGGGAGAGGGGAAACGAGGCGGCGAGGTTAGGGGAAAACGGGAAGGGCTCGGCCCTATTTATAGGCGCGGTGAGAGAGGGAAACGAGGGGAAGGGGGACCCACGCGGCGGCGGTACGGCGGAGGCACGCGGCGCGGAATGGCGGGGCGGGCGCGGCGGTGCGGGCGAGCGCGTGCGAGGATGGTGGGGTCCGGCGCGGGCGACGCGTGGCGTGGCACGGGGCGGGGTCCCGGCGCGGAGTCATGGCGCGAGCGCGCGTGGGCGGCGAGGATCGGGCACGGGGTCGGCTCGTGGCGCGTGCGGGCGCGGGGACTGGTACGGGCGGGCGACACGCGGCGCGGCGAGGGTGGGGTCCGGCGGCGGCGGGGGCGCGCACGGCGCGGGCACGTGGCACGCGCGGTGGTGGGGGCCGGTACGGCGCGGGCGACGGCACACCGCGCGCGTGCGTGTGGCCGAGAACTAGGTCGAACACCTTGTTGAAGGGTTACGCGGAAGCTACGCTAGCCAAAAACAAAAATTTTTCTACCGCGCAAACCAGGAACACTTGCAAGTAAGGGCCGATAGATTGTTACCGATTGGAGTATGCAGCGGAAATAGCCAATCAGGGCTATCCGATCTGGAACGTGTAGCCGATTCCCGCAAGCCGACACCGATTCCCGGGACAGCCGATTTGCCAATCAGCCGAGTCGCGAGTCGTCCGGTCACATTCTTGCGCCTTGCTCCGATGCGCCCGACCGCGCTGATCCGGCCGATCAACGGCGTGCAACGTAGCGGCGCCTCTACCGGTATCCACACGTCCGGGGACAAAACGCCGTACACCCGTGTGCTAGCACGCGATGCAAGGCTAGGGTTTGGCTCGAAAGTGGGGACGGTTTCCGTGGAGATTGATCTCGGCGACTTTTGTTGCGGATTCGGTTCAACGCGATACCGAAACTCTCCACTCCTCGTCCCTTTATATAGAGTTGGCCGACTGGGACTAGTGGCCAATCAGGACTCTATTTTGAATCGGATCTCATCCGTATCTCATAGAGTTGGCCGCCCACACGTCGTAAGCCCATAGGACTCTATCCGATCGGATCCCTATCCGATCGAGCCGTATCCGAGTCCAACTCGAATATCTATTCTATCCCCTTAAGCGTGCGACCCTATAGGTTCAGGTATACTCGGTTTCGGCTATAGTCTAACTTAGCCGATCGTCGGCTCGAGTCCAACTCAGCCGACCCATCAACAGCGGTGCCTAGAACCACGTATTGACACCATAGTATACAAGAATAATATCGGCTCACGAACCTGTAATGTGTACACAAATCCCTTTGCCTCACGATACCGGTTAAGCTATAGGCAAGATGTGTGCCATCCCTTCAATAGCTTAACCATTCACTCGAACCGTATTGGATTATCTGTCGTTGATTGACTCCTCAATCAACTTAGCATGGCCATGCATTTCCATAATCCATTACCTCGAGGGCCCAGAGATATCTCTCCAAAGGAGGGGCAAATTCCATCTTGATCACTCACATCCCACTCCATGTTTCATAGCAAACCCGAAAACTACCTTTTATAACTACCCAGTTACGGAATAGCATTTGGTAGTCCCAAAGTAGGCTATTGCACAAGTTGGAATCAATGGTGATCTCAGGTCTAAGGACTTTGTACCAACACTACCTGAGACCAACTAATGGCACATTAATTCCTGTAGTGTCTCATGGTGGGTCTATCCAACAATGTGTTCTCCAACACATGTGTCCATGTTTATTGATTTGGTATTTCCATACTCATGATCTCTTCCAGTGGCCTGTCTCCTTGCAATAGAAGCAAATGGCATCTGATGCCGCCGACCCCTTCTTTCCCTTCTTTGCATTAGAGGCACTCGCGATCTCATCGGGAGTTAACTTCCTCTTGGTGCAAAGTTTCTTGACAGGTGGTTTGCGTTTAGCCTTCTGCATCATCATCACATGATGACCATTCTTCTGGATACTCTCCTCAGCTGTCTTTAGCATCCCATGCAATTCAGCCAAGGTTCTATCCATATTGTTCATGTGATAATTCAATATGAATGGCTCGAAGCTCGGAGGGAGCGACTGGAGAATCACATCAGTAGCCAACTCTTGGCTAAGGGGAAAACCTAGTTTTTCCAGACTCTCAATGTAGCCAATCATTTTTATCACATGCGGACTGACGGGATTCCCCTCAACAAGCCTGCACGCAAACAAGGACTTTGAGGTGTTGAACCTCTCGGCCCGAGCTTGGTTCTCAAACATGCCACGCAGTCCCTGAATAATAGTGTGAGCATCACTGCTCTCATATTGCTTCTGAAGCTCAGGGGACATTGTAGCAAGCATGAGACAGCTTATATCTAGGGCATCATTAGTGTGCTTCTCATAAGCCCTCCGTGCAGTTGCAGTGGCGTTATTAGGCAAATCCTCAGGATAGGGTACTTCAAGAACGTACTCCTTACGCTCTTGCTTGAGAACAATTCTCAAGTTGCGATACCAATCCATAAAGTTTGTTCCATTTAATTTTTCCTTTTCGAGAATAGATCGCAAATTAAAGGTACTGGGTGTAGTATTAGCCGTCATTTATTCTACAACAGAAAAAGCAAAGTTTAGCACAATGTTTATGCTATGTCTATTGTTAAATAATTTAACATTAGACTCCCATTACGTATTTTCCACCTTCCCTCTAGGTTACGTATTGGTTCAAGATCCACATGTTAATTAATTTTCTAGTGAGCTTTGGCATCACTGCTAGAAAATTAATAACATCGGTAAGCAACTTCTTGCTAATCACATCTCTATGTGACTCTTGTTGTTGGTGTGGCATCTCCATGCCCCGGCCCCAACCTATGCCCCAAGGCCCAAAACTGTTTTGATAGCCTTGTTAAGTAAACCAAATACTCCTGCTGTATATGTCCGACATATACCCCCTCGTGTTATGATAGAGAATGGCACTCTACTTTGGCACCCACCATTGACGAGGATAACGGTGACGGGTGCAACATTTGGAAGGGCATCATTACTACTTAATTTTGCGAGGGATGCTATCCTATCAAACAAACATATCACATATATGAAAGCAGGTAGAATAACATATAATGAAATAGTATGGCCCCCTTCACATGGTGATCTCCATCTCCATGTCGGCGCTGAGGATCTCCATCTTCGACACCATCTTCCAATGTGCATGATGCTTGATTTCTTCAAACTAAGCTACTACTATAGAAGCTCTAATTGAAGATTACATCGACTCGCAGGTCGTGAAAGAATATTACAAGCATTGCACGTACGAAAGAATATTACAGGGATTGCACATATGAAAGAATATTACATACATCACATGCATCTCATACATACAATAGGGCCATACCATCTCAAAGCATTCTCTGTAAAAACAAGTTAGGCGTAGAAACGTTTTCTACCTATCGCAGAGAAACGGCACCGAGACGACCTATAAGGGGGTACGCACACGGCGGTCCCGCTAGCGGTCCCACACGAAATTCATAGATCCAATCTATGAAATCGCTTGCGGAAACCATGTCGGCATAATCATATTATGCCGTCCCGATACACTATCAAGGGAGATGGTTTACGCAGGCGCGAGGCAGCTAACAAGATCGGACTACGAGATAGCTTCGGCATAATCACATTATACCGTTCCGATACACTATCAAGGAACGCTATCTCGAAGCCGACTCAAACCGAGTTCTATGGATATTGCTTCGACGTAATCACATTACGCCGTTCCGATACACTATCAAGGATCCCTATCCGATCGAGCCGTATCCGAGTCCAACTCGAATATCTATTCTATCCCCTTAAGCGTGCGACCCTATAGGTTCAGGTATACTCGGTTTCGGCTATAGTCTAACTTAGCCGATCGTCGGCTCGAGTCCAACTCAGCCGACCCATCAACAGCGGCGCCTAGCAGCACATATTGACACCATAGTATACAAGAATAATATCGGCTCTGAACCTATAATGTGTACACAAATCCCTTTGCCTCACGATACCAGTTAAGCTATAGGCAAGATGTGTGCCATCCCTTCAATAGCTTAACCATTCACTCGAACCGTATTGGATTATCGTCATTGATTGACTCCTCAATCAACTTAGCATGGCCATGCATTTCCATAATCCATTACCTCGAGGGGAGATATCTCTCCAAAGGAGGGGCAAATTCCATCTTGATCACTCACATCCCACTCCATGTTTCATAGCAAACCCGAAAACTACCTTTTATAACTACCCAGTTACGGAATAGCATTTGGTAGTCCCAAAGTAGGCTATTGCACAAGTTGGAATCAATGGTGATCTCAGGTCTAAGGACTTTGTACCAACACTACCTGAGACCAACTAATGGCACATTAATTCCTGTAGTGTCTCATGGTGGGTCTATCCAACAATGTGTTCTCCAACACATGTGTCCATGTTTATTGATTTGGTATTTCCATACTCATGATCTATGAGATATGATCATCAATCAATAAACATGCCGATCTTAGAATCATATTTGTTCCAACAATATGACATATGATCAGGGATCGTTTAGAAATAGATTCATACATAAAGAGTCTCATAAATAAGTCACGTACTTATTGATCAATACAAAATGTCTATTTCATGGAACTGAATAACACTTTATTCATTTATACATAAACATTGACGTGATATCCAACATCTCCATGTTGCCTCTAGGGCATATCACTAACACTTGTGACGTGTGAACAGTGACGTTTCCGATTTTCCCGAATTTTAGTTTCTAATTTCCAAATCCTATTTTCCCTCACTCTAAAAATTCAAAATAAAATCTAGTATTCCCAAAATTTGTTTTAAAATATATTTTCAAACTTTCCCCCACTTTTATTAATTTAAAAGTATATTTCACCTATTTAATTTAATCCTTTTTCCTAAATTCTAGAAATCACAATTTTAATTCTAATTAATTTCTAGACTTCATATAAATCCTTTAAAATATTTTATTGCCCATTTTATTTTCTAATTAATATTACACAACCTCCAAAATAACGTTTTGTTCCCAAATATATATTTTTATGAATCCATAACCCTTTTCCTATTTTATATTAGAATTCCCGACTCTAGACTCCGAGATTTTTTTCTTCCCAGCGGAAATTCAAATCGTTTGGTTTTTCTCAAACATCGAGATGAATCGCTCACATATAAATTTATGCAACCAAGCTGGCAAATAAGAAGCGAAAAACTCGATCAAGCAGCAACAAGCAGAAAGTTTTTGTAAGTTCCGATTTTTAATTCCTGCTTTTAAATTCTTCGATTTTCATGGCGTTACGAAACCTTCTTGCCCGTCGCAATGCTAAAGTCTATTCGGAATATCCTAGCGATTGCTGCATATTTCGATTATGAGATATGGCAGATGGATATCAAAATGGCTTTCCTAAATGGAAACCTAAGCGAGGATGTTTATATGATACAACCAGAAGGTTTTGTTGATCGACAATCGCCTAGAAAGATATGAAAGCTAGAGAAATCCATATATGGATTGAAGCAAGCATCTCGGAGTTAGAATATTCGTTTTGATAAGGTAATCATTGGGTTTGGTTTCATCAAAAATGAAGAGGAGGCCTGTGTTTATAAGAAGGTCAGTGAGAGCGTAATTGTGTTTCTAATCTTATATGTGGATGACATATTGTTGATTTAAAATGATATCCCTATGCTAGAATCCGTCAAGTCTTCATTGAAAAACAATTTCTTCATGAAAGACTAAGGGGTGGCAGCGTACATATTGGGTATAAGAATCTATAGAGATAGATCTAAGAGGCTAATTGGATTGAGACAAAGTACTTACATTGACAAGGTGTTGAAGAGGTTCAACATGCATGATTCCATGAAAGGTTTCTTGCCAATGTCGCATGATATTAATCTCAACACAAATCAGTGTCCTAGGACAACTGATGAGCGGAGTAAGATGAATATGGTTCCATATGCTTCGGTAATTGAATCCATCATGTATGCTATGCTTTGTACATGCACAGATGTCTCGTACGCTTTGAGTGCTATGAGTAGGTACCAGTCGAATCTAGGTGAAAGCCACTGGATAGCCGTAAAGAATATCCTTAAGTACTTGAGAAGAACTAAGGATATGTTCCTAGTCCATGGAGATGAAGAAGAGCTCGTTGTAAGTGGTTACACCGATGCTAGCTTCGAAACAGACAAAGATGACTATAGATCACATTCTGGGTTCGTATTCTATCTGAATGGAGGCGCAATCAGCTGGAAGAGTTCCAAGCAGGATACTGTTGCTGATTCTACAATAGAGGCCGAGTACATCGCTGCTTATGAAGCTGCAAAGGAGGCTGTTTGGATCAAGAAATTTGTTTCTGAACTAGGTGTGATGACTAGTGCTACTGGTCCAATGTCCCTCTATTGTGACAACAGTGGAGCCATTACGCAGGCTAAGGAGGTTAGGTCACATCAGAAATCCAAACACATTCTTTGACGATATCATCTCATCCGCGAGATAGTGGACAGAGGTGATGTAAAGATATGTAAAGTGCACATGGATCTAAATATTGCCGATCCGTTGACAAAGCCTCTCCCTCAGTCGAAACATGAGGCGCACACCAGACCAATGGGTATTAGATACTTACAAGATTGACTCTAGTGCAAGTGGGAGACTGTTAGTGATATGCCCAAGAAACAACATAGAGATGTTGGATATCATGGTCAATGTTTATGTATCAATGAATAAAGTGTTTTTCAGTTTCATGAAATAGACAACTTATATTGATCAATAAGTATGTGACTTATTTATGAGACTCTTTATGTATGAATCTATTTCTAAATGATCCCTGATCATATATCATATCTAAAGAACAAATATGATTCTAAGATCAGTATGTTTATTGATTGATGATCATGTCTCATAGATCCTGGTGTGAAGATACCAAATCAATAAACGTGAACATGTGTTAGAGAACACATTGTTGGATAGACTCACCTTGAGACACTACAGGGAATTAATATGGCATTAGTTGGTCTCAAGTAGTGTTGGTGCAAAGTCCTTAGATCTGAGATCATCATGGATTTCAACATGTGTAGTAGCTTATTTAGGGACTACCAAACGCTATTCCGTAACTGGGGAGTCATAAAGTAGTCTTCAGGTTTGATATGAAACATGTAGTGGGATGTGAATGATCAAGATGGAATTTGCCCCTCCTATGGAAGAGATATCTCTGGGCCCCTCGATGTAATGGATTATGGAAGTGCATGGCCATGCCGAGTTGATTGAGGAGTCAATCAACAGACAGATAATCCAATACGAGATCGAGTGAATGATTAATCTATGTATAAGATGGCATGAGTCTTGCATATAGCTTAATTGATATCGTGAGACAAAGGGATTTGTGCACACATTACAGGTTCAGCCGATATGATCTTCTTATATACTTTGGTGTCAATACGTTCTGCTAGGGGCCACTGTTGACGGGTCGACAGAGTTGTACTCAGGTCGGAACCAAGTATACCTAAACCTACAGGGTCGCACACTTAACGGGATGGAACGTGTATTTGAGTTGGACTCGGATACGACTTAGTTCGGGTAGAGATCCGATTGAATATAGTCCGGATGGGCCACAAGGCCTAGTCGGCCAACTCTATATAAAGAGGCGCTTGGGGTGGAAATTAAGAAGAGAACAAAAACAACAGATCACGAGCGCAACTCCATGTCACCGGGTCAAGATCTTCCACGGAAACCCAAGTCACCGACTTCTGAGCGAAACCCTAGCCATGCGCCGAGTGCTAGCACACAAGGTGTTCAGCGATTCCATCCCTGGATGTGTGGATATCGGTAGAGACATCGCTACGTTGCGGTGTTATTCGGCGGCATTGAATCTCATCGAGATCCAACTAGCCGAATTCAATTCGGCGGTTGGGTCGGGTGGTCGGGAGGTTGAAAGGCCGGGCAAATCAGCACGGCATTGTCAGCATCAACAAACTATTGGCGAATCTTAACGCCACCACGTGGTCGGGAGAGACAAACCGGAAGTGCCATCGGGGTCGGGCAAGACAACCCGGGGTCAGCGGGGTCGGCTGGAAGTGTTCTGAGATCGACAAAGGCTATTCTGAAGTCGGCAAGACTTGTTGAGGTCGGCTAGCAACATATTGACTGTTTCTGCTGCACTACACGTCAATTGGTAATGATCTATAGACCCTTACTTGCAAGCTTTCCTGGATTGCACTGGAGAAAAATTTTGATTTATGCTAAATATTGATCTTAACAAAAACTCGAGAAACCTAGAGGGTCTTGTGGACCCCGATTTTGAGTCGGGAACCTTTCGTGTTCATAGTACCATTTCCTGGATCAAGTAGTTGGTACCCACGAATGCGATCTTGGATAATCAAGTGCACATGCACGAATAGTCTTACAATACCATTATTACATAAATAGGCCCGAAGGCATTGTTCATCCCACGACCTTATGGTCCGAATACAATATAAAAACGAGTTTAGATAAGGCGGCGGAAAGAGGCGCGGCTTGTCCATTGCCACGAGCAACGACCGGGACTAAGGTCTAATATGCGCCGTCGGTTCCTTCGCCCTCCGGGTAGTACGCGTAGGGGTCTTCTGGCTCTTCATTTCCATCAGCTGGAGGTTTGTGCGTATAGCAAGGGTGAGTACCAACCGTACTCAGCAAGTCAACACAGAATTGATGCATATGGTAGGGTTATTCAAGGAACACGGCTAGAGTTATTTTTGCGTAAAGCCGGTTTTCACAATTCTTTTCACAAGCCTACGACTAGCCAAAAACGAAGTTTTAATTTCATAGTTCATTAATCCGGCGACGGTTCTGTCTACCATCCATCGTGATTCCAAGGATGGCTTCCCGTCTCCGGTTCGTCATGATTTTCTGGGGAGTCCACCCCTTCTCGCATTCTCGAGAAGTTGATCCACCAGCGAACAAAATCATCATGCAGACCCATCCCAGCATTTTTAAGTTCAAAGTCTAGCCAAGCGAAAGTCTTGTCACGATGCTCAATATCCGCGAGCACGGCTATTCGAATAGATTGATTCATTCACACTGCAGTGGATGTACACTTTACCCGTACTCCGTGACAGCCCAACAAATGAGCCTACGCCTCAACACATGAGACGGTCACGGCAAAGCATTTCGATAACCTTACTTCGGCAGTACCCGCTCCATGAACTTTTGTCCTCATGCACTCTAGCCGTCCTTTTCTAGCAGTGAGAGGAGTTCTGGCGCACCCGGGGTAAGGGAAGACATTTCCAATTTTTTTTTAAGTTTAATTAACATTAGTTCAATCCCACCATTCATAACAAGGCCGCAGCCTCATCCTCATCCCATAACCACATCATAGAGAACCATCTATGCAAGGATACTGCTCCGCTCGGCTATCTAGTCAGCTAGGTCTATACCCATTCGAGAAGTACGGTTGTACTGGCTCGTTTCCCGGCTATCTCATGGCTCGGTCCTTAATTGACCAGGGTCGGCACTTGCCTTTTCCGGAATCCACCCAAATCATCCGGCCGCCCCAGTCTAAAACATTTGTTTAGTACTTCAAATTTTCATCAAATGTAATTCATCATGGTCATGTGGCGCTCATGTCTCCACATGCCGAATCTCAACTACCTCCCTAAGGTAGTTGCACAAGCACAAAGCTTTTTCATAAAGTCATGAGTATGCATAAATCTAAGTATAGCATGGCTAAGCGGTTTACCGAAGTTATGCTTCGGTTAATTGTATCACAGGCGTGAGTTACAAGGAGTAATTCTAAGGGTACTCAATAGCAAGGAATGGCACAACAAGTAAGGTAACATGGTAAAGCATGCATGTTTAGGGTGTAAAATAACATCATTTCGCAATTGGGATCAATATGTTCAAAGGGTGTGAAGACTTGCCTTGTTCGCACGCTTCTTGAGTGGGGTCTCCCGCGGGGTCGTGGTTGCCTCCTCGGTCGCTAATCATACGAGCGGAAGGAAAAAAAAAAAAATGGATTCCAGTTAACATCCGATAAGAACGAACGAAAAAGCATGAAAAATCATAAAGAACTCTCCAAAATATTTTCCCCTACGACCCTACTCGGGTTACGGAGGATTTTTATAGCAAAATCGGCCGTATCGACGAGTTTCGGCGTTTTAGGGTTTTTGTAAAAAGGATCGATAAAACGACGAAGCGGAAGTCTTGCGAATGTTGTTCAAGAGGTTCGTTGATATATCTTTGCCGAGTCCAATGGTTAAGTATAGAAAAGAAAAGTAATATCTAAATTTTCAAGAAAGTTTCCCGCAAACGGAAGTTTCCAACAAAAATCGCATATAGAAAATCATTTTACTCCGAGAAAATACCCGAGAAAACTATATATTTTTGCACAAATATTCCCCAAAATTCCCTAGAAATATTCCCCAATTTTTCCAAAATTTTTCCCCTATTTTTTTCTAATTTTTCTCCCTTCTCTTTTTCTTTTCTTTTCTTTTCTTTTTTTCTTTTTTTTTTTTTTCCCACCGCAGACCGTGCCTTCTCTCTCCTCTCTACCCCTCGGCGTCTACCCCCCCTCGTCTAACCCCCCCTCTGCTGCCCGCGCGTCTGACCGACGGCGATGGCGCGGCGGTAGAGGACGGCGGCGACGGCGATGGCACGGCCCAGGGTGGGAAAATGGAATGGCGCGGGGCTCACCTAGCGGCGGCGGGCGACGGCGAACGGCGGCGCGCAGTGGATGGCGGCGAACGGCAGCGGCGCAGGTTCGGCAACCCGGCGACGGCGAGGGAGAAAAGAGGGGAAGGAGGCGACGGAGATGGCTCGGGAGGGAATGGGGCTTTGCCCTTATTTATAGGCGCTCACGGAGAGAGGTCACCGAGGGGCGCGGGGTCCGGCGGGCGGCGGCTGCGTGCGCCACGTGACGGTGGTCTCGGCGGGTCCGGCGCGCATGGGGAACACGGCAGCTTGCGGCACGGCACGCGGCTGCGGCGGGCGGCTGCGGCGTCGGCGTGTCGCGCGGCGACGAGCAGGCGCGGCGCGGCGGCTGCGGGCGGCGGCGCAGCGACGCGGCGCGGGCCGGCGGCGTAGAGGCACGCACGGGCGACACGCGGTGCACGCGTACGCGCGCGGGCGGGGCCGAGAGCGACGCTGGTACGTGCGGGCGACACACGGCGCGGGAGGCGGGCTGGTACGGCGCGGCCGCGTGGCGTGGGTGCGCGGCGCGCGGCGGGCCGGCGCGCGCGCGCGGCGGGCGCGGCGGTGCGGGTCCGGTGCGGCAGCGGCCGCGTGGCGTGGGTGCGCGCGCGCGCGGGCGGGCGGCGCGCGGCGGGCGCGCGCGTGGCGTGCGCGCGCGCGGACGTACGGCGTCGAACACTGCGGCTAATGCACGTGCAATTTCACCTTTTTCCCGAATTTTGAAATCCTATTTTCTATTTCCATTTCCTTTCACTCCAAAAATTCAAAATAAATTTCAATATTTCAAAAAAAAAATTTTGAAATTATATTTTCAAACTTTTCCCCTCCCTTTTTATTTTTCAAAATATATTTTTCATATTTTTATTTCTCCTTTTAAAATCAATAAGTTGGGGTCTTTAATTAATTTCCAAATTCATATTTCCTTTTAAAAATATTTTTATCATCCAAATCCAAATATTTATTATTTTTCTTCCACTAGTTAGGGTTTAATCCAAAATATATTCTTTTCAAGAATCTTTTGTAAATCTCCCAAAATTAATATGTTTACCCTTCTTCAAATTTATATATTTATATTTTGGATTATTTCCCAAGCAGGGGTCTCAAAGCTTAGGGATTTAATTCAACTTCACCTCAAAGCAATTCCAAAAAAAAAAAATTCTTACGCAACTGAATTGGCAAATAACATTGAAAAACACGATAAGAAGCAATGATTCCAAAAAGTTTTTGCGAGTTCCGATTTTCACGTTCCGAATTCTACTCCTTCGATTTTCAGGATGTTACAAACCTACCCCTAACAATAAATCTCGTCCCGAGATTTTCTTACGATTCTTGAATAGGTGTGGATATTCCTGTCCTCGGGAATTCTTCGCTCTCCCGGGTAGCTTCTTCTTCGGTGTGATTACTCCATTGTACTTTGTACATGCGCCACGACTTGGTTCGTGTCTTCTTTACGCTTCGTCTAGTATCTTGGTTGGATGTTACGGATAGGTAAGATCACTGTGGACATGGATGGCTTCTAAAGGAGCTTGCTCTTCTGGTACCCGCAAACATTTCTTCAATTGTGACACGTGGAACACTGGGTGGACATCGGAGAGATTCTCGGGCAGTTCCAATTGGTAAGCCACTTCTCCTCTCCTAGCGTTTATCAAGAATGGGCCCACGTATCGTGGTGCGAGTTTCCCTTTGACTTTGAACCTCTGTGTTCCCCATAGTGGTGAGACCTTTAGATACACGTAGTCACCCTCTTTGAATTCCAATTCTCTTCGTCGAGTGTCCGCGTAGCTCTTTTGTCGTGGCGAGCAGGCTTGTAGTCGGTCCCGAATCAGGCGAACCTTTTCCTCGGCCTCCTTGATTATGTCGGGCCCGAATACGGTTCGTTCACCGGTTTCGACCACATTAATGGGGTTCGACATCGGCGACCAAATAGAGCTTCGTTTGGCGACATCTTCAAACTGGCTTGATAGCTATTGTTGTAAGAGAACTCGGCGTACGGCAAGCATTTCTCCCAATCCATGGTGAAATCCAATGCACAGGCTCTCAGCATATCCTCCAGTACTTGGTTCGTCCTTTCAGTCTGCCCATCGGTCTGTGGATGATAGGCGGTACTGAAAGCGAGATGACTTCCGAGGGCCTCGTGGACTTTGCTCCAAAAATGGGATGTGAATTGGGTACCACGATCCGATATGATCCTCTTTGGTACACCGTGAAGACATACGATCCTACTCATATATAGTTCCGCTAGCTTGGCACTGTTGTAGTTAGTTTTCACTGGTATAAATCTGGCAGTCTTGGTGAGCCGATCTACTATTACCCAAATGGAATCGTAGCCAGTCGTAGTTTTGGGTAGTCCCACTATGAAATCCATGCCTATCTCGTCCCATTTCCATTCGGGAATCTTGAGTGGCTGCAGCAAGCCAGCCGGGCGTTGATGTTCGGCTTTCACCCTTTGGCACACATCGCACACGGCTACGTATTCGGCTACATCTCTCTTCATATTGGGCCACCAATATTCTCCTTTCAAGTCTTGGTACATTTTCGTGCTTCCGGGATGTAACGAATATGCCGATTCGTGGGCTTCCTTTAAGATCAATCCCCTCAAACCGCCTTGTTCAGGCACACAGATTCTTTTCTTGTACCACAGGATTCCCTTGTCATCCACTGAAAACTCCTGGGCGCGTCCAGCGGCCATGCGTTCCTTGATTTCCTGGGTTTCCTCATTCCCTTTTTGGGCTTCCTCTATTTGGGTTCTCAGTAGGGGTTGGATTTCCAGTGAGTTCACTTCTCCGTGAGGAATCAGGTGCATTGAGTCTGGCCATTTCTTCTTGAAGTTCGCTGGCCATACCTCCTAATTCCATGTGATTGCATTGGGCTTTGCGGCTCAGCGCATCGGCCACTACATTTGCCTTGCCGGGATGATAATGGATTCCTAGACTGTAATCTTTGATCAACTCCAACCATCGCCTCTGTCGTAGGTTGAGATCAGGCTGAGTAAAGAAATATTTTAAGCTCTTGTGATCGGTATACACATCACAGTGGTTCCCGATCAAATAGTGCCTCCAAATCTTCAATGCGTGTACAACTGCGGCTAATTCCAGGTCGTGTGTGGGATAATTCTCTTCGTGGGGTCGTAACTGTCGCGAGGCATACGCCACGACCTTTCCATCCTGCATCAATACTCCTCCCAATCCTTGCCGGGATGCATCACAGTACATCACGAAGTCTTTTCGGTTGTCGGGTAAGGTCAAGATTGGAGCAGTGGTTAACTTTTCTTTTAATTGGTCGAAGGCTTTTTGGCACTTCTCATTCCATTCAAACTTCTTTTCCTTCTTCGAAGTTGAGTCATAGGTCGGGCTACGTGGAAAACCCTTCGATAAACCGTCGGTAATAACCGGCCAAGCCCAAGAAACTCCGAACTTCTGTCACTGACTTGGGTGCCTTCCATCCCGTGACAGCTTCGACCTTGGCGGGGTCTACTGCTACTCCTCCGGCTGAAACCACGTGACCAAGAAAAGCGACTTCCTTGAGCCAGAACTCACATTTGCTGAACTTTGCATACAGCTGGTGCTCTCGTAGCTTTTCCGGTACTAGTCGTAGATGCTCCGCGTGTTCCTCATCGTTTTTGGAGTAGATAAGTATATCGTCGATGAACACCACCACGAATTTGTCTAGGTATTCCATGAATACCTTGTTCATCGGTTCATAAAGTAGGCGGGGGCATTGGTTAATCCAAAGGACATCACTTGTGAACTCGTATAAGCCGTATCGTGTAGAGAACGCCGTCTTAGGAATGTCTCCGGCTCTAATCTTTAACGATGATATCCCGACCGCAGATCAATCTTTGAGAACACCGTGCACCCTTAAGTTGATCGAATAGGTCATCGATCCGGGTAGCGGGTACTTGTTCTTGATGGTTACTTCATTCAGCGATCGGTAGTCCACACACATTCTCATACTCCCATCCTTCTTTTTGACAAAGAGTACGGGGGCTCCCAGGAGAAGAGGCTGGGGCGTACAAATCCCTTCTCTTGTAGTTCCCTTATCTGCTTCTTGAGTTCCTCTAACTCGTTGGCCGGCATTCGATAAGGTCTCTTGGATATGGGGGCCGTACCGGGCATTAGATCGATGATAAACTCTACGTCGCGATCCGGGGCATTCGGGTAATTCCTCGGGAAATACATCCGGGTATTCTTGTACTACGGCATTCCGCCTAGGGGTAGCATGGTGAACACTCCCGCAGCTTGATCACATAGCTTCGGGTTTTGATCCATAGTTATGCTCATCGGTGATCCCACGGGGTGGATACCGTGACTTCCCTTCGAGTCTATAATTCCATTATTTTTGGTCAACCAATCCATTCCGAGTATGACATCTATGGTCCGGGGTGATAGCACCATAAGGTTTGAGAGAAACACCACGTCTCTAATCCGTATGGGCACATTAATGCAGGCATGGGGTACGGTTATGTCTCCCGGGTGAGTGTACCAACATAGGCCTCTTAAGTGCTACTTGGTGTAGGTGGTGTTGTTTGCTTACTTGGGAAGATATGAATGAATGCGAGGCTCCGAATCGAATAAAACTTTAACGGTGTAGAGTTGATAGAGAACATACCCATCAATACGCTCCGGTCCTCCGTGCTTCTTACGCCCGTACATGATTCACTTGGCCACGTCGAAATCCGGTGGCGTCTCGTTGGGTAGCGGGGTCTGAGCAGACCTCGTCCCGCCGCAGGGGTGGGGTTCCTCGGACGGGTGTTGCATTGGCGCCGGTGCGTATCGGGCGTTGCGTGGTTTTGGATAGCTATTGGAGTAGTGCCCGAATTCTCCGCAATTAAAACAGCTCACATTCCTTCTTCCTGGAGCAGCTAGGGTTGGTGTGGGCGTACGGAATTGAGGTGTAGCTGACCTGTTGACATGGTCGGAAGTGGAAGGGCGTCCGGTTGCCGGAACATTTGGCTTCCATCCAGACGGAGTGGCTCCCTTGGGGCGTTGTGGCGTCCCCTGAAATGGGCGAGCCATAGCGAGCCTCCTCTTGCGGTTATTGTCCACCACCTTTTGGTCATGCTCAAGTCGGACGACCTTGTTGATGAGGCTTTGGAAACTGGTGTGATCCTGCCCGATCATTGGTCCCCTCAGTTCGTCATTTAGTCCCTCAATGAATTTGTCTATCTTTTCTTCCTCGTCGGCCAGGTCACTGGTGGCGTAACGGGCAAGCTGGGTGAACTTGTTCAGATATTCTTGTACTGAGGTGTTCCCTTGACGCAGCCTGCGGAACTCGTTCTTCTTCATCCTCATTACTGCAGCTGGCACGAAATTCTCACGGAATGCAGCCGTGAATTCCTCCCATGTTGGCTCGCCGGCGTCTTCAGCTCGTGTCTCCTTGTAGGTGTCCCACCAATCACTCGCGGGTCCCTCCAGCTGGTTAGTAGCGAAGACAACTCTATCAGCTTCTCGGACTCTGACGAGGGTTAACTTCTTCTCTATCACTCTTAACCAATCTTCAGCGTCCATAGGTTCTTCGGCCGTGGAAAAAGTGGGCGGCTTAGCTCTCATGAATTCCCCCAGATTTGATCCTCCTCGACCTCCTTGATTGTTAGCAATCGCTTGGAGTAGCTGGGTCTGCAATGCCATGACCTCCGCCAGGGTGGAGGGGTTGGGTTCCGGCGGGTTTTCGTCGGTTGCCGCGGCTCTGCGACGATGTGCCATCGAAGAAGGGAGATAAATTAAGAGAGCGGACTAGTTTAAGTTATAGTTCACCTGGATATTTTTCTTCAAGCTCTATCGAATGATCTCCAATCCACGAGACAAGGTGAAATAATAATAAGCATACGAATTAAGATGTCGCAAGGCGATGCTCGGTTCATCATATTACATAAGGGGTACACGACCGTACACACACAGTCCTTCATGCCGGAGATAGCAATAATAACTATATCGTTCAACTACATCAACTAATTAAGGGTAAATAGGAAGTGCTGCCGAGATGGGAAGGTCCTCCCGCCTAGTCCTCCATCCATCCGCAAGAGCCAGGCGCCGGAAGTGGGTGGTCTGCTGAAGCAAACCGAAGTCCCCACGGCTCGGAGGTGGTGGCCTCGGAGTCACGCCGAATCTTCCGACTCGGTGGCCGCGTACTCTTGCGAGCGGTCCAGCGGGTGAGGGGGCCTCCCGTGTGAGTCAAGCGACGAGGGGGAACTTCCTCCTCCATTGAGTCGGTGTCGCTAGACTCCCATTTGATTTCCATGGGCTCCACCTCGGACTCCGTGTCGGTGTAGATCTGGATGGGGTTACCCTCTCGATCCCGGCTCGGAGGGTGCTTGTACGGAGCTCGGGGTGGCAGCAGTGGGGTCTGCAGTGCAGTGCGAGCTGCTCTGTGCTCAACATGAAAGCTTGCTCCATCATAGCTTGAAAAGTATCCAAGCATCTTTGGAGTCATAAGGTAATAATGGTCGGGCACGGGGCGGGAGGTGATGGTACGGGCTCGGTGGAAGTACTGCGGCGTAGACGGGACGAGTGCGCATGTTCCTCTAGCCGGTTGATCTGCTGTTTGCTCTTCCCGAGCTGCTCTTCCAGCTCTACCGAGCCTCCCTCGGGCCATGTAGCGGTCCGAGAGTTGCTCATACGAGCACCATTGGCTGCGGTGAGTGCAGGCATGCTTATCTGGTCTCCACAGCCTTGGTGGCTCGACCGGATCATTGAGGCGTGATGCGATCGTTGATCTCGAGCGGGGCCTCCTCGTAACGATCGTCTGCTGTCTCGCCCAACGCGATAAACGCGTGACCATCGGGTTGTAGCAGCAGGGGTAGCCTCCACGGTGCGAGCACAGGGTTGCCCTCTTCGCGGTAAGGATGATGCACGAACTCTGTCATTGTGAGTTCGGCACGGTGTTCCGCATTAAGGCGAAGGAAGGCCTCGCGAGCTGCATCTGAATAGCTATACGCTAGGTCCCGGTGGTAGCGAGTGTGGAAGCGGTAGGATGTCTCACTCCCCATGCGGGCTTCTATGGATACGGCTGCCTCCCGAGGCTGGATACATCTCGGAGCCATGTCTTTTGGTGTGATAAGTGGGCGGTTCCGGTATCTCAAGCACCATAGTAGAGATTGGAGTTGTACCACGAACCCCTCGTCCGCGGAAGCTGACTTCCCAAGTTCCGTCGTGGTTTGACATCCGCTTTTACAGGCAACTTAGGGTTAGCGAGAGGGAGCTATCATAATCATTTGGTAAGAAATACGGATGTAGAAAGGATATATTTGCATTTTCGGAAATAATAGTTTAAGACGATCCTACGTAGGGATATTTCCCTTTAGCCATCTAGTTAGGGGTAGGGCGCCATTTGGTCTTAGCCTACGGTCGCATGGCTCGATACCGCTCTGTGGACCCCGATTTTGAGTCGGGAACCTTTCGTGTTCATAGTACCATTTCCCTGGATCAAGTAGTTGGTACCCACGAATGCGATCTTGGATAATCAAGTGCACATGCACGAATAGTTTTACAATACCATTATTACATAAATAGGCCCGAAGGCATTGTTCATCCCACAGGACCTTATGGTCCGAATACAATATAAAAACGAGTTTAGATAAGGCGGCGGAAAGAGGCGCGGCTTGTCCATTGCCACAGCAACGACCGGGACTAAGGTCTAATATGCGCCGTCGGTTCCTTCGCCTCCTGGTAGTACGCGTAGGGATCTTCGGCTCTTCATTTCCATCACGGAGGTTTGTGCGTATAGCAAGGGTGAGTACCAACCGTACTCGGCAAGTCAACACGAATTGATGCATATGGTAGGGTTATTCAAGGAACACGGCTAGAGTTATTTTTGCGTAAAGCCGTTTTCACAATTCTTTTCACAAGCCTACCGACTAGCCAAAAACCAAGTTTTAATTTCATAGTTCATTAATCCGGCGACGGTTCGTCTACCATCCATCGTGATTCCAAGGATGGCTTCCGTCTCCGGTTCGTCATGATTTTCTCAGGGAGTCCACCCTTCTCGCATTCTCGAGAAGTTGATCCACCAAACAAAATCATCATGCGGACCCATCCCAAGCATTTTTAAGTTCAAAGTCTAGCCAAGCGAAAGTCTTGTCACGATGCTCAATATCCGCGAGCACGGCTATTCGAATAGATTGATTCATTCACACGCGGTGGATGTACACTTTACCCGTACTCCGTGACAGCCCAACAAATGAGCCTACGCCTCAACACATGAGACGGTCACGGCAAGCATTTCGATAACCTTACTTCGGCGGTACCCGCTCTATGAACTTTTGTCCTCATGCACTCTAGCCGTCCTTTTCTAGCGGTGAGAGGAGTTCCGCACCCGGTAAGGGAAGACATTTCCAATTTTTTTTAAGTTTAATTAACATTAGTTCAATCCCACCATTCATAACAAGGCCGCAGCCTCATCCTCATCCCATAACCACATCATAGAGAACCATCTATGCAAGGATACGCCTCCGCTCGGCTATCTAGTCGGCTAGGTCTATACCCATTCGAGAAGTACGGTTGTACGGGCTCGTTTCCCGGCTATCTCATGGCTCGGTCCTTAATTGACCAGGGTCGGCACTTGCCTTTTCCGGAATCCACCCAAATCATCCGGCGCCCCAGTCTAAAACATTTGTTTAGTACTTCAAATTTTCATCAAATGTAATTCATCATGGTCATGTGGCGCTCATGTCTCCACATGCCGAATCTCAACTACCTCCCCTAAGGTAGTTGCACAAGCACAAAGCTTTTTCATAAAGTCATGAGTATGCATAAATCTAAGTATAGCATGGCTAAGCAGTTTACCGAAGTTATGCTTCGGTTAATTGTATCACAGCGTGAGTTACAAGGACTAATTCTAAGGGTACTCAATAGCAAGGAATGGCACAACAAGTAAGGTAACATGGTAAAGCATGCATGTTTAGGGTGTAAAATAACATCATTTCGCAATTGGGATCAATATGTTCAAAGGGTGTGAAGACTTGCCTTGTTCGCACGCTTCTTGAGTGGGGTCTCCTGCGGGGTCAGTGGTTGCCTCCTCGGTCGCTAATCATACGAGCGGAAGGAAAAAAAATGGATTCCAGTTAACATCCGATAAGAACGAACGAAAAAGCATGAAAAATCATAAAGAACTCTCCAAAATATTTTCCCCTACGACCCTACTCGGGTTACGGAGGATTTTATAGCAAAATCGGCCGTATCGACGAGTTTCGGCGTTTTAGGGTTTTTGTAAAAGGATCGATAAAACGACGAAGTGGAAGTCTTGCGAATGTTGTTCAAGAGGTTCGTTGATATATCTTTGCCGAGTCCAATGGTTAAGTATAGAAAAGAAAAGTAATATCTAAATTTTCAAGAAAGTTTCCGCAAACGGAAGTTTCCAACAAAAATCGCATATAGAAAATCATTTTACTCCGAGAAAATACCCGAGAAAACTATATATTTTTGCACAAATATTCCCCAAAATTCCCTAGAAATATTCCCCAATTTTTCCAAAATTTTTCCCCTATTTTTCTCTAATTTTTCTCCTTCTCTTTTCTTTCTTTTCTTTTCTTTTTTTTTTTTTTTTTTTTCTTTTTCCCAGCAGACCGTGCCTTCTCTCTCCCTCTCTACCCCTCGGCGTCTACCCCCTCGTCTAACCCCCTCTGCTCCTGCCTCTGTCCGGCCAGACGGCGATGGCGCGGCGGTAGAGGCGCGGCGGCAGCGATGGCACGGCCCAGGTGGGAAAATGGAATGGCGCGGGGCTCACCTAGCGGCGGTGGGCGACGGCGAACGGCGGCGCGCGGTGGATGGCGGCGAACGGCAGCGGCGGAGTTCGGCAACCGGCGACGGCGAGGGAGAAAAGAGGGGAAGGAGGCGACGGAGATGGCTCGGGAGGGAATGGGGCTTTGCCCTTATTTATAGGCGCTCACGGGAGAGAGGTCACCGGGAGCGCGGGGTCCGGCGGGCGACGGCTGCGTGCGCCACGTGATGTGGTCTCGGCGGGTCGGCGCGCATGGGGAACACGGCAGCTTGCGGCACGGCACGCGCGGCTGCGGGCGCGGCTGCGGCGTCGGCGTGTCGCGCGGGCGACAGCGTGGCGCGGCGCGGCGGGCGCGGGCGGCGGGCGCGGCGACGCGGCGCGGGGCCCGGCGGCGTAGGCACGCACGGGCGACACGCGGTGCACGTCGTCGCGCGCGGCGAGGGCCGAGAGCGACGCCGGTACGTGCGGGCGACACACGGCGCGGGAGCGGGGCTGGTACGGCGGCGGGCCGCGTGGCGTGGGTGCGCGGCGCGCGGCGGGGCGGGCGCGCGCGGGCGGGCGGCGGTGCGGGGCCGACGGCAGCGGGGCGCGTGGCGTGGGTGCGCGGCGCGGGCGGCGGGGCGGCGCGCGCGGGCGCGCGCGCGCGTGGCGTCTGCGCGCGGGACGGTACGGCGTCGAACACGCGCGCTAATGCACAGTGCAATTTCACTTTTTCCCGAATTTTGAAATCCTATTTTCTATTTCCATTTCCTTTCACTCCAAAAATTCAAAATAAATTTCAATATTTCAAAAAAAATTTTGAAATTATATTTTCAAACTTTTCCCTCCCTTTTTATTTTTTCAAAATATATTTTTCATATTTTTATTTCTCCTTTTAAAATCAATAAGTTGGGGTCTTTAATTAATTTCCAAATTCATATTTCCTTTTAAAAATATTTTTATCATCCAAATCCAAATATTTATTATTTTTCTTCCACTAGTTAGGGTTTAATCCAAAATATATTCTTTTCAAGAATCTTTTGTAAATCTCCCAAAATTAATATGTTTACCCTTCTTCAAATTTATATATTTATATTTTGGATTATTTCCCCCAGCAGGGGTCTCAAAGCTTAGGGATTTAATTCAACTTCACCTCAAAGCAATTCCAAAAAAAAAAAATTCTTACGCAACTGAATTGGCAAATAACATTGAAAAACACGATAAGAAGCAATGATTCCAAAAAGTTTTTGCGAGTTCCGATTTTCACGTTCCGAATTCTACTCCTTCGATTTTCAGGATGTTACAGGTACCTAGCTATTTAAGAAGGTGGAAGGACGAGTAAGGAATTCCTAGGATCGTGCTCCACCAGCTTGGGATGCACCCCACATGGGCCCCACTTGGGTCGAGGTCCCAAACGAAGTTACAAGCCCAAAGGCCCATGACTGGTGGCGCAACACGTTGTTTCTTTAATTGTTGATTACTGAGATATAATTTGGCGATGAGGCTAGATCCATTGGAAAGAGGACTCCAAGAGCTTTATATCAAGTACTCATGGGCCCAAAACAGAGCTCGTATGCACATTTGGTGGCCGTTTGAAATCGGCATTGTAGCATATTGCCGAATTGGATTCCAGACTGTCGG
Source organism: Oryza australiensis (assembly GCA_019925245.2). Lineage (NCBI taxonomy): Eukaryota > Viridiplantae > Streptophyta > Magnoliopsida > Poales > Poaceae > Oryza > Oryza australiensis. The sequence continues at coordinate 567,386 of JAIFGZ020000032.1, read as the reverse complement.
GCGCCCTCCGAACCTCTTATTATATATGTAGGATGAACGGATTTTTCCCAATTCTTACAACAGACATACTAAGGTATTTGACGCTCCGAGAGAAAGATAAATGAGACCTTGCTGGGCCTTTAGCCTGTTAGTCAACTTCAGCCTGAGATATGCCCGTCAAACCACACAAAGGTGATGACCAGATGTGTTACACATTTAGGAGACTTGACATCAAATGGCTAAAGATCTACATTGCCTCAATTATCTTTAACTCATACTCATGTTTAATGTGTCCTAGTGAAAGGAATACATTAAACACTTTCATCCAAGCAAGTGATAACTCTAACATGATTATATGTTCTAGATTCTAAGTACTAGATACTTCATACATCATAGTACTTTAGATACATACGGCCGTCCGGCCACATACATAAGTATATAAGTTCACGGAAGCATCTTCTACCCAAGAGATCTTTCATGCCACCGACTACGGTAAACCCTAGTAAGAACCATCCTGAAAGAAAGAAATATCCCCGGCAAAGTCATCCTCCTCAGGAAGAATCTCACCTGCAGTCAATTCTACGCATACAACAGATACATATACAGAGCAAGTGTCAGTACAATGGATTGTACTGGCAAGCATAGTCAAGCCTACATGCTACATGCATGGCCGTATCAAAGTACGACTCATTTAAGGTTCTTTTAGCGTAAAGCAAGTTTTGTTTAGCGAAACCCATTTGCAAATTTCAGATTTTTCATAGGGAAAATTTCAGCAAGCATATTCTTAGTAATTTGGGCATTTATTTAGATGATAACGTGTATAACACAGCACCTCTTTGCCCTCCATGGCAGCAAGGAATAAAACATAAGTTTTCATCACATTTGAACATTTAAAAACAGCATTTAGGGAATTCAAAATCACAAGTCCATACTCATGACGCGTTCACACGCCGCTCATGACCGTGAGCATGGCTAATCGATTAGTTTTAACTCTGCAGAGTATGTACACTTTACCCACATGATGTGAAATAATAATCATGCATAGCATGTCACGTGACACATAAGTATCCGATTTATTACACACAACAAAGCCCTTCCAAAATTCATGATTTAGTCTACACCAGCACGATACGTGTTTCCTCCATCCAAGTCATATTGGAATTATGACATAGAATCATTAAGTGGCGGATCCACGCCTTAAACTTAACGCCGTGGGGGTAGACATGACAGGAACCCACCCATGTGGCATAATATCGTTGCATTGGACAGACTTAGTCACCTAAACTACCACATCGGGGTAAATAGAAAGTTCATCTAAGTTATACGAACTCATACTCTTCGGCCTACCAAAATGTAAGGCTAAACCATAAAGATTTTACTAAGCTAGGGCTATCCCATACTAGCATATATGGTTTTACTATATTCGTAATGAACAGGCATTGAGTGAAGTCCTTAAACATCGGTCTGGGCACACTCTCCCCCTATCGGTACACAACTAATTACCATATGCGTACCACATGAGGCCTAGACCTAAAATCGATATTTTTCCCACATTTTATTTGGCAAATACCACATTTGTTCAACATAAATTCAGATCACAAATCAATTTAGTTTTTCATATACTTTGTCCATATGTGAAAGGAAGTATACTACAAGCAGGACTAAGCATTTTCCATATATTTTCAATCTCAAGCATCATACTCATTGTAGAAAAACTGAGTTGTTTCTAGGGCTAGGAATGATGGCTAATGTGTTTTTGTGGAGTTTAGTTGGTAATGCAAATTAAGGGGTTGATCTAATATTCATTACAAAATTTTAGTGTTGTAACTTGAAATCAACATGCATATTTCGCAATCATTTTCGAAATAACCTCCAAAGTTTAGGATCAATGTGTTCAAAGGGGGAGGTGAGGACTTGCCTTGCTCGTCTTCTCCTTGTTCAGCTAAATAATAGGCTTCTTCGTGATTCGACTCCGAATCGTCTAAACATACATATGTAAAACTTAAATTACAAACATGCATAGAAATCCAATTTGCTCTAAAAGAATGCTTTACATGGGTTGAGTGTGTTTTGTGTTAAATTGACTTTTCTATGAAATAATTCTCATTTTAATACCTTTCATTTAAAAGTTACAAATTTCTAAAGTGTTTATATTGAACTATGTGCATTTCTGATTTTTGAGGTATACACCTTCATGTTTCTGCCAAGTTATACATTTTTATAATGCAGAGCATAAAAACACGATTCCAGCAAAATTTAGTTGGCAAATTTTGGAGATAGGATGAATTTTCTACAATTTTCAGAAACTAGATTGTACATGTGGTGATTATTTCACCATATAAATTATTACTTCTGTTTCTGTTACAGAAAGTGTCAATTTTTATGTCACTAAATTAAAGTTCATACTTTTCTGATTCTACGGAAATTTAGTTCACTCCATTAGGAGTGGAAATGAATTTTCTAACTAGTCTTTATATAAAATTCTAGAAATGAATCTCATACTGTAAGTATATGTTTTTACTCTACCACAATAAAGTTCACAATTTTATGAATCTACTGAAATTGGGTTCATCTCAAAATGAGTTATATTTGATTTTATATGAATTTCACAAGTTCAATGAAATTCTTATTAGGAAAAAAATATTTGCTCTGGTTATTTTCTTTTATATTTTCGAATTACAGAAGTATGGGTCCACTGTCAGGACATTATGCAAAAAGGCCCCTAAGGTTCTCAGGAATCAACCCGAGGTCCTAAACACGTGTTAAAATGAAGTTCATAAAGAATCCTTGGTGTTTCCTCTATTTATAATTAGGTCTTGGGTCCACATGTCATACAGAGCATTTTTACTAATTGAACCTCACAAGTTTGGAATGGTTACTAAGCCGATTTCTTAGTGCCTGGTTGAGTGGGGTCCACTGGTCAGTGGGACATCGGTTGTCAAACAGAGCAACGACGCCCCGACGAACTTCTTGCCAGCGCTGGCGGCAAACGACGGCCAATCAGAGGTTGTGACCAAAAGGAAAAAGATGGAGAGGACTACGGCGAAGGTAACAGTGGTCTTGTCATCCGTTGCTATTACCGGAATCATTGCCGACGACGGTACGAGCAGCGTTAAGGTTTAGGTAGCCGGTGCATGTACGTTTTGGGCCTTGTTCTAGTCGTGCATGCGCAACATAAAGCATCAACGGGTCACTAGGAAGCTTACCGAACGATGTCTGGGCGCTGGCGAGGTCGGGTTGTTGGTGGCACCGTGCGGAGCTTCGAAGCGGCGACACTGCTTCCTCGGGTGAATGTCGTTGGGGTTCCTCGGCTTTCAGCTGTTCACAGGGGGCACTGGCCTTGACCTAGCCATGCACAAGGATGCTCTCAACAGAAGGAATCGTGCCGAAACTCACCAGAGAAGGAGGAAGAGAGAAATGGCGTCGGCGACCAGAGTTGGGGAAGAAGAAGGGAATTTCTTCTACAATGCACCTCCCATCGATTCCTTCGGGATTAACCATTGTTAAATACTGGTGAACAAGTTGGCGAAAAGGCTTAGACAATGGCTCACCGTGGAGGGCTGTCGACGAGCGAGGGCGATGCGGCGATCGGCTCAGAGCGCGTCGGTGTCTGAATTTGGCGAAGTCGTGTTCCTGGCGGTCGGCTGCACTACAAGGGTTGTTTTCGGCGACATTAGAGAGGGTGTTGAACATAGATCAGGGAACGCGCATCAAGTCGGGATGGTGCTCACCGGTTATCGACGGCGGTGGGGGTTTTCTCTTGGCAGTCGAAAGCTTCGCGAGCGTGTTCCCGGCGATCTTGAGGGTGGCTGCGTAGTTTCTTCCGTGGAACAGGACAGGGGTGAAAAGGAGAGATATTGGGTCAGCTTGTCGGCTTATATGGCATCGCCGGCGGGGAAGGAGAGGAGGAGGGCTCGGCGCTGCGGTGGCCGACGCGTGCTCCCGTGCGCCACGTGGCCGACGCGTGTTCCTGGGAATGGCGCATGCGTCCTGACGTGTGGGACCGGATGAAGAACGTTGTGAGACTGATACTTAGGCCCCATCATGCGGTATGGCCCACGTGTCAGTGGAGGAAGTGAGAGAAAGAAGATAGGCAAAATTTTTCCAAGTCTGGATTTCTGTGTTGAGATTACGAATTTGGGCTTAAATTGAAATATTTTCCAGGTAGATTTTTGGGTTGAGTCCAATGGCAAAGTTGTAAAGCATGACCTGAACTTTAATACTGTCAAATTCCACCGCTTGAAGATCACTGGTTTAATTTTGGTGTTAATTCAAAGATGGCTCCAGAGTAGAGTTCTTCAGATTTCCAGACTTAGAAATATTTAGTGGATGTTTTGTTCTAGATTTTGTTTAGTAAAATAATTCAAACTCCATATTGTGCTTGTAAGTTTTGCAAAGGATTTTTAACAACTTTTCTCAGACTCTTAGGTGGTTTTAAACATTTTCTTAAGTCATTTGGTTAAGTTTTTACTTTGTCATGCTCCTAACATGCCCATGCACAACAATTTTCTTTTTCCTATATGCACAACAAGCCATTCCAAAAAATTTTAGAAAAACTTTTAATTCTCTTTTACATCATTTTACCATTTCCAAAGCCTACCACATATGTCAAAACTGTAAGACACAACGTCCCTGGACAGTTATAGTCCTTTCAATCGAATTATCCTCTCATCGAAAGATTTGAACACCCTCGCACACATCATGCTACCCTTGGAGCGAGGCCATGGAGCATCTTTTTGTTGGCGTCAAAAGCTACATGCATCCCTCTCCCTCTCTTTCTTTGCATGCACAAAGCCACAACCACTCTCTCTTTATATATACATGCATAAGTTGCTACTTGGTTTAAATAAATTTTTCTTCTAAAATATTTATCTGACATGCAATCTAATTTACATCATTATATTTATTATAATTAAATCTTTATAAAACACCACTCGCTCACACAATTTGATGTTTCAGTAAGTATTTTTTATGATGTTTCATATATAATTTTTATCAAAATATAATTATGTGAGAACTTTTATAAAGATTTAGTTAAAAAATATAATGATGTAATTAAATTATAAATTAGATGAATAATTTAAAAGAAAAAACGACTCAAAGCTTGTTTATGAAGTTGAAAGAGAGTAGGAGATATCATGTAGGAGGTATGGGAGTCTGCATAAGTGTAAAAGTGCTGAGGACACTAAACCAGTATGTGTGCAGCTGAAGGGTGCCCGATTTATGCGAAAAAGTCGAGCACCTGATTTGTAGTATTCCCTGATCATTCTTTTAGGCATTTTCAAAATGATCATCATCATATTGTCTTCATTTAAATGTCTTCATTTAAAGTTTATTTATACAAAGAGTAAATAAGCATCGTTGAATACGCTGAATCTAACTCACCAATATTAATTTTTATTGGTATAATAACATGTAATATTTAAAACATAACATACGATACGAAGCGACGACACACTTTTTTATATTATCTATTAAGTAAAATCCGACCTCAACATCTAAGACTGCAAATGGGGTGGGCCTGCCACTAACCTGGGCTAGCCCGCCCCACTTACCCACTAACCCACTTCTGTGTAGCCCAATAGAAATAATGCGGGTAAATGTGGCTGCCAGAAGGGGCCCAGCAGCGCAGCGCCGCCACCCACTTAATCGCTGCAGGAGGGGATCGAGTCGCACGAGATCGAGGAGCACCGCTAGCTCGAAGCCTAGCCGCCGTCATGACGGCAGTGCCTCCTCAACGGCAGTCCTCAGCCGCCCCTACCGTTGCTGACACTGCGTCCATCGATGCCTCTCATGGTCGTGCTCGTCTTCCTCTCGGCCGACCTCCTCCGCGACCAGCCATGGTGACGCCGTCACCAGTCATGGCACCGTCACCGGTCATGGCATCGTCGCCGGTCGTGGCGCCCACTCTGCCGTCGGTCGTGGTGCCCACTCCGCGCCCATCTCACTTCTTCCGTCACCACTGCTTGCTATGGCTCCTATCATATTGGCTTCTGCATCCCCAACGATTTCTACACTGGTAGGTTCTTGAATCTTTATTTTGGCAATGCAATGATCTTTGCTTATGACTGTAGAATCAACTCCCTGTTGTTATTACTAAATACATGAATTTTCTTTGTTAAATAACTCATGCCAATTTAGTGCTTGATCATGGTAAAAAAAGATACATGATGCTTACTAGATATAAAGTGGCCAGATTCTTGTTAGCTAATGTCTTCATTTTAATCTTGTAATTCTAAGTGTATAATTCTTGCACCATTCAGTGTATTTGTATAATATCAATCTTGTAGAAACTGCATCCACTTTATAGGCCATTCCTTATATGCAGCCTTGTACACAACCTACATGTTTAACAGATAGTTTTCTGACAGAGAAATTCCTTGTGAAAAAAAAATGAAAACAGCAATGTATGAGCACAATTTATTTTCATGTTACTCGATAAATAGCTGGAAGCAATCAGTTGAACGTTCAGATGTCCCATTCTTCAATTGGTGTAGTATCTGGGTCGTTTGATTAAAATGAAGACATTTATATGGCTATGCCTTGTATGCAGCCTTGTCCACAACCTCTGCAGTTATCTCAGCCTTGTTTCTTTCCTCGTGCCCACTTTACCATTTTTATTTTACTGGTGGCTCAAGAGAGACAAGTACTATCCTCAAGTACCTCAAGGGTTAAACGTAAATCCTCGACAGAAAAGCAGTGAAAGGCTCCGACAGCAAAGCGGCTCAAATAACCTATTGTACAAATTGTGAGGTCTCCGGGGATCAGGATCATGATGTCACCTATGCTAAGGCCCAGGTCTCCATCTTCTGAGGAAGCAATTGAACTTGGACAATGTAAATATTTTGATCCAAAAGAACCTGCAACAGTTAAAGATATAGGCTTTTACTTTACTTATTCTTTTGTGCATGCAATTATACTGCTATTTATTCATGAAATTGATGCATTTTATTTCATTGGCTATTATATTGGATCTTGTGTTCTAATGTATGCTTAATTCAAATAATTAGGTTCATCATCTAGACCAAAAACGCAAATTAGCATCAACTATATGGAATGATTTTGACCCAATATATGATGGTGATGCGCTGGCAGAAGCTCGGTGTGCTCATTGTGGTAAAGTGTTTAAAGCTACACGTGGGGTTGGCACTAGTAGCTGCCTTAGGCATTTGGCAAATTGTGAGGGTAAATCTAGGCTTGACCAAATATGTTCTCAACTGAAATCATCCTATGGGCCAGATGATGCTGCTAACAAATTGGAAATTTGATCAACAATTGTCTTGGCGATTACTTGTGGAGTTAATTGTCCATCATGAGTTGCCCTTTAGCTTCGTTGAGTACCCCAATTTTAGAAATTTTGTGGCCAGCCTGAATCCGTGCTTTAAGTGTGTTTCTAGAACCACCATAAATGCTGATTGTGTTAAGGAATATAAGAAAGGAAAAGTAAACCTTACAAAAGGTTTTGAATGCTTAAATTCAAGAGTTTCTCTCGCAGGTTATATGTGGACGTCAAATCAAAGGCTGGGTTAATTGTGCATTACTTGTCATTTCATAGATGAAAAGTGGAACCTGAATAAAAGGATAATTAAGTTCAGTCTGGTTGAGACGCCCCACGACAGAAAACCTATGTTGAGTGCAATGCTTAAGGGTATTAAAGATTGACATATTGAACACAAGTTATTTTCTATTTCATTGGAGAATGCCTCCGTAAATAATTGTTTTATGAGTAGTCTGCAAAAAAAATTTGTTAGGAATAATTTGCTACCATGTAAAGGTGATCTCTTTCATTTTCGCTGTGGTGCACATATAATCAATCTTATAGTTCAAGACGGGCTTGATGCATTAAGTGGTGTAATTGATAAAATAAGGGAGAGCGTAAGATATGTTAGGAATTGGCAAGCTCACAAGCAACGATTTAAAGAAATGATTGATCAAGTGGGCTTACCTTGTATGAAGTATGCTAACTAGCTTTGCCATAGAAGAGGGCCCTCAAAGCTCTAGCCCGATACAACACTCAATATGTACATCTGCCTTCGGATAGTGAATGGAATTTGGCTAGGAAGCTTTGTTTCATGTTAAAAACATTCCTTACTACCAAAGAAGTTATTTAAGGTTCAAAATATCCAACGGCCCATAAATACTTTCATCAATTTTGGGAGGTTAAGAAACTATTGGAGTTGTAGTCCTTGAATTCACACCCTGTCATTGTAGAAATGATGTATCAAATGAAAGAAAAGTTAGACAAATACTGGAAGATATTATTCTTGAAAATTTGCACACCTGTGGTTCTTGACCCTATATTTAAATTGCGCTTTCTTGAGTATCGTTTGAGGCAAGGTTTTGAGAAGACAGTACCTGATATATTCCTTGAGAAGGTTGACAGTACAGTTCGACGCCTATTTGCTAAATATTCCTCAAAGATGGATAACATGATGGGTAACATGCCGGCAAGTCCAATCATTGACTTAACCGCTGATGGAAGTAGTCCTTGGCTTGATTGGGGGAACATGTCAGTGCAGAAAACAGTAGAAAAGCAAATGAGCTTGACAAATATCTAGAAGATGCAGTGGTATCTATTGGTGGTGATTTTGACATCTTACAATATTGAAAGATATTTTTCATCAAGCATCCTATAGTTGCTCAAATGGCACGTGATTTATTTGCAATTCCAGCATCAACTGCGCCATCGGAATCTGCATTTTTCACTGGATCAAGAGTTATAAGAGATTATAGAAGTAGTCTCACCAGCGAGACAGTTGAAACTTTGGGGTGTCTTGATGATTGGATTAGAGCAGAAGGTACTTATTTTTCCGTCATAATAATTTAACAATTTTGTAACCTCTGATATTATGAATAATTTTCTATTTTTTAACTCATTGTCTCTTATTATATTTGCTCAGATGCCACTATTTTAGATAGTACCGACAGTGATGAGGATGAAGATAACTACACTAGTACTGATGCTCTACTCTGTGACGGCCCATACGTGACTGAGATTTGTATGCCGTTACAATAAAGTCATCTTAAAGAGATCTTAAAAAAAGACCGATAAAAATATACTCACATAGACATGATAGATGTACATAAATCTAGAGTCCGTCGCAGATGATCCCTATCAGTGATGGACGTCATTCAAGGCCCGACAAAGATAACCAATGTTATCTTTGTCGGGCCCCAATAGAAGCCTGTCACCGATGATAACATCGGTGACGGGCTCGACCTTATGGCCCGATTGAGATAACAATTAGACCCGTCACCGATGAGTGTCATCGGTGATAGGCTATTCCTTTGGCCCGACAAAAATAACTGAAATATTTGTCACAGTTGCTAGGTCGTTGGCCGTAACAAATATTTATTGCAGGTTATAAATACCGTCATCACCTATTATATTGGTTATCCCACTGTTCACTATTTTGGTGGAAGGAGGAAAGGGACAAATTTTTTCTCTTTTTTCAAGAAATCAGAAAGTGCAAAAGTAATTAAAAAATAGTAGTCATTTCTCATAAATCTAGTAAATACTTACCTACAAAATGTTTATCTAATATTTTTCCACTTTTTTTGCAACTCAGCGATGGATCGAAGTTGGATGTATGGAAAAACTGTGCGACGTTATAACGAAGAGTATCGAAATGACGTGTTAAATTTTATAAACGTCGTGGAGGAGGATAGGAAAAGAAGAAAGAGCAATTACATGTGTTGTCCATGTGCAGATTGCAAAAATGAGAATATGTTTGGTAGTAGAGTGGACATACACGCTCATCTGATACAACGAGGATTCATGGAGCGTTACACATGTTGGGTGAAACATGGAGAACAAGAATCAGGCAGTGGTGTAGCTGCAGACAGAAGTGGTGCACAAAATCAGGAAGATGAATATGAACATAAAATGTTTGTACCTTCTCCATTGGGCGGTGAAATGGTTGATGTGGATCACGATCTGCTGCAAGACATGTTACATGACGTTGAGGACCCAGCCTACAACGACATAGATTTCATGAAGTTCAACAGGTTAGTTAGTGACTCAGAGAAGCCTCTATATGTCGGATGCAAGGCAAAACACATCAAATTATTACCTTGAAGCTAATTAAGCTGAAGGCAAGTAGTGGATGGACAGACAAGAGTTTTACAGAGCTTTTGGAAATTTTGAAGGCCATGCTTCCTGATGAGACCACATTGCCCGAGACGACATATGAAGCAAAACAGGTTTTGTGTCCTCTGGGGTTAGAGGTTCATAGAATTCACGCTTGTCCAAACGATTGCATATTGTACCACAAGCAATATGAGGACTTAGATGCTTGTCCTATCTGCAAGGCTTCTCGATACAAGAGAACAAAAATGCTGACGAAGGAAAGATGTCAAAGCTAGGTGGTCCGACGAAGATTGTATGGTATCTACCTATTATTGATCGTTTCAAGAGAATCTTTGCCAACCCCAAAGAAGCAGAGTTAGTACGTTGGCATGCCACATAGAGAATGAATGATGGTATGCTAAGACACCCTGCAGATTCAATTCAATGGAGGAATATCGATTGAAGACACCCAGAATTCACAGCCGACCCTAGAAACATGAGAATATGTTTGTGTATGGATGGCCTGAATCCTTTCGGAGACATTAGCAGTTCTCATAACACTTGGCCAGTTTTAATTGCAAACTATAACCTATCGCCATGGTTATGCTTTAAAAGAAAATACATTATGCTATGCTTGTTAATCCAAGGACCGAAACAACCCGGCAATGATATTGATGTGTTCTTAGAGCCTATTATCGATGATCTTGAGATTCTCTAGAAAGAAGGTGTGGAAACTTCAGATGCGTATGCCCAGGAGAACTTCAAACTACACATTCTATTGTTCTGTACCATTAATTATCCCGCATTTGACAATCTTTCTGGATAAACTGTGAAAGATGGTTTACATGAGTCATAGGAGATGGCTTCCGCTTCATCACACATTTATTTAGAAGAAAAAAAGAAACTTTTCAATAGTAAGAGAGAACTTCATCTTGCACCTAAGGATTTGTCCAGAGATGAGGTCCATTACATGGTCAAGGACATAACTAATGAGTTTGGGAAGAAAAGAATGTAGTAAGGCAATGGACAAGGGTATGTGAGAAAAAATTCATATTTTGGCAACGACCTTACTAGAAAGATATCGAGGTCCATCATTGCATTGATCTGATGCACGTAGAAAATAATGTGTGTGAGAGTTTGGTTGGGCTATTGCTGAATATTCCCGGGAAGATAAAGAATGGGTTGAACGCGCACCTTGATCTACACGAGATGAATATTCGCAGTGAACTCCTGCCTGTAACAAATGCAAAGACTGGGAGAGTTTACCTTCCTCCAGCTTGCCACACCTTGTCAAAGGATAAGAAGATTGCAATGTTATCATGCCTAAAAGATATCAAAGTTCCATCAGGCTATTTAGCGAGGATATGTAAGTACGTCAAATTGGACGACCTAAAACTGGTTGGAATGAAGTCTCACGATTGCCACGTGCTCATCACACAGATCTTGCCAATTGCTATCGAAGGCATTCTACCACCCAAAGTCCGCCACACGATCCAACGTCTGTGTGCCTTCTTCAATACAATATGTCAGAAGGTTATAGATCCCGAAGATCTAGATGGATTGCAGACCGATATTGTCAATGCCCTCTATCACATGGAGATGTTTCTTCCTCTGTCTTTCTTTGATATTGTGATTCATCTCCCTGTTCATCTTGTGAAGCAAACAAAACTATGTGGCCCAGCTTTTCTAAGATAAATGTATCCGTTTGAGAGGCACATGGGAGTTCTAAAGTCTTACTTGAGAAACATAGCAAAACTGGAAGGGAGCATAATTGAAGGTTACACGACCGAGGAGGTTATAGAGTTTTGAATCGATTATATGTCCGAGGTCGATCCTATCGGAGTACCAGCGTCTCGTCACGAAGGAATGTTGTCAGACATTGGCACAATAGGCAGGAAAAAAATTATGCCCGATCGAGCCTCCTATTCGCAGGCTTATTTCACTGTGCTCCAACATATGACAAAAGTTGCCCCATACTTTGAGGAACATTTAGCGAAAATCCGACAAAAAAACTTGGGGCGATAGGATATGTGGATTAATAGAGAATATAACTCCCGATTTAACGAATGGTTCAAGAATCGTATTACAATGTCGACGGATGTTTCAAATGAGACAGTACGGTTGTTGGGGATGGGATCGTGTTGGGAGATAGACACATGGCAAGGATACGATATTAATAGATACATGTTTTACACCATAAAACAAGATGAAAAAAGCACAGTGCAAAACAGCGGAGTCCATATAGATGCATTCCAGGATCAAGTTGGGTTGAACACGTACTACGGTCGCATTGAATAGATCTGGGAGCTGAACTACGTGAGATTCAAAGTCCCTTTGTTTCGATGTCGTTGGGTGAATATATGCACTGGTGTCAAAGTCAACAAGGAAGGCTTCACTTTAATAGATCTACCCAAGGTTGGATACGCCGATGAACCATTCATGCTTGCGAAACAGGTTGAGCAGATTTTCTACAAAAAAGACCCTGCAAACAAGAAGATGCACATCGTCAGGGATGGCAAGCACTAAATTGTCAGGGTTGACAATGTCGTCGACAAAGAAAAATACAACCAGAATCTTCATGTAAGACCTCACATCGACCTTGACGATGATCCCTAAGAGGATGTGGCATATGCTCGTTCAAATCATACAAAAGGCATAACCTTGTGACTCATGCGTTTGTACTTATTTATTTTGCTATTTCTTGTAATGAATGAACTATTTTGTATTAACAACTTTTTTGTGTAAATTATGTAGTTAATTTGGAGAATTATTTAGTGAATTAAATAAATTATTGAACTTTACTAAATTAAATAAATTTAGTGAATTATTGTACTTTACTGAATTATTTAGTGATTTATTGTATTGTACTAGATGGAAAATGGAAAAATTAATTTGTTTATACGTAAAAATGGAAAAATTATATCTGTGACAAGTCTTAATTAAAGCATGTAACGGATAAGATCATCGTTGACGGTCCTTAATTACACATAGTTAGAGATGATGTGAGTACCAAACGGGCTTAAACTTTAAGCCCGTCATGAATGATCTCATCGGTGACGGGCCTTGATTACATCCCGATAGAGATGATGTCAACATAAATTGGGCTTAAACTTTAAGCCCGTCAAGGATGATCTCATCGGTGACGGGCCTTAATTACATCCCGATAGAGATGATGTCAACATAAATTGGGCTTAAGTTTTAAGCCCATCATGGATGATCTCATCGGTGACGGACCTTAATTACATCCCAATAGAGATGAAGTTAGTACCAATCGGGCTTGAACTTTAAGCCCGTCATCGATGACCTCATCTCTATCGGGCTTAAACTTAAGCCCATCACGGATAGAATTTTTCCACCAGGCTTAGAATTTTTCCTAGGGCGCCGATTCAGATCTCATCTGTGATGGGCGTTAGGTTAAGCCCGATTGAGATGATATCATCTTTATCGGGCTTAAACTAGCCCATCACGGATGTGCTTCGAAATCTTTTAACAGAGCGCGTCGCTTAGAAATTTTTCTAAGTCCTCACTCACTAGTCTCTTGGAGCAGAACCCTAGCACCGCCGTCTCTCGGAGCCCGTCGTCGCCATCCCTCACGTCCTCCCGAGCCCGGTGCCGTCGTCCTTCCTTGCCGCCACTGAGCGCCGCCGTCCCTGAGCCGGACGTTGTCTTCTTCCCTCGCCACCACCTAGCATCGCCGTCCTCGAGCCCATCGTCGTCTTCATCCCTCGCTGCCATCGAGCCCGCCACCGTCTTCCTCCCTCATTGCTTCCGTTAATCTCCATCTCCCTCATGTGCAAAGTATTGAATGGTGTTGAATCTAAGATGCAGTCTCTTGAATGCCATGCCATGTAGATCAATCGGGTTGTATAATCGGGTTGAATATGAGATGGTGTGTATAATGATGTGTGTATAATGTTGGCACCAATATAATATTGTATAATTGGACTGTTATGTGTTGTATAATGTGTGTATAATAGGACTATTATAATGTTGTATAATGTGTGGCACCAATATTGGGACTGTTATGACTTTTGTGTATAACGGGAGTAGGACTGGTGGCACCAAGAATCTAGCTTTGTTTTTATATACTTTTGTACTGTTATAAAGTGTAATGCCTATACTTTTTGTGTATAAAAAAAGCTTGTGTGTTCAAAGAATCAAATATTCAAAAATTCAAAGTTGCAAAGATTCAAAAATAAATTCCAAAGATTCATTATATATTTCTCTTCCCTTTCAAAAATAATTTAAATATTCTTTCTCCTCTCTTTATCTTCCCTTTCTCCTCCTTTTCAAAAATAAATTCAAAGATTCAAAAAACTTTTCTCTAACATCTAGTGTTACAAGTTATTGAATTTCTCCCTCTCCTCTTCCTCCATCTTTCTTTCTTTCCAATCCTTCTTCTTGATTTAATTATTTTTTTCATTTTGTGAGGTTGTAAGCTATTTAGACGATGTCTCAGCACGACGCACCAATGTTGGCGACAACTAGTGGGTCCACAAGGACACGGGCACCTAGGAGCGTAAATAAAATCTCAAAGGAACGGTACACCATAACAGAGGTGGACCTCCTAGGAATGTCGTCCGCTCCCAAGAATGTGTGCAACAAGTTCATGTTCATCTGCGGGGTAATAGGAAGGCAGACCTTTAGTATCTTGAATGATCACATCAAGGACGTGCCGGACGTCGAGAAGGAAACTGCTTGGCTGAAGTTCAAGGAGAGCTTCGAATATCCTGCAGCCGAGGAGGACAGGCTAAAGCAGATGACTTTCAAGACGATGGGACACGCTTGGTAGAACTTTAAGTCCAAGCTAGTCACTGAGTACGTCCTCAACCCCAGCACCCCGGAGCCTTTCGGGAACTACTCCTACATCACGCAAGCCGTGTGGGAGGAGTTGTTCAAAAAGAAATCAATTATCAAATCCCGAGCCAGAAGCGAGGCTTATCGGGCACTCCAGGCTCAGAACTTGCACCCGCACCGGTTGGGGACCTGAGGATATGCCAGGAAGAGCTAACAATGGCAAAAAAGGATGAAGCAGCGGATGCATCGAACACACTGCCTCCATTTGCCGATATTCCTCACCCAAGGGCAAGGAGCTGGGCCAGGGCAAGGGCTGAGAAAAACAACGATGAAACAATCACCTTGCCAAATGCCCAAGATCAACAAGTTTATGAAAATACTGTAAGAGTCTCACCTTAATATGTTTATTTTCTTTACATCTATTGTTCTCTGAATTTATACCAAACCCACTTGTACTACAGAAAGTGTTGGTTGTCGTGAGACAGTCCTCCCAAGAGGTCTGCTCTTCTAGACGCGAGGATAACATCCTCACTCAAGCGTTGGGCACCGACGAACATCGTGGACGAACTAGGGGCATTGGCGCTACCGTCCCCTGGAAATATGGATTTCCAGAATACGCGGGGCAGTACAAGAAGCGGAGCCTCATGAAGACGGAGAAAGATGCACGCCTGACTGAGAGGTTACGGGAGCAGGTCAGAGCCAAATTGAGCTCTGAGTTTGACGAGAAGCTGGGCTAGGTGGAGGCACGGATCAGGGAACAGATCCGAGCCGAGCAGCAAACCGCCGTGGCCGTCGCTGCTCTGCACCAAGACAGTCCAACACAAAGGCGGAGCAGTTGCACGTCAACTGAGGCGATGGAAATTCACCACCAGTCCTAGCCGTCGTTGACCACAGAATGGTAAAACTCTCGGCCACAATGCGTAACAGTCTTAACAAATCCTTATATTATATAACATTCTAAAATTATGGATGAATCTATCGTAGGAACCGACTAACTGTGTGCTAATAGTTATGGTGATGCTGACCTTCACGGTTCCGGTGACTGAGGGAGTTACCTTTAAGCTGACTGGCCGGCCAGACGAAAGTGCAAGTGGACACAGTGAAGAACGAATACACCCATTTGCCACTGCAGCATCCACCAAATTATGAGATCCTAACCCTAGGAGTTGCACGTGAATGTTTTATCTAATGGCCCAAGGAGCTCATTGAAATCAAGTTGACTCCGAGGTCAGCCACTGCACCGAGCACTCGGTCGCTGCCCCAACCGGCACCTGCTCCTTCAGCCCCTCCAGCTCCCACACATGTTCCACAAGTTGACATGGAGGCCGATAGCACGGCGATCATTAATCCCCCACCGCTGAAGAAATCAAGGAAGACATGTTCCTCTCCTCCGCAGATAACTATTGAAAAACCTGCGGTAAGGGGGAGAGGAAGAGTGAAAGACAAGGCAACCCTCGCATCTAGCTCCGAAGAAGCTAGAGATGGGCAAAAGCGTTGCTCCAGCGTCGTTCCAACTAGGCATGCCGTTGGTTAGAGACGACGCCCTAGGAATTATGGGCAACGCTTGCAAGGAGCTCCACTGCTACTTCATGGAGAAATCAAACACAAGGAGGATGAACAGGGAGAGTGACATCATAGGCCATCACGATTGACAACCATTTGTTGGGCCAAAAAATTATATTGTCTTAGACTTCAAGGATCTGTTCGACCTCTTCAAACTACGAGCGGTGGATATAAGTCACTTAAGTGCTACTCCTTGTAAGTATTCTTGCATTTTCAATTTTGGTAACAACAATCCTTATAACACGCTTATAAGACAGTTTCTCTTGTGTGTAGGTATAGTTGGAACTGGTGTCAGAGAAATGCACCGGAAGTGGCCTTCCTAGATCCACAAATAGTCATGGTCACCAATCATTAAACCGACCGGAAGGCCATGATATACTACATTTTTGACACCTCGTGGACCCGCCAAGACAAGGAGTACATTATGTGCGCCTATAATCAATAGTAAGCGTGTACCCTAAATATATGCAATTGCATGACACGTATTGCTTTAGTATTTAACTTTCACTATATTAATGCCACAGTGCCTATTGGATCCTTCTGGTCATTACGCCAAAGTGGAGTACATGTCACTACATGAACTCCAAAGTCAGTAAGGCCTATGGCTGGACCCCGATCCAAGAAGCAATCAATGAAGCGTGGCGGCCATATGTGGAGAAAGGAGGCCTGCATAACAAAGGACAAAAAAGCCTCATCCACAAAATTGACTTCCCAGTTAAACAACAAATTGGCGACCAATGTGGATTCCATGTGTGCCACAACATGCGAATTGAAGGAATATGCGGAGGCTACGATAGCATAAAACAAAATTTTCTACCATGCAATCCAGGAAATCTTGAAAGTAAGGGTCAATAGATCGTTACCAATTGGTGCGCAGTGCAGCGAAAATAGCCGATCTGTTGCTAGCTGACCTCGGACAAACCTTGCCGACCTCGAAATAGACTTTGCCGACCTTGGAACACTCCCAGCCGACCTCGCCGACCCTGGGTCTGAATCGCCCGACCCCGCCGACCCCGGTTCGTCTCGCCCACCGATCTCCCGACCGCCCAACCTATTCGTCGAATTAGATTCGACTAGTTGGATCTCGAGGAAATTCAATGCCGCCGACTTACACCGCAACGTAGCGATGTCTCTACTAGTATCTAGGGAGAGAGCTCCGAACACCTGTGTGCTAGCACAAGATGCATGGCTAGGGTTTCGGCTCAGACGTGGGAGGGTTTTCGTGGAGAAGATTGATCCGGTTATGAAGTTGCGCATATCAGACCTCCACCCCTCGTCCCCTTTATATAGAGTTGCCGACTAGGCCTAAAGGCCCATCGAGACTCTATATCCGGTTGGATCTCTATACGATTGAGCCATATCCGAGTGAAAGTCAAATGCATGTTCTTTCCCGTTAAGTGTGTGACCCAATAGGTTCGTGTACAATTGGCCCCGGCCCGAAACCACCCTTTCGGCCGGCTTGTCAACGGCGGCCCCTAGTAGAACATATTGACACCAAAATATACACAAAGATCATATTAGCTAAACCTGTAATGTGTTCATCAATCCCTTTGCCTCACGATATCAATTAAGCTATAGGCAAGACTCGTGTCATCCTATCAATAGCTTAATCATTCACTCGATCTTGTATTGGATTATTTATCTGTTAATTGACTCCTCAATCAACTTGGCATGGCCATGCACTTCCATAATCTATTACATCGAGGGGCCTAGAGATATCTATCCCATAGGACGGGCAAATTTCATCTTGATCATTCACATCCCACTACATGTTTCGTAGCAAACCCGAAGACTACTTTTATGATTATCCATTTACGAAATAGCATTTGGTAGTCCCTAAGTAAGCTACTACACATGTTGGAATCCATGATGATCTCAGGTCTAAGGACTTTGCACGAACACTACTTGAGACGAACTAATGGCATATTAATTCCCTGTGGTGTCGCAATGTGGGTCTATCCGACAATGTGTTCTCTAACACATGTTCATGTTTATTGATTTGGTATCTCCATACCATAATCTATGAGACATCATCATCAATCAAAAACATACTGATCTTAGAATCATATTTGTTCCTTAAATATGATATATGATCAGGGATCATTTAGAAATAGATTCATACATAAAGAGTCTTATAAATAAGTCGCATACTTATTGATCAATACAAGACTTCTATTTCATGGAACGGAATAACACTTTATTCATTGATACATAAACATTGACCATGATATCCAACATTTCCATGTTGCCTCTACAGCATATAACTAACAGTCTCCCACTTGTACTAGAGTCAATCATGTAAGTATCTAATACTCATTGCTCTAGTATGTGCCTCATGTTTTGGCTGAGGGAGCGATTTTGAAAATGGATTGGTAATATTT
Organism: Oryza australiensis; assembly: GCA_019925245.2. Lineage (NCBI taxonomy): Eukaryota > Viridiplantae > Streptophyta > Magnoliopsida > Poales > Poaceae > Oryza > Oryza australiensis. The sequence continues at coordinate 548,597 of JAIFGZ020000032.1, read as the reverse complement.
AGATCCGTGTGCACTTTGCATATCTTTACATCACCTCTGTCCATTATCTCGCAGATGAGATGATATCACCGAAGAATGTGTTTGGATTTTTGATGTAACCTAGGCTCCTTAGCCTGCGCAATGGTGCCACGATTATCACAATAGAGGGACATTGGTCCAGTAGCATTAGTACACCCAGCTCAGAAATAAATTTGTTGATCCAAACAGCCTCCTTTGCAGCTTCAGAAGTAGTGATGTACTCGACCTCCGTTGTAGAATCAACAACAGTGTCCTGCTTGGAAGTCTTCCAGCTGGTTGCGCCTCCATTTAGACAGAACATGAACCCGTATTGCGATCTATAGTCATCTTTGTCTGTTTGAAAGCTAACATCAGTGTAATCACTTACAATGAGCTCTTCTTCACCTCCATAGACTAGGAACATTTCCTTAGTTCTTCTCAAGTACTTAAGAATATTGTTTACGGTGATCCAGTGACCTTCACCTAGATCTGATTGGTATCTACTGATAGCACTCAAAGCGTACGAGACATCTGGACGTGTATAAAGCATAGCATACATGATGGATCCAATTGCCGAAGCATATTGAACCATATTCATCTTACTCCGCTCATCAGGTATCCTAGGACACTGATCCTTGCTGAGATTAATGCCATGCGACATTGGCAAGAAACCTTTCTTGGAATCATGCATGTTGAACCTCTTCAACACTTTGTCAATGTATGTACTTTGGTTCAATCCAATTAGCCTCTTAGATCTATCTCTATAGATCCTTATACCCAGTATGTATGCTGCCTCCCCTAAGTCTTTCATGGAGAAACTGTTTTTCAATGAATACTTGATGGATTCTAGCATAGGGATATCATTTCCAATCAACAATATGTCATCCACATATAAGATTAGAAACACAATTGCCCTCCCACTAACCTTCTTGTAAACACAGCCTCCTCTTTATTTTTGGTGAAACCAAACCCTTTGATTACTTCATCAAAACGAATATTCCAACTCGAAGATGCTTGCTTCAATCCATAAATGGATTTATGTAGCTTGCATATCTTTCCAGGCGATTGCGGATCGACAAAACCTTCAGGCTGTATCATATACACATCCTCGCTTAGGTTTCCATTTAGGAAGGCCATTTTGACATCCATCTGCCATATCTCATAATCAAAATATGCAGCAATCGCTAGGATAATCCGAATAGACTTTAGCATTGTGACGGGCGAGAAGATTTCATCATAATCAACACCTTGAATCTGTTTAAAACCTTTCGTCACCAATCGCGCCTTATAGATGTGAACATTTCCATCCATGCCTACCTTTTTCTTAAAAGCCCATTTGCATTCAATGGTTTTGACACCATCAGGTGGATCAACCAAGTTCCAAACTTGATTATCATACATGGATTCTATTTCGGATTTCATGGCTCCAAGCCATTTGTTCAAATCTGGTCCCACCATCGCTTCCGCATAAGTCTTAGGTTCATCGTTGTCTAACAACAATATATCAAGTTGTTTCACAACTGTGTACCTTTCAGGCGCACGACATGATCTTTCGGACCTCCGTGGGGCTAGTGTATCTAAAATAGGTGGTACAACATCTTGTCCCTCCTATTGTGGTGTAGTGGTGGCCGAAACACTTTCTGGTGTTTCTTTAATTTTTTCAAGATGCACCATGCTCCCACTAACCTTTCTTGAAAGAAACTCTTTCTCCAAGAAAACACCATGTCGGGCGACAAACACTTTGTCTTGTTACTTATTATAAAAATAATATCCTTTTGTCTCCTTAGGGTACCCCACAAGGAAGGATTTGTCAGATTTGGGTGTAAGCTTGTCGGATTGTAAATGCTTTACATAAGCTTCACGTCCCCAAATTCTAAGAAAAGACAATTTAGGGGGCCGCCCTGTCCATATCTGATATGGCGTCCTTTCCACCAACTTAGATGGAACTCTATTTAGTGTGAACGCAGTTGTTTCAAGAGCATATCCCTAGAAGGATTGTGGAAGATCACATTGGTTCATCATGGACCGCACCATGTCCAACAAGGTGCGATTTCTCCGTTCTGACACCCTGTTCCATTGAAGTGTTCCTAGCGGAGTCAACTGTGGAACAATTTCACAATCTTTTAGATGATTACAAAATTCTTGGCTTAAGTATTCACCACCATGATCTGATCGTAGAAACTTAATTGTTTTCCCTAAATGATTCTGTACTTCATTCTGGAATTCTTTGAACTTTTCAAAGGATTCAGACTTATGCCTCATTAAGTAGATATAACCATATCTACTAAAGTCATTGGTAAAAGTAATGAAGTACTGAAAACCACCTCTGACCGTTGAACTCATTGGTCCACATACATCAATATATACAAGTGCCAACAAGTCACTTGCTCTCTCACTGTGACCCATGAAAGGTGTCTTTATCATCTTACCAAGTAAACAAGATTCGCATGTCTCAAATGATTCAAAATCAAAGGAGTGTAGCAGACCATCTTTATGGAGCTTCTCCATGCGTTTCTCATTTATACGGCTTAGGCGACAATGCCAAATAAATGTGGGGTTTATGTCATTTGGGAATTGCCTCTCTGTATTAATGTTATAAAAGGGAGACGCCTCAAGATCCAAAACATATAATTCATTCACCAATGGAGTAAGAAAATAGAACATATCTCTAAGATAAATTGAACAACCATTGTCCACTGATATAAAATCATAACCTTCCGCTTGAAAACATGAAGCAGAAATTACGTTTTGACATAGAGTTGGAACACAATAACAATTATTTAATTCCAAAACTAATCCTGAAGGTAAGTGAAGTGACATAGTGCCGACGGCAACTGTAGCAACATTTGCTACATTGCCAACCCGCAGGTTCACCTCGCCCCTTCTCAAGCTTCTACTTCTTCTCATTCCCTGCAACGATTTACATATATGAGCTACTAATCCAGTATCAAATACCCAAGAGTCAGTAGATAAAGTAGCAAGATTGATTTCTATAACATTTATACCTGAAACAGAAGTCACACTTTGCTTCTTTTTGAGATCTTTCATGTACTTCTTGCAGTTTCTTTTCTAGTGACCTGTCTCCTTGCAATAAAAGCAAACGACATCTGATGCCGTCGACCCCTTCTTGCATTTCTTTGCTTTGGAGGCACTCGTGATCTCATCAGGAGTTAACTTCCTTTTTGTGCAAAGTTTCTTGACAGGAGGTTTGAACTTAGCTTTCTGCATCATCATCACATGATGATCGTTTTTTGGGATACTCTCCTCAGCCGTCTTTAGCATCCCATGCAATTTGGCCAAGGTCTTATCCATGTTGTTCATGTGATAATTTTATATGAATGGCTCAAAGATCAGAGGGAGCGAATGGAGAACCACATCTGTAGCCAACTCTTGGCTAAGAGGAAAACCAACCTTTTCCAGACTCTCGATGTAGCCAATCATCTTTATCACGTGTGGACTGACGGGATTCCTCTCTACAAGTCTGCACGCAAACAAGGACTTTGAAGTGTTGAACCTCTCGGCCCTAGCTTGGTTCTCAAACATGCCACATAGACCCTCAATAATACTGTGAGCATCACTGCTCTTCATTAGCATGAGACATTGTGGCAAGCATGAGACAGTTTATATCTAGGGAATCATTAGTGTGCTTCTCATAAGCCCTCCATGCAGCAGCATTAGCATTATTAGGCAAATCATCAGGATAAGGAACTTCAATAACATACTCCTTTCGCTCTTGCTTGAGAACAATTCTCAAGTTTCGGTACCAATCCATAAAGTTTGTTCCATTCAACTTTTTTTTCTCAAGTATAGATCGCAAATTAAAAGATCTGGGTGCAGTATTAGCTGCCATAATCTACAACAGAAATCATATGCAAAGTTTAGCACAATGTTTATGCGTTGTCTTTTTTAAACAATTAAAAAAAGATGCCCACTACGTGTTTTAAGCCTTCCCTCAAGGCTACGTATTGGGTCAAGATCCACATGTTTATTAATTTCTAGTGAGCTTTGGCATCACTGCTAGAAGATTAATGAGATGGGTAAGCAACTCCTTTCTAATCACATCCCTATGTGACTCTTATTCGTTGGGTGGCATCACCATGCCCTGGCGCCAACCTATGCCCCAAGGCCCATAACTGTTTTGATAGTTTTGTTAAGTAAACGAAATGCTCTTGCATGCATATGTCTGACATATACCCCATCGTGTAATGATAGACAATGGCACTCTGCTTTGGCAAACCCACCAATAGACGATCACAACGGTGATAGGTGCAACATTTGAAAGAGCATCATTATTACTTAATTTTGTGAAGGATACTATCCTATCAAACAAACATATCTCATATATGAAAGCAAGAAGAATAGCAATTAATAATGAAATAGTATGGTCCTTTCACATGGTGATCTCCATCTTCATCACAGTTGTCCCGAGTGTCGAATGCTTGATTTCTTCAAACTAAGCTACTATTATAGAAGCTATAAACAGAAGATTACATCGACACGCAGGTCGTGAAAGAATATTACATGCATTTCACGTATGAAAGAATATTACAGGCATCACATGCATCTTATGCATATAATAGGGCCATACCATCTCAAAACATTCTCTACAAAAACAAGTTAGACATAGAACGTTTTGTACCTATCGTAGAGATATGATACCGAGATGACATAAAAGGGGGTACACACACGGCGGTCCCGCTACACTATCAAGGGACATGGTTTGCATAGGCGCAATGCAGTAGTCATGGTCGGACTTCTAAATAGCTTTGGCATAATCACATTATACCGTTCCGAGATACTCTCAGGGAACGCCATCCCGAATCCGACCCATACTCATCCCGAGTACTATAGATATCGCGTCGACATAATCATATTATGTCGATCCGAGACAATCTCAAGGAACACAATTTCCATCTACTCTCCTCAACCGACCCCGTATACTCATTGATCTAATCAACCCATGTGCTTAAAACTTGTTCCAGATCCAATCTAAAACCCAAACTACGCAAGTCTAGCTCTGATACCACTGAAGGAATACATGGAGGCTACGATAGCATAAAACAAAATTTTCTACCACGCATTCCAGGAAATCTTGCAAGTAAGGGTCAATAGATCGTTATCAATTGGCACACAATGCAGCGGAAATAGCCAACCTGTTGCTAGCCAACCTCGGACAAACCTTGCCGACCTTGGAACAGCCTTTGCCGACCTCGGAACACTCCCAGCCGACCTCGCTGACCTCGGGTCCGAATCGCCCGACCCCACTGACCCCCGTTCGTCTCACTTGTTGTAATGTCCCGCCCCGCAGGGCCAGGCCCGCTTACACCTGGCAGCTCTCTAGGACCTTAGACTGTCCTCATAGACCAACACCAGTCTTTTCTACGCACCCGGGAAGAACTTCTCGGTCAGTCACCCATCTCTAAATTGCTCCGCTCCGGGACAAGCACGCTTAACCTCGAAGTTATTTGGAGATGAGCTTCTGAAAAAGAAGTTGCAACTTGTTGGTAAATGTATGCCTATCAATCCTATTAAGCCCTAGGCCAGGATGTCATATACACCCCCTCAAGAGACCCGACGTCCTCGTCGGTCAACCCCAGGCCAGGAACGTTCCCTCTTAGCCACGTCCATGCATCCAATGCTGGCGCATGTATCATGTCGTGTCCCCACAGGGCCCACGCTCCATGCTCAATGCCCGCACAACTGACCCGCATGCGCCCATGAAACCACGAGAGTCGGCTCGAGAGACGCAAGGCGGAGACTGGCAGTGTCGACGCAAGGCAGAGACTGGTGGCATCGTGTGCGAGATGAGTGGAGAAAAGATCGATCAATCATCCTTCTCCTCATCCTCATGGGTTGACTATCTTAACTGGCTGCTGTTAGGCTGTGGGGGGTGCACTACATTAGGCTCAAATAGGCTGTTAGGCTGTTAGACTGGTTGACACATTGTTAACAACCAAATTTGGTAAGCAAATCCGTAGGTTTGAAGCAAAGATTGAAGTGGAATTGGAGAAACGCACGATCTGCGGAAACAGAGATTGCATCGACTGAGTTCGAATCGGCTACGGAGCCAGTCGACTGAGTCCGAGTCGGAACAGGATAGCCGATAGCCGATTCTGATTGAAGACCGAAGGAAAAGCCAATCACGAAGGAAAGCCTAAGAGATAATTATTGGATTTGGTTTCCAGAGTGCGTTGAAGATATTGCCATCTATGGATAAGGTCCTACAACGGCAACTGTATCTTTTAAGTTAGGATATTTTGTATAGTTTCCTTTATAGATAATGTCGATTTGTTTAGAGATTTAATCTGTAATAAGGATCGTGTCCGTTACGGATTCATTGTATATTCAAGTATAAATATGACCCGAGACCTTGTAAAAAATAACAACACACATCAATAATACTTTGGCGCTTCGCCAACCTTTCTTTTTTTACTTTTCATCGACGAGTTCTTGCTTTGTTCTTAGGCTACATCGACTTTGATCTCCAGGAAAGGTAATTTCTTGTTACAAGCGACTTGTGGTATGGAGGCCAGTGCTTTCATCATTATGATACTCTGATTTTGATGTTGCAAACTGCTTAATTTATCATATGTGATATATAATTTAAATCAATGCCTAGATCTGTCTTTCGATCGATTAGCATATCTTTCAAGAAAACAGCCGATGGAGCTAGATCTAGAGGTTGATTCAAATTATATAGCGTATCTACCATCTCGAGGAACTCTCATTAGCCTATATGGATCCTATGCTTCTTTTGGTACTTAATGTTGCATCTAATCGACCTATTAAGTCGCCTTTAGAATTATGTAGATCCATTCGGTTCAATGTTTATTATTAGAGATAGTACCGGGCTTTCAGTCGGTCTTACCTATTCTAATCATCTTTCATGTATTATTACCGTTAGATGTATTAGAACTGTCTTTTATATTAAGATCTCAATCTACTTAAATGTATTAAGCTCAGTATCAATCTGTTAGGTTATACCAACAGTCGATTGATCTCAGTTTAGCGTATTTAGTTCAGATTAATATCTTTTTTATAAAACATATCGGAGTACTAGCCGATTTATATTAGATCTACGACATCGGCTAAGACTATGAATGTGTATAATTATTATTCTAATGTGCTTTTGAACACAAGTGGTTTATACTGTCTCGGTATACTACCGATCTATCCCAATCACTTGGTCTAAATGCACTTTGGGATAACAATTATATGTTTATTGATATCTATAGCCGATCGAGTAGGATCTAACCTTAACCAAATGCATATTCTTTGTTTTCTTGTTGCATACAGGATCAAACCAACTGGCACGCCCGCTGAATCACCAGAGGCGACCAATTTGGATCTGCACTGGAGCTGAGCAGATCTCCCAGGCCAGCGCGTGGGAAAAATTCTCATTAACACGCTTTTGGCATGCCCAGTGGGACCCCAACATCCGAACCTAGCACAATGGTGAACGTGTCATTGGCCGATCTCGACCAGGACAACGTCATTCCAGTAACTATGGACAAGCTGTCGGCTGAACACCAGGCCGACTACTAGCAGATGGTGAAACGATTGCAGGCACATTATTTGCAATCTTTCGCCCAGACTAGGTCTAGGTCGATCATCCAGAAATACAAGTTTGCGATTCCCGAGGACTTTGATGCCTCCTCCAGCGAGGACAAGAAAGGGAAGAAGAAGATGGAGGACATCAAGCAGGAGCAGGACGATTCGGAGATGCACACACTCCAAGACCAGATCGACTCGGCTATCTACCACGCGCTTATCAACCAATCAGGCGTACTAGTGAACTCATTGAATAATACGATAAGCACCGTGGTTGACTCGAAGATAGCTGAGCAGCTATCGAGGGGGCCGACTTATTTCCCTGACGGCCAGTTCCCAACTTACAGGACGCTGTCAACCCACGGTTTGCCGGTCCCTTCGCTCGGGCGGCCGATTCCTCCGGGGAGCCCGATCCAGCCGAATGCACGAGTCATCGGCTACGCGCCGCATCCCAAGGTTACAGTTCGGCAACAGTCTCAACAGCAAGGCCTCGACATCCTAGTGACGACTCGGGAGCGGTGGAAGACATGTTCAACACCAATCGGCAATCCGTCATGCATAACGTGCCAATTGGTAACTATCTGCCGGATCCACCTCACAACTCGGGCGGCAATCGGCCTCTCCCCGAGCAAACACCACCATTTGCCTCTCGGCCGTTTCCTACTATGAACCGATTCTGATGTCGGTTCTCGGGAGGCAACTACGAGCAACACTATCGGCCTCGGACGCCACCAATGCGGTGTCGGCAAGGGCCCGTCCACCACGAGCAATACGAGCCAATACCACAAATGCAAGAAAACAAGCCTTGGGCTGATTTGATCATAGATGTTATGCGTGATCAATTCGGCCTCAAGCCGAAGGACTCCGACAACATGTACCAGTACCCATACCCAGAATATTTCGAGAGGGTGCCCTTGCCAAGCCGATACAAGGTGCCAGATTTTTCAAAGTTCTCTGGGCAGGACAACATCTCGACATACGAACATGTCAGCCGATTCTTAGCCCAGTGTGGAGAAGCATCGGCCACCGACGCGCTCAGAGTACGCTTGTTCCCACTGTCTCTCTCGGGATCGGCCTTTACGTGATTTTCACCCCTGCCTTATAATTCGGTCCAGAGCTGGGCTGATCTCGAGAAGCAATTCCACAGCTATTGCTACTCCGGCACACACGAGATGAAGTTGTTGGACCTGACCAATATCAAGCAAAAGCACGAGGAATTAGTTCAAGATTACATCCAGCGATTCAGAGACACGAGGAATCGTTGTTACAGCCTGGTACTGTCGGACTCCCAGGTAGCCGATTTAGCCTTTCATGGCCTTTTGGCCCCTATCCGTGAGAGGTTTTTGGCTCAAGATTTTGAAAGCTTGGCCCATTTGGCTCAAAAGGTGACGGCCCACGAACAACGGTTTCATGACGAAGAAGGCCTTCAAGAAGTCACCCACATCGCCTGCGCAACGGACTCAGACTCAAGTGACAGCGACGTGGAAGTGGCAGCAGCCGAATGGACCAGGAATAAGAAGGCTATAACTTGCCAATGGCTGAAGAAATCGACTAAGGAAGAAAAATATGACTTTGACATAACTAAAGCTGATAGGATCTTTGATTTGCTGCTGAGGGAGAAACAAATATAGCTTCCGACCAACCACGTCATCCCATCGACCGAGGAGCTCAAAAAGAAGAAATATTGCAAGTGGCACAAAACCAACTCCCACAGCACGAACGACTTCAAGGTCTTTCGCCAACATATTCAGTCGGCCATCGAGGCGGGGAAGATCAAGTTCGAGGAATCGGCTAAGCCGATGAAAGTTGATGGATCGAGGAATCGGCTAAGCCGATGAAAGTTGATGGCAATCCCTTCCCTGTCAACAAGGTCCAAGCCTGCCAAAGGCGAGCTGATTGATAGTACAACATGGCGCACGACTCAGCCAAATCCCAACAAATAACCATGGCCGACTCGGACCAACAAGAGCCGATTGCGATGAATGCTACGCCAATCAACATGGTCTACACTAGTGGCCGATCAGCCGATCGACACCTCAGGCAGGCAGACAGCCGACTGCGGTTCCAGCTCAGGGTTCAAGAAGAAGAGGACCGACGCGGCAAGTCGTACCAGAGAGCGTCACATCGGCTAGGAGTGGCATACTTTCACCGCCATGATGGCTGTGATCCACATTGGCGTTGCGAGTTCTTTCGATTCTGTTGGGAATCGGGAATGAGGCTACCCACCCTCGAGAACTGCCCGGCCTGCAACGAGTACAGGGAGGACAAATAAAGAAATCCACCGATGGAGAGCTCTAGCCGATTTGTCCCCCGAGCCGTTCAACTTAACCAGTGGAAGCTTTCCGTTCACGATCGGCTCAGACCAATCCACCAGGACTTTTTCCAAGAAGAGGACGAAGAGGAGGCTGAAGAAGAACAATCGACAAACCCCCAGTGGTGTCCTTCGGACCTGTTCACCAAAATTTAGAAAAGGAAAATTCACAGGCTGAAAAGCGAAGGACGGGATGAAGAAGTCCAGCGGATGATTCAACGTCAACAACGTCGGCGGGGAAGGAAACGGTGGCGTGTCAAGAAACAGCAGCCCCGGTCGATGAGAGCCCACGACAAGGCCAAAAGGACGGCAAAAGGCAAAGGAGTAGCCTCTGCATCGGTCAATATGGTGTTCATATTGCCAGCCAAATTCGAGGCTGTCGAGGCTGATGCAGACACCATTGAAGACACCTTGGCCAAGCTAGTACTGTCCCCAGAGCATGCCATCTTTGAGAAACCCGAGGGGACAAAAAATCAGCACTTGAAGCCCCTGTACATCAAAGGATTCGTCAATGGGAAGCCGATGTCAAAGATGCTAGTCGATGGAGGGGCCGCCGTCAATCTCATGCCCTATGCAACCTTCAGAAAGCTGGGCAAGGGAGCCGATGACTTGATCAAGACCAATATGGTGCTCAAGGACTTCGGCGGCAACCCATCGGAGGCCAAGGGAGTTTTAAACATCGAGCTGACCGTCGGCAGCAAAACCATGCCCACAACGGTTTTCGTCATCGACGGGAAGGGATCATACAGCCTACTGCTTGGAAGGGATTGGATCCACGCCAACTGCTGCATCCCTTTCACAATGCATCAAAGCTTAATCCAATGGCAAGGCGATAAGGTAGAAATCGTGCCAGCCGATAGGTCAGTCAACGTCGCTAACACTGACTTAACTTTATGGGAAGTCGACGGCATTGATTGCCTGTCTAGCAAAGTTTGGCAGGCCAATTTTCTGAAGGTGTCCGATTCTGACATGCAGCCAATTGGAGACGAAGAGCCTCAACTATTACTTTGAGGGCATCATAGAGGGCTCGAGTGTCTACAACAAGGACACCATGGATGACATCGATGACAAACTAGGGCAAGGTTTTATGTCGGCCGACGATTTGGAAGAAGTGGATATAGGTCTAGGAGATAGGCCTAGGCCGACATACATTAGCAAAAATTTGTCTTCTCATTTTAGGACCAAGCTTATTGATTTATTGAAGAAATATAAAGATTGCTTTGCTTGGGAGTATTTTGGGTCTTAGCCAATCTATTGTTGAACATCGGCTCCCTATTAAGCCTGGATATCGGCAGTACAAACAGCCTCCTAGGAGGTTTAAAGCTGATATGTATGATGCGATTAAGGCCAAAATCACTCGGCTATATGATGCTGGCTTTATTCGGCCCTGCCGATACGCCGAATGGGTTTCAAACATAGTTCCAGTGGTGAAGAAGAATGGCAAACTTAGGGTATACATCGACTTCAGAGATTTGAACAAGGCTACGCCTATAGACGAGTACCCCATGCCGATAGCCGATTTGCTAGTGGATGCCGCCTCGGCCACAAAATTATAAGTTTTATGGACGACAATGCTGGTTACAACCAGATCTTTATGGCCGAGGAAAACATTAACGAGACAGCTTTCAGGTGCCCAGGAGCAATCGGCTTATACGAGTGGGTCGTCATGACTTTTGGCTTGAAGAATGCTGGAGCTACATATCAGAGGACCATAAATTACATCTTTCATGACTTGATCGGCTTCCTAGTGGACATCTATATTGATGATGTCGTTGTCAAATCCAAGGAGGTGGAAGACCACATAGCCGATTTAAGAAAGGTACTGGAGAGGACAAGGAAATATGGCCTGAATATGAACCCTACAAAGTACGCATTTGGCGTGTTGGCTGGCCAGTTCTTGGGATTTCTTGTTCGTGAGAGGGGAATCGAGGTCACCCAGAGAAGCATCAATGCTATCAAGACTATTCAACCTCCAAAGAACAAGAAGGAATTATAGTCTTTGATCAGCAAAATCAACTTCATCAGGCACTTTATATCCAATATGTCAGGGAAGATGGAGATCGAGAAGGCTGCAAAGAACATAAATGTTAGTACGAGTCGGCCAATGCAAGCATCAGTAAAAAAATAAAGGAAGGGATCAGTTCAGAAATTACTGGTGAAGTTGGACGGGGAGGTCGGCTTGCTAATCTCTTGAACTACAGAGGGGATTTGATCAGGGTTTGAATGATTATAATTTAAAGGCCAAATTAGAGAAAATAAGATGCTTACCGATCGCTTCGGAGCAGGAGGGCTTGGTGGAATTGGATCATCGTCGGCGGGCTAACGGAGTTATGGTTGGAGCTACTTGATTCGGCCGCTTCTTTCACAGCTTCTGAGATCTCTTCATCCACGACTTCTTTGTGAAGGGCTTCGTCGATGTTGGGGTCAAGAGCTATCGGCTGGTGCAGTCGACTCCTTCACGGGGGCAGCCGATGGTCCCGTAGTCGATGGGGCAGCCCTTTTTTCCTTGACACAGCTTGGCGGGTTTGGTCGTGCATTAAAGTCTTTAGTTTCGGTGCGTCCCAGCCGATGGCCGACGGAGCGTATCTACATCCGTTCGCAAGAACACCCAGGCGGTATTGAATGGCAATGCCAGAGTTACTCACCGTGGGGGGGTCCGAGTCCGTCATCTGCAAAAGGAAAAAAATGTTTGAAGTGTTAGCACAAGACGACAGCCGACTGATCAAAAACAAAAAGATGCTTAAAGACGGGAATGCTTACAGAAGGGATTTCATCTGGCAGGAGGGTGGTGAGGTACATGGAGACGCGTTGATGGAAGATGCGTTGCTTGATTTCCACCCACCACCTGTCATAAGCCGCGCTCCTCTTGTGGGCCAACTCTAAGTTCCCGATGCTGTCGAGGGGTGGGCCCTCTATTTCCATTAGTTTATTCATCATCAGACTTGAGTCGACTACCCCTCGGGTCTCTATCTTATCGGCATAATAGCAGCCGATCGGTAGCTGTCCGAGCCCAAACCGTCTTCCAGCCGACATTGGGTAGTAAAATTCATAAGTCTTTATTACATTGTGGCCTTGATGTACCCAGTTGGCAAGATGCTTGGAATGAGTGCTATGGTGAAGATTTCTCTGCACTTGGGATATTTGTCTGAGTTGATCTCATCCAAGTTTAAATCAATCAGCAACTCGAATTCCATTCGGTCTTCATAGAAGAACCAAGTCCGATTGTTTTTGGCTAGGTCGTCATAGAAGGAGATGAACCACTCGGCCAACAGCTCACTCGATTGCCTTGATCCAGTATGAGTGGCTGCGGCTTCCCCGAATGACAGACATATCCTGGTAGCTACTTCATTTCCACCATCATCTTCAATCGGCTCCAGGAGGGGGAAGCGGCGTCGGCTAGTCTCGGTCGACTAGATACTTTTTGGATTAACAACACGAGCCAGAGTTGCAAAAGCCACCAAGGGCCTCCAGTGCTAATAGTGGCATCGACTATGATCTTGGACATGGCTTGGCTCAACATCTGATAAAGATAGCCGAGGAGGAATTTGCCTAAGGGGAGTTTTTTCTTGTCGACCAAGGCCTCGGCTAGTACTTGCCAGTTGGCTGTGGGGCCACAACTTGATCCGCAGAATATGAACTTCTCTAGCCACATCATCAATAAGGCAGCGTGTTCTCTGGCATTAATCGGCCTGGTTCCCATGTTCATGGCTACATATCCGTTCCAGCCCCCAATGACCTTGGTCTTAAAAGAAAATTGGCCCTTGTTGTCCAGTTGATTGGAGTTAGCCGATGACATGATGTCAAGACCCGTTAGCATAACAACATCGGCTAAAGTTGGGGTCACGGGACCTTGTTGGAAAAGAAAGGCATTCAGTGTGTTGTTCCAAAAATATGTGGCAGCCGACAATAATGGTTCGTCCTTGGGCATGTCGGCTATGGATAAAGCGAGGCATTGGGCTATTCCGATCTCTTCCCAGTGACTTTGTTTGCTAGCCTGCATCCTTTTGTACCATGACGACCATAACTTGTCAGTTGAAGGCCAAGATATAAAGGTGTTGTTCCAGTGGCCTAGGTTTGGGTTCCTCATTCGTAGGGCACTCTGTTGGTTTCGGCTATGATGAACTCGGTGGGATCCTTCTGCCGATAGGCCCTAAGTAGTATCTCGATCGCTAGCTAGGCATGAAATTGCTACTTGATGCGCGAGATGCTACAGTAAAAAAAGAGGTGGATTTCAGATTCGGAAAACCTAAAATTCAGATCTATGGCTAAAAGGCGGGAAAAGAAAAGGGTTGGCCGATTGGGCGTACCTCGGGGAACTCAACGGGTGGAGAGCTTGGTTGAGCGGTGGGGGTCGCCATTGCTGCAGATTGAGTCACCGGAGAGATGGGATCGCCGCAGTGGAGTCAGGGAAGCCGAAGAGGTCATCGGGGAGCTCGAGGACGTTTGCTAGTTTGTGGATCGTGTTGACAGCGTGAGTTTTTTGGCGCGGAGAGGCGTTATTTAAAGGGTTTTCATAACGACCACAACAAATTTGATCTACGGTTGTGCTGGAAGTAGGATTGGATAAAATCCGCAACATTATCAATGCCGCGGACTTGGGGGGCATGTGTTAAGACCAAATTTGGTAAGCAAATCCCCAGGTTTGAAGCAAAGATTGAAGCGGAATTAGAGAAACACACGATCTGCGGAAATAGAGATTGCATCGACTGAGTCCGTATCGGCTACGGAGCCAGTTGGCTGAGTCCGAGTCGGAACAGGATAGCTGATAGCCGATTGCGATTGAAGACTGAAGGAAAAGCCAATCCTGAAGGAAAGCTTAAGAGATAATTATTGGATTCGGTTTCCAGAGTGCGTTGAAGATATTGTCATCTACGGATAAGGTCCTACAACGACAACTGTATCTTTTAAGTTAGGATATTTTATATAGTTTTCTTTATAGATAATGTCAGTTTGTTTAGAGATTTAATCCGTAATAGGGATAGTGTCCGTTACGGATTCATTGTATATTTAGGTATAAATATGACCCGAGACCTTGCAAAAATAACGACACACATCAATACAACTTCAGCGCATCACCAACCTTTCTGTTTTTACTTTACATCGATGAGTTCTTGCTTTGTTCTTGGGCTGCATTGACTTCGATCTTCAGGAAAGGTAATTTCTTATTACAAGCGGCTTGTGGTATTGAGGCCAGTGCTTCCATCATTATGATACTCTGATTTTGATGTTGCAAACTACTTAATTTATCATATGTGATATATAATTTAGATCAATGTCTAGATCGGTCTTTCGATCGGCTAGCATATGTTTCAAGATAACAGCCGACGGAGCTAGATCTAGAGGTTGATTCAAATTATATAGCGTATCTACCATCTCTAGGAACTCTCATTAGCCTATATGGATCCTATGCTTCTTTTGGTACTTAACGCTGCATCTAATCGACCTATTAAGTCGCCTTTAGAATTATGTAGATCCATTCGGTTCAATGTTTATTATTAGAGATAGTACCGGGGTTTCAGCCAGTCTTACCTGTTCTAATAATCTTTTATTTATTATTGTTGTTAGATGTATTAGAACTGCCTTTTATATTAAGATCTCAATCTACTTAAATGTGTTAAGCTCAGTATCAATCTGTTAGGTTATACCAACAACCGATTGATCTTAGTTTAGTGCATTTAGTTCAGATTAATATCTTTTTATAAAATATATCGGAGTACTAGACGATTTACATTAGATCTGCGACATCGGCTAAGATTATGAATGTGTATAATTATTATTCTTGTGCTTTTGAACACAAGTGGTTTATACTGTCTCAGTATTACTACCGATCTATCCCAATCACTTGGTCTAAATGCACTTTGGGATAACAATTATATGTTTATTGATATCTATAGCTGATCGAGTAGGATCTAACCTTAACCAAATGCATATTCTTTGTTTTCTTGTTGATTACAGGATCAAACCAACTAGCACGCCCGCTCAATCAACAGAGGCGACCAATTTGGACCTGCACTGGAGCTAAGCTGATCTCCCAGGCCAGCGCGTGGGAAAAAATCTCATCAACACACATGCATACAAAAATGCATCGTCATGGCTTTTTTTGAAGTCCTCTAGAAACTAAAACTGATTCATCTTGTTTCTCTAAAACTGCAGAAAGCGAAGTGTTTAATTTTAGGTTTTAGTTCTCCGATCAGGCAGGGGAAGCTTGTGTGAGTTATAGCAGTTGTGGATGTTACTAAAAATGACCATAATAGGCAAATTTTGGAGTATAAGTCCTTAGATAATGCTCAGTTAAAGGATCTTGACTGCAATAATTACACATGGATTGTTCCGCTGCCTAGTCCTGCCACAATGGTAAGCATAGCTAGCTGAACTAGAAATGACGTTAGCAAAACACAAAGGTCAATGGAAGAACATCATCGAAGGATCTGTATACATGGAAAGAAAGACATTATAGTTTCTCCTCACATCATAGCACCAAACAAGATCAACAAACATACATTTCTATGTGCTTTCAAATTCAACTGGCATTAACGAATGTGGCCGAAAGAGAGTGATTTGTGAACATGTTTCATATGTGTCCTCAGACACAAAATTGCACGTTACTCATCCTCGCTCTCTGAACAGGTGGATGTAGTTTTTTTATATGAATCTGAACAGGTGGCATTCCGCTATTAACAAAGAGGTCGACCATGTCGTTGACCAGAGGATCATCCTCCAAGCATATGACTTCATTATCAGCTACAAAATAATGAAATGATTATGTGACAACAAAAAAGTATCCTTACATCCTGATTTAACAAATTTAACAAAGCTTATATTTGTTCCTCTCATTACTAAAAGCTGCTCTTAGGTCGGTACCGAACTACTATAAAATTTGTTCTGTTTTTCTCCTGTTTCTTTACATATTTTTCTATTGACTTTGATGTTAGCCCATTAGGTTGATTGATTTAATTAAAAGAATTACAATTTCCCTGATCATAGTATCATAGCCTGCATTCCAAAATGAGTTTCACCGTAAATCGACGAAGCAGATATATGAAGAAATAACCTAGTATGCATACCTTATAATCAGGATCACCTCCACGCATCTACTGTACAAAGGAAAATATGAACAGTTAATCTTATTTTGTTTATGGCACATAAAAGGTAGTAGAAAATACAAAATCTGCAGATTCAAGCATGACAGATAGTGGACATGCATCTTGCTTGTTCAAAACTATATTGAGGGTTACCCCATTTACAATAGAGCCACTCAAAATTAAATAAGGACATCGGAAATGAATTAATCATATATCTGCAATCATAAATACACGATTGGAGTCATAATCTATGCATAAATTACAGTGATGACATTCTCAAATCATGTAATACAAGCATTTTGAGGACTGGATAGTTGCAACATAAATGCAGAGCAAGATGGAGAAGAAAAATCAAGAATAAATAGTAAGTGAGGCCTACTTCAATATAATAGTTGAAAGGCAGTAATTGAAACCTACTATAGAGAGTAGTGAGATGAACAGCGAGATTTGTTAGTCCAGTACTCCAGTAGGACCATACTATATATATTTTGACAGAATGATATGTATTATGTTTATCCTTTCTATAATGGGGCTAATATACTATCTGTTTCTCGAAATAATCAATTATTATAAAGTTTCAGCAAGACAAAAAAGGAATGGTTGAAAGGCTTACCAACATAGATTAAACTATAACATCTCTATATACGATGTTTTTAGTGTTGTTTCCTGTGTCATCGGCTTCTTTTCTTGACTTGGATAGAACTGTTGTAGTCTCCCTTGATGCTCCCCTAGACAATGCAACATAGAGCTAACCATGCGAGAAGACAGGCTCAGGAAGGTAAACCCCAACATTTGGAATTGTTTGTCCTTGTGCTTTGTTGATTGTCATTGCAAAACTGAGCCGTATTGGAAACAGTTTTCTTTTCAACTTGAAAGGAAGTGAGAGATCTTTTGAGGGGCTCAAAGGGATCCTGGAAATAAACACCCTCATTCAAACATGCTGAGCACCAACAATCTCTGCATCGATCGCGTTATTTTGGAAAGCTCTGACTATTAGCCTTGTCCCATTACACAGACCATTGTGAGGATCAAGATTCCTTAGCAGAATCACATGACAGTTCACTTTCAACTTTAGTATATGTGGTGGTAGTCCATTTAGTGTCAGAGAATTAAGAAACTCATTGGGGTAATGTTTTCTCAAGTCATCCTCGACTGAATCGAAGCTGTAATAGATTCTATCCTGGCCCGAGAACCAGTCAATCGTCTTCTCATTCAGCTCATAGACGTACTCATTCTTTGTCACAAAGATAGCACGTGTGCTCATATAAGATGACGACATGGCGTTCGACTGAAGTGATGGGAAAACACCATCTATCAACATATTAAGAGATGCTTCCTTGTTAGTGTATGGAATAACTATGTCATCAGGGAGTCGTATGTAGTCATCCCCAATTGTTTTTTCTGTTCCATTACCAACTATTAGTAGAAAATCTGAGAACCATGGATCAGACTAGGCTCTCATATTCCTATTGAGGCGTATTTTCCTTATACCCTCCATAGGTGAGACCTTAGAATTGTTGCATCAATTATTTGTGCTCTGGTGCCAGCCTGACCACCGGCAACACGTGCCTAAAGTCTCCCCCAAACACCATAATCTTTCCACTAAACGGTAACGTGCAACCTGTGGCATCCTGTAGTGATCTATCTAGAGCCTCCACAGCTTGACGCTTGGTCATGGCAACCTCATCCCAAATTATCAACGATGACCATTGAAGCAACTCAGCAGTGCCGCTCTGTTTGCTGAAACTACACATGCTGTTATCATCTAGATTAATTGGGATCTTGAACCGAGAGTGCGCGGTGTGCCCACCTGGCATAATTGATGCAACAATGCCCTATGTTGTTGTAGAAATGGCAATCAATCCCATTGATCGCACCTTAGCTAGCAAAGCTCTGTAGAGGTAAGTCTTGCCCGTTCCTCCTGGTCCGTCAATGAAGAAGACATTTCCAACGCCACTATCCACGTGAACCATGATCTCATCAAAGCCATACCATTGTTCGGGGTTCAATGAGTCATAAAGATCAAGGTGGCATTGCTCTACTTGTATAGACATTTCCTCCACTACCTTCCTGATTTCATGGTTATCCAAATCAAATGGTTGAACATACTCTGGAAGGCCATATGGACAGATATCTTTCCCCATGGAATGTACCAAGTCCCTTATGTCTCTAAGCACAAGTTGCTCAACTATGTGACAGTTTGGATGTTGTCTTTGGTAATCCTCAGACATTGAACCTAGATACTTGTCCCACATATCACGGATGTTGGTGGCTTCACAGAACACTATAATTGTTGCAAACAACCTTCGAAGTGCACATGGCATCCGAAAAAACGCTGCCTCTATCATGCAGTCATCAATGGTTCTGTCGGTTCATCCTGACTATTCTCCCGGTTCATCCTAAAATACTCTGTTAGCATGGTCCGTGATGCAGACTCACGTGCCACCACATCTTCCAGGTTATCTGCTCCCCTAAAAGCAACCATGTGCATGTTGGGCAAATGTAGTTGGAGCTGCAGCACGGGAGGAGAGACATCAAACAGATAAAAGTGATAGAGCCTCCACGCCGCCTCTGACGGCCCTACAAACCTCGCATCTCAAAACTGACAAATCTCATTCACCTCTACTTCTGTGCCGGTAGTGTCAACTGAGAAAGATATGCGATCATGGCCTTTGTAGATGTACTTGAACATGTACTTGACGGCCTTGATGCTAGAGCAGACCTCAACATTAATATGGCAATTAAATCTCATTAGAAGACCAGGGTTGTACGGTACTACCCATCTATTGTCCAAATCAGCTTTCCTAACCCTGACTCCTTTGCCATCGTCCCTCCTCCTGTAGATGGGATAGGAGTCACTTCCTTCTTGTGTTTGATTGCAAAATTGTCTTGGGTAATGAAACCTGCATTTCCTATCTACCATGCAACCACAATATTTCTTGAGTTCCCCACACGGTCCATGGAGCATGTGTTTGACAACCAACCTAAGCAACTCACTGTTAGTGATATGCCCTAGAGGCAACATGGAGATGTTGGATATCATGTCAATGTTTATGTATTTATGAATAAAGTGTTATTCAGTTCCATGAAATAGACATCTTGTATTGATCAATAAGTACGTGACTTATTTATGAGACTCGATATGTATGAATCTATTTCTAAACGATCCCTGATCATATGTCATATTGTTGGAACAAATATGATTCTAAGATCGGCATGTTTATTGATTGATGATCATGTCTCATAGGGTATGGAGATACCAAATCAATAAACATGGACACATGTGTTGGAGAACACATTGTTGGATAGACCCACCATGAGACACTACAGGAATCAATGTGCCATTAGTTGGTCTCAGGTAGTGTTGGTACAAAGTCCTTAGACCTGAGATCACCATAGATTCCAACATGTGTAGTAGCCTACTTTGGGACTACCAAACGCTATTCGTAATGCTGGATAGTTATAAAGGTAGTTTTCGGGTTTGCTATGAAACATGGAGTGGGATGTGAGTGATCAAGATGGAATTTGCCCCTCCTTTGGAGAGATATCTCTGGGCCCTCGAGGTAATGGATTATGGAAATGCATGGCCATGCTAAGTTGATTGAGGAGTCAATCAACGGACGGATAATCCAATACGGTTCGAGTGAATGGTTAAGCTATTGAAGGGATGGTACACATCTTGCCTATAGCTTAAGCGGTATCGTGAGGCAAAGGGATTTGTGTACACATTACAGGTTCGAGCCGATATTATTCTTGTATACTATGGTGTCAATATGTGCTGCTAGGCGCCGCCGTGACGGGTCGGCTGAGTTGGACTCGAGCCGACGATCGGCCAAGTTAGACTATAGCCAAAACCGAGTATACCTAAACCTACGGGTCGCACGCTTAAGGGGATAGAATAGATATTCGAGTTGGACTCGGATACGGCTCGATCAGATAGGGATCCGATCGGATAGAGTCCTATGGGCTTACGACGTATGGGCGGCCAACTCTATGAGATACGGATGAGATCCGATTCAAAATAGAGTCCTAATCGGCCACTAGTCCCAGTCGGCCAACTCTATATAAAGGAGGGAGGGGTGGAGAGGCGCTGACACGTCAATTGCATCGCGTGCAACGAAGTCGCCGAGATCAATCTCCACGGAAACCCTCCCCACTTTCGAGCCAAACCCTAGCCTTGCATCGCGTGCTAGCACACGGGTGTACGGCGTTCGTCCCCGGACGTGTGGATACCGGTAGAGTGCTTGCTACGTTGCGCGCGTGATCGGCTTGGATCGGCTGCAATCGGAGCGATCGGCGTGGTGGAATCGGCTGCGGTCGGGCGCATCGGAGCAAGGCATGAGAATGTGGCCGGACGACTCGAATCGGCTGATTGGCGAATCGGCATCTCCGGGAATCGGCTACATGTTTCGGATCGGATTACCACGATTGGCTATTCCTCTGCACTCTACTCCAATCGGTAACGATCTATCGGCCCTTACTTGCAAGTGTTCCTGGTTTGCGCGGTTAAAAGTTTTTGTTTTCGGCTAGCGTAGCCTCCGCGTAACCCTTCACTCACCATACTTAGCATCATCAGCAAGCTCAGCGCTGATTATCGCATCATATTGATCCGGTGATGTGAACTTGTGGCCAAACTTCATAATCAAAAGGAAATGCTCATGTGCGAGGCCCCTCTTTTGGAATTCAATGACATGCACATATGCTGTAACTTCTCCAAAATAATGCTCCTTAATGAGAAGATCTTTAATTTCCCTTAGTTTGGCTCTGAATACTCGGGCAACCAAGTCTGGCCTGTCCTGCGGGGTCTGTCCAGGAGGTAGCTCGGTAGTGATCTCCTCCCAGTATGGGTTGCATGTCATTATCAAAAATAGATCTGACTTTCCAAAGCACTACACTAAACACATTGCATCAAGAAATCTCCGCCGCATGTCACGGTCTCCACCAGTAAATGTAGCCGGGAGAACAATCCTCTTTCCTGCCATTGCTGCACGTGTCTCACCTGATGCAATAGTGTCAACAACCCCTTGGTAGAGGTCAGCGCGAATGAGATTCTGAGTCTCCTTTCTTAGGAAGAAATCCAATCTCATCCCTTTGATCTTGATGTACATGTCCACTATATATTGTTGGAAGAGTCTTCCTCCATAGAAAAGTACATTGGATTTCTTAGGACGCATCTGTAACTTGTAGCAATAATACTCCCAAGCCATGACATATGAACCAGAAGTGTTCTCATCGTCATCATCTATGACCAATATAAAGAAACAGTCAATCTTTGTCAAATATAAATTGTAAAGTACATATGCACACATCTTGTACCTTCTTCCAGTTGAACAGAATGGTCATCATTATGTTGGTTCTCATAGGGGTGCTCATTTAATGGTTCTTGATCATATGGAAGGAATTTGTTCCAACCAACCTCCCCATTCAGGAAAAACAATGGATAAGACAATGGATCATAGCAGCCAGTATACGCCTTGATATACCTTGGCTTGTTAGCTCTTCCATAAACAACAACACTTCGGTCAAAACAATTCCGTGGGTTATTCCCTTCCACCCATATAGCTGCTACTTGTGATGCTGTGGGAACATTGTACCTTCACTGATCAAGAACGATGCTTGTGTTAAGAGTAATTCTGTACTCATCAAGGTCAGGAACAGAACCCATCCTTCGTAACGTATGCACATATGGGTTACTTGTTAAAATTCTTAGAATCTTCCTGACAATATTTACGTCAAGATCAGGGGAGCGCCGAACCCTGTGTGCTAGATTTTCATCTGTATCATAAAAATATAGTTGGAGATGACGTGGTCCATTCCCACCAGGCTGTAGCTGATCAATACGATGATACATTTGGCCTTGAGCACGAAATGTATACACCCCTGATCTGCCATTGCAATACCATTGGTCAAGTGTAACACCCAAAGATGTGAAGGCAAAGTGGCTGTTGAAATAACGGATGTGCTCTCTAAAATATTTAGCATCATCATCTTGTTGGCTGGTAAACAATCTGCGCAACTCATCAGGTATATCATGTGTTGCTAGAACTATTTTT
Organism: Oryza australiensis; assembly: GCA_019925245.2. Classification (NCBI taxonomy): domain Eukaryota; kingdom Viridiplantae; phylum Streptophyta; class Magnoliopsida; order Poales; family Poaceae; genus Oryza; species Oryza australiensis. The sequence continues at coordinate 525,603 of JAIFGZ020000032.1, read as the reverse complement.
CCCTTCCTGCAACACCAGGAAGGACTCTCATACTGGAATCTCTTAGCCCCACAGTATTTGCAGTTCGGCACCCGTTTAAGCACAGATGGGCTGGCATGAAGGTTTTGATACATTTTGTCATTAGACAATGTCATGTCAATTTATGTGTTCAGTCATGGCCTCTCCTGGATACGCCACATACACTATATCTTCAAAAAGAAATGTAAAACTGCGTATTTAATTGACAATTATAATGATCACAACATATCTATCTATAGTAATATTACAATGGATTGAACAAAGACCTCGTCCTCTCGTCAAAAAGCTCTCGTCATCATCGTCGTCTTCTCCATCTCTAGCAATCATGGTTTCTGTTGTAGGAATATGACACATTGCAATCAAATTGTCAGCAATAACGGATGTGTGTGAACTTTGCATGGTTGTACGTGTGATAATGATCAGTATCTGTAATTGTGGCTTAAAAATCAATAACCATGTTGCTGTCCTCTGTGTTCTGAACCATAATTTCAGAAGGTTGAGCAATACATGTGTCATATATGTTCTCTGTAGACGGTAGGCATGTAGGTGTAACTACAGGTTGGGTAGGTTCAATTCCTGCTTCCAAAATGAGAGAATCATCATTGATTGCAACTGCATGATAATTTTATAAATTCCATGTGACATCCATCATTTACCTGAATCATCTATAAATGAGAGACAAGTAGGTGTAATTATAGGAGGTGGACTTTTCTTTCCTGCATGAAATTAATATATAGCAACAAAGCTATCTTTAGTCTAACACTATGTTTGTGAGATAATAATTTAAATACCATGGGTAGGTATAGGATCAGTACTCTTTTTTCGCTAGTAGTACTCTCGCATCTTTTGAAGCCTAGCTTCCTTGTCATCAACACTGAGGGCAGCATACCGCTCCCTAGCACGCTTCCGCGTAAGTTCAATTGGAGTTAAATTATTAATGTCGCCAAGTGTACCTGCAGAAACTTGTATAGAAATCATTCATGGTGTTTACACTAAGAATTGAGTACGCACTGTTTACACTAATATAAAGAAGGGATGAGATAGTTTAAATTGTGTTTGGAAGATGCTAATTATTATATCCCTCGTTTTAATGGTATGGAACCCAAAGAATAGTAAAAAATACAAAGCAGAAAATATGGTACCAAAGCAAGCTTTCATAGTAAGGCCAAGCAAATCGAACATACATTCAGAATCGCCACCAATGCACAACGCATCTAGCTGAGAATTTTGAAATGTTGCCCTACTTACAGTTCTAGACAACTAAGGTGTTGCTTTTATTCAATTCGACCTGCTGCAGTAGTTACACCTAAATTTAAATCCAAATAAACCCTACAAATCTTTATAAAACATCAATGAGGAGCCTCTCTAATGCTAGCCTCTGATATTACACACAACAGTTGTTCTGTACAAAATTATATAGGTGCAAATATAATAAAAAAATACAATCCTAGATAAAAAATACATTGAATGCCAAAACATGTAAACACAAAATAGAATAAATCTGGATATTGCATGGAACTTATTGTAAATACCTTCATCTCCACCTAATATATCTAGCATCTTGTTGTCTTATGGCGTGGGCTGATTCAAGTAGTTACTTACATGTTAGAAACAACAAAATTATCATACCTAACACAAGTGGTGTTGGAGTTGGAGCACTATAAGGAGGTGTCTGATATGTTTGTTTGGATTCCTCCTTCCTCTTTTTTCTGTATTCACAGTTTCTTTGGAGATAAGCATCCTTTTGCTTAGTGGTCAAGGAACTGTACCAGTTGTTTCTTCTCTTCCTTTTAAAGTTGATGGTCTTTGGATATGTTACTGTAGCAAGCGATGGTATTTCCCGAGCAGTTGTGGCTTCCGTAGCTACCCCGGTTGGTGACGACGATCACTGTTCAAGACATTGTTGTCCAGTGTAAATGGTAGGCGCCTAGGTGTAACAATGGCCTGGTGAGGTTGAATGGCTGCAGAAATAAACAAATAAATGTATGTTAGGCGCCTAGGTGTAACAATGGGCTGGTGAGGTTGAATGACTGTAGAAATAAACCAATAAATGTATGTTTCATGTAAATATAGGACAAAAATATTCACAACAAATCAGATAAGTGATGTCTAAACCTAGACATCCATGATCCCTAAAATTTCTGATTCTAAGCATACATAATTTGTGAACCTAGATGGACATGATCCCTGTATTTTCTGAACCTATGGTTTGCGAATATTTTTTTCTTTTAGGCAGCACTACAGGAGGCATAACTCTCCTTGTTGAAAGCAAACATTTTGGTGACAGAATATTTAACGAAGAAACATTTTACCTTTTGGTGTGACGGTTCCTGCACAGTTTTGGATTGCACCAAATGAAGGATAATTCTTGGTATCTCTTAGGGGAACCCTTGCTGTGACGATTGTAGAGGGCGTGCAGCCAATAGAAGAATTTGCATTTTCATCTTCAGACGTACAAATCATTGGCATTTATTCATCACGGTTGACCGTCATTAGTAGACTTGACTGGTGGTTAAGTTTGGACCCAATAGGTAGAACAAACGAGTGATCTATTGTACCTGATAGAGATGTAGTTGCCTCCTTCTTATGTTGTTTATACTCACGTTTCTTTTGAAGCCTAGCTTGTTTTTGCTCAGTAGAGAGTGAAGCATACCTCTCCCTTTCACGCTTTGTTCTAACCTCGGTAGTAGTTAAATCTGTTACATCGGTCAGTGTGCCACTTCCTAAAGCATGTGGCAGGGAAAAGTCAAATGAAATCATTATGTGATCAATAGCATGTTATGGCCAGAAAATATTGATTATAGCAAGGTAGTGAAAATATAACTTTGCAAAGAATAAATCTGACTATGTTGAAAAATCTAGCGTGCCCTTCACATCGTTTTTCATTGTATTAAGATGCTGGCTCGTATTTGCGTAGGGTTGTACCAACGTGCAAGTCACAAACTGAAACAACATAGAGCATATAGCATGTAAGTCACCGACTGAAATAGCATAAAGCATAAAGCATGTAACTTAGAAACTGAAATAACCTGGTTTAGAGGGAGGATTCAGTCTCTGCTGTATGGACAGGTCAGAGCCACCTTTTGACATAATTATAGGAGTATATGGGCCAATTTCCTGAAAGTGACAGTGGCTTGATTCATACTATGACCCTGTTTGTTTCAGCTTTCTAAGTAGCTTTCCAACTTACGCTCAGTGGAAAGCTAAAACAACGACCGACTTTAAAGAGTGGCTTTTGAAAAATTTGAAAAGCTAGTTTCGAGGAAATGAATGGAAAGCTAGAAAGCTGGCTAAAATGAGCTTTTGCTAGCTTTAGTGTCTGAAGATAAAAATTTATTGCAAAAGCTAATAGTAAAAGATCATGAGCTAGTAAACTAGCTTTTCAGAAAGCTAGCTTTCCAGAAAAGCTGGAAAACAGAAGCTCAAACAAACATAGCCTATGTTCGTCAGTTAAGGAAGCTAATTGGAGTTTGGTTTTTGTGTTAATCTAGAATGTGATGAACTTAGCATGGACTGAACGAGATGGCATACTCATAAAAAAATTTTAGCAACTTACCCATGTGAATAGTTGGCAAACCACTGGAATAACCTAAAAAGATCAGAACATATACATGTCTTTGAGCGAGCCGCTCCGATGGGCGCGCGGCGAGGAGGAGATGGCGGTCGGCTCCGGCGAAAGTGCGCGAGGAGGGGCCGGCGAGCCACGGTGGCGGGCGCGCGTGAGGACGCAAGGAGTCAACGGCGGCGCCCGACAGTCCAGCGGGCGTGTGCGAGGACGCGGCGAGCGGCTCCGGGCAGTCAAGCTGGCGCACGTGAGGAGGAGGTGGTGAGCGGCTCCGACGGACAGGCAAGAGGAAGTAACGACGGGCGCGAAGAGGGCCGACGAGCGCGTCGGTGGCGAGCGTCGGCGGCGGGCGCGCACGGAGGCGGCGGCCGAGGACGTGAGAAGGGTCGTCGAGTGACGGCGGCGGCACGCACGAGGAGATGGGCAGCGGAGGGCCGGGAGGGGCCGAGCGGCGTCGGCGGGCGCTCGCGAGGAGGCCAGCGGCGGAGGGCGCGAGGAGGGCCGACGAGCATCGACGATGGGCGCGCGAGGACGCTAGGAGTCTATGGCCGCGCCGGGCAGTCTAGCGCGCGGAGGAGGCGGTGGAGGGGCGCGCGTGGACGCTAGGAGCCGGCGGCCGTGCCCGCGATCCAGCGGGCATGGGCGCGGAGGAGGCAGCGAGCGGCTCCATCCTAGGGAGCTGGGGATAATTTTTTCTTTTTCTTTTTGACCGATCGTGATTTTTTACTAATCGCGGTAACCGAATTTGCTAATTGTAGGGATGGATCTAACTATTGATATAAGTCAATGGATGAATAGATCTAAGGGTTAAAAATGTTTGTTTAGATGAACCTGATATATTTTATATTAATATAGATGGACTCCCCCTTATCTCACAGACCCATAATCATGCTGGTTCTGGAATACAAATTTTTAGGTTGCCCCTCCTGTACAATTATGCTGGACACTATTTTTTCATCCTTGATCATCATTAAAAAAGACAAAAAAAACAATAAAACTTATCGATTAGGTGCTTGTGACGATCGCTTGCAAAAAATCTAACGGGCTATCCACATCTCGTTGTTCTACCTGCTGGGTTTAGCTGACCTGCCTATCAACCCACTACACACAAAGTACATAGCATTGCACACACAACACATATACACTTTCCCATTCTAACGCAACATGGAAGTGAATGAAAATTCTCAACAAATTTGAAATTGCGGAGCCTTGATATTTACACTAACAGAATAAGGATAACTCCAGTGTTATCAAATGACATTATGGCATACAGATTAGAAAGGACTAATTCCCATCCAACTTAAAAATACATATGACAAGTTCCCATCCTACTAAGATATTGTTCTATGATCTCCAGGCAATCAGTCAAGGGTAACACCATAAATTCTAGTATCAAATATCATAAGAACATGGACACTAATGACAGTCCCCAAGGTGAAGAAGGTCTCGAAATTCTGCAAGCTAAAAATAGAACATTAGTAGACAGTAGACTAGTATATAGCAGATACTAGGCCACTATATTTACGTACATGCTCAATGATCTACATAGCATGGAGACCACCCGAAGGAATTTAGCACTACAACATTCATTCTCATATCAATCGAGCGACAACTCTCATCTGTGTCGGATATAACGCCCGTCACGATGTAAAGGTCACTGTTATGAGAAGTCATCTCTATCGGACAAACGTCCGTCACCGATGCACTTATCTTTGTCTGGCCTAAACTACAGCCTGTCACCGATAATTTTGACCCAGAAGGCCAGTCAAACAAAGGCTCGTCAGCAATGAAACAATCTCAAATGGGTCCTAATTACTATTTGTCACGGATGACTAACATCTCAATCGGGCTTTAACTTAAGCCCATCACCAATGACCTATATCTTCATCGGGCTTAAGTTAGCTCGTCACCGATGAGTTTTTTTCAAAAAAATTATTCTGTTTTTTGGCTAGTCTCAAGCCTTTGCTAGCCATGTTCACTGCAAAAATGAGAGAAACAAATATTCACAAAAATCTGACATTCACATACGTCTGACATTCACATACATCTATTCACATGCACATCCATTTTTCACATATTTGACATTAACATCTTCTAGTGCTAAGAATCGAAACCTGCAAAACCGAGTTATAAATTAGAACAAAATTTTATTTATCATTAAAAGTATATATATAAACACATTTAACAAAATTGTAATTTAATAATATCATAACTGTTACATATTTACATGTCTTTGACATTAATTTTGAAATGTTCAAAAATGTTCATCATGTCACAGACTTTAACCCCGTATTTTAAACATTCCTTTGGGTTGGACTATGTCACGAACAATAAAGTCCGCTATCTCTCCTCTCTAATCCCCTCAAAGCTGATAGGCATAAACTTGGATATATTTTTATACATGTATATACTTCGAAATTAGTCGATCAATCTATATATATATATAATTTGAAGTAGTTAGTACATATCATAATTGAGATCAAAAACCTCAAATTCGACCAAAGTATTGAACTTTTTGTTGTACAAAATTCGTGTTAGTGATATGCCCTAGAGGCAACATGAAGATGTTTGATATCATGGTCAATGTTTATGTATCAATGAATAAAGTGTTATTCCGTTCCATGATATAGAAGTCTTATATTGATCAATAAGTACGTGACTTATTTATAAGACTCTTTATGTATGAATCTATTTCAAAATGATCTCTGATCATATATCATATCTATGGAACAAATATGATTTTAAGATCAGCATGTTTATTGATTGATGATCATGTCTCATAGATCATGGTATGGAGATACCAAATCAATAAACATGAACGTATGTTAGAGAACACATTGTCGGATAGACCCACATTGAGACACTACAGTGAATTAATGTGTTATTAGTTGGTCTCAAGTAGTGTTGGTGCAATGTCCTTAGACCTGAGATCATCATGGATTCCAACATATGTAGTAGCTTACGTAGGGACTACCAAACGCTATTCCGTAAATGGGTAGTCATAAAAGTAGTCTTCGGGTTTGCTACGAAACATGTAGTGGGATGTGAATGATCAAGATGAAATTTGTCCCTCCTATGGGAGAGATATCTCTGGGCCCCTCGATGTAATAGATTATGGAAGTGCATGGCCATGCCGAGTTGATTGAGGAGTCAATCAACAGATAAATAATCCAATACGAGATCCGTCGTCGTCAACGTCGTTGTCGTCCTCGCTAAAGAACGGCGGCGGAGTCACGGCTATGGCTAGCACGCACTCGGCGGGCTGTCTCGGCAGAGCTATGGCCAACCCACCGGCGGCGGCCAATCGTCCGGGGAGCCGGCGGCCCGGCATCGATCGCCAAGCGCAACATCAACCGGTCGGTGCATCAACCATGCATCACTCAATTAAGACAAGAAATAATGCTTCATATGCTTGTTTTTCAATCAATTTGATTTATTGTGGACAAAACCCTAAAATTGTTATTGACTTATTGTTTGTTATTTTTCATATTGTAGGGTTAGGAGTCCAATAGGTTTCAATTTGGGTTCTTGAGAATTAGAGTAAAACTACAATTTGGAGGCAAATTGTAAGTCACGTAAACTGTCATTCTATTTTTTAAACAGTTTGTCATTCTATTTTCATACGTGAATGAATGATAAAAAAATCGATACACATTTACAACTTCTAAAAATGCAAAGATAGAGCATGCTACTTGATTTTTTTGTTTCTTGTTAAGAGAAAACAAGGATGGTCGATATTAAACATTTGTTAGGAATAAATTGTTTAAGGCTTAAATTGTTAATTGACATAGATGCACTCTTTTGGGACCGGGAAAGAACCAGCGAGATATTACCCAATGCGAGATGTTGGCCGTCGATAACTCAATAATCACTTATCAACAAATTGAGTTGACAACAAACATCGTATGTCGGTGTTGATGAGAAATTTCTCTCATGCTTGCGGCGTGGGAGATCTGCTTAACTCCGGTGTAGGTCCTTCTCGGTTGCACTGTCTTTGTGCGGGCGTGCCGATTGATTTGATCTGTTAATCAACAAGAAAAACAAGAGAATATGCGTTAAGTGTTAGGTTAGATCCCCACCGGATCGGCTAAGGGAATCCATAAACATATATATGCTATTCTAAACTATATTTAAGCCAAGTGATGGAATGGATCGGCTATCTGAGACAAGACATCGGCGCTTAACCCAAATACGGTAAAGAATAATAAATATATGAATCAATAACCTAGTCGATACTGGAAAGCTAACAATGAATCGGTTAGTACTCCGATGAATCTTATAGAAAGATATCATTCTTGACACAGATGCATAGCCTGGAAATCGGCCATCGGCTGTCGATGGTAGGCCAATTTCGGCTAGCGACGTCCGACAAGAATGCGATCTTAACATAAGAGGCGATCCTAATATAAACCTAATAATAAATATATTAAAAGAAACATATCAGGGTAGATAAGGCCGGCTGAAACCCCGGCGCTGTCTCTAAATAATATAAATCTTAACCGAACAGATCATTGATAGTACTAAAAACGACTTAATAGTTCGAACCCGATGCAGCATTAAGTATAAAAAGAAAAACCTGATCTGTTGTAGCCGATTTATATCTCTTGAGACGGTGGATACCGCATATAAACTAGCCAACCTTTAGATCCAGCCCTATCGGCTGCATGTTCTTGATAGAACTAGCCAATGGCAGGATAGATCTAAGCATTGATCTAATTTATATGCACTATATGATAAATAGCGCAGTATAAACTCTTGATTCTAATGTGTCATTATGATGGAAGCACTAGAAACAACAGATCATAACACTAATGACAAGCATTTACCTACATCTGGGGATCGAAACGATGCAGCCCGTAGCCAAACAAAGTGCTCGTCTGAAGAAAAAGGGTTGGCGATGCACCGAAGGTTTGGTTGATTGTGATTTTTTTAGTAAAAGGTGGCGATGCGCTGAGGTTGTATTGATCGAGGGATATTTTACATGAACCCTGAGCTTACATATTTATACCCGTAGGGTGACAAAGATCCTAACAGATTACAAAACAAACTTTTATAAAGATAAACTAGGAAACTAACAATCTCTTCCTAATTAATAGATACACGTCGTATCCTCCCTGGACTCGGTTTCTTCTGGATAAGATCTTCTCAAACCGAATCTAACAAGAATCCGACTGCTGGAGATATGGATCCCCCATCGGCTGACGCAAAACTCTCAGCCGATTTTGCTTCGAGCCGATACTAATCCTTAGCCGATAAGGACTTCGGGGCTTACCAAATTTTGGCGTTAACAGTCAGAACACAAAAAACCAAAGAAGGCTCATGTAATTCAAATTATGCCGCAAAGTACTTATCTTTTCTTTAGAATTTATGGTGTCTTTTCTTTTGTTCAAATATGATTTATTTATGAAATCTTTCACTATAGATTATATTTGCAGCGAAGAAGATATTCAGATCCTAGGTTATGTGAGACAATTACCGAGAGACAAACGGTCGTCGACATCCGCGGTGCCTTTCTTTATAGATATGACATGAATTGTCTTTTTCATGACAATAGTTATGTTAATGGCGATGTAAGTATAATTATGTTTAGTACACATACCAAAACATGGCCAAAAATGATCTAATTGTTTTTTTCATAGGTTATAAATGGTTATATTCATTATATAAGGGAAGAAAAACATCTTATTAATAGAGATGGTGGAAAGGTATTTTTGGAGAACACTATTATTTCCAGCATTCTTAAAAGTGATGGTGCCTCACACTTAGGTCACAAAAATTATAAGGATGATACTGTTGTGACAAGAGTGGCCAATTATCTAGACAATGACATGGTAATGTCTATAATCCCTCATACATATCAACATTATTTTAGTGGAAAAAAATACTTAGAAGGAAGTGTGTGATGTAGCTATTCATCCCAATTAGCATACAAGAAATTCAGTGGTACCTAGCAGTTGTTAATGCCCATAAATGTGAGATACATGTACTCTACTCGCTAGAAATAATGGACTGTCGTGATCTCCATACAACCGTGAGTAACTATTAGTTTTTCAATTAATGTTTAATTGCTTATTATTAATATTACTATTATAATTGACCATTTAATTTTATATTTATATCATGGCAGCTAAGAGGACTGGATAGACATATCAGGTTTGCAACTCAACATAAAAATCTTAGCCAAGAAAAGTGGCAGAAGCTTGATTTTACAACATAGAAAAGTTTCTGAAGAAAATGCAAACTGATGGGTATGTTTCAACATATGCTTGTACAAATGACCATTTCTTTAACTAAATAAATGACTCAATGCAATTTTTTTCATCCTGTAATGAAGGTCATCCTGTGGTCTGTGGATGATAAACTACATGGAGTATTGGACAGGAACAATACTATCTGATAGAGTAACTCAGGTATTTCGTACAACATGTTCAATTATATAAATCATGAGAGCAATACATATTCTTTTTCTGCTACTATTTTGCAGGAAGATATATCAAATTTCAGGTTTAAGCTAGCTTCAATATTGTGGTAGTATATATGGAACCTGAACCAAAAATGAAGACCATGAGAGTCCAAGTGAAGTACAGATAGTTGAGACTCCAAATGATGTGCTAAAACCCTATGAAGTCTCGCATAGGATCGAATCAGATACATCTTTGTGTATTCTAGCCCCTAGAACAACATTAACAAACAGAAAAGAGTTGTTGGGTGAACTTTGCAAATATATCATGTCAATTGATTGTGCTGAATCTTTAGAGTAAGTCAGTTTTCCACTTATATTTATATGCATAGGAAATATTGATTACATATTATCTCACTTTAACTGATTGGTTGTTTGATTTTTATAGGAAAGAATGGATTCGGAGCATGAAACCATACCCAATTTCTTTGAGTCCCAGAAATCTTCAAGATATTCTAGATGTAAATAAGTCGATGGACAAAGGTTGCTTCAACATGGCTGTTCGGATGCTTACATGCAGCCCACTTATGTTGTTTCTAGATGATACAATCCATTACATGGACTTGCAACTCTCGGTAAGTTTATAGAACTACGTTGTAACTATATATCATGTCTCACTAAGCACAAATATTCCGAATAACAGTCCATATCTAATTTCCATTGTGACCCGCACCGCCATGCAAAACTTGATGTCAAACGGTTGGCAAAGCTGTTTGAATGCTGGCCTGGCATGGAGTACAACATATCAAACTGCAGCAAGGTAAGCTATGTTTGATTTGTCTTTTGGAGAATCTTTGTCTTCTTGAACCATATGTTGTGTTTGCTTTGCATGAAATCTCTTTTCAGATTCTATTGCCGCATTCTTTCCTCGGTCACTTCACATTATTCGTATTAGACATGAAGGCTAGAACTGTCTTTATATTGGACCCGCTACACATACTTGATTCATTTAAGGGTCCACATCCAAGCCTACACTATGTTCACAAGATAAACAATATAGCCATCAATGTTAAGCTCGCTATGGAAGAAGCCAATCCAACTTGGAATGATGACATTTATCTATGGAATCAAAAAATACCAAGAGATGTTCCAAAAACAAAAAATTGGTACTTGCTTACAACCTAAACACTAATTAGTTTGCTTTTCCCTGCATAAATGTAATAGTGTATTTTTGGTGTAGGGAAGTGACAGGTTTCTGTGTCCTCAACTTTATGTGCTCATGGGATGGTGCAAAATTAGCATCTATTTGCACTATGAGTACCTGTATTCATTTACTACTACTACTTAGCTAAAGTTAATGTATTCTGACAATGACCGAAATTAATATGTGTACAGGATGAAAATAAACTGCGGACTGGGGTTCTCATAGACATATTAAAGTGTAATGAAAATGAAGCCAAAGACAATATTCCCATAGACATACAAGATTCCGTTGCATGCTGTCGATGTGAAAAACACACACTACCCTGATAGATCTGCTTAACTCTAGTGCAGGACCTAAATCTTGCTTTTGGGTTTCAAAGGCATGCCAGTTGGTTTGATCCTGTAACCAACAAGAAACAAAGAAAGAAAACAAAGTTAAATCCATACACGATAGCCGATCGGCTAGTGGCTGATGACGTATCGTTCAATATTGAGTCGATGTTGTATGCATAGGATCGGCAATGGAGAACAAAGCAAAAGGAAAGTTAGATCTACTCGATCGGCTGTAGATATCAATAATACATAATCTACATATCAAAATATGTTTAAACAAAGTGATTGGGATAGATCGAACAGTGTACCGAGATAGTATAAATCACTTATGTCTAAAAGTACTTTAAGACAAAGACTATATGTATTTATAGCATAGCTGATATAATAAATGTAACATGTATCGGCTAATACCCTGATACCACTTTATATTAGGATATCAATATAGACTAAATGTATTAAACAAGAATCAATCAAGTGTTAAGATGACCTAACAGATTGATAACAAGCTTAATATATTTTACCACAATGAGATCTTAATATAAAGGGCAGATTTAGCATATCAAGTAAACATATAGAAAACAAGATAACTAAACCAGGTAAGATCGGCTGAAACCCCGAAACTATCTCTAAGAGCAATCGTAAAACTAGATATTATGATTCTAGATAATACTTAATAGGTCGGACTTAACCAATGCAGCACTGAGTATAAAGAGAAGCATAAGGTCTAAACAAATCGATGAAAGCCTTTCGAGATGGTGAATATACTATATAACCTAGGTCAACGTTGACATCTAACCCTATCAACTATTGTCCAGTAACAGATGCTTGCCGATTGGGGTTAGATAGCAATATTGACTTAGATTATATAGTATATATGATAACTCGACGATTTACATAAACAAGATTAGAGTGTCATAAAGATGTAAACACTAATCCCGAGAACGCAAGCCGCCATAACAAGTTTTACCTCTTGTCGGAGATCAAACCCGACGCAACCCAACTCGAAAGCAAAAACTCGTCGAAACAAAAGAAAATAGAAAAGGTGGCGATGCGTCGAAGGTGTTATTGAACTGATTGTTGTTTGATTACACAGTCTTGGGATATATTTATTCCCAAATACATAATATGTCCTTGTCGGACACGACTCTTAACTCTATTACAACTCAAAATACGAACAAGTCCCTTAGGCGGACTCTTACCGGCACAATCTATAAGGAAATTACTTAAAATAACCTAATTAATAGATACAATTGCCTTTTTTGGACTCTATCCATATATGGCAATCCTCATGAAGCACATCAATCTGATCTGACGATGATTCCAATGTCATCTTACCGGAATCGGCTACATCGGTTTACCTTGTTCAACTCGATATCAGCCGATGAACACCTTAGCTGATTCAGCTTGCAACTAGTGCGTACTCTGTTTCTGGGAATTACGATTTCCTCCATATCGGCTTCGGCCTTAACTCTAAGTCCGATGCATGATTTACCAAATTTGGTCGTTAACACATGCCCCCAAGTCCGCTATATTTATAATGTTGCGGATTTGCCTAATCTTGTCTCCAGGAAAATCTAGGGGGCTTTCCATTCCGATCGTTACCGCACCTCTTTAAATAATAACCACCGCTTTGAAGTTTTTCACGTCGTTACTTCCATTTTCACTGTTTTAGTCATAGTTGTCCCCAACTTTATCGGCAATCTCCTAAAAAACCCTCGGCAAACCCGCAGGCGATCTCCTTGCGGCGGCGATTCCATCTCCGGCGATGTCGACCTCTGCCAATCCTTCTGGTGCCCCATTGGCTGAATTCCCCGAGGTAAACCCTATCGGCTATAACTTCTTTTCTTGCTACAGATTGATTTTCCTCTTCGTAATTCGCTTTTCTCTACTGTAGCATCTTTCCAAACAAGTTGCAATTCCTAGTCTGGTTCATTCAAACCAATTTTTCCTGGGACCAATCGGCAACACAGACCCTACTGAGTTTATCAACGCCGAGACCAATAGGGTTCCCTTCAGGTTGACAAACCCTAGCTTAGCTCATTGGGCTAGAACCTTCAAATCTTGGCCATCTACTAACAAAACCTGGCATGGATTGGTACAATTAGAATATTGGCTAGCAAGCAGACCCATTGGGAAGAACTTGGAATAGCACAATGCCTAGCTCTGACTATAGCAGATATGACCAAGGATGAACCCATGCTATCGACCGCAAGTTACTTTAGGTCCAACGCCCTGAATGCCTTCTTGTTTAATCAAGGACCAATGACATCAACTCTTCTGGACATAGTCATGATCACAGGCTTGGATATCACCTCGTCGGCTAACCCAGTTAACTTGAATACCAAGAACCAATTTTCTTTCAAAACCCGATCCATCGGTGGTTGGAACAGATTTATCACTGAGAACATGGGAACTGGTCCAGTAACCCCTAAAGAACATGTAGCTTTTCTATTGATGTGGTTGGAGAAATTCTTGTTCTGTGGTCCGAGTTGTGGCCCTACCACCAATTGGCAACATGTGGCTGAAGCCCTAGTAGATAAGAAGCAATTTCCTTTGGGCAAGTATTTGCTAGGATATCTCTACCAAACCTTGAACTCTGCATCAGCTCGGATTGCCACAAACTCTGCCATCAGCACTGGTGGCCCCTGGTGGTTCTTGCAGACCTGGCTCAACATGCACACCCTCAAAGCTGCCAAGAGACCAGCATTAGCAGAATCCGATTTTCCATCAACACAGCCGACCACAGACGATGATGGCAATGAGGTTAAAACTCGTCGATGCATGTCCTTTGGAGAGGCATTATCTTCATATACTGGATCAAAGCTATCAGCTGATCTCTTCAAAATGGTTTGGCAACTTGTATGATGGATTTCCAAAAGATTCGAGAATTTGGTTTGCTTATGAATATTCTGAAGACTTTGAGCTCCCAGCCAATTTCAGATTTGACGAAATCAACTCTGAAAAATTTGAAAAGTCCAGAGAAGTTTTTATAACTGCCATATCCCCTTGCCTACTCCCTGTCGACATCCATCAAGACAGAAATGTGTAAGTCTCATATGAGTTTTATCATTTGACAAGTGCTGCTAGACAACTGGGAATGGGTCAGCTACCAATCGGCTTATATTTCGTGGACAAGATCCAAACCAGAGGAGAAATCACCTCGGCCCTCATGATTGACAGGCTGCTGAGTATTCCAGGACCTCCACTAGGCAGCATTGACAACATCGAGTTAGCCCTAGTGAGGAGTACAACTTTTAACCGATGGTGGACAGAATGGAAGAAACATCTTTTTCATCAATCAGCTTCAATGTATTTGACTACTATTTATCCAGAATATTCCACAAGTAAGCATTCTTCCTTTTGTCAGATTCTTCATTGCCAGTTAACACCTTTCAATATTTGACCATTTCTTTTTCCTTATTTACAAACCACAGACTCCTCACCTCCTCATGCCAGTCAAAGTGTAGAAATTATCTGTTATGCTGCAGGAATTCTTCCAAATGGTGGTGGATTAGCTCCTTCCATAATCGGCTATAATGCCCCCAAGACAACTTCCTTACTTCATGGCCAAATTCGCAAACCAATCCCTTCTGAAGCTAGTAGAAGAAAAAGAGTCACACAATCGGCTGCTGAACCATTGGCTGCAAAGAAGAAGACCTTAAAGAGACAAAAAACTACTGCAGCCAATGATCTGCCAAGTTTAGATCCGGATGTAGAAGAATTTTTAGATCAAGAAGAAATGGAAGAATCCATCGATGATGCTGCTGCCGATGTGAGCGAAATAAGAAAAACCCGCAAACACCACCAGCCGATGTACCCCCCTCAAAAGACTCCACAATGCCAAACTCGTCTTCCTTCGGTATGTATTTTCTGGAGTTTAATTCCTTTAAATATTCATATTCCAATTCTGACTAAACTCTTTTAGTTGCAGAAAAAGAAACTGGCTACCAAGAAGAAACCAGCACCACCTCCATCGGTAACTCTGAACTCAAAGTTCTTCTTAACTCTCAATCAACCGATGCTGAACCAAACCTGTCTTTCTTTTTATTAAGCCTCCTCGCTCTCCAACACCTGCCCGCCATGAATCCAGCGAACACACTCCATCGGCTGTGGGCAGCCAACATGTTATAGAAAAAGAATCAGCTCCCGTCATCCCTGTAAGTAATTCTTCTAAAATTCCATGTCGGTTGTTCTCAGTTTTTCAATACTTAACAATCTCAACATTCTCTTTCAGGTTCTAGCCAATATGTTCTCTTTTGACATATGGCAGTTCATGAATGAAGAAGAAGAAACTACAAGCAAAGCCCTAGCTCTCCTTGCAAATGATCTGAAAGCCAGGCTGTTAGATATTGCACACCAACTGGAGAGCTCTTTGGATACCTTGGTCGTTGATTGTGGGCCGATTAGAGCAAGGTTTGGTGAAATCCAAGACCAAATCCCAGAAGACCTAGCCAATATCATCCCTCAAGCGGTATTTCTTGATTGATACTGATTCAAACTGGAGAAGGCAAAGCAAAGAATTGCCGATCGGCGAGAAAGAAAAGATCTTGAAGCCACTATTCAAGCTAATCGACTGTCAATCAACGCAGACAAGGCCAAACTTGACGAGATGATCGCTGGTTCAAGCTCCACTCATGCCAACATTGATCGGCTGAAAAATCGCAAGGCAGAGCTACTAGCCGAACTAGAGAAGTGCAATACCAAATTAGCATCAGAAGAGCAAAAGCTTGTCGATTTCCCAGGGCCATCGAAGAGCAAAGATCCAAGTTAAAGACATCTGTTAAACATCTGTCGGATCCAACTAAGTCTCTAAAGATAATCCCAGGAACTGATGCAACTGATGCCCAAGCCATTGCTGAAGTAGAACAAATTAGGCAAAGGGCCATATCGGCTATAAACAGACTTGTATCTGGATGGACCGATTTTTTAATAGGAGCTTGAAACATTTGTGAACTTTTGTGAACATCCGTAATACAATTTCTGTGAATATTGTTCTTTTAGTCCACATATTTTTGTATGCATGTATACCCCCCTAATTTTACAATGCCAAACAAACATTGATAAAATTATAGCTTGACTAAGGGCGATATCACAAATACCGGCCATCACACATCGGCATAACACAACCGATTATGATAAGTTAAAAAGACTAAGAGCAATATAACTTAGATCGGCCATCTAAAGGCGATGTTAGCACATCGGCTACTATTTATCGGCATAACACAGCCGAATCATTAATTGATCCAAACACTTGGATAATATTTCTTCAAATATTTCCCATTGAGAGCTCTTCTAAAAACTTCTCCATCAAGACCTTGCAACATATAAACTTCCATAGAAACAGACTTGTAGATCCAAAAAGGCCCTTCCCAATTCGGTGAAGTTCCAATCGGCAGAATCAATTTCCAAACCAACTCGCCCTCTGAAAAAGATTTCAGAACAACTTTCTTATTATAATGATGAGAAATTCTCTCCTTATCTCTTGTTATTTTCTCCAAAGCACGCATCCTAGATTGAACCAACTCTTTCGATTCACCTACCATGAGATTATGATAATCATCGGCTGTCAACTCATCTTGTAAATCAATCCTCCTTGAGCCGATGACACTTTCCCATGGTAATACAGCTTCATGCCCATAAACAAGCTTGTAAGGAGGAACTTGGATCAATCCATGACAAGCCATCCGATAAGACCACAATGCTTCAGCCAGTCGGTGATGCCATTGCTTTGGAAATTCAGAAATCTTTCTCTTAATCAACTTAATCAAACTCTTGTTAGATGATTCTACCTGCCCATTGGCTTGTGCATAATATGGTGAAGAATTCAACAACTTAATCCCCATGCTTTCTACAAATTGGACAAACTCATCTGATACAAAGATAGATCCCTAATCGGGTATAACAGTCTGAGGAACACCAAATCGGTATATAATATTCTCTTTAACAAACTGAATTGCATCCCCAGAATCAACCTTATTCAATGGTATTGCCTCCACCCATTTTGTAAAATAATCGGTTACCACCAATATAAACTTATGTCCTTTGCTTGAAGGTGGATTGATCTGGCCGATTATATCAATGTCTCAACCTCTAAACGGCCATGGCTTGATTATAGGATTCATAGCCGATGCTGGTGCTCTTTGAACTGCTCCAAACTTCTGTCAATCTTGACAACCTTTATAATATCTGAAACAATCTTCCAACATCGTCAGCCAAAAATACCCAGCTCTCCGAAGCAACCACTTCATCTTATGGGCCAATTGATGAGTACCACATATATCTTCTATACTTATCCCATCACAACCTTTGCTTGATCGGCACTCAAACACTTTAGCAACACCCCATCAATCGTCCGATAATATAGCTTATCATTCAACAAGACATATCTCAAAGCTTTATATCGCAATTTTCTTGAAGCCGATAGAGAGGGATTCTTCAAATAATTAAATACATCATACCTCCAATCATCGGCTGCGACTGTAGCAATTTCTACCTGTCACATACTCAAATTCTAGGATTAAAGAATTTTTGTCAAAACCAAATAAAAATAGGGTTTCTCAATTTTGCAAACCAACAATTTCCATTTTAACTTAGGAGAAGCATTTCAACCAAGTTGCATGATTTAAAATTCTAGAACAAATTTAAACTTTTTCATTTTTGACTTAGAGTGTAGAAACAATCATAGAGGTGTACGAAAGTATGTGCATACAAGAAGTATTTTGAAAATGAGTCCTTTGTGCTATTGAATCTTTGGACTTGCATTTCATATTAGGACTCATAAGCATAACCCTGAAGAGTAAAAAATTTGCTAAACAAACATACACCTAATTTTGGGTGCTAGCATGTAAACATAAAAATATAATTCAAAGTTCACCTCCTCAGCTCAAGAAGAGGTTTAATATGAACCCAAAGATTATAATGGGTGCATGCACATAAGGTAGACCCCTAAACCTAGAAAGGTTTCCCTATAAATTAAACCATATAGGATAAAACCATAGAAAAATTCATGAAAGTGCCAAATATTATGATCAACTCAACTATAATTTTTGAACAATTTAATGGTTAAGTTTGGTACCCCAAACAAATTGGACAAGATAGTCGAATACCAGACAAATTAAAACCCTTTATCGGCTAATATGACATCCTATCTAAAAGTTAAATAAAATGCACATAAATGCATATAGGAAATAATTTATTCAAATACTAGTTTAATTAAAATGAATAAATATAATTTTTACAGAATTTTTCTCTTTTGTTTAGGCCCTCTAAAAATTCAAACAAGTCCCCAAATACCCTGTCTTTGTTTAATTTCTGGGGACAAACCACAAATGATTTTTATGTGCGGAACCTAGGAATTATCATCTACATCCTGTAAAATTTTCGCTAATTTATCTAGTCCACATCTTAAACTATAGATTAACAAAGTAAGAGAGAAGGAAATAATCTTACATTTATGCGGGGAAAAGCAAACTAATTAGTGTTTAGGTTGTAAGCAAGTACCAATTTTTCCTTTTTGGAACATCTATTGGTATTTTTCGATTCCATAGATAAATGTCATCATTCCAAGTTGGATTGGCTTCTTCCATAGCGAGCTTAACATTGATGGCTATATTGTTTATCTTGTGAACATAGTGTAGGGCTTGGATGAGGACCCTTAATGAATCGTATGTGTAGCGGGTCCAATATAAAGACAGTTCTAGCCTTCATGTCTAATACGAATAATGTGAAGTGATCAAGGAAAGAATGTGGCAATAGAATTTGCAAAAGATTTCATGCAAAGCAAACACAACATATGGTTCAAGAAGACAAAGATTCTCCAAAAGACAAATCAAACATAGCTTACCTTGTGCAGGTTTGAAATGTTGTACTCCATGCCAGCCAGCATTCAAACAGCTTTGCCAACCGTTTGACATCAAGTTTTGCACGACGGCGTGGGTGTCGCACCCCGAGTTTTGCCCCTAAATCATTTAAATAATTTACCCTGAAATAATCGGAGTTTCTGGAATTAATATGGAGCCAACAAGTAATTTTAAAATGCAATTAATAAATGGAAACGCCATGGTAGGATTTTTCTTAAATTCTACATGTCAAAATGCACTAACAGGATTTTTACGGGAATTTTTAGAGCACTCTAAGTATTTTTAACCAATTAAATAAAAATCCTGCAATTAAATTAAGTCCCTAAATCCCTTTTTCCTTTTTCTCTTTTTCCCCTCCTCTTTTTTTCCCTTTGGGTCGTCCTTTCTCCCGCTCTTTCCCCTCGGGCCGTCGGCCCAAGCCGCCTCCCTGCGCGCGCCTCTCCTCCTTCGGCCGGGTGGTGAGGCCCACGAGCCGGCCACGCCCGCGCAAGTCTGCCGCCCCTCCCTTGCTCCGCGGGCCACCGACAGGTGGGCCCCACCTGTCGGGGCCGCCTCCCTCGCGCCGGCCGGCCCAGCCGCTGCCGCCGCCGCCATGCGCCGCGCCGTTTCCGCGCTGTTCCGTGTGCCTCGCGCCATGTGAGCCACACGCCGAGCTCCGCCCACGCCGCCGCACCCGTGCCCGCCTCTCGCGCGCCGCACGGCCGCCGCCGTGCCGAAACGGCCGCCGAATATCCCGCTCTCTCTCTCTCCGAGTCTGAAACAAATGACGAGATTTTCTCGGACATCCCGTGCCCGATTCAATCTCTTTTCACCCTATAAAATCCTCTCTTGCACCGCTGCATGCTCCCTTTGTTTCCCTGTTAGGTTTAGCCCCAAAAATCGTCATCACCGTCGCCTTCTTCCCCGCCGCCGGTGAGCGCCGCCTTCTTTTCCTTTTGCGTTCGCCCGTGCCTCGCGTCGCCACTCGTCGGAGCTCGTCGTCGCCGCGCACCGCCGCTTGCCGAGCCGTCCCGACCGGCCGCTGCCACCCGTCAAACCCTAACCCTAGCCGTCGTCCGCGCCGTCCGATCACCGCCGCTCCGGCCAGTTCGGATCTCGCCACGTGACAGCGATCCGGCCCCGTCGTCCTAGCCAACCCGTGTGCGCCACGTGTCCCGCACCCCCTCACCTCCGCGGCCGCCGCGCCCTCGGCTCCCGTGTGTGCCACGTGTCGCCGCGCCATTCGGCCGCCGCCCCGCCCAATCGCCGTGCGCCACATAGCCACCCGTTCGCCCGCCGCTTGCGTCGCGTGCGACGTCGGCCCTAGGGCGATGCCGGCCGATGACGTCATGCGACGTCACCCCTTTTCCCGAGCCGCGTGTTGATGACGTCACCAGGGACTTAATTGCGCAATAAATAATTTAGTCTTTTCTGTTTAGTTTAAAAATCACAATTAAACTTCTAAAATTCATATCTTTTTAATCCGTGCTCCGTTTTAGTCCATTCAAATTTCATTAAATCCAGAAAAATGTCAAGAATCCATTAAAAATACTTTTCAGTGCTATTTCAGTAGACCTTTTAGGGTGTTTTGTTGAGTGCTTTGTTTGTCGTGTAGATTCTGAGTTTTCCGGCGAGTCCGTTCTCCTCGAAGTAGTCGCCGAGGTCCCTCAGTCTCCAGAGCAAGGCAAGTCATACTTTTCATTGAACATATTGTACCTATCTTATGTAAATATCTCTTTTCTCTCAAATATTGCATATGTTTTAGAATGTCATTTCATGGGATGATCATACCTACTGTACTCAACCATAGGCTTGTTTACCTTATACCATTGATAACTTGGGTTCAATATGACTAGATGTTAGTTTAAGGCTTGCTTAGTTATGCTTAGCTCAACTAGCTCACTTAAGGGGATCACATTAATCAATTATTATATTAGAGGCTAATTCTCAGATGATGTCAAGTTTGTGACTCTGCTCTAATAACATTGAATTATGACAATGGTGGGTCGTGAGCACATGGTTGGTCTTTGGTTAGCGTGCTCAGGACAATTAAGGACCGGTTCTCGAAAAACCCTGAAAGAATTACCGTGCATACCACAAGCCAGCATGGGTAATGGCGGGGTCTGTAGCGTAGCTGTCTCTAGCCGACGTATCCCGGTGAGGGTGGGCGTGATGGAGTTGGGTCGGCCCCGGTTTTAAGGGTTGATTGGCTTCCGGATTCACCGCGGCACGAGAGGGCTGCCCATTACTCCGATGGGAGTGGGGCGAAACCTTGGTGTGGTACGATTGGTTAGAGGGGTTATGTGAAGGGTCCTGTAATTCCTTTCCGGGTACCGTGGTGGTGCACCGGCGCACGATGACGTGTCGTGGGATTCTCTTGTGGGTACGTTGTACACCTCTAATCGAGTAAAACTATTCGAATAGTCATGCCCACGGTTACGGGCGATCGACCAGATTCACCTTGATTAGTCTCACTTATTCACAGGAATGAACTATTGGAATTTGATTAGTACAGATGGATGGATTGGCCTGTTGCAACATGGTTTTAATGTTGGACAGTGTTATTTAATATTGCTTAATTACTACTACTGTTTTACTGTTTTCAACTATTACTATTATTTCTGCAATGTTGTTTATGCAAATTGAACCTATTATCCTTTT
Source organism: Oryza australiensis (assembly GCA_019925245.2). Classification (NCBI taxonomy): domain Eukaryota; kingdom Viridiplantae; phylum Streptophyta; class Magnoliopsida; order Poales; family Poaceae; genus Oryza; species Oryza australiensis. Next base: position 503,585 of record JAIFGZ020000032.1, on the reverse strand, counting down.
CCTTGATATTTATCCCGCATCATATCCCCTCTTCCGGTGTGAGTTGTTGAGTACGGTGGTTGTACTCAGTCTTGCTTCTTTTTCCCCCTTCAGTGCCAGAGGTTGAGGTTGAGGTCTCCGAAGAGGTGTAGGCTTGTTCGTCATCAAGGGTTAGCTGTGGTGTTGGTGTTTCGCTTCGATCGAGTCAAGTTTAGCTTAAGTCAGTTTTTTTCCTTTCCGCTGCATTTGTGTAACTCTTTTATATTGTTTCTAAGACGAGGTGTCTATATTATCAATAATGTCGATTTGTGTACCTCGGTTGATGCCTGGACGAGGATGTAATGCACAAATTAGCTGCGGAAATTCTGGTGTGAATTTCTGGGCGTGACAAGTTGGTATCAGAGCCATCCTTTGACTGTAGGACGAGCCAACTGGAAACCTTAAGAGCCCTCTAATCTTTTCATTTGCATGTGTTAAAAAAAGGGGTGTTTTGAAAAGTAAAGTCAGTCTAGGGTATTAGAAATTCTGAAAATGGGTTGTTGGTTGTGGGTTTTTGAGCATGCTTTGATTCCCGCTCCTTTGTTTCTATAGATGGCAGGTTCCCACGACGCACCTGTGGAAAAGGGATGGTGGGCTTTGTTGCGGAGCGGCACGCATGGCCCTTGCGGTCGGGTATCCAAGCGCCGAGTACACAACGGTTGTGCCTCTCAGCGGCAAGTTGCCCTACCGTGTCCGTTTGGAGGTTCACGGGTTTGTGGGAACGTGTCTTCCCAACATGGAGGTCACAGCTTCAGGAGGCACGTCGGATCACGCTTGTCAAGAAGCTGCTTACCTGATGTTGGCCAGGATGAGGGAGCTGCATGATGCTGACCTTCGCACCTCCGCTTACCGCTACCATCCCTGTCGCGGCAGTTCCTCCGATGTCAGTGCATTCAAGTCTACAGCAGATGAGAACGACTCTACTTTCGGCCGTATGTGCACGATGATCAGGGGCCTGGACAAGATGCACTCCGACCTGCACAAGGCAACCAAGGAGCTGAACGACAAGAAGATGCTAAGGATTGTGCGACTGCAGGACGAAGTGGTTCGTCTTAAGAAGGAAGTTGCTGAGTTGAAGGGACTCCCAGCACCAGGTGGTGTCAGGATTCGTACTACGCCTCGGAAGACCACCACTGCACCTGTCTGTATCCAGCTGGCGCCCCGGATTCCTCCACCGTCTCCTCCAACTCCTCTCGCTCCACCGGCTCCGGTTCCGGCGCTGTCCCGTTCTTCCTGCCGCAGTTCGCTCTCGCCTTTGCTCCGGCTTTGGCGTACCAAGGCGGAAGTGGCAGCAATGGTTGGATCTCCATCTCCAGTGACTCAAGCTCGGAGGATTCAACTGAAGACATGGATTCAGAAGAGACTCGGAGTTCCTCGGAGGGAAGAGGCAGGATTGGTTGGGCTACGGCAACCGATTCAGAAGAGTCGAAGTCTGAGATGAAGCCAGAGGACTCCAAGAGCCGTTCTGAAGAATGGGGATCTTCTGAAGGAAGCAGTTTTGGCTCCTCGCCTCACGGATCGTTTTAGTCGCCCTTCTTAGTTTTATCGTTTTGCTTAGTTTGTCTTCTTGGTAGTTCTTTGTGTGTTAGGCTGTGTGTGGGATAGCGGCGATCGATATCAAGTGTGATATGGCTGACCAATTAAGGATGTTTCATGTTTTTCCTTGTTTTAATCAAGATCAGAACAATGCATTTGAATTCCAATAATAAAGTTTAGTTTCTAAGTCCGTCTGTTTTTCTTCTTTTCTCTCTTTGGTTCGGTCGTCTCCTCCAGATGGTGAACACCAGGACCAGCGGAGCGAACAGCAACAATGGGCAGTCAGGTGCCCACAACAACGAGGCTCATGACGTCAATGGCAATGCTCCTCCGCCGCCACCCGAGAATCCCACCATTGCTCAAGTACCTGCTTCGCAGACACAGATGATGGCTGCGATGATGCAGCAGATGCAACAACAACATCAGCAGATGCAACAGCAGATGTTGCAACAAATGCAGCAGCAACAACAGTAACAGAATAATCAGTTTGCCGCTCCACCAGCCCAGTCTAAGTTGCCAGAGTTTCTTCGTGTCCGACCGTCGACCTTCTCCAGCACCACTAATCCTATGGAGGCCAATGACTGGCTTCATGCCATAGAGAAGAAGTTAGATCTTCTGCAGTGCACGGACCAGGAGAAAGTCTCGTTTGCTACTCATCAGTTGCAGGGCCCTGCTTCGGCTTGGTGGGACAACTACTTGGTCACTCGCCCAGCGGGAGCAGCGGTTACATGGGAAGAGTTCTGTCACAGTTTCAGGACCGCACATATTCCTGCGGGAATAGTTGCACAGAAGAAGCATGAGTTTCGTTCTCCTGAGCAGGGTAACAGGTCAGTTACTGAGTATCTGCACGAGTTCAACCGTCTTGCACGTTACGCCCCAGAAGATGTGCGCACCGATGCAGAAAGGCAAGAAAAGTTCTTGGCTGGTTTGGATGATGAACTCACGGACAAGCTAATCTCAGGAGAATATGCTAACTTTGAGAAGTTGGTTGACAATGCCATTCGACAGGAAGATCAGCGCAACAAGATGATCAAGAAGAGAAAGGCAGTCCAGTTCAGACCTCCTCAACAGCAGGGAAATCAACAGAGGCCGCGTTTCATGTCTGGAAGTCAGAGCGGACCTACCACCATGATTGTTCGTCAGCATCGACCTTATCACCCAAGGAATTTTCAAGCTGGCAGTAGTGGTAGTGGACAACAACAGCGCACTCCAGCCCCGCATCCTCCAACGGCGCCACCCCAGTAGCAGTCCAAGCCACAACCTCCAAGGAAGGACTCCGGAGGGAAGCCAGGAGTCTGCTTCAACTGTGGTGACCCTGGGCATTTTGCAGACAAGTGTCCAAAGCCAAGACGCGCTGGGCCAAGGTTCATCCAGGCCCGTGTCAATCATGCGTCCGCAGAGGAAGCGCAGGCCGCTCCTGAAGTTATACTGGGTATGTTTCCTGTAAATCTCACTCCCTACGTATTATTTGATTACGGTGCTACACATTCATTTATTTCAAAGCGGTTTGTTGGGGCACATGGGTTATCGTAGTGGAACTTAAGATACCTATGCGGGTTCAAACCCCTGGAAACCATTTGGACACGGCTCAGTATTGTTCCTCAGTGGCAATAGAAATCCAAGGATCTAAATTTCTAGCCAACCTTATCCTTCTTCAATCCAAAGGCCTAGATGTCATTTTTGGGATGGATTGGTTGTCCAGACATAAGGGAGTAATTGACTATGCTAGTCGCACAATTACTTTAATCAATGTGAAAGGAGAAGAAATTGTTTTTCGTTCTCCCATGCAAGCCGAGACCGTGGCAACTTTGAATCATGTTTCTGTTGGTGGATCGTCTGAAGTAGCAGCAAAAACCCCTATGAAATTAGAAGATATCCCCATCGTCAGAGAATACCCTGAAGTTTTTCCCGAAGACTTAACTCAGATGCCACCAGAAAGAGAAATTGAATTCTAGATTGATTTAGTACCCGGGACCGCCCCAATCCACAAGAGGCCGTATAGAATGGGAGCCAATGAGTTGGCCGAAGTAAAGAAGCAAGTGGATGAACAGTTGCAGAAAGGGTATATCCGCCCGAGCACGTCGCCTTGGGGTGCTCCGGTGATATTCGTGGAGAAGAAAGACAAGACCAAGAGAATGTGTGTCGATTATCGCGCACTCAATGAGGTCACTATCAAGAACAAGTATCCTATACCACGATTGATGATTTGTTTGATCAACTCAAGGGGCAAAGGTGTTTTCCAATAGACCTGCGATCAGGCTATCATCAGTTGCGAATTCGGGAAGAGGACATTCCCAAGACCGCTTTCATCACCCGGTACGGTCTGTATGAGTGTACGGTCATGTCTTTTGGATTGACCAGTGCACCGGCCTTCTTTATGAAACTGATGAACAAGGTGTTTATGGAGTTCTTGGAAAAACTTGTCGTGGTGTTCATTGACGACATTTTGGTCTACTCTAAGATGGAGGAAGAACATGAGCAACATCTCCGGGTAGTGCTCGAGAAGTTGAGGGATCATCAACTATACGCCAAGTTTAGCAAGTGTGCTTTCTGGTTAAAGGAAGTGTAGTTCCTCGGTCACATTGTGAATGCTCAAGAAGTAGCTGTGGATCTGTCAAATGTGGAATCAATTACCAAGTGGACTCTGCCAAAAACAGTCACGCAGATCCGAAGTTTCCTTGGACTTGCGGGTTACTACCGCCGCTTCATTGAGAATTTCTCCAAAATCGCCAAGCCGATGACTCAATTGTTGAAGAAAGATGAGAAATTTAAGTGGTCAGCAGAATGTAACAAGAGTTTTGAAGAGCTTAAGAGGAAGTTGGTGTCTGCACCAGTATTGATATTGCCAGATCCAGCAAAGGATTTCCAAGTTTATTGTGATGCATCTCGCCAAGGGTTGGGATGTGTGTTGATGCAAGAAGGCAAAGTGGTCGCATATGCTTCTCGTCAATTGCGTCCGCATGAGAACAACTATCCAACTCATGATCTGGAATTAGCCACAGTGGTTCATGCCCTGAAGATATGGCGACACTACCTAATTGGCAATTGTTGTGAAGTGTATACGGATCATAAAAGTCTCAAGTATATCTTCACCCAACCGGATTTAAACCTTCGTCAGCGAAGATGGTTGGAACTGATCAAAGATTATGAGTTGGGGATACATTACCATCCTGGCAAAGCTAATGTGGTAGCAGATGCTCTGAGCCAAAAGAGTTACTGCAACACCATCAACATCGAAAGGATGTGCAACCAGTTGCAGCAAGAATTCGAGCACCTAAATCTACAGGTTGTGGATTTTGGTTTTGTGGCTTCTCTGGGAGCCCAACCCACTCTCATTAATCAAATTCGGGCTGCTCAGGCATCAGATCTTGAGATGGCTGAACTCAAGAAGAACATGAGGTTCAAAAAAGCTCGTGACTTTACAGAAGACGAGCATGACACAATCTGGATGGGAAAGAATTGTGTGTGCCAGAATATAAGGATTTGAAAAAGTTGATCCTTACGGAAGCTCACCAAACTCAATATTCAATTCATCCAGGCAGTACAAGGATGTATCAAGATCTTAAAGAGAAGTTTTGGTGGGTCAGTATGAGGAGAGAAATAGCTGAGTTTGTCGCACTTTGTGATGTTTGTCAGCGGGTTAAGGCAGAACATCAACGGCCCGCAGGACTGTTGCAACCCCTCCAAATTCTAGAGTCGAAATGGGAAGAAATTGGAATGGATTTTATCACGGGTTTACCCCGCACATCGTCAGGGCATGATTCAATTTGGGGCGTTGTGGACCGACTCACCAAGGTGGCCCACTTCATACCAGTGCATACTACCTACTCGGGAAAGAAGCTAGCAGAGCTTTATCTCGCGAGAATCATGTGTTTACATGGTGTGCCTAAAAGATCGTGTCTGACCGAGGAAGTCAGTTTACTTCCAAGTTCTGGAAGAAGTTGCAAGAAGAGCTTGGTACCCATTTGAATTTTAGTATGGCCTATCATCCGCAAACAGATGGTCAAACTGAGAGAGTGAATCAAATTTTGGAAGACATGTTGAGAGCATGTGCGCTTGAATTTGGTACAGCGTGGGACAAGAGCTTGCCCTATGCAGAATTCTCCTACAACAATAGTTATCAAGCAAGCATTCAAATGGCACCGTATGAGGCGTTGTATGGACGAAAGTGGCGCACACCCCTTTTCTGGGATCAGACTGGTGAACGTCAGTTGTTGGGCACATAAGTGATAAGCGAAGCAGAAGCAAAGGTTTGAACGATTCGGGAAAGGTTGAGGATTGCGCAGTCTCGACAGAAGAGCTATGCAGACAGTCGTCGAAGAGATCTCGCTTTTGAAGTAGGAGATTTTGTGTATCTTCGTGTTACACCGCTCCGGGGAGTACACCGTTTCCAAACCAAAGGCAAGCTGGCACCACGTTTTGTGGGACCATACAAAATTAGGGAACGTCGAGGAGAAGTAGCCTATCAGCTTGAGCTTCTATCCAACATGGCTGGTATTCACGACGTGTTTCATGTGTCCCAGTTAAAGAAGTGTTTAAGGGTACCAGAAGAGCAGGCGAGTCCAGACTAGATTGAAATTCAAGAGGACTTGACCTACGTGGAGAGACCAGCTCGTATTCTCGAGATCAATGAGAGAAGGACTCGGAACAAGGTTATCAGGTTTTGCAAAGTTCAGTGGACTCATCACTCAGAGGAAGAAGCTACATGGGAAAGAGAAGATGAGCTAAAAGCCGTGCACCCGCACCTTTTCGCCAGTGCCTCCGAATCTCGGGGTCGAGATTCCGTTTAAGGGGGTAGGTTTGTCGCACCCCGAGTTTTGCCCCTAAATCATTTAAATAATTAATCCTAAAATAATCGGAGTTTTTGGAATTAATCTAGAGCCAACAAGTAATTTTAAAATGCAATTAACAAATGGAAACGCCATGGTAGGATTTTTCTTAAATTCTACATGTCAAAATGCACTAACGGATTTTTACGGGAATTTTTAGAGCACTCTAAGTATTTTTAACCAATTAAATAAAAATCCTACAATTAAATTAAGTCCCTAAATCCCTGTTTCCTTTTTCTCTTTTTCCCCTCCTTTTTTTCCCTTTGGGTCGTCCTTTCTCCCGCTCTTTCCCCTCGGGCCGTCGGCCCAAGCCGCCTCCTCGCGCGCGCCTCTCCTCCTTCGGCCGTGGGCCAAGGCCCACGAGCGGCCTCGCTCGCGCAAGTCTGCCACCCCTCCCTTGCTCCGCGGGCCACCGACAGGTGGGCCCCACCTGCCGGGGCCGCCTCCTCGCGCCCGCCGCCCAGCCACCGCCGCCCGCCGTATCCCGGTGAGGGTCTCAGTAGCATAGCCGTCTCTAGCCGACGTATCCCGGTGAGGGTGGGCGTGATGGAGTTGGGTCGGCCCCTTTTAAGGGTTGATCGGCTTCCGGATTCACCGTGGCACGAGAGGGGGCTGCCCATTACTCCGATGGGAGTGGGGGCGAAACCTTGGTGTGGTACGATTGGTTAGAGGGGGTTATGTGAAGGGTCCTGTAACAGTTTCTTTCCGAGGTACCGTGGTGGTGCACCGGCGCACGGTGACGTGTCGTGGGATTGTGTCTTGTGGGTACAGTTGTACACCTCTGATCAGAGTAAAACTATTCGAATACTTGTGCCCACGGTTACGGGCGATCCACCAGATTCACCTTGATTAGTCTCACTTATTCACAGGAATGAACTATTGGAATTTGATTAGTACAGATGGATGGATGGGCCTGTTGCAACGTGGTTTTAATGTTGGACAGTGTTATTTAATATTGCTTAATTACTACTACTATTTTACTGTTTTCAACTATTACTATTATTTCTACAATGTTGTTTATGCAAATTGAGCTTATTATCCTTTTCCTTGATATTTATCCTGCATCATATCTCCTCTTCCGGTGTGACTTGTTGAGTACGGTGGTTGTACTCAGTCTTGCTTCTTTTTCCCCCTTCAGTGCCAGAGGTTGAGGTCGAGGTCTCCGAAGAGGTGTAGGCTTGTTCGTCGTCAAGGGTTAGCTGTGGTGTTGGTGTTTTGCTTCGCTCGAGTCAAGTTTAGCTTAAGTCAGTTTTTTCCTTTCCGCTGCATTTGTGTAACTCTTTTATATTGTTTCTAAGACGAGGTGTCTCTATTATCAATAATGTCAATTTGTGTACCTCGGCTGATGCCTGGACGAGGATGTAATGCACAAATTAGCTGCGGAAATTCTAGTGTGAATTTCTGGGTGTGACAGCGGGTTACAATGGAAATTAGATATGAACTGTTATGTGGAATATTTGTGCTTACTTGAGACATATATAGTTACAACGTAGTTCTATAAACTTACCCATAATTGCAAGTCCATGTAGTGGATTGTATCATCTAGAAACAACAGAAGTGGGTTGCATGTAAGCATCCGAACATCCATGTTGAAGCAACCTTTGTTCATCGATTTCTTTACATCTAGAATATCTTGAAGATTTCTGAGACTCAAAGAAATTGGATATTGCTTCATGCTCCGAATCCATTCTTTCCTATAAAAATCAAACAATCAATCAGTTAAATCAAGATAAAGTAATCGATATTTCCTATTCATATAAATATAAGTGAAAAACTGACTTACTCTAAAGATTCAGCATAATCAATTGACATGGTATATTTCCAAAGTGCACCCAACAACTCTTTTCTGTTTGTTAATTTTGTATTAGGGGCTAGAATACACAGAGATGTATCTAATTCGATCCTATGCGATACTTCACACGGTTTTAGCACATCATTTGGAGTCTCAACTATCTGTACTTCACTTGGACTCTCATGGTCTTCATTTTTTGGTTCAGGTTCCATATATACTTTCTTCGTGTTATAGTTAGAGCACTACAATATTGAAGCTAGCTTAAACCTGACATTTGTTATATCTTCCTACAAAATAGTAGCAGAAAAAGAATATGTATTGCTCTCATGATTTATATAATTGAACATGTAATGAACTGTTGTACAAAATACCTCACTTACTCTATCAAATAGTATTGATCCTGTCCAATACTCCATGTAGTTTATCATCCACAGACCACAGGATGGCCTTCATTACAGGATGAAAAAAATTGCATTGAGTCATTTATTTAGTTAAAGAAATGGTCATTTGTACAAGCATATGGTGAAACATATCCGTTAGTTTGCATTTTCTCCGAAAACTTTTCTATGATGGGCCATGTTGTAAAATCAAGCTTCTGCCACTTTTCTTGGCTAAGATTTTTATGTTGAGCTACAAACTTGATATGTCTATCCAGTCCTCTTAGCTGCCATGATATAAATATAAAATTAAATGGTCAAATAAACAATTAAACATTAATTGAAAAACTAATATTTACTCACGGTAGTATGGAGATCATGACGGTCCATTATTCCTAGCGAGTCGAGTACATGTATCTCGCATTTATGGGCATTAACAACTGCTAGGTACGAGTGAGTTTCTTCTATGTTAATTGAGATGAATAGCTGCATCAAATACTTCCTTCTAAGTATTTTCCACTAAAATAATGTTGATATGTATGAGGGATTATAGAGATTACCATGTTGTTGTCTAGATAATTGGCCACTCTTATCACAATAGTATCATCCTTATGTGACCTAAGTTTGAGGCACCATCACTTTTGAGAATGCTGGAAATAATAGTGTTCTCCAAAAATACATTTCCACCATCTCTATTAATAAGATGTTTTTCTTCCCTTATACAATGAATATAATCATTTATAACCTATGAAAAGAACAATTAGATCATTTTTGGCCATGTTTTGGTATGTGTACTAAACATAATTATACTTACATTGCCATTAACATAACTATTGTCATGAAAAAGACAATTCATGTCATATCTATAAAGAAAGGTACTGCTGATGTCAACGACCGTTTGTCTCTCTCGTAATTGTCTCACATAACCTAGGATCTGAATATCTTCTTCACTGCAAATATAATCTATAGCAAAAGATTTCATAAATAAATCATATTTGAACAAAAGAAAAGACACCATAATTTCTAAAGAAAAGATAAGTACCTTGCAGCATAATTTGAATTACATGAGCCTTCTTTGGTTTTTTGTGGTCTGACATACAGATGTTTGTTGTCAACTCAATTTGTTGATAAGTGATTATTGAGTTATCGACCTGGCCTAACATCTCTGCATTGGTAATATCTCAGTCGGTTCTTTCCCGGTCTCCACAGAGTTCATCTGTGTCAATTAATAATTTGAGCCTTAAACAATTTATTCCTAACAAATGCTTAATATCCACCATCCTTGTTTTCTCTTAACAAGAAACAGAAAAAAAAATCAAGTATCATGCTCTATCTTTGCATTTTCAGAAGTTGTAAATGCGTACTGATTTTTTATCATTCATTCACGTATAAAAATAGAATGATAGCCTGTTCAATAAAATGGAATGGCAGTTTACATGACTTACAATTTGCCTCCAAATTGTAGTTTTACTCTAATTCTCAAGAACCCAAATTGAAACCTACCGGCCTCCTAACCCTACAATATGAAAAAGAACAACCAATAAGTCAATAACTATTTTAGCGTTTTGTCCATAATAAATCAAATTGATTGAAAAACAAGCAGATGAAGCATTATTTCTTATCTTGATTGAGTGATGCATGGTTGATGCACTGACCGATTGATGTTGTAGTTTGGCCTGACACTGGCTGTCGGGCTCCCTGGACGATTGGCCAGTCAGCGGTGGGTTGGCCGTAGCTCTGTGCTGAGAAAGCCAGCGAGTGCAGCAGTCGTAGCCGTGACCTGCCGCCGTTCTTCAGGCGAGGGCGATAGCGACGGTGACGATGACGGCGACAGCGACGGCGACGATGACGGCGACGGTGACGACGAGTGGTACTGGGAGGCGTGGCGTGGAATTGAGAGAGACGCAAGGCGGAGACTGGCAGCATCGACGCAAGGCGGAGACTGGTGGCTTCGTGTGCGAGATGAGCAGAGAAAAGATCGATCAATCATCCTTCTCCTCATCCTCATGGGCTGACTATCTTAACTGGCTGTTGTTAGGCATTGGGCTCAAATAGGCTCTTAGGCTGTTAGACTAGTTGACACATGCATACACAAATGCATCGTCATGGCTTTTTTTTGAAGTCCTCTCAAAACTAAAACTGATCCATCTTGTTTCTCTAAAACTGTAGAAAGCGAAGTGTTTAATTTTAGGTTTTAGTGCTCCGATCATGCAGGGGAAGCTTGTGTGAGTTATCGCAGTTATGGATGTTACTAAGGGCCCGTTTGGTATGCTGAAACGGTTCCGTTTCTGACTAGAAATAGCATAAATCAAGCCAAACGGTGATTCTCAATATGGTTTCGAAACAGAATCGTTTCTCTATTTGTATGTACCCACGCGAAACTGGGTTTGAGGTGTGTAACACCCTGAGGTGTTTTCCCCTTTTAAAAATTCAAAAGAAAATCGTAAAAGAAAATCGTTGGAATTAACTGGAGGGAATTAATAATTTTAAAATCCAAATGATAAATGGAAATGGCATGGTAGGATTTTTCCTAAATTCTACATGTCAAAATACGCTAACGAGGATTTTTAGTGGAATTTTCGAGCACAAGAAATAATTTTTAACCAATTAAAATCAAAATTGGAATTAATAAATCCCGGGAAAATCAATTTCTCTCTCCTCCGTCCTTTCCCGTTCTTTTTCCGGCTGTGGGCCGCCGGCCCGAGCCGACGGTCCATCCCCTCCGTTGGCGCGCTCACTCCGGACGGCACTCAGCCCGACCGGCCGTTTTCCCCGCCCCCGATGCGCGCCTCCTCTCCCTCGTGGGCCTGGGCCAAGGCTACGGCCCGCCAAACCTCGCGCCCACAATTAAGTCCAGTTCGTCTCCCCCTTCTTGCCGGGACACTTGCAGGTGGGGCCCACCTGTCAGCCCCGTCCCCTACCTCCGGCTGCCCCGCCGCCATTGACACCGCCTCTGCCCGCGCGGATCTCGGCCGCCCGTCCTCCCGCGTGCCCTAAAGGCACCGGCTAACTTCCCGTCTCTCCCGCCGCCTTCAATCGCCCGCCGCCGCTCCGCGCCCTTAATGGTCGGATTTAATCACCGGTCATTATTTCCCCAAATCGCGCCGGCGAGGAATTGCGCCCTTATGCGGTCGCCGCCGACCTCCCCATCTCCTATTTAAGCACCCCCTCGCCCTCCCCAAGCTCCCCACACCTCCACTCAAGCCTCTCTCTCTCTCTCCGTCATTCCCGCGTTGTGCGCCCCTGTTTCGGACTTCGTCGCCGAGGTTCGGCCGTGTGTTCCCGCTGCTCCGAGACACTCCGAGCTCCGCCGACTCCTCCCTCCTCGTCGTCGGTGCCCGCGCTACTCGGCCACCCCTTCCCGAGTGGTTCCGCCGCCTCCCTCACTTGTCCGCGCCGTCGTCCCCTTCGACTCCGGTCGCACCGCATGAGCACTCTTCCCTATTTCCCGTCTCGGCCAAGTGCGCGGCCGCCGTTCCGAGTGCGCACGGCTCCGCCCACAAGAGCCGCGGTATTCCACCGTCCGCGCCGCCGCCGAGTGGCGCCGGTCGGTCTCCGGCCACCGTGCACCATCGCCGCCGATCGCGCCGCTCGAACCCCTTCCGGCCGTCCGTCTGCCTCGCGATCGGGCTGTCCGTCCCGCCCGGCCCACGTGACACACCGCGTGGCCGCCGAGTCGGCGCCCCATGTGCGCCACGTGGTGCGCCGCTCTCCCTCTCGGCCCGTGGACTCGGTCCACCATGGACCGGTGCTCCCGCGGCTGATGACGCCATCGCCGACGTCGCCCTAGCGCTGACGCAATTCCGGATTTATTGCGCAATAAATTATTAAGGATTTTTCTGTTTTAGTAAAAACACGAGATAATCCTCTAAAAATCATATCTTTTCAACCCGACCTCCGTTTTAGCCCATTCAAATTTCATTAAATTCGTAAAAATGCCAAGAATCCATTAAAAATGGTTTTGTTTCCTGTTTTAGTAGCTTTGTAGCCTGTTTTGTTGAAGTGCTTGTTTGCCGTGTAGATCCCGGTAGTCCCTCCGTCCCAGTTTACTTCGAAGTCGTCGCAGAAGTCCCCCAAACTGAAGAGCAAGGCAAGTCATGCTATATTATTGATCATATTGCTTCCATTTTTGCTAAAACACCTGTTTTATTCTATGAAATTGCATGTATTTTATATTGTTTTTTTCATGGGAAATAATACATCCTATGCTTAGTTTATGCCTTAGGTTTGACACCCCAAACCCTTTGATAAAACTTGGGAAAATAATGTGATTAGATTTCAGGACTAGGTTATGCTTAGCCTGGTTTAGTTTCACTAGCTCACTAAATGGGTCATTTTCTCACTTAATATATATCTCCCGGACTTATGTTCGGAGGATTAATGATTAAAGATTCAGGTGAACCGGACTAATAACTAAAATATGACAAATGGTGGGTTGTGGGCGCTTTGGTTTTGGCTAGCGGCGCCCATAGCAATTAAGGACCGATTCACGGGACCCCTCGGGAGAATGACCGTGCAAACCACAAGCCGAAATGGGTAAGGTAGGTCCCGTAGTGTAGCCTCTCCTAGCTGACGAACCCATCGGCAAGGGTGAGCGGGATGGAGTTTTAGTCGGCCCCGGTATAAGGGTTGCTGGGCTGCCGATTCACCGAGGCACTCGGGGCTGCCCACTCCGTGGTCCGGAGTGGGGGCGAAACCTTGGTGGGGTTCGCTTGGTTAGAAGGGGGTTATACGAAGGTCCTATCACGGTTCCTTTTCGGGTACCGTGGTGGTATTCCGGCGCACGGAAACCGTGTTGTCGGGCTGTGTCTTGTGGGTACAGTTGTACACCTCTGATCAGAGTAAATCTATTCGAATAGCCGTGCCCGCGGTGATGGGGCGATCGACCGAGCTCTCCGTGATTAGTCTCACACTTTTACACCCTAAGTTTTGGAACATGACTAGTATATGTGGATGTTTTGGGCCTGTCCCAACGTGGGGATAACGTTGGACGGTGTTGGAGTAAAAATGCTTTACTTACTCAATTTACTGTTGTTTTGGCTTTGTTCAAATTCATATTGTTTGGAAATACTCCTGCCGTTTTCGCAAAAGAAAACCTTAGCCAGACCTTTGTCTCCCCTGCATTCATTCTTCTCCTCTTCTGGCGTGACTTGTTGAGTACGTGGAAGTACTCATCCTTGCTTCTTCATCAGAACCTGAGCCAGAGGTTGAAGACGAAGATGAAGTGGAGTAGGCTTTGTCCTGCACTCTAGAAGCTGCCTGTGGAGTGGTCGAGGCCGCGTGGCCAGCGTCAAGCTTAGGCTTAGACCCTTTTTCTTTTTCCACTGCTCTTTTGTAATCTTCTCGTATTGTTTCTAAGACGTGGAACTGTAATATCAACAATTGTCGTATGTGTACCCTGGCTGGTCCTGGACAGGGATTTTAATACACATATAGCTTTGGAAATTCGGGTCTGAATTTCTGGGCGTGACAAGTTGGTATGAGAGCCAATTTCCAGACCGTAGGAAAAGCCAAACGGAAAAACCTTAGGAGCCCTCTGAATCTTTTCATATGCATAAGCCCTGGCTTTTGAAAATGGTTTCGGGAAAATGGGACTTGTTTTCTCGGGGTTGGGGTAAAATTTTAAGTTTCTCTCAGAGCATTTTGAAAACCTGGTCAAGTCTAAGTGACAGGATTCTAGAGTTAAAATTTGGAAAAATCATTTGATCTCTTATTCAGCTGCTAAGTTGGGATTTTCTAAGGGGTCAATGTCCTAAGTCAAGATAGGAGGGAATGGTCGCCAATTTTATACTATAACTAAGCATCTATTTTTCAGCATCATTTAGGGGATGTCCTTAGAAGTTTTACTTAGCCTCATAAAAATATTTCTCAAAAACCCTCTTTTTCTCGTTTACTTTACTTGAGTCCTTTATCGTTTGTCTAACTTGGGTTTGAGCATGCATTGATCCCCTACCTTGTCTTCTCTAGATGGCAAGCCGTCCAGTCACCCACAACAGTCAGGGTCTGAAAGGGTTCGTCGCGGAGCTCGCAAGAATGGCCTTGACAGTGGGCTATCCGGATGCACCTGAGTACACTGTCGTCTCACTGTTCGGCAGTGAGTTGCCTCACCAAGTCCGCCTGGAGGTGCACGGGTTCATAGGCACCAATATCCCGAACATGGTGGTCACGGCGTCAGGAGGAATAGATGAGCATGCCCGCCAAGAGGCGGCTTATCTAATGCTTGGCTCGGATGAGGGAGATGCATGACTACCATCTCCGCCACTCGCCTACCGGTACCATCCTCGGGGAACTTCATCAGCAATCAACACCTTCCAGTCTGCTGAGGGGGAAAACGACACCACCTTCTCTCACATGAGGACGGTGATTGAAGGGCTGGATAAGATGCATGCAGAGCTTCACATGGCGGCAAAAGCCCTGAATGACCAGAAGATCTTAAAGATCAAGAGTTTGAAGGATGAGGTGGATCGACTCAAGAGGGAGATCGCCAGTCTGAAGGGGCTTCCACCTCCCAACATCCTTCGGATAAGGATCACGCCACGGAAGAACACCAAGGCTCCGGTACGGATGCAACTGGCGCCCAGGGTTCCACCTCCTGCACCACCGCCTTCCCCAGTCCCAGTACCAGATCCTGCTCTTGCGCTGGTGCCTGCCCCAAGCGGAGGAGGAGGATGGATCTCGGTGTCCAGTAGCAGCGGCAGCTCCAAGAGTCCCAGACGGAAAGGCGAGTTAGCCACTCTCGAAGCCGCTCGAAGGAAAAAGTAGACGGGAACTCCTTGGAAGTGGTTTCGACTCCTCCAACCGTGAAAGCCGTTCCGACCCTTAGAGCGTCGCCACCCTTAGTTTACCGTTTTCCTAGTTTTTCGTTTGCCTAGTTGCTGTGTGTTAGGTGTGTTGTGCGTGGGTAGTGGTCAACCTATATCAAGTGTGGATATGGGTTTCCCAATTAAGGATGTTGGGTGTGTTTTAAGTGTTTTAAGTCAAGAACGAGATCAAAACAAGTAATAAAGATCAACTTCTCTGTTCAATCTATTTTACTCCTTCTCCCGCCTTGTTTGTTCCGCTCCTTCGGATGGTGAACACCAGGAATGGTAGCAACAACAATGAGTCACCGAGAACAACACCCGTGCTAATACCAACAACCCACCTCCTCCCCCGAGAACATCACTTTGGCACAAGTTCGGCCAACCGGACCCGGATGATGGCTGTAATGATGCAGCAAATGCAACGGCATCGCAGATGCGATTACAAATGATGCAATAGTTTCAACAACGAACCAAGATCGCACGACCATTTCGCACCACCCCCTCCCCCACAAAACACACTATCGAATTTCTTCGAGTCCGACCCCCAACTTTCTCCAGCACCAAAACCCCATGGAGGCTAATGACTGGATCATTGCCATACAAAAGAAGTTGGACCTTCTCCAGTGCACAGACCAAGAAAGGGTGTCTTTCGCCACTCACCAACTCCAAGGTCCCGCCTCGGCTGGTGGGACAATTTCTTGGTCACCCGTCGGGCGGACGCACCCGATTACTTGGGCGAGTTTTGCCACCAATTCCGGAAGGCTCACATCCCCGGAGGGATAGTAGCCCGAAAAAGAGGGAGTTCGGATCCTTGGAGCAAGGCACTCGAATCGTCACCGAATATCTGCACGAATTTAATCGCTTAGCGTGATATGCTCCAGAGGACGTACGTACGACGCCGAGCGTCAAGAGAAGTTCTTGGCCGGGCGGGACGATGAGTTGACGGACAAACTCATCTCCGGTGAGTATGCCGACTTCGAGAAGTTGGTCGACAAAGCCATCCGTCAAGAAGACCAACGCAATAAAATGCTCGAAAACGGAAAGCTACCCGGTTTAGGCCACATCCCCAAAGGGAATTCCCGCGCCGCGCTTCACTCCGGGTGGTCGAATGGGCCTACCACTATGATCGTTCGTCGCATCGCCCGTCCCATCCCAGGAATTTCCAACCCAGCGGAAGCCGTCCGACAGCCGCGGCGGAATCCGGCCCCACGTCCGCCAACAGCGCCGCCACCGCAGCCAAGCCAATGCCACCAAAGAAGGACTCGGGATTCAAACCGGTAAGCTGTTTCAATGTGGAGGACCTGGACATTTCGCAGACAAATGTCCAAGACCAAAGCGTGCACCCAGTTCATCCAAGCAAGAGTGAATCATGCTTCAGCAGAGGAGGCACAGGACACACCGGATGTGTCGAAACTTGGTTTCGGCAATATATTTTCTGGGGTCGTAGTCAAGATCGCCAAGCACAATGGGTTAGAAGAAGAAGAAGATTTAGACAGGTTCAGGCCCTCTCGTGAGGTAATACCCTACTCCTGTTTCGGTGGATTCGATCCGCCGAGTGTCTTTATTGATCTCGTGATCTAAAGCTCTTGCTTATGAAGTTGTATCTCGGATCTAGTGTTGGAATATCCCTCAAGGGACGCCCCTTACCCCCCTTATATAGTCTTGGGAGGAAGGGTTTACAAGTCGGAAACCCTATCTAACTCTAAGACGGTTTCCTCAATCTTACCAAACCGTGACTATAGGCCGATTGCCTTATCTCTATCGGCAACCGTAACACCTAAGTCAAGTTCGGCTTACGATATATAGCGGCGCAATCTATCCCTACCTCCAGTCGGATAAGCTTGCCAAGTAGATACCCGATTGCCACAATCTCCACAGTAGCCCCGAGTCCTTTTCGGTCGAGACGAGACAACTCGGCTTCAGACCAAAGCGGCACTCAACCAAAAATCTCTTTGACCGAGTGCTTTTGGCGCCAGTGATTCCATCATCTCTGCTGAATCTTCCCGAATGGCTCCAAAGACTGTGAAGGGCTGGAAAAATATACATAAAAATTCTCAAAAATAAATATCTAGGTGCATCTCCGATGCACCTAATTATAGGTGTAGCCCCCGACTATGTGGTTAGTCAAAAATAGACTAAGCATATAGTCAAGAACTATAAAAAATTATTCTTATGTAGATGCCTAGCTCATGCTAAAGCAATCATAAAAATCTTGTTACTCAGCAAGTTCATACTCAACCGAGTGAATTTGCCCGAGTCATCTCAGAACAAATAATTCAATCATTCCTCATGGGTAAAAAGCACTCGGTAAACTCTTGCTCAACCGAGTGGATTCGCCCGAGTAATCCCGGAATAAATATTCCACTCATCCCTCATGGGAAAATAAGTTCTTTCAATCATATGAAAAATATGACCAAGTTATTAAATAGCTTTTGCCATAATACTGGTCTCAATCTTATAAAGATCTTCACCAAGGTGGAAAACAAACAGCAACGGCAAGATTACCCGACCAAATGCCGAAAAACCAAACAGCCCTTGTTCACCAAGGCGGCTATAAAAACTCTGTTGTTGGTCACCTTCCAAATTGCATCGTGCCAACTTCTCATGAAGTTAAGCAAACCGTGGTATGGAAGGATCTTTTAAGGTATTGGGCACTCGGACACGCGCATATTGCCAGGGCAAATCTGCTTAAGCTCATCTGCTTAAGTCCCTAAGGACACGTATCGGACCACACCTTAGCTGGGCCGTAGATTTTCTTATGGGCTCGGCCCACTCACCAGAAAACCTAGCGCAACCCTCAAATCTTTCTTTATAAAGACACGAGGTCGTCCCCGCCTCTTCATCTTCCAAAATTCCCTTTCTTGCAATCGCTCATCGGTTCATTGCGGAGAACCCTAGGCTTGCGCGCTTCTCGTCCATCCACCAAGAAGCTTGCTTGCCGCGACAACTAGCTTCGCAGCCAAAACTCCCACATCCATCGCCCAAGATCTAACCTTTCTCGGCGGATCCGCTCCCAACAACCTCGCTCTCATGGCGGAGGAGAAGAGGATTCCGTTCGACCAATGGGCCACCTCGGACGTAAGGGAATATACCCTCAAGGAGATGGTAAAGCACGGCGTACTTCCGCCGAAGGAACTTGTAGGATGGCGCCCGGCGGCGGGGGAGGACTTCCCGACCCCAAACACCGGTGAGCTGGTCGTCTTTACTTCCTTTTTCTATTGCGGATTCAGTCTTCCCACCTCCGAATTCTTTCGGGGGCTTTTGGACTACTATGGCCTTCACATCTACCATCTGAACCCCAACTCGATGCTTCACATTGCACTCTTTATTCATGTGTGTGAAGCTTTTCTCGGAATTCTTCCTCATTTCAATCTGTTTCGTCGTATGTTCTACCTGAAACCCCATCCGAACAAGGATCAACCTTGCGTCGTTGGTGGGGCAGGCTTTCAACTTCGCGGATCCCTCCGCAAAGACTACTTTTCTCTCCCCTTGAAATCTTCCAACAAAGGCTGGCATGCGAACTGGTTCTACATCAGCAATCTTGAACCCAGCCTTCCTGCCTTTGTCGGTCTTCCTCCTGTCCCCAAGCCATCTTGGAGCACCGTCCCGGTAGCCCAAGAATGGGATGAAGCCAACGATCTGCTCGCGAAGATCCTGGCGATGAAGAAGAGGAACCTTCGCGGGGAACAAATCACTCGGCACTTCATTAGGTGCCGACTGGCGCCGATCAAGGAGCGGTCGAAGCCGGCCTTCGAGTACGAAGGTGGAACGGACCCCAACCGGGAGGACCCGGATCCACTCACATACGAGATCCTGAAGATCCGGATGTACAAGCTCTTCTCATCCGGGATCTCAGTCGAGCGGGCCCTCATACTACCACTCCTCCCATTCAGCATCCATCGACCTCCTCCTCAGGTAAGCCGATTGGATGCTTCATAGTATCTTTCGATCTTGATGTCTTGTCGTTTAATGTTGCACTTTCCCTTTTCTGCAGGAAAACGCCTCTATCACCTCCAAGCCATATAAGGTGGCTCATGATGACGTGTCGCGTCGTCCCGCCAAGAAGCCAACTGGCGGGATCAAGATCCAAGCCGATCCAGCCGGGAAGCGGGCGGCGCCGAGTGAGGACTCGAACAAGCGCGCAAGTAAAGGCGGCGATCATCGAGGACTCGGATGACGACGTCCCGGCTCCTCCGGTCGAGACCCCACCTCTAAGGCGATCGCCGCGGACTGCACCGAAGATCCGCCGGTCATCCAGGTAAGCTCCGAAACCAAAATCCTGAGCTCTTTCACAGAAAACTTTTCTTTATCTTCGCTGTGTTCACTTTGCGGAGGCCCCGGGACATAGATCTGCGGAGGGGTGAAGGGCCGACCCCGCCGCGCTTCCGAAGTGCCAAGGCCGTCGAGCCAAAACCCGGAGCCCACAACCGAGTGCGAGCATTCCGGAGAAGCATCCTTCTCCTCGAAGGAGAGTGCCCCTAGGGAGGAGCCCCGATGCGCCGGAGATATCCCGACCGGAAACCGGCCAGGCGGAACCCACGGCTGCGGCCGAGCGCCCGACCGAGGGTCACTCGGCACAGAGCCCGAAGAAGAAGAAGGGCCCGGCTGCCCCACCTAGGCAGGCAGCCACCGAAACCGGTGAGACTTGCTTCGGAACCTTCCTTTGTTCTTTCAATTTTGAATCTTTCATGTCCTCATTGGTCTTTCTTGTTTGCCACCACGGTAGAAGAGATCCCGGCTACGGTCTGCTGAGACTTGGGTTCCTCCGATCGAATCGAGTGGCGGGACTCGGAAGGCGAGAGACGGGGCATCATCCTCGGCCGCGGTGAAAAGGATGAAAGGGATGCCCTCGTCGAGAGCCGAATGAAGACGACCCGACCGCTCAACGTAAGCCTTCATCTTCCTTTTTGATTATATCTTCGTTATTCTTCGCGATCATTCTTACGCTTTCGCATGCGAAAGAATATTGCCGCTCAATGGCAAAATCCGAGGTGCTGGAAAAGCTGGTGCCTCACTTAAACTCCTTGGAGGATGTTCGGCGCAGTGAAGGTCACTCGGGAGGAGGCCGCTTCAAGGGAGGCCGCTTTGGAGGGAGATCTCGGAGCTTCGGGAAGCGAACCTCGACCTCCGCGGATCAATCGGAAGTAAGCCCTCTCCCGCTTCATCATGATTCTTTCGTTGATCTTGTCAATTGATCATCCTCTTTCGTTGTAGAAAATTCTTCGGAGGTCCACTCGCTTCAAGTCCAACAGCGGTCAGCCTCGACAAGGCCGAGATGGAGGCCGAATTTGAAGGTAACCTTCTTTGAAGTCAAATCCCGTGTCTTGCTTCATTTCCGAGTGCCTTGACTGATCTAGGACTCCTTGCGGCTTATAAGATGAAGACCCGAGCCCAATACGACGTCTTGCTTGGGCGGATTAAGTCCAGGCGACGAGATACGGGAGGAGGTCGCTAACGCCGCCACGCCGATCTTGACCTCCTTGTTTGATCGGGAGTTGGGGCCGCTCGCTGGAGCCAATCGAGATCTTTGACAAGCTCCGATGGCTCCCGAGCGATTCGAAGAACATCACCGAAGCGCCAACATGGGGCTGGTCGGCTCTTGCACGACCAAGTCCCTCTACCCCGAGTGGATATTCATTCAATCGGGGAGGGCTTTGCTGAGGGGACAACGATGAGCAGGCCTTAGATATGCTCGGCGAGGCGCAAGAAGCGGCGAAGAAGATCTCTTTAGATGTAGTAAACAATTTTAAACTCGAACTGTATTTTGACTTTTCTTTGTAGATATAATGTAACGTGAAACTCGACATGGAATCTTTGTGACTATTTTTAGTTTATTTATGTCCATGCCTTGATTCGAGCCTTTGCGTGAAATTTCTTAAGTAGTTTTCGTCATGTCATCAAGCCTAGGCTCGATTAGGTCATCGGAAAAACTCTCGGTCCTTAGACGCCGAGCTCGAGTCGAAGGACATTAAACAATGATAAACTAAATTGTGCACAAAAATTTGATGAGGAAAATTCGAGCTTTATTGATATGTGTATCACCCCATTGCTAGCTCAAGAAGTCATCTTGCTTGAGGTTGGCAATCAAGGAAAACATGAGGCCTTAGCCAAATTAGGCGTAAAACCGCCGAAGATGCTCGATGTTCCGGGAGTTCTCCACCATGGACCCGTCTTCGCGCTTTAGCCGGTAAGCACCGGCCGAGTCACTTCGGCGATTATAAAGGGTCCTTCCCATAAGGGAGATAACTTATGTCGGTCTTTGGTGGTCGGATCTTGCGTAGGACCGTCGCCGACAATGAAAGCTCGTGCTCGCACGTTGCGGCTGGTATCTCCCGAGCCCTTGAAGGTATTTGGCCGACGGATGAGGGGCTGCCTCACGGGCCTCTTCCAATCGGGTGAGGTCATCCTCTCGGTCGATGTCGTAGCGTTCATCGTTGAAGCTGCGGACCGGAGGGACTCAAACTCCATCTCGTTTGGCAACATGGCTTCGCGCCATAGACCGAAAGAAAGGAGTTTGGCGGTGGCCCGACCGGGTGTAGTTCGCGCGACCATAGAACCGAGGGAAGTTCTTGGACCCACTTGCCGGCGTAAGGGCTTAGCCGGTCGAAGACGCGAGCCTTGATGCCTTGAAGAACCATGCCGTTTGCTCGCTCGACTTGCCCATTGCTTCGGGGTGAGCTGCGATGCGTAGCGAATCTTGATTCCGAAGTCTTCGCAGAATTCCTTGAAGATGCCTCCCGTGAATTGAGTCCCATTATCGGTTATGATTCTGTTTGGGGCGCCGAAGCGGTGCACGATGTTGAGGAAAAAATCCCGTGCTTTGTCAGCAGTGATTGTGGCAACCGGCTTGGCTTCAATCCACTTGGAGAACTTGTCGATTGCGACGAAGAGGTGTGTGAAACCTCCTGGAGCTTTCTTGAAGGGGCCAACCATGTCCAGCCCCCATACCGCGAACGGCCAGGAAAGTGGGATTGTTTGAAGCTCCTGGGCCGGGACATGGCTTTGTCGGGCAAAGAACTGGCAGCCTTCGCAGGTTCTTACGACTTTATCCGCGTCGGAGACCGCGGTAAGCCAGAAAAATCCTTGTCTGTAAGCTTTGCCGACTAGAGTGCGTGCCGCCGCGTGGCTTCCGCATATGCCCGAGTGGATATCTTGGAGTAATTGTTTCCCTTCTTCGGGTGTGATGCACCTCATTAGAATTCCGAGAGGGGCTTCTCTTGTATAAATCGGAGTCGACCATGACGTACGCTTGGCAACGATGCCGGACGCGTTACGCTTCATCCGGTCATCCGGCGCTCTTGCTGAGTTAAGAATTTGATGAGCGGCGTCCTCCGGTCGGTATCGATCATGGTGACTTCGTTCGTGGTTTGCTCGTTGGGAGCTGTCTTTGCCGTGACGGTTGGCTCGTAGAGATGTTCGACAAAGACATCTGTCGGAGCGGCTTCGCGCTTAGATCCGAACTGTGCTAGCTCATCGGCGGCTTCGTTGTTATGTCTCAGGACATGTGAGAGTTCTAGCCCATCAAACTTGTCCTCAAGCTTGCGGACCTCTTGTCGGTAGGCCTCCATAGTGTCATTTAAGCAGGACCAGTCTTTCATCACTTGATTGACGACCAGCTGGGAGTCGCCTTTCACAATAAGTCGACGAATCCGAGTGAGGCTGCGAGGCGCATCCATGTAAGAGAGCTTCGTATTCGGCGACGTTGTGTGAGGCGGAGAAGTGGAGGTGAAGGGCATATCTTAGCCTTTCCCGGTCGGGAGATCAGCACAACTCCCGCTTCCCAAGCCGGTGATCCTCTTGGATCCGTCGAAGTGCATGGTCCAGTGTTGGAGGTCTTCTCGGGGAACATGCTCTTGCTGTTCAGTCCACTCGGCTAGGAAGTCCGCTAAGGCTTGTGACTTAATGGACGTCCTGGGCTTGAAAGTTAAGTCCAGCGACATCAGTTCCAGGGCCCACTTGGCGATGCGCCCGGTTGCCTCGCGGTTGTGGACGATGTCGCCGAGTGGAAAAGAGGTGATGACGGTGACCGAGTGACCCTGAAAGTAGTGTGCCAATTTCCTCGCGGTTATTAGAACACCATAAAGCAATTTTTGTACCTGGGGGTATCGGATTTTGGCTCCTGCCAAAACTTCGCCGACAAAGTAAATTGGTCTTTGAATCTTCGGGCCCGTCCTTCTTCTTCTCGTTCAACCACAAGGACCGTGCCGACCACTTGGTGAGTGGCCGAGACGCGTACGCAAGAGGGGTTCCTGGGCGAGGTGAAGCCGGGACGGGTGGCGTGGTAAGGAATTCTTTGAAATCTTCAAAGGCCTTGTCGCTCTCGTGGTCCACTGGAAGTCGTCTGTCTTCTTTAGCGGCTGAAGAAGGGCATGCCTCGTTCGCCGAGTCGGGATATGAAACGGCTTAGCGACGCCATGCAGCCAGTGAGCTTTTGGACGTCTTTCGATTACTCGGGGCTTCATGTTTAAGATGGCGTTGATCTTCTCTGGGTTTGCTTCAATGCCGCGATGTGATACCATGAAGCCGAGCAGTTTGCCTGATGGGACGCCGAAGGTGCACTTCTCCGGGTTCAACTTCATTCTGAAGGCCCGGATGTTTGCAAAGGTTTCTTCTAAGTCGGCGATCAGGTCTTCTTTCTGCTTGGTCTTGATGACAACATCGTCGACATAAGCTTCAACGTTTTTGCCGATCTGCGTCTGGAAGCATCTTTGGATCATGCGTTGGTATGTAGCTCCGGCGTTCTTCAGGCCGAAAGGCATGGTGATGTAGCAGTAGGCCCCGAACGGCGTGATGAAAGATGTCTTCAAGCAGTCGGATTCTTTCAGACTGATCTGGTGATAGCCCGAGTAACAATCCAAGAAACTCAGGAGTTCGCAGCCGGCTGTTGAGTCGACGACTTGGTCGATGCGAGGCAGCCCGAACGGATCTTTGGGGCAGGCTTTGTTGAGGTCGGTGTAATCGACACACATGCGCCATTGCCCCGTCTTTTTGCGGACCAGGACTGGATTGGCTAACCAGTCGGGATGAAGGACTTCTTTAATGAAGCCGGCGCCAAGAGCTTTGCGAGTTCTTCTTTGATCGCGTCTTTTCGATCCCGTGCGAAACTGCGTAATCGTTGTTTTATTGGTTTGGCGTCATCTTTGACGTTCAAAGAGTGCTCGATCACCTCCCTAGGAATTCCGGGCATATCGGATG
Organism: Oryza australiensis; assembly: GCA_019925245.2. Lineage (NCBI taxonomy): Eukaryota > Viridiplantae > Streptophyta > Magnoliopsida > Poales > Poaceae > Oryza > Oryza australiensis. The sequence continues at coordinate 479,035 of JAIFGZ020000032.1, read as the reverse complement.
GTTTCCAAGCAAAAACATCTTTATTATTTTGGAGGAAGGTGACGAGCGCGCTTTCCTATTTAGGATCTAGGTCGGCGCCGATTACGGCGGTTTGGAGGGATCGGACGAATCAAGGGAGATCTTCTTGGTCTTGGCGTCGCCGGATCCCGATTTGGCTATCTTCTTCGCGGGGACTTCGCCCTCGGGTTGATGCAGCCAATCGGACTTCTTGTTGGCCACGTAATCTCTCGCGAGATTGGGCCATGTCGCAGCTCTCCTTGTCGCGGTGAAGGCTTGCTTCACGTCGCTGCGAAGAGTGATGACGCCGTTGGGACCCGGCATCTTCATGCAAAGATAAGTGTAGTGAGGGATCTCCATGAACTTGGCAAGCGCAGCCTTCCGATGATGGCATGATACGCCGTTTGAAGTCGGCCACCTCGAAGGTGACGTTCTCCGTTCGGAAGTTCTCTCGGGCTCCGAAGGTGACGGGAGGAGATATGCCCGAGTGGAGTTGAAGACAGCCCGGATAACTCCGTGAAAAGGGGCTGAGCTTGCTTTGAGTTCGGACCTCGGGATCTGCATTTCGTCCATGGTCTTGGCGAACAGGGATGTTGAGGGCGCCCCCCATCGATGAGGACGCGCTTGAGCCGATATTGCGGACCACGGGGTCCGGGACGAGTGGATAGCGCCTAGATGAACCACTCGGTCGGGATGATCCGAGCGGTCAAAGGTGATGGCCACTTCCGACCATCGCAGATACGAGGACTTCGGGTTGAGCCGCGTTGACCTCTCGGTCGGTTAGCTTTTGTTTCCTCTTGGATTCATAAGCTAACGGGCCCCGAAGATGTGGTTGAGCTCTCCCACTGGATCTTGAAAAGGTTCGGCATTCTCGCCGCGTTGTTCTTCTTGGCGCGGACGGGCCAGCCTCGTCGATCGGCTTCTTGTTGAGCTGCGCCGCGTCTTGCTTCAGCGAACGCTTGTAGATAAAGCGATCCTTTGCCGCGTGCTTGTGATTCGGATGATGGGTGCACTGGGCGTTCATGATGGCGTCGTAGGCGGCGACTCGGGACGGCGTTGAGTATTGGAGGTTGCGGCCACCGTGTCTTCGGATCGGCGCTTGCGATCTTTCGGGCCCGTTGCCGTTGTTGCCGCCATCCTTCTTAGGATTTCGGCTTCCTCGCTTGCTTGTCCTCTCTTCTTTCGAGCCGATCTTGACGGGCGGCCTTGATGGCGTCGTTTGATTTGGCGTATGAATTCGCCGTCTCAAACATCCGCTTCACCGTCTTCGGTGGCTTGCGTCCGAACTTGCCGATAAGCGGCTCATCACGGACTCCCTTCGGAAGGCGGCGATGATGATGTCATCGGTGATGTTCGGGATCTTGTTGCGCTTTTTGGAGAAGCGACGAATGTAATCCTTCGAGGCTCGTCCGCTTCGGATGACATTGTAGAGGTCGAAGTGTGTGCCGGGCCTCTCGAAGGTGCCTTGGAAGTTGGCGATGAAGTGGTCCTCGGCTCGCTCCACGAGCCGATTGAGCCTCTTGGCAGCCGGTGAGCCAATTTCGGCTGAGTTTGCGAGGGCCACGGGCGGGTAGTTGGCCATGGCTTTGTTGTCGCCACTGCAGCTCGGATGGCAAGAGTATATACGGTTAACCAAGATTCGGGGTCGGTTTTGCCATCGTACCTTTCTATCCCTGTTGGCTTAAAGCCACTCGGCCAATGCACTCGGCGGAGCTCCCGAGTGAAGGCCGGTACTCCATCGTCGCCGCTATCGGGTGATCCCCTCCGATCTTCCCGAGTGCGACGGTCGCGCTCTTAGTAGCGGCGGTCGAGGACCTCCCGCGATCACTCGGCGGGGTCTTCGTTGGCTGGTTGGGTAGCTGGAGCTGTTGCGGCGGACTCGGTGGTGGACGGGTGGACGTCCATGTCGTTTGCGGCGGGAGTCGACCGCTGCTCTTGGTGCCTCGGGGTGGACTCGGGAGGTGGGCCTCTTGGCCTAGTTGACGACCGAGCCGGCTCGGGCCTCCCGTAGTCTCCCGACCTTAGGGGTGGGAGCCGGCTCTTGTCAGGCGTTTCGGCCACGGATTCAGTCGGCCTTCTTGCCGAAGTGGTGGGAGGGCCGTTAGCCGTGGCAGCAACGATGGTCTTGATCTTATCTAGTATAGGAGTCACGTTGGCGGAGCCGTCTCCATGACGGTATCCAAGAGCGTGAGTGCGGCGACGCTGCTCGCGTGGCGTCCGGAAGACATTGGTGTTGCGAACCCGTGTTTGGAGGATGGCTTCCGGGCGGATCGTCCGCCGCACGCAGATCCCGCTTCCTTTTGTCGGCCTCGTCTTTGCGTTGTTTGTCCTCCTCGGCTGTCTTGCGCTCAAGCTCCACTCTAGCTCGCTCCTCTTCGGCAAGCCTTCGGCCATGGCTGAGTCGGACTCATCCGGCTCGGCCATGAGGACGTCAAGCACTTCGGCTCGCATCCATATGGCAGTCGGAGTTGTCGGCTTCGTCAGAAGGGATGCCGTAGAGATTGTCGAAGCCGGCGGAGCTGAGGTCTCCATTGAGCTCTGAAGATGAGCAGGAGCCAAAGGACGGGAGGATGACAGCGACCTCCCTTGATCCTGGGAAATTCGGATCTGGATCGCTCCAGTCCGAGTCGGAGCTTGGGGGATTAGGCTCCTCCGAGTGGATCGCCGCTAACTCGGGGGAGAGCAGTTGACTGTAGATCTTGGCGACGTTTGGTAACCCAAACGGCACCGAAAGGTCTTCAGCCGAGTAGATTGCTTCCGTCGGGAGGCAAGAAGATTGGCGCAAATCTCGGCGGCATTCGGTAATCCGAATGGCGCCGAGTGAAGTCCGTCGTCGGAGAAGGTGGATCGCATCTTGGTTTTCAAGATGTTGTCGAAGATCTCGGCGCTGTTGGAGAGCCCGAACGACGCCGAGTAGGTTTTTCCCTTCGATTGGTTCGAGTCCGAGTCGAAGGAGGAGTCGCCGGCGAAGTTGGCGGCAAAGTCGCTGAGTCTTGAAGGAAATCCCATCACGCTTGTCGGCGAGATTGTTGAAGAAGTCTCGACGCGCGGTCCCTACCGGCGCGCCAACCGTCGAAACTTGGTTTCGGCAATATATTTTCGTCGCAGTCAAGATCGCCAAGCACAATGGGTTAGAAGAAGAAGAAGATTTAGATAGGTTCGAGGCCCTCTCGTGAGGTAATACCCTACTCCCGTTTCGGTGGATTCGATCCGCCGAGTGTCTTTATTGATCTCGTGATCTAAAGCTCTTGCTTATGAAGTTGTATCTCGATCTAGTGTTGGAATATCCCTCAAGGGACGCCCCTTACCCCCTTATATAGTCTTGGGAGGAAGGGTTTACAAGTCGGAAACCCTATCTTACTCTAAGACGGTTTCCTCAATCTTACCAAACCGTGATTATAGGCCGATTGCCTTATCTCTATCGGCAACCGTAACACCTAAGTCAAGTTCGGCTTACAGATATAGCAGGCGCAATCTATCCCTACCTCCAGTCGGATAAGCTTGCCAAGTAGATACCCGATTGCCACAATCTCCACAGGATGTCATACTGGGTATGTTCCCTGTGAACTCCTTTAATGCATCAGTCCTGTTTGATTCGGGTGCAACCCATTCTTTCATATCAAAAGCATTTGTGGGGAAACATGGGTTGTCGGTGTTAAAACTTAAGATACCCATGCGGGTCCAAACTGAAGGGTTACGCGGAGGCTACGCTAGCCGAAAACAAAAACTTTTTACCGCGCAAACCAGGAACACTTGCAAGTAAGGGCCGATAGATCGTTACCGATTGGAGTGTGCAGCGGAAACAGCCAATCAGGGCAATCCGATCTGGAACAGTGTAGCCGATTCCCGGGGACAGCCGATTCACCAATCAGCCGATTCGAGTCGTCCGGCCGCGTTCTTACGCCTCGCTCCGATGCGCCCGACTGCAGTCGATTCCACCACAGCCGATCGCTCCGATTGCAGCCGATCCGAAGCAGATCAACAGCGCGCAACGTAGCAGCGCCTCTACCAGTATCCACACGTCCGGGGACAGAACGCCGAACACCCGTGTGCTAGCACGCGATGCAAGGCTAGGCTCGAAGGTGGGGAGGGTTTCCGTGGAGATTGATCTCGACGACTTCTAAAGCCGCGTGTGATCAGATCGATTTCGGCGCAATCAATTGACTTGATGTACTGCTCAGCTCTCCACCCCTCACCCCTTTATATAGAGTTGGCCGACTGGGACTCGTGGCCGATCAGGACTCTATTTTGAATCGGATCCCATCCGAATCTCATAGAGTTGGCCGCCCATACGTCGTAAGCCCATAGGACTCTATCCGATCGGATCCCTATCCGATCGAGCCGTATTCGAGTCCAACTCGAATGCCTGTTCTTATCCCCTTAAGCGTGCGACCCTGTAGGTTCAGGTATACTCGGTTTCAGCTATAGTCTAACTTAGCCGATCGTCGGCTCGAGTCCAACTCAGCCGACCCGTCAACAGCGGCGCCTAGCAGCACATATTGACACCATAGTATACAAGAATAATATCGGCTCTGAACCTGTAATGTGTACACAAATCCCTTTGCCTCACGATACCAGTTAAGCTATAGGCAAGATGTGTGCCATCCCTTCAATAGCTTAACCTTTCACTCGAACCGTATTGGATTATCTGTCTGTTGATTGACTCCTCAATCAACTTAGCATGGCCATGCATTTCCATAATCCAGTACCTCGAGGGGCCCAGAGATATCTCTCCAAAGGAGGGGCAAATTCCATCTTGATCACTCACATCCCACTCCATGTTTCATAGCAAACCCGAAAACTACCTTTATAACTACCCAGTTACGGAATAGCGTTTGGTAGTCCCAAAGTAGGCTACTACACATGTTGGAATCCATGGTGATCTCAGTCTAAGGACTTTGTACCAACACTACCCGAGACCAACTAATGGCACATTAATTCTGTAGTGTCTCATGGTGGGTCTATCCAACAATGTGTTCTCTAACACATATGTCCATGTTTATTGATTTGGTATCTCCATACCCATGATCTATGAGACATGATCATCAATCAATAAACATGCCGATCTTAGAATCATATTTGTTCCAATAATATGATATATGATCGGGATCATTTAGAAATAGATTCATACATAAAGAGTCTCATAAATAAGTCACGTACTTATTGATCAATACAAGATGTCTATTTCATGGAATTGAATAACACTTTATTCATAAATACATAAACATTGACATGATATCCAACATCTCCATGTTGCCTCTAGGGCATATCACTAACACAAACACCCGGGAACCATTTGAACACCGCCCACTTTTTCCCTTCAGTGGCAATAAAAATCCAAGGATTCCCTTTCTAGCCAATCTTATCCTTCTAGAATCAAAAGGCCTGGATGTCATCCTTGGGATGGATCGGTTAACCCGTCATAAAGGTCGATCGATTGCGCAAGCCGCACGATCTCTTTAACCAATGACGAGGGGAAGAAAGTAATTTACTGCTCCCCTAAACCACTGAGGGTAGTAGCAAGTCTGAATCGGATCTCGGCTAAGGAGAAGCCCGAAGAGAAAGGAAAGGATCAAGCGAAGTTAGAAGATATTCCCGTGGTTTGTGAGTACCCTAAGTCTTCCTAAGACCTATCCACAATGCCACCTGAAAGAGAAATAGAGTTTCGGATTGACCTAGTCCCCAGCACCGCTCCGATCCACAAGAGACCTTAAGAATGGGAGCCAATGAGTTGGCGAGGTCAAGAAGCAAGTAGATGAACAGCTGTAGAAAGGTTATATCCACTCGAGCACATCGCCCAGGGTGCGCCATTCATTTTTGTGGAGAAAAAGGATAAGACCAAAAGGATGTGCGTCGACTATCGCGCACTCAACGAGGTCACTATTAAGAATAAATACCCTCTCCCTAGGATTGACGACCTATTTGATCAATTAAAGGGAGCAAAGGTGTTCTCCAAGATAGACCTGCGGTCAGGCTATCATCAGCTAAGAATCCGGGAGGAAGATATTCCCAAGACTGCCTTCGTCACTCGGTACGGTCTGTATGAGTGCACCGTCATGTCCTTCGGACTTACAAATGCCCCAGCCTTTTTCATGAATTTGATGAACAAAGTGTTCATGGAATTCCTAGACAACTTTGTCGTGGTGTTCATCGACGACATCTTGATCTATTCGCATTCGGAAGAGGAACATGAACACCATCTCCGGTTGGTACTTGAAAAGTTAAGAGACCACCAACTCTATGCAAAGTTTAGCAAATGTGCTTTCTGGTTGAAGGAAGTGCAATTCCTCGGCCATATCGTGAATGCCCAAGGAGTCGCAGTGGACCCTTCCAAATGGACTCCACCTAAAACCGTCACCCAAGTCAGAAGTTTTCTAGGACTTGCGGGTTATTATCGTCGGTTCATCGAAAACTTCTCCAGAATTGCCAAGCCTTTGACGCAGTTATTAAAGAAGGATGAAAAGTTTATATGGACTCCGAGCGCAACCGAGTTTTGAAACACTCAAGAGAAAACGGTGTCAAGGCACCGTGTTGATCTTGCCATCAAACCAAGGATTTCCAAGTCTTTTGCGACGCATCTCACCGGGGTTAGGCTGTGTGTTGATGCAAGATGGAAAGGTGATCGCGTGTGCTTCCCGCCAATTGAGACCTCATGAGTCTAATTACCCAACACATGACTTGGAGCTAGCGGCAGTCGTCCATGCTCTAAAAATATGGCGACATTACCTCGTCGGAAATCGCTGTGAAGTATATACGGATCATAAGAGCCTGAAATACATCTTCACCCAACCGGATTTGATCCTCCGTCAGCGACGATGGTTGGAGTTGATCAAGGATTATGATCTGAGTATACACTACCATCCCGGCAAAGCTAACGTGGTAGCTGATGCTCTGAGCCGAAAGAGTTATTGCAACTCTATTCACATAGAAGGAAGATGTGAACAGCTACTACAAGATTTAGAGCACCTCAACCTGGAAATTGTTGAACTCGGATTTGTGGCCGCTCTTGAGGCCCAACCCACACTCTTAGATCAAATTCGCATAGCTCAAGCCTCGATCTCGGACATAGTTGAGCTTAAGAAGAATATGAGAGTGGGAAAAGCTCGTGACTTCACGTAAGACGAGCATAGAACCATATGGATGGGCAACGAGGATATGTGTGCCGAAGATAAGGAATTGAAAAGGTTAATCCTTACTGAAGCACATCAGAGTCAGTACTCTATTCATCCGGGAAGTACCAAAATGTACCAGGATCTTAAGGAGAAGTTCTGGTGGGTTAGCATGAAAAGAGAAATAGCAGAGTTCGTGGCACTATGCGACGTATGTCGGCGAGTAAAGGCGAGAACACCGGAGGCTGTCTGGGTTATTACGGCCACTCCAAATTCCGAATGGAAGTGGGAGGAAATCGGGATGGATTTCATCACCGGTTTACCCGGACATCATCGGGACACGATTCCATCGGGTCATAATCGACCGCCTCACTAAAGTGGCTCATTTCATCCCGGTGCTTACCACCTATACGGGTAGTAGGTTAGCGAGTTATACCTTGCAAGGATTGTGTGTCTTCATGGTGTACCTAAGAAGATAGTATCGATCGTGGTAGCCGGTTCACCTCCAAGTTTTGGCGAAACTACAAGAGGAACTCGGCACCCGGTTGAATTTTAGCACGGCTTATCACCCGCAAACCGATGGTCGACGGAACGTGTGAACCAGGTTTTGGAAGATATGCTTGAGAGCTTGTGCTCTGGATTTCGGAGGAGCTTGGGATAAGAGCACGCCCTATGCGAGTTCTCTTATAACAACGTTATGAGGCTAGTTTACAAATGGCACCTTTCGAAGCACTTTATGGACGAAAGTGTCGAACCCCGCTTTTCGGGATCGACCGGCGAACGTCGCTTGTTCGGGACCGAAGTGTTAAGTGATGTCAAGAGAAAGTCGAATCATAAGAGAAAGGCTGAAAGTCGCACGATCACGTCGAAGAGTTATGCGACAACCGCCGCAGAGAGCTAGTTTTTAAAGTTGGAGACTATGTATATCTTCGTGTCACCCCACTTCGGGGAGTGCACCGATTCCAAACCAAAGGCAAGTTGGCACCACGCTATGTGGGACCATATCGGATTCAAGAGCGACGAGGTGAAGTGGCATACCAACTCGAACTGCCACCCACCATGGCAGGAATCCACGATGTTTTCCACGTCTCCCAACTCAAGAAGTGTCTGAGAGTTCCTGAAGAACAAGCTAGTCCAGACCAGATTGAAATCCAGGAAGATCTGACCTATGTGGAGAAACCAGCACGGATACTCGAAACCAGTGAACGAAGGACCCGGAACAAGGTCATCAGGTTCTGCCGAGTTCAATGGACTCATCACTCCGAAGAAGAAGCAACCTGGGAAAGGGAAGATGAGCTAAAGGCCGCTCATCCCAATCTGTTTGCCAGTACCTCCGAATCTCGGGGTGGAGATTCCGTTTAAGAGGGGTAGGTTTGTAACACCCGAGGTGTTTTTCCCTTTTAAAAATCCAAAAGAAAATCGTAAAAGAAAATCATTGGAATTAACGGGAGGGAATTAATAATTTTAAAATCCAAATGATAAATGGAAATGGCATGGTAGGATTTTCCTAAATTCCACATGTCAAAATACGCTAACAGGATTTTTAGTGGAATTTTCAGAGCACCAGAAATAATTTTTAACCAATTAAAATCAAAATTGGAATTAATAAATCCCGGGAAAATCAATTTCTCTCTCCTCCGTCCTTTCCCGCTCTTTTTCAGTGTGGGCCGCCGCCCGAGCCGACGGTCCATCCCTCCCGCGTGCGCCCACTGATCGGCCACTCCGATGCGCGCCTCCTCTCCTCACGGCCGCCAAGGCTACGGCCCGCCAAACCCTCGCTCCCACAATTAAGTCCAGTTCGTCTCCCTTCTTGCCGGGACACTTGCAGTGGGGCCCACCCTGTCGCCCCGTCCCCTACCTCCGGCTACCCCGCCGCCATTGACGCCACCTCGCCCGTGCGGATCTCGGCCGCCCGTCCCTCCCGTGTGCCCTAAAGGCACCACCTTAACTTCCCGTCTCTCCCGCCGCCTTCAATCGCCCGCCGTCGCTCCCGCGCCCGCTTAATGGTCGGATTTAATCACCGGTAATTATTTCCCCAAATCGCGCCGGCGAGGAATTGCGCCCTTATCCGGTCGCCGCCGACCTCCCCATCTCCTATTTAAGCACCCCCTCGCCCTCCCCGAGCTCCCCACACCTCCACTCAAGCCTCTCTCTCTCTCTCTCCGTCATTCCCGCGTCGTGCGCCCGTTTCGGACTTCGTCGCCGAGGTTCGGCCGTGTGTTCCCGTTGCTCCGAGACACTCCGAGCTCCACCGACTCCTCCCTCCTCGTTGCCGGTGCCCGCGCTACTTCGGCCACCCCTTCCCGAGTGGTTCCGCCGCCTCCCTCACCGTCCGCGCCGTCGTCCCCTTCGACTCCGGCGCACCGCGTGAGCACTCTTCCCTATTTCCCTCTCGGCCGAGTGCGTGCCGCCGTTCCCGAGTGCGCACGGCTCCGTCCACGCAAGAGCCGCGGTATTCCACCGCCCGCGCTGAAGGGTTACGCGGAAGCTACGCTAGCCGAAAACAAAAATTTCTACCGCGCAAACCAGGAACACTTGCAAGTAAGGGCCGATAGATCGTTACCGATTGGAGTAGAGTGCAGCGGAATAGCCAATCGTGGCAATCCGATCCGGAACAGTGTAGCCGATTCCCGGAGACACCGATTCGCCAATCAGCCCGATTCGAGTCGTCCGGCCGCGTTCTCACGCCTCGCTCCAATGCGCCCGACCGCGGCCGATCAAGAGCGCGCAACGTAGCAGCGCCTCTACCGGTATCCACACGTCCGGGGACGAACGCCGTACACCCGTGTGCTAGCACGCGATGCAAGGCTAGGGTTTGGCTCGAAAGTGGGGAGGGTTTCCGTGGAGATTGATCTCGGCGACTTCGTTGCATGCGATGCAATTGACGTGTCACGCCTCTCCACTCCTCCCTCCTTTATATAGAGTTGGCCGACGGGACTAGTGGCCGATTAGGACTCTATTTTGAATCGGATCTCATCCGTATCTCATAGAGTTGGCCGCCCACACGTCGTAAGCCCATAGGACTCTATCCGATCGGATCCCTATCCGATCGAGCCGTATTCGAGTCCAACTCGAATATCTATTCTATCCCCTTAAGCGTGCGACCCGTAGGTTCAGGTATACTCGGTTTCGGCTATAGTCTAACTTAGCCGATCGTCGGCTCGAGTCTAACTCAGCCGACCATGCAATAGCGGCGCCTAGCAGCACATATTGACACCATAGTATACAAGAATAATATCGGCTCTGAACCTGTAATGTGTACACAAATCCCTTTGCCTCACGATACCGCTAAGCTATAGGCAAGATGTGTGCCATCCCTTCAATAGCTTAACCATTCACTCGAACCGTATTGGATTATCTATCCGTTGATTGACTCCTCAATCAACTTAGCATGGCCATGCATTTCCATAATCCATTACCTCGAGGGGCCCAGAGATATCTCTCCAAAGGAGGGGCAAATTCCATCTTGATCACTCACATCCCACTCCATGTTTCATAGCAAACCCGAAAACTACCTTTATAACTACCCAGTTACGGAATAGCGTTTGGTAGTCCCAAAGTAGGCTACTACACATGTTGGAATCCATGGTGATCTCAGGTCTAAGGACTTTGTACCAACACTACCCGAGACCAACTAATGGCACATTAATTCTGTAGTGTCTCATGGTGGGTCTATCCAACAATGTGTTCTCCAACACATATGTCCATGTTTATTGATTTGGTATCTCCATACCCCGATCTATGAGACATGATCATCAATCAATAAACATGCCGATCTTAGAATCATATTTGTTCCAACAATATGACATATGATCGAGGATCGTTTAGAAATAGATTCATACATAAAGAGTCTCATAAATAAGTCACGTACTTATTGATCAATACAAGATGTCTATTTCATGAAACCGAATAACACTTTATTCATTTATACATAAACATTGACGTGATATCCAACATCTCCATGTTGCCTCTAGGGCATATCACTAACAATCTCCCACTTGCACTAGAGTCAATCATGTAAGTATCTAATACCCATTGCTCTTGTGTGCGCCTCATGCTTCGGGCCGAGGAGAGGTTTTGTCAGGGATCGGCTATGTTGAGACCCGTGTGCACTTTGCATATCTTGACATCACCTCTGTCCACTATCTCGCGGATGAGATGATATCACCGAAGTATGTGTTTGGACTTCGATGTGACCTCGGCTCCTTGGCTTGCGCAATGGCTCCACTATTATCACAATAGAGAGACATTGGACCGGTCGTACTAGTCATCACACCAAGCTCGAAACGAATTTCTTGATCCAAACAGCCTCCTTTGCGGCTTCCGAAGCAGCAATGTACTCGGCCTCCGTTGTAGAATCAGCAACGGATCCCGCTTGGAACTCTTCCACGATCGCGCTCCGTTCGGTGAACACGAACCCGATTGCGATCTATAATCATCCTTGTCTCGTTTGGAAGCTAGCATCGGTGTAACCACTTACAACGAGCTCTTCTTCACCTCCATAGACTAGGAACATATCCTTAGTTCTTCTCAAATACTTAAGGATATTCTTTACGGCATCCAGTGACCTTCACCGGATCCGACGGTATCTGCTCGTAGCACTCAAAGCGTACGAGACATCCGGGCGTGTACAAAGCATGGCATACATGATGGATCCAATTGCCGAAGCATATGGAACCATACCCATCTTATTCCGCTCATCATGTGTTTGAGGGCACGATTCTTGCTAAGATTAATGCCATGTGACATGGGCAAGAAACCTTTCTTGGAATCATGCATGTTGAACCTTTTCAACACCTTGTCAATGTATGTACTTTGGCTTAATCCAATTAGCCTCTTGGATCTATGTCTATAGATCCGAATGCTAATATGTATGCTGCCTCCCCTAAGTCTTTCATGGAAAAACTATTTTTCAATGAAGACTTGACGGATTCTAGCATAGGGATATCATTTCCAATCGCAATATGTCATCCACATATAAGATTAGAAATACAATTGCGCTCCCACTGACCTTTTTGTAAACACAGGCCTCTTCTTCATTTTTGATGAAACCAAACCCTTTGATTACTTCATCAAAACGAATATTCCAACTCCGAGATGCTTGCTTCAATCCATAAATGGATTTCGTAGCTTGCATATCTTTCAGCGATTCGGATCGACAAAACCCCGAGGTTGTATCATGTATACATCCTCGCTTAGGTTTCCATTTAGGAAAGCCGTTTTGACATCCATCTGCCATATCTCATAATCGAAATATGCGGCAATCGCTAGGATAATCCGAATAGATTTAAGCATTGCGACGGGCGAGAAGGTTTCATCATAATCAACTCCTTGAATCTGTTTAAAACCTTTCGCCACCAATCGCGCCTTATAGATGTGAACATTTCCATCCATATCGGCCTTTTCTTAAAAACCCATTTACACTCAATGGTTTTGACACCATCGGTGGATCAACCAAGTTCAAAACTTGATTGTCGTACATGGATTCTATTTCGGATTTCATGGCTCCAAGCCACTTGTTGGAATCGGGTCCCACCATCGCTTCCTCATAGGTCTTAGGTTCATCGTTGTCCAACAACAATATATCACATTGTTCCGCACTGTACATCGGGTGCACGACGTGATCTTTCGGACCTCCGTGGGCTGGTGTATCTACAAGCGGTGGCGCAACACTTTGCACCTCTGTTGTGGTTACGTGGTCGCGAAACATTTTCGGTGTTTCTTGAACTTCTTCAAGATGCACCCTGCTCCCACTAACCCTTCTTGAAAGAAACTCTTTCTCCAAGAAGACACCGTGTCGGGCGACAAACACTTTGCCTTGTTCCCGATTATAAAAGTAATATCCCTTAGTTTCCTTAGGATATCCCACAAAGAAGCACTTGTCGATTTGGGTGTGAGCTTGTCGATCAAACGTTTTACATAAGCTTCGCATCCCCAAATTTTGAGAAAAGACAAACTAGGGGTTGCCCTGTCCATATCTCATATGGTGTCTTTTCAACCGACTTAGATGGAACTCTATTTAGTGTGAGCGCAGTGTTTCAAGAGCATATCCCCGAAGGATAACGGAAGATCACTTTGGCTCATCATCGACCGCACCATGTCCAACAAGGTGCGATTTCTCCGTTCGGACACTCCGTTCCATTGCGGAGTTCTGGCGGAGTCAAGCGTGGAACAATTCCACAATCTTTCGATGATTACCAAACTCTTGGCTCAAGTATTCCCCTCCACGATCGATCGTAGAAACTTGATTGTTTTCCCTAAATGATTCGTACTTCATTCTGGAATTCTTTGAACTTTTCAAAGGATTCGGACTTATGCCTCATTAAGTAGATATAACCATATCTACTAAAGTCATCGGTAAAGGTAATGAAGTATTGATAACCACCTCGGCCGTTGAGCTCATTGGTCCACATACATCGGTATGTACGAGTGCCAATAAGTCACTTGCTCTCTCACTATGTCCCATGAAAGGTGCCTTTGTCATCTTACCAAGTAAACAACACTCACATGTCTCAAATGATTCAAAATCAAAAAAGTGAAGCAATCCATCCTTATGGAGCTTCTCCATGCGTTTCTTATTTATATGGCCTAAGCGACAATGCCGGATAAACGTGGGGTTTATATCATTAGAGAGTTGCCTTTACGTATTAATGTTATAGATGGGAGACGCTTCAAGATTCAAAACGTATAATCCATTCACCAATGGAGCATGAAAATAGAACATATCTCTAAGATATATTGAACAACCATTGTCCATTGATCTAAAATCATATCCTTCCGCTTGCAAACATGAAGCGGAAATAACGTTTTGACATAGTGTTGGAACACAATAACAATTATTCAATTCCAAAACTAATCCTGAAGGTAGATGAAGTGGTGCTTGTGCCGACAAAGAATCGTAGCAACGCTTGCTCCATTGCCGACGCGCATGTTCACCTCGCCCCTTCTCAATCCTCTACTTCTTCTCATTCCCTACAACGATTTGCAAATATGAGCTACTGATCCGGTATCAAATACCCAAGAGTCAGTAGGTGAAGTAGCAAGATTAATGTCTATAACATTAATACCTGAAGCAGAAGTCGTACTTTGCTTCTTCTTGAGATCCTCCATGTACTTCTTGCAGTTCCTTTTCCAGTGGCCTGTCTCCTTGCAGTAGAAGCAAACGGCATCTGATGCCGCCGACCCCTTCTTGCCCTTCTTTGCATTGGAGGCACTCGCGATCTCATCGGGAGTTAACTTCCTCTTGGTGCAAAGTTTCTTGACAGGTGGTTTGCGCTTTGCCTTCTGCATCATCATCACATGATGACCGTTTTTCTGGATACTCTCCTCAGCTGTCTTTAGCATCCCATGCAATTCAGCCAAGGTTCTATCCATATTGTTCATGTGATAGTTTAATATGAATGGCTCGAAGCTCGGAGGGAGCGGCGGAGAATCACATCGAGCCAACTCTTGGCTAAGGGGAAAACCTAGTTTTCCGGACTCTCGATATAGCCAATCATCTTTATCACATGCGAACGACGGGATTCCCTCAACAAGCTGCACGCAAACAAGGACTTTGAGGTGTTGAACCTCTCGGCCCGAGCTTGGTTCTCAAACATGCCACGCAGTCCCTCAATAATAGTGTGAGCATCGCTGCTCTCATATTGCTTCTGAAGCTCAGGGGACATTGTAGCAAGCATGAGACAGCTTATATCTAGGGCATCATTAGTGTGCTTCTCATAAGCTCTCCGTGCAGTTGCAGTGGCATTATTTGGCAAATCCTCGGGATAGGGTACTTCAAGAACGTACTCCTTACGCTCTTGCTTGAGAACAATTCTCAAGTTGCGATACCAATCCATAAAGTTTGTTCCATTTAATTTTTCCTTTTCGAGAATAGATCGCAAATTAAAGGTACGGGTGTAGTATTAGCCGCCATTTATTCTACAACGAGAAAAACAAAGTTTAGCTCAATGTTTATGTTATGTCTTTTGTTAAACAATTTAACATAAGACTCCCATTACGTATTTTCCACCTTCCCTCTAGGTTACGTATTGGGTCAAGATCCACATGTTAGTTAATTTTCTAGTGAGCTTTGGCATCACTGCTAGAAAATTAGTAACATCGATAAGCAACTCCTTGCTAATCACATCTCTATGTGACTCTTGTTGTTGGTGTGGCATCTCCATGCCCCGGCCCCAACCTATGCCCCAAGGCCCAAAACTGTTTTGATAGCCTTGTTAAGTAAACCAAATGCTCTGCTTGTATATGTCCGACATATACCCCTCGTGTTATGATAGAGAATGGCACTCTGCTTTGGCGGACCCACCATTGACGAGCATAACGGTGACGGTGCAACATTTGGAAGGGCATCATTACTACTTAATTTTGTGAGGGATGCTATCCTATCAAACAAACATATCACATATATGAAAGCGGTAGAATAGCATGAAATAGTATGGCCCCCTTCACATGGTGATCTCCATCTCCATGCCGGTGTACGGGATCTCCATCTTCATCACCGTTCTTTCGAGTGCCGAATGCTTGATTTCTTCAAACTAAGCTACTACTATAGAAGCTCTAATTGAAGATTACATCGACTCGCAGTCGTGAAAGAATATTACAAGCATTGCACGTATGAAAGAATATTACGGGGATTGCACATATGAAAGAATATTACATGCATCACATGCATCTCATACATACAATAGGGCCATACCATCTCAAAGCATTCTCTGCAAAAACAAGTTAGGCGTAGAAACGTTTTCTACTTATCGCAGAGATACGGCACCGAGACGACCTATAAGGGGGTACGCACACGGGGTCGAGGGAAGCCGCCCCTCGCGGGCTTCCGGGCAGCGCCGGAACACCACACGAAATTCATAGATCCAATCTATGAATTCTCTTACGAAACCATGTCGGCATAATCATATTATGCCATCCCGATACACTATCAAGGGAGATGGTTTGCGTAGGCGCGAGGCAGCTAACAAGATCGGACTACGAGATAGCTTCGGCATAATCACATTATACCGTTCCGATACACTATCAAGGAACGCTATCTCGAACCCAACTCAAACCGAGTTATATGGAAATTGCTTCGACGTAATCACATTACGCCGTTCCGATACACTATCAAGGAACGCAATTACCATTAACTCTCCTCAACAGATCCCGTAAAACCGATTGATCTAATCAACCCGTGTGCAAAACTTTTCCGATCCAATCTAAAACCCGAACTAAGCAAGATTAGCTCGATACCATTGAAGGGTTACGTGGAAGCTACGCTAGCCGAAAACAAAAATTTCTACCGCGCAAACCAGGAACACTTGCAAGTAAGGGCCGATAGATCGTTACCGATTGGAGTAGAGTGCGCGGAATAGCCAATCGGGGCAATCCGATCCGAACGGTGTAGCCGATTCCCGGAGACGCCGATTCGCCAATCGCCGATTCGAGTCGTCCGGCCGCGTTCTCACGCCTCGCTCCAATGCGCCCGACCGCAGCCGATCAAGAGCGCGCAACGTAGCGCCTCTCTCGGTATCCACACGTCCGGGGACGAACGCCGTACACCCGTGTGCTAGCACGCGATGCAAGGCTAGGGTTTGGCTCGAAAGTGGGGAGGGTTTCCGTGGAGATTGATCTCGGCGACTTCGTTGCATGCGATGCAATTGACGTGTCACGCTCTCCACCCCTCCCTCCTTTATATAGAGTTGGCCGACGGGACTAGTGGCCGATTAGGACTCTATTTTGAATCGGATCTCATCCGTATCTCATAGAGTTGGCCGCCCCACACGTCGTAAGCCCATAGGACTCTATTCGATCGGATCCCTATCCGATCGAGCCGTATCCGAGTCCAACTCGAATATCTATTCTATCCCTTAAGCGTGCGACCCCGTAGGTTCGGGTATACTCGGTTTCGGCTATAGTCTAACTTAGCCGATCGTCGGCTCGAGTCTAACTCAGCCGACTGTCAATAGCGGCGCCTAGCAGCACATATTGACACCATAGTATACAAGAATAATATCGGCTCGAACCTGTAATGTGTACACAAATCCCTTTGCCTCACGATACCGGTTAAGCTATAGGCAAGATGCGTGCCATCCCTTCAATAGCTTAACCATTCACTCGAACCGTATTGGATTATCTGTCCGTTGATTGACTCCTCAATCAACTTAGCATGGCCATGCATTTCCATAATCCATTACCTCGAGGGCCCAGAGATATCTCTCCAAAGGAGGGGCAAATTCCATCTTGATCACTCACATCCCACTCCATGTTTCATAGCAAACCCGAAAACTACCTTTATAACTACCCGGTTACGGAATAGCGTTTGGTAGTCCCAAAGTAGGCTACTACACATGTTGGAATCCATGGTGATCTCAGTCTAAGGACTTTGTACCAACACTACTCGAGACCAACTAATGACACATTAATTCTGTAGTGTCTCATGGTGGGTCTATCCAACAATGTGTTCTCCAACACATATGTCCATGTTTATTGATTTGGTATCTCCATATCCATGATCTATGAGACATGATCATCAATCAATAAACATGCCGATCTTAGAATCATATTTGTTCCAACAATATGGCATATGATCGTGGATCGTTTAGAAATAGATTCATACATAAAGAGTCTCATAAATAAGTCACGTACTTATTGATCAATACAAGATGTCTATTTCATGGAACTGAATAACACTTTATTCATTTATACATAAACATTGACGTGATATCCAACATCTCCATGTTGCCTCTAGGGCATATCACTAACACGCGCGCGCCGAGTGGCGCCGGTCGGTCTCCGGCCACCGTGCACCATCGCCGGCCGATCGCGCCGCCCGAACCCCTTCCGGTCGTCCGATCTGCTGAGGCAGATCGGGGCCGTCCGTCCCCGCTGGCCCGCGTGACACACCGCGTGGCCGCGAGTCGGCGCCCGTGTGCGCCACGTGGTGCGCCGCTCTCCCTCTCGGCCCGTGGACTCGGTCCACCATGGACCGGTGCTCCCGCGGCCGATGATGCCATCGCTGATGTCAGCCCTAGCGCTGACGCAATTCCGGGATTTATTGCGTAATAAATTATTAAGGATTTTCCTGTTTTAGTAAAAACACAGATAATCCTCTAAAAATCATATCTTTTCAACCCGACCTCCGTTTTAGCCCATTCAAATTTTATTAAATTCGTAAAAATGCCAAGAATCCATTAAAAATGGTTTTGTTTCCTGTTTTAGTAGCTTTGTAGCCTGTTTTGTTGAAGTGCTTGTTTGCCGTGTAGATCCCGGTAGTCCCTCCGTCCCAGTTTACTTCGAAGTCGTCGCAGAAGTCCCCCAAACCGAAGAGCAAGGCAAGTCATGCTATATTATTGATCATATTGCTTCCATTTTTGCTAAAACACCTGTTTTATTCTATGAAATTGCATGTATTTTATATTGTTTTTTTTCATGGGAAATAATACACCCTATGCTTAGTTTATGTCTTAGGTTTGACACCCCAAACCCTTTGATAAAACTTGGGAAAATAATGTGATTAGATTTCAGGACTAGGTTATGCTTAGCCTGGCTTAGTTTCACTAGCTCACTAAATGGGTCATTTTCTCACTTAATATATATCTCCCGGACTTATGTTCGGAGGATTAATGATTAAAGATTCAGGTGAACCGGACTAATAACTAAAATATGACAAATGGTGGGTGTGGGCGCTTTGGTTTTGGCTAGCGGCTCCCATAGGAATTAAGGACCGGTTCACGGGACCCCTCGGGAGAATGACCGTGCAAACCACAAGCCGAAATGGGTAAGGTAGGTCCCGTAGTGTAGCCTCTCCTAGCCGACGAACCCATCGGCAAGGGTGAGCGGGATGGAGTTTCGGTCGGCCCCGGTATAAGGGTTGCTGGGCTGCGGATTCACCGAGGCACTCGGGCTGCCCACTCCGTGGTCCGGGAGTGGGGCGAAACCTTGGTGGGGTTCGCTTGGTTAGAAGGGGGTTATACAAAGGTCCTATCACGTTCCCTTTTCGGGGTACCGCGGTGGTATTCGACGCACGGAAACCGTGTTGTGGGGCGTGTATTGTGGGTACAGTTGTACATCTCGATCGAGTAAATCTATTCGAATAGCCGTGCCCGCGGTGATGGGGCGATCGACCGAGCTCTCCGTGATTAGTCTCACACTTTTACACCCTAAGTTTTGGAACATGACTAGTATAGGTAGATGTTTTGGGCCTGTCCCAACGTGGGGATAACGTTGGACGGTGTTGGAGTAAAAATGCTTTACTTACTCAACTTACTGTTGTTTTGGCTTTGTTCAAATTCATATTGTTTGGAAAAACTCCTGCCGTTTGCGCAAAAGCAAACCTTAGCCAGACCTTTGTCTCCCCTGCATTCATTCTTCTCCTCTTCCGACGTGACTTGTTGAGCACGTGGAAGTACTCATCCTTGCTTCTTCACCAGAACCTGAGCCAGAGGTTGAAGACGAAGATGAAGTGGAGTAGGCTTTGTCCTACACTCTGGAAGCTGCCTGTGGAGTGGTCGAAGCCGCATGGCCAGCGTCAAGCTTAGGCTTAGGCCCTTTTTCTTTTTCCGCTGCTCTTTTGTAATCTTTTTGTATTGTTTCTAAGACGTGGAACTATAATATCGACAATTGTCGTATGTGTACCCTGGCTGGTCCTAGACAGGGATTTTAATACACATATAGCTTTGGAAATTCGGGTCTGAATTTCTGGGCGTGACAAGGTGTTTCTGTTGTTTCTTGTTCACTTTTTCTAGAATCCAGCAAATCTGCCGAACAGTTCCACAAGTGATTCTGATTCTTCTGAGAAACATTTCTCAGGAGAATCTGAATCCGAAACGTTTCTTACAGAATCTGGAGCCCTACCAAATAGGCCCTAAACATAACCAGAATAGGCAAATTTTGGAGTATAAGTCCTTAGATAATGCCCAGTTAAAGGACCTTGACTGCAACAATTACCCATGGATTGTTTCACTGCCTACTCTTGCCACAATGGTAGGAACAGCTAGCTGAACTGGAAATGACGTCAGCAAAACACAAAGGCCAATTGAAGAACATCATCGAAGGATCTGTATACATGGAAAGAAAGGCATGATAGTTTCTCCTCACATCATTGCACCAAACAAGATCAACAAACATACATTTCTATTTGCTTTCGAATTCAACTGGCATTAACGAATGTGGCCGAAAGAGCGTGATTTGTGAACATGTTTCATATGTCCTCAGACCCAAAATTGCACGTTACTCATCCTCACTCTGGCTGCAGTTTTTTATATGAATCTGAACAGGTGGCATTCCGCTATTAACAAAGAGGTCGACCACGTCGTTGACCAGAGGATCATCCTCCAAGCATATGACTTCATTGTCAGCTACAAAATAATTAAATGATTATGTGACAACAGAAAAGTACCTTACATCCTGATTTAACAAATTTATCAAATCTTATATTTGTTCCTCATCATTACTAAAAGATGCTCTTAGGTTGGTACCGAACTACTATAAAATTTGTTCTGTTTTTCTCCTGTTTATTTACATATTTTTCTATTGACTTTGATGTTAGCCCATTAGGTTGATTGATTTAATTAAAAGAATTACAATTTCCCTAATCATAGTATCATAGCCTACATTCCAATATGAGTTTCACCGTAAATCAACGAAGCAGGTATGTGAAGAAATAACCTGGTATGCATACCTTATAATCAGGATCACCTCCACGCATCTACTGTACATAAGAAAATATGAACAGTTAATCTTTTTTTTCTTATGGCACATAACAAGTAGTAGAAAATACAAAATCTGTAGATTCAAGCATGACAGATAGTGGACATGCATCTTGCTGGTTCAAAACTATATTGAGGGATATGCATCTTACCCCATTTACAATAGAGCCACTCAAAATTGAATAAGGACATCGGAAATGAATTAATCATATATCTGCAGTCATAAATACACGATTGGAGTCATAATCTATACATAAATTACAGTGATGACATTCTCAAATCATGTAATACAAGCATTTTTAGGACTGGATAGTTGCCACATAAATGCGGAGCAAGATGGAGAAGAAAAATCAAGAATAAATAGTAATTGAGGCCTACTTCAATAGAATGGTTGAAAGACAGTAATTGAAACCTACTATAGAGAGCAGTGACATGAACAGCGAGACTTGTTAGTCCAGTACTCCAGTAGGACCATACTATATATATTTTGACAGAATGAGATGTATTATGTTTCTCCTTTCTAAAATGGGGCTAATATACTGTTGGTTTCTCGAAATAATCAATTATTATGAAGTTTCAGCAAGACAAAAAAAGGAATGGTTGAAAGGCTTACCAACATAGATTAAACTAAAACATCTCTATATACGATGTTTTAGTGTTGTTTCTTGTGTCATCCGCTTCTTTCCTCGACTTGGACAGAACTATTGTGGTCTCCCTTGATACTCCCCTAGACAATGCAACATAGAGCTGACCATGCGAGAAGACAGGCTCAGGACGGTAAACTCCAACATTTGGGATTGTCTGTCCTTGTGCTTTGTTGATTGTCATTGCAAAACTGAGTCATATTGGAAAATGTTTTCTTTTCAACTTGAAAGGAAGTGAGAGATCTTCTGAGGGGCTCAAAGGGATCCTGGGAATAAACACCCTCATTCAGCATGCTGACCACCAACAATCTCTGCATCGATCGCGTTATTCTGGAAAGCTATGACTATTAGCCTTGTCCCATTACACACACCATTGTGAGGATCAAGATTCCTTAGCAGAATCACAGGACAGTTGTGGGAGGTGTCACCCCAGGGTGCCTCAAAAACCCGGATTGAACCCCAACGGAAGTCAAACCGAGTGTCCTCGGTATATGACCGAGAGCCCGACACCCCCCCCCACCCGCGGGGGTCGGGCATTCTGTCCTTCCCCCGAGTACGACCTCGGCCCGTCCTCTCGACCCCGACTCGTCGCCCGACCTCGAGCATCCTCGGGAAGAAACTTGGCACGCATGAAGGAAGAGGGAGAAGATAGCCTGGCAGCATCTGACACCACCTGGCGGCACAGGAGTAGGGTCCCAGGGCTGACAGGAGCACAAGATACCCACGGTGTACAAGACCTAGCAGATCAACATGTACTTTGTCAGATATTTTTTGTATCCCACTGTTTGTCTCACTTAGTCTTAGCTTTCTTGACCCCCCAAGTTCATCTGTTCCTGCCCCCCCTTGAGATATAAAAGGGAGGGCAGGGGGCTGAGGAGGGGGCGAACTTCCTCATTCTCTCTCACGCTTGTAACTCTTGTTCACCATCCACTCCAAAGGAAGAACACCACACACTGGACATAGGCCTATTATCCTTTGGGATGGCTGAACCAGTACAATTCCTCACGTCTCGTTTCTTGGCTCATCCTAGGATTCGAGTCGACCATTGGATCCATCAGAGGGCAGCTTCTCTACCAAACTCTCTTCTACCTCCTCGGGGACCCCCCTTGGAGGACTTCCGACCCACCCATCGACAGCTGGCGCACCATGTAGGGGCGTTGTTCTTCGTCTAAGGTGGTCCGATGGAGATCTACCTTCTCCGTCGAAATCTTCAAACAGATATGTTTCCTTTTCTTTCTCTTTCAATTTTCAAAAAGCATAATCCTTGCATGTTCCTGCATTCTCTAGCTTAGTTCCGCTCAGTCGCGAGCTGGCAACATGCCCTCGATAGCTCCCGCGCATTGCTTATGGCCAGCCCTGAGCTACGCGGGCCCCGACCTGCCCTGGTTGGGGTTCTCCGGTAGGTTGCTTGTCGAGCTTGCCTTTGTTGCTTGGGGCTTAGCGATACTTCCCGATTGACAAGTAACGACCAAATGATTCGATAACTTCTATGCAAGTGCTCATGACCAGCTCTGACTTTCGCAGCCCCGACCCATGTGCTCTGGGCTCTTAGGACAGAATATTATCATTTGAGTCAGTGACTACTTGCCAATACGGCTCTTTTCTCGAGTATCGAAGAAATATGACTTTGCCCGACGTGTTTGCTTCAATCCCATCCCCCTCCGGTCAGAGTTGGATTTTCCCTCCGGAGTCGAACTTGGGTTGAAGTTGAAACACGAGAATGGTTTGACGTATGATCAAACTACTCGGGAAATTTGGTCCTCTGAGACCCTTCACTTAGTCTAGCTCATAAAATGAACGAAAGTTATGTTGTAGGCTGATCTGAAACCTATCAAAGTCCGGTTAGTGGACCTTCGAGCTATTCCAGGCGAAGATCATTTTCTAAGGCTTAAACATCGAGAATAATACGAGTAGGTGAAGTTGAACCTTTGCATGCCTCGGTCGAACACCCTTCGGCACGGTAATGCAAAAGGATAGGGCATGAGACCCCGATATTAACTTAAAAGCATTTTGTCCTTCCTACTCAAGGCTATTACAGGAGAGAGTGATCAAAACTCTATAAGATCAACAACCCGATCGGCAGTCTCGTCGAATTCGGTGATGATGGCCTCGGGCTCGCCAGCTTCGAGGCCTTCCAGCCACCCCAGGCCAATGTCAGCAACCGGCACCTCTGGGAACCGTCGGTTTAGGATGCCGAGGGCCACTCCCACCGTGGCCTTCGCTGCGTCCTTCACGAAGACGTCGAGGCAGCGAGGACCATCCCACAGGCGATTGAGGAACTCCTCACGGGTTTCCTAGGTAGGAGAAAGGTCGTTGTCGGCCTGGTTCAGAATGGCGAGAACATCGTCTTGAACCTCAGTCAGCCGAGCTTCAGCCACTTCCAGGAGCCCCTTGAGGTGACCAATCTGCTGACAGGAAATCTCCACGTGCTCTGTGCGGAGATAAGGACAAAAGGTGAAGATCGAGCTGAGAAAGAAAAACCAAGAGTTGGGGATGAACACAGGAATTGACGCTTACCTTCCGCGGAGGCCTTGGTGTCCTTCAGCTCTTTGGCCAGGTTGGTCATCGCGCTCTGTGTGGCGGAAAGCTCCTCCCCTACCTTGGCCAATGACACCTCTGCCTTAGCCTTGGCGGCCTCCGCCTCAGCTTTAGCCAACTCGATTGAGGCTTTGGCCTGCTCAGCCATGGCCCAAGCAAATTCGGCCTCGGCCTTGGCCACCTCGGCCTCGGCCTTAGCAGACTCGGCCTCATCCCTGGCCTTCTCGACCACGGCCTTGGCCAGAGCCAACCTTTCCATCTCAGCCCGAGCCCTTCCAAGCTGCGCCTCCAAGATGCCTTGGGCATCCTCGGTCGTCTTCCGGGCGTCCTCGGAAAGCTTGAGGGCCTCCCGAGCGCTGTTCCGCTCGGCCCGGAGGACCTCAGCTTGCTCGAGAGTATCCCGAGCCCCTGCAAAAGTGTCATATACCCAAATTCTAGGGTCAACAAAATTTTTACCAAATAAAATAAAGTAAAGTTTTCTCAAATTTTCGAACCAAAAATTTTCTTTTTCAAACCTAGGGGGGACTAACCTAGACTTATGTGTGATGAACAAAATTTTGGAGCGAATTTAAAACTTTTCATTTACAACCTAGGACAAAATGCAAGCTCATGAAGAAACATGCATCCTAACATAAAGCCACCTTGACCTAGGTCATTTATGTGTATTCAGATTCTCGAAAACGCATCTCATTATAGGTCATATGCACATAGCCTAGACGATTTAAGTTTACCAAGCAAACTTACCACAAATCTTGGGTGATAACAAGTGAACATGAAATCTAGCCCAAATATCTTTTCCTCAGATCAAGACAAATTCGAATAAACCTCTATGATTATATTAGGCGAAACCACAGAGCGGGAGCAACTTACCTAGGAAGATTATCCTAATTTTATAGAACAAACCATGCGAGATAAAACCATGGAAAACTTCATGTAGGTGTCAGGTGCTATGCTCAACATAACCTAATTTTTTGTGCAACTTAAATCACTAAGTTTGATGCCCAAATAAATTAGGCAAAACAGTTGGATATTAGGGTAAATAAAATCCTTATCACCTAAAAACGATAACTTGTTTAAAAGTCCATTAAAATGCACAAAAGTATACCTGGGAAATAATTTACTCAAATACTAGTTTAATTGAAATGAATAAATATAATTTTTTCAGAATTTTTCTCTTTTGTTAAGCCTTCTAAAAATTTAGACAAATCCTAAAAGTACCATGTCTTTAATTAATTACTGGAACAAATCACTAATTATTTTTGAGTGGAAAAAAATGGAACTGGGTAACTACCTCCAATTTACCACGTCGCATATTAAATTATAACGCTGCAAAGTTAGGAGGGAAAAATAATTCGGAATTTTAAAATAAAACACAAAGTCTACACCCTTCTGTACCCTCTCCTCTCATTTGCCTAGCCCTCTTCGCCTTGGCCCACCCGACAGTCACTGGAGGTCGCACCATCTCGTGCAAAGTGTTCTCCACCGCTTGGAACAAGCCCGACCGGGCCGAATTTTTGCTTTTTAGCCCAAAACGTGAAAAATTGTCACAAATAGACCCCAGCGGTTAGAATTCGGAAATGGACCCGATCTCGGCGCCAATAGTGATGGCGCCAAGTTTGAACAACTCGGCGCCAATTCTATTGGCGCCGATATTTTTGCGCCACGTAGTACCCGTGTCCGACGTGGCAAATCTAGGCGCCATACATAGTGGCGCCGAGCTAGGCGCCGTACATAGTGGCGCCGAGCTAGGCGCCAGCTATAGTGACGCCGAGCTCGGCGCCAGCCATAGTGGCGCCAACCTCGGGGCCAACAATGGTGGCGCCTACCTACTGGACACATTCTTGTTCTCCTATTGCTCTTCATATCTGTCATATTTAATTGTCGCCAGTGTTCCCTTTACCTTTCGTCACGAATCAACATTTTCACGACCGTGGAAAAGTGAGTATGAGCTATCGTATTTCTGTTGTATAAGCAATCGACACGGTAGAAAACTTTTGTAGTAATACAAGCATAACTCAGCATATATTAATGATATAATACATGACATATGGTTCATAAGGAAAATTGCACGTAATTAAACCGCGGAATGTATGCCATGTATACACGGTACAAACTAATCCGACCCGACGAGTCGAGTGTCATGTATCATACGAGATGAATTCTATGGCTTTCACTTGTCTTCAATGTTCTCTTTCCTTCTCGGCGTTGTACTCTTTCGTGTTTCACATTCGGTTACTTTTAGGCCATTATATTGGGGAATGACATTGTCGATCCACCTAGTGAATCCGCACCTCCTTTGAATGCCCAGGTAAAGAAACACATGTTATCGTAGAGAGCCGTAGATGGAAGACGTTAGCTGGATTGATAAAACGAAAGACGTACAACGAAGTCGTTGTCTAAGTTGGGGCAAATGAAATATCTCCGCCATAGGTTCGTGGTTCAAAGGAGGTAGCCATCTTGCAACGATCCCTACAACCGCACATGGGACGCTCCGACCATTTTGGGAAACCAAGTGGGTTGTTCCGCCAATCTAAGCTTGCGATTTCCACTCGACGTTCGTACTCCATCCATGCCTGAAGGAATTGTTCGGTCGACTCGGGTTGCGTTACCGTCCGACCAATTGAAGCGAGTCTAACGTATCGATCCACTGTTCGTATGGACACCGATGTACATCCTCCCGTATGTTCATTTGTGATGTTCGAGGTTAGAAAATGGAACAAGTGAATATGTTGAACAAGAAAAATCGGTACTTACGACAAAATCGTCATCCACAATCTCGGGACACACGAAGCATCTTTGTCCTCTAGTTGCTTGTCTTATGGATCTTACCACGGCAACGGAGACCACAATGGCATTACGGACGTTTACGCCATGTGGGTAGTGCTAGCTGATCCATAGGCCAATCCAAAGCTTCAGCACCAACTCGACGTTGGTATTCACCTTTCGCCGAAGGTAGTCGACATTGTTTCGCTTAGTGGGTAGAACCGTGTTCCATCGGTTCGTGGGTTATCCATATCTATCCACTCAATGAAGTTGCAAACCCGACGATATGTCTGCATGATGTGTTAACGTGATACACTATTAAAGTTAGCTTTTTCTATGTGAATATTTTGTAGAAAAAAGCATTGCAGATCAGCCATACCCGATCAACGTTGGCGCATTGGAAAAATCGCCTTCCCCGGGTTTCCGTGAGGAGGGACGACGTAAGTATGCAAGCATCCCCACAATGGCATAACGGACGGTCACACCATGGTGGAATGAAACCGCTCGAAGGATGGAGTCGCCAGTGGAGACGCTCAACGAAAGGACGAAATGAAGAGCTCATTGTATGTGTAAGTGTAGAAAAAAGAATGAAGATATGAAGAGCTTGTATTCGGATTGAAGTAATATATAGTGGAGGGAGGTGAGTGTGGAATCCTTCACGCGCCGAAAGGTTAGTGGGGAATCCTTCACGCGCCGAAAGCTCAGTGGGGAATCATGAACGCGCCGAAAGGTTAGTGGGGAATCCTTCACGCGCCGAAAGTTCAGTGAGGAATCATGAACGCGCCGAAAGTTGAGTGGGGAATCATTCACGTGTCGATTGTTGAGTGGGGAATCCTTCACGCGCCGAAAGTTGACAGCGACATATCATACACGTCTTTCACACGCCGAAATATTTATTTTGTCTTTTTAAGAGAACAATACGTGCCATGAAAGGATGTGACAATACGTGCCATGCACGTCCTGACTGTTAGTTTTAAATGAGTAAATTGTAATTGAAGTATACAGTCCAATTTCACACTCTAGCTGTTAGAAGTAATTCTAGGGACTCACTCCATATTTTACTGAATTTTTTACGGTAGAAACTTCGAGGAGAAAATTTTGGCAGAATTTCCCCTGTTTATGTACTCAAAGCTTACACAAATATCAATCTACCATATAACAGTCACAGAATATATACCACATTCATCCCCATCTCATATACATGACAACACGAAAATATCACAAACTTCATAAAAGTCCGTAAAGTCCGAATAGTTATGACGGTCGAAAAGAACAGTCCATCCAAGACATAATAATGTTCCATACAGTCCATACGAGTCCATAAAGTCCAGCAAAATATGTACAACCGGTTCACTTTGCCTCCTACTCTTACCCTTGCCCTTGTGTCCAAGAGCGTCACTGCCTGGAGTAAAATGGACCGGTGGGTTCCTTCTCCTGGTCCCAAGGTCCTGTGTAGGCTGAGTCGAAGGAGCGTCCTGTAGCTGAGATGAGCCAATCTCATCATGTCCCCGGAGCGCATCCTCCTCATCGTCGGTGTCGTCGACCTCATCGGAGGCAGTGCATCTGGAGGCCGTTCGTGCCTGGCTTGAGGAACCGCCAACTCTTGGGGAAGGAGACGGCACATGCACGTCCTGACGTGTGATTGTCCTGCAACCACAACGTGCAGCCGCACGACGTAGCCGACGTACTACTCTCTGTTGCACATAACTCAGTACATATGTCACATATTGCAATATCAAAGGGATGTAAAGTTCAAAGATCTTTGAAAATCTTACATCGAGGAAGTTGCGTGTGTCATCGTCTCTAACTGTCTCGCGAAAGTGCGTCATCTCCACGACCGTGGTTCGGAGGGTGTTCCCCGTAACAAATTTCGCACTTAGACCATCAAGTTATTCACCAAAATACATAAGAACCAAGTCGGATGACATACCACTCGTCCAAGATTGGCCCAGCCTCCACTTGGCTCCCAACCCGCGTAATTTGGTCGTAGGTCGTGTCTTCATCGTCGGATGACGCAATGTCGGCATAGTCATCCTGCGACCACTGGAGTCTGAGCCGTGTACGTGTCACACCGTGGTACCAAGACTGGTACTGCCTAAATGCCGCGTTCGAGTGCGGCTTGGGAGTTGACTCTTCATAACAGATCTCACATACTTCTCCCACTTATCTGCACAACCTATTAGGGTCAGCCTCCTTAGGATGTTGGAAGGAGATACTACGTGAAGTACACCTTCAACTATGATGGAATCATCTCCAGAGCAATGTAGCTCCTCCCGAGCCCTTTCAAGCAATTCACTAAATGTTGGCTTCTCATCAAATATAACAGGCTCGCTTTGCATGTCAACAAAGTTGATATATCCATAACAATCTCTTGCCACGGTGCCTCCATGATATATGATCACTACGTTGTCCATCTAGTAGTTCGAAAAAATTACAAATATATTTAGTTCAGTCCAAATTAATTGCTATATACTAATAAATTTGTCCAAGCCACTATAGTTTTCAAAACATACAAACTTTACGCAAAAACTCTAGCCCTTACGAAATTATCCAATCCTTTCATTTCTTCTTTATGAGATCTACCTTCGCGTAAACTAATCCAATCCCGAATATAATAGCGCATGAATCGATTGTCCGGATCAGTACGAGTGAAACTGTCCAAGTTGATAACGTCTTCTGCATTAGTAGTGACAAGTAGTAGCAAGTACTCCTGCTTTTTATGTGTATTGTTATGTTGCTATGTCCAACTAAAGGCATAAATATATATATATGTTACTTATGTTATATAGTGGGATATTTAGAGCAAAAAATTTACCTATATTACGTTGCATTCCAATCCGAAATCACATATGTTGCATTTCTAAATTTTACATATTTTCAAATTTTATCTACATTGCCTATTCTAAATTAAATAAAATTTATTAATTTGCACATTATAAATTTTAATTTGATCCACATTTCATACTCGAAAAAATACCTACAATGCTGCGACGGAATGTGGGCGTGCGCGACGGCGGCGGGAGGAGGCGGGCTGGCGCGGCGGCGCCGACGGCCGCGCGCGAGGGACACTGGCGGCGGCCAAGCAACGGCCAAGCGCGAGCGGGGCGTCTCGGGCGCGCCTTGCGGCAACTGCGCGGCGGCGGCGCGGCGGCGACGGCGTCGGCTGGCTGGCGGCTGGCGGCGTGAGGCGGCGACCTTGGCGACGGCGGCTTGTGCGCGGCTGTGCGGCGGACGACGACGGGCTTTGCGCGGCGGCGAGGCCGGGACTCGAGGCGTCGGGCGCGTTACGAGGAAGACGGGACCCCACGTGTAAGCAAACCTCGGCGCCATCTATAGTGGCGCCGAGGTCGGCGCCAAGATCTATGGCGCTGAGCTCGGCGCCAAGATCTATGGCGCCAGCTCGGCGCCAATATAAATGGCGCCGATGTTTGCCATGTCGCGGCCCCGTGTCGCCGACATTTGCCACGTCGCAAAATATCGACGCCAATAGAATTGGCGCCGAGTTGTTCAAACTCGGCGTCATCACTATTGGCGCCGAGATCGGGGTCCATTTCCGAATTCTAACCGCCAGGGGTCTATTTGTGACAATCTTTCACGTTTTGGGTTAAAAAGCAAAAAATTCGCCCGACCGGGAAACACAAAAACAGAGGGGGAAGCACCGGGGATCGAAGTCGCCGGCGTGCTCAACGCGTGTCTGACGTCGTTGCCGTGCTGAGCTTGCCTCAAAACCTCCAGAACGAGTCGCCCATCTCACACTTCAGCCTAGAGCTGAAGAAGAACAAGAAAGGAGGCCCTCTGCCTCGTCGTAGCCAGGATTCTCGCCACCGGCCGTGGGGACGACAGCCGTCGCCGCCGCCGATTGGGACGGGAACATCTCCATCTCTTTTGCGTTCCCAATTCTTCTCACAATACCGAGCACAAACCCTTTTTACCACTTCCCTTCTTGTCCACTGCAGCAATGGGAACGCCGCCTTGCCATTGTTGACCGGGGAGGAGCTCCAGAGCGCCACCGTTTCGTTGCCGACAGCGTTCCGACCGCTGCAGGCCGGTGCACGGACGAGGGACCCCGTCACCACCTTCGCCTCGGCTCTCACATCACTTTCCTCCAAGAACCCCGTCTAATGGCGCACCGAAAATGGAGATCGGCCTTCACCCCCATCGGCTCCGGTCAACCAACGCCGCCGGTGTTCCATCTGCCTCGGTGAGCTTCCATCCAATTCCTCGTGCATACTTCTCATATGGGACCCCATTGAACTCCTGGACATCTTCTCCTAGCTGCGCGTTGAACAGAGCGAGCCGCCGCCGTGAAGCCGACGCAATCCACCGCCGCCGAGCCTCTCCTCGCGTCGCTGCCGGCGTCCGACCTTCCCCAACCGTTGTCAACCACTCGGTGAGTCTTCTAGAAACCCAGGGAACCTTATGCATGCTCTATATTGCACCGGACCGAGCCCTAACCTATTTCGTGCCGCAAGCCGAACCTCACCGCCGCTGGTTCCGCCGCCGCTTGCTGTTCCGATCACCACAGACGTCGAGACGACCACCAACGGCTGCGCCTCCACCCTCTCCACCTTTTTCGTTTTGGTAACTTCCACTGAATCGCCACGGGTCGCCGCCGGCGAGGTCGAACAGAAGCTCCAGTCGGCCGAGCCTTGCCTCAGCTGCTCCTTCTTTCTCTCCTGTGCGCATGACAACCGGGCCCCACATGATTAGGCGCCAGGAAAATCAATTAGAGGTGGTTTTAATCTTATAGGTTCCATTATGTAAAACATCCCTGTATGATATGTGGACTCGAGGACCTAAGTGTAAATAGAAAATAACTGAGGCGCTCTTAATAGATTTTCAATTAACATGTGCTAAGGACTGCGGTTGCCATTTGCCTAAATCCCAGGGGCCTTTTTGCAAGCCAGCCAGACACGGACCTGTGGGCCATGGACTCTCATGTAAATAGATGCTGACATTTTCCAGGTAAGTCCCATCTCCCTCTCCCTCTCTTTGATCATCTTGATCCTATGTTTTGGAGGTTATTGAAAATGTTTGTAAATCTTGCATGTCGATTTGTATGCTAATAAATTTAAAATCTTGATAAACTTGTTAGATAAACTCCTAATACTTGCATGATATGTCCATAGCCTTCATTTCTAACCTTACGAAAATATGATCATAACACCTTGTGTCATTAGTTTTGATGTCTAGAGTACTATGATGCTTAGCCATGCTTAAAAATGTTTTCTCGATGTTATGGGCTCATCACAAACATGAAAGACTTATTTTTAAATAATCTGGACAGAACTTGTATAGTTGGTATTTTGACAAATAAAATGATGAAAAACATGAATTTTAGGTTTGGGTCACAAGTGGTGCATATATGATGATTAGTTGTGCACTGATAGGGGAAGTGTGTGCCCAGACCGACTTAAGGACTTCACTCAACGTGTGTTCATTTCGTATACAGTACAACCACATGTGCCAGTATGGATGGCCTAAGCCAAATAAGCTACTTAGCGACTAGCCTTGCATTATGGTAGGTCGGTGTGTATGGGTTCGGAATAGCTTAAAGGAACTTCCTATTTACCCCGTCGTGGTAAAGACGACTAAGTCTGTCCAATACAACGGCAACGTGCCACGTGGGTGGGTTCCCTGTCGTGTCCTCCACCACGGCGTTAAGTTAAGGCGTGGGCCCGTCACTTAACGGTTCTGGGTCATATTTCTAGTATGCCCAGGATTGGAGAAACACGTATCGTGCTGGTGCAAGGCTAGAAACTAAGTAGTGTAAAGGTTTCGTTATGAACTCTAGTCTGTACTCGACATATAGAGTATGGTGGTACCGACAGCTACCGAATAAAACTAGAGCATATCACTCTATGTGAGTAATTCACATCATGTGGGTAAAATGTACAAACTCTACAGAGTCTAAACTAATCGATTAGCCGTGCTCACGGTTACGAGCGACATGTGGATATGTATTGAGTATAGACTTGTATTTTTACCCCTAATGCTGAAATTTCCTTCAAATCATGTTGCATTTTGTGAATGATCTCCTTGCTTCCATGGAGGGCAATGAGGTGTATATTTAATCATGATTAATGACTACTTTGATGCCCATTTGTTAAGATTGTGCTTGCTGAAATTTCGTTCGAAAGCAAATCTGATTTGGAAATGTTTTATGCAAATAAAACTTGCTTTATGCAAAAATGAACCAAATTATGCCTACCTTGATTATATGTCGTACATGTAGAGTGTTAGGCTTGACTTGGTGCTTGCCAGTATATTAACTTGTTTAATATACTGACTCTTGCCACTGGAATATCCACTTACTGGAATATTCACTTTGCTTGCAGGTGTAGACTTAGTCTTTTGAGTGATGCGGGTAATCGACTATTTCTTTTAGGATGAGAACTTAACGGGGTGAACCCCTAGTCAGTGTGCTTGTGGAATGGGTAGTAAGCCACTGCTGTTCGCTGCTCTCTGATATATTTATTTGGTCGGTCGGCCTATATAATTATCTAAGTGTTGTAATCCTTTAAGTTTAAGTTTGTGTTCAGTTTAAATATATTCGCTATGTATATTCATTCTTGTGATGAAAGTGTGAATCTAGCACATATCCTGAGGGCTAGATTTACATGAGTATGAGTTAGGAATAATTGAGGCGTCGTAGATCTTTAGCTATTTTGTCAAGTCTCCTGAGTGTGTAACATATCTGGTCGCCAGGGCACACTTTAGGCTGAAGTTGACTGGCAGGCTAAAGGCCCAGCGATGTCTCACTTATCCCTCTCTCGGGACTTCGGATGTTTCGTTATACTTGTCATATGAGATGAACCATTTCAACTCATATTGCAAATAGAACGGAGGGTCCGGGCGTCTCCGACAAGGCATGGTATCAGAGCGAATACTGACTGTAGGAGCCCCTTAAGTTGGTCGTTTAGAATGAATTCTCAAAATTTATTTTGAGGGCTTGTCTCTCAGCTACAAATTATTTGTGAAAAACCCTATTCACTCTTATATCTCACCCCTCTCTATAGGTTGTTCTCTATGCCTCTATTTCGATTTTTAAACTCTTACCTTGCTCTATAGGACCGAAACCTTTTGAAAAGTTGTACTTCTCAAAAATGGAGTTCGAAAACACATAATTATCATAACTAATCAGTACCAAAGGGTTTTGAAAAGTTTTGAAACCCCTTTGTAAAATATTCCTATGTGCTAGTACGGATTTACAAAATATCGGGTTAGAAATAGCCTCTTGTAAATGGGTTTTGAAAATGGGTTCATAAAATTTAAAACTTGATAGACAATGTAAGAATTCCACTTCCTCATGTTACCTCTACACCAAAAATGATTTGGGTTGAATTTGAACTCCTCTTTCCCAACTTTTCAAAACTTTACTGATGTGGCCTACACCGGATAGATTGGTATAGTATGGAATTTGTGATGCTTAAGCCTCTAGATTGATTGCTTAGATGGACCACCTAAAAATCATATAGTATCTGGACCACTCTAACATAATGTATTTAAAAGATGGTAGCCTCTAGATTGATTGCTTAGATGGACCACCTAAAAATCATATAGTATCTGGACCACTCTAACATAATGTATTTAAAAGATGGTAAATTTAGCTAACCTAAAACTGAATAGAGATTTGATTTGTGTCGGATGTTTGTATTTTGGGATTTAGAGTTAGTCTGTTTGCAAAATTTGCATACTCTAAACCATAGATGATAAACCTATGAAATTTTACAAACAACATGTAGACTAACTCACTAGGCTCCATGAGTTTTTGCCAAATTTTTAGACCCCTGCATCATAAGGAAATAGATCGATTAATTAGCCTGACCATGTTCTGAAAAACAATAGGCAGCAGCGTTCATCTTTTTATACAGGCCAAATTGAAGGTTTTGAACTTGAGAAATTTCTCTAGAACAACATAGACTAACCCAGAAGTCCTCATGAAATTTTGGCAAAACTTTTGAACCTTTTCAACATGGCAAAGTACCTTAGTTGTTAACCTAACCCGGTTCTGGAGATCTGCAGACAGCAGCTTTCATCTTTTTGTCTAGGCCAAACCATACATGAAAAAACATTCATATTTTTACAGCAGCACCTAGACATGTCCATATGCTCCATGAATTTTAGTTAAAATTTTAGACCCCTTCATCATAGTGAAACAGAGTGGTTTGTTAGCCTATTCCTGTTCTGGAAGTTGCGGATAGCTGCCTTTATCTTTTCCCATAGCCCAAACCTCACCTGCCAAAATATGTATCTTATACCAGTAGCTCCCAGACATGCCCAGGAAGACCCACGAATTTTGTTAGAAATTTTTGAGCCCCTGCAACATGCCCTAAAAATTCATATAGACCAGGAGAACAGAAATCTGAAATCCGGTATACCGTAGGTTGTAAAATTTGTCCAGGCAGAACCGTAGGTGGTAAAATTCCAATTTTCCTAAGGTGATTCACAGACTCAATTGCCCACCTCCCTGATTTTTGCCCAAATTTTGTACCTTTGGGAACTAGCCCAAGTAGACCAATAGAGTCAGTAAGCCCGCATTTTCCAGTACCTCGGCACTTGCCCAAAAACGTTCCCTGTAGTGCGGCACCGCCGTCGCAAAAGTCACCAAAGGTTTTCTAGCCTAAGGACACATTGTTAGGATGCCAAGAATGGAGGTCGATTAAACCTACTGCCCCTCTTGATTGACTGCTGAGCTCCATTCTTACCATTTCGACGCGAAAAGGGTACTTGAGACTCTCCGGCGAGTTAAGCCCCTATTTTCCGAATTCTCCCAACCAACAGCCTTTTATTTTAAGGGGGATAGTAAACCCTGACCTCACATCCTCTGGATAAATATGAAGCCCTTGTAGATCTCACCACCATAATTTGGAGACTCGACTCATGTCTTTTATAAACCTCCCAGTATATGTATATATATACACTTGTTGTTTCTATGGCATGAAGACAATACGAAAATGTTTTCATAAAGCATTGCATCAATTCATACATTCATCGCATCATTCATTCACCATGATATCATAAGCATTCATGCAGGTCCTTTTTCATAAAATAAAAGGTATTGCCACACATGCCATATAATAATCATTTTCCTACTTTAACCCCAACACATAAATATAAACCCATGGGCATCCGTGACCATTTTCCCATGCCTCCAAAAATTTCGAGTAGAAATCAATGGACTTACAGAACCTCTTTTGGTAAAGACTGTCCCTGAGCCAGATACCGCCACGACCCACTACCCGGTTAGATCCTAAGTAGAACAATGGTGTAGTTAGACCTAAGACTACTGGACCAACTTATTTTCCTATTTTGTGAATCCTCTTGGCCATAGATTTTCCAAACTTTAAAGGGGATAGCATGGCTTGTTAACTACGAGCACATCAGCCGACGCCTCAGTTGCCATCGCTCGCCTTCGCTGTGAACTGCCCAAGCAGCGAGAGTTCTTTTGCTATTTTCCATCTTGGCCTAACGAACCTTTAAGAAAGAAGGAAATAATGGGAAGGGACCCATTTATCTCCAAACCTACGTACTTGATATTCCAAAAAATAAAATTTAAACCCCATAGGTATATGCTCGACCGAGCCACGGTTGGACCTCCAGATTTTCCATCATTATGCCCGAATAAAGACCCGATACCACCAAGAACTTTTGTGCCAATCCTTCATCGCCCACCAGAATAAGTGGCAGTAACCACGCTCGTCAAGAACGCTTCCCTCACCTCCTCAATAAAGGTTTTCCCAACCTTAGTTAAGCAAGTCTATTATACAACTTAGGAAGAGTTTAGAGATAAGCGTATTAAATCTTATATGTTTGAAAAGTTTTCGAACAAAAAGAAGCCAATCAAAACCATGTTATCTGAAACCCAGCGCCCGTTGCAGTAGCATTCCCCTTTTGGTGGACTCAAGTCATTTTCCCATGCGTCTTACTCGGTCCGGAATATCCAGGCCAACGTCAACCTCTCGCCCTAGTCTTCGAACAAAGACTAGTGAGTATGTTACCCAAACCGGTAAAATTCCGGATAGCCGAAACGACCTACCGCATATTTACCCACACTTACCGCCAGGCAGCAATCCATTTTCCCTAGGATATAACCTCCTTGACCAAGGCGTCTCGGCACCGCTATTATCCAAATGTCGCCACCGACGACGAAACTATCCATTTCCCATGCGCCAATAAGGAGACTACCTTTTCCCTCCTGTATCCTGAAACCTGCAACCTCAGACCCAAACCATCCATGAAAGCCATATTATCCTAAGCCAGAGTCCTACCCCTTGGTATGATAGGATAAAGTTCTAGACGCGACAAACCTAGTTAAACCAACGCACACCTGACCATACCCCAACCCAAATCTCGGGGACGAGATTTTATTTAAGGGGGATAGAGCTGTCATATACCCAAATTCTAGGGTCGACAAAATTTTGACCAAATAAAATAAAGTAAAGTTTTCTCAAATTTTCGAACCAACCTAGGTGGGACTAACCTAGACTTATGTGTGATGAACAAAATTTGGGAGCAAATTTAAAACTTTTCATTTACAACCTAGGAAAAAATGCAAGCTCATGAAGAAGCATGCATGCTAACATAAAGCCATCTTGACCTAGGTCATTTACGTGTATTCGGATTCTCGAAAATGCATCTCATTATAGGTCATATGCACATAGCCTAGACGATTTATGTTTACCAAGCAAACTTACCATAAATCTTGGGTGATAACAAGTGAACATGAAATCTAGTCCAAATATCTTTTCCTCATATCAAGACAAATTTGAATAAACCTCTACGATTATATTAGACGAAACCATAGAGCGAGAGCAAATATACCTAGGAAGATTACCCTAATTTTATAGAACAAATCATACGAGATAAAACCATGGAAATATTCATGTAGGTGCCAGGTGTTGTGCTCAACATAACCTAATTTTTGTGACACTTAAATCACTAAGTTTGATGCCCAAACAAATTAGGCAAAACAGTTGGATATTAGGATAAATAAAATCCTTATCGGCTAAGAACGACAACTTGTTTAAAATTTTATTAAAATGCACACAAGTGTACCTGGAAAATAATTTATTTAAATACTAGTTTAATTAAAATAAATAAATATAATATTTACAGAATTTTTCTCTCTTGTTTAAACCTTCTAAAAATTAAAACAAGTCCTAAAAGTATCTTTAATTAATTACTGGGAAGAAATCACTATTTTTAAGTGCAACAAAGAAAAGAAATTCATGAATATAATACGGCCACATATTAAATTATAAAGCTAAAGCTGCAAAGTTAAGAGGGAAAAAGTAATTCGGAATTTTAAACTAAAACACAAAGTCTACATCCTTCTGTACCCCTCTCCCTCTCATTTGCCTAGCCCTCTTCGCCCTGGCCCACCTGACAGTCACTGGAGGTCGCACCATCTCTGTGCAAAGTGTTCTCCACCGCTTGGAACAAGCCAGCCGACCGGGAAACACAAAAACAGAGGGGGAAGCACCGGGGACCGAAGTCGCCGGCGTGCTCGACGCGTGTCCGACGTCGTTGCCGTGCTGAGCTCGCCTCAAAACCTCCAGAACGAGTCGCCCATCTCACACTTCACCCTAGAGCTGAAGAAGAACAAGAAATGAGGCCCTCTGCCCCACCGTAGCCAGGATTCTCGCCACCGGCCGTGGGGACGACAGCCGTCGCGCCGCCGATTGGGACGGGAACATCTCCATCTCTTTTGCGTTCCCAATTCTTCTCGCAATGCCGAGCACAAACCCTTTTTACCACTTCCCTTCTTGTCCACTGCAGAAATGGGAACGCCGCCTTGCCATTGTTGACCGGGGAGGAGCTCCAGAGCGCCACCGTTTCATTGCCGACAGCGTTCCGGCCGCTGCAGGCCGGTGCACGGCCGAGGGACCCCGTCACCACCTTCGCCTCGGCTCTCACATCACTTTCCCCGAGAACCCCATCCAATGGCGCACCGAAAATGAAGATCGGCCTTCACCCCCATCGGCTCCGGTCAACCAACGCCGCCGGTGTTCCATCTGCCTCGGTGAACTTACATCCAATTCTCGTGCATACTTCTCATATGGGACCCCATTGAACTCCTGGACATCTTCTCCTAGCTGCGCGTTGAACAGAGCGAGCCGCCGCCGTGAAGCCGACGCAATCCACTGCCGTCGAGCCTCTCCTCGCGTCGCCGCCGGCGTCCGACCTTCCCCAACCGTTGTCAACCACTCGGTGAGTCTTCTAGCAACCCAGGGAACCTTATGCATGCTCTATATTGCACCGGACCGAGCCCTAACATATTTCGTGCCGCAAGCCGAACCTCACCGCCGCTGGTTCCGCCGCCGCTTGCTGTTCCGATCACCACAGACGTCGAGACGACCACCAACGGCTGCGCCTCCACCCTCTCCACCTTTTTCGTTTTGGTAACTTCCACTGAATCGCCACGAGTCGCCGCCGGCGAGGTCGAACAGAAGCTCCAGTCGGCCGAGCCTTGCCTCAGCTGCTCCTTCTTTCTCTCCTGTGCGCATGACAACCGGGCCCCACATGATTAGTTGCCAGGAAAATCAATTAGAGGTGGTTTTAATCTTATAGGGTCCATTATGTAAAACATCCCTGTATGACATGTGGACCCGAGGACCTAAGTGTAAATAGAAAATAACTGAGGCGCTCTTAATAGATTTTCAATTAACATGTGCTAAGGACTGCGGTTGCCATTTGCCTAAATCCCAGGGGCCTTTTTGAAATACAGCCAGACACAGACTTGTGGGCCATGGACTCTCATGTAAATAGATTAAAACTCAGGGACTCTAATTTAAAAGTGGTATGGACATGTGACTGAAAACTTTAGATTTTGAACGAGAAAACTCACTGAACTTATAAAATTCATATAAAATTCAAATTAACTTAATTTTTGGGTGAAACAAATTTCTATGGACTCCCTAAATGTTGAAGTTTAACTTGGGACTATAAAACATGGCCCACACTGTACAAACGTTTCCTCAAAGTGAGAGAAATCACCCATAGGGCCACCACAAACTTCTAAAATATCTAGAAAATTCAAATTAACTTGTTTTTGGGCAAACTCTGATGCTGTGGATTTTTCCTCACCTCACACCCTTTGTTTAGTAAAAATAAAAGCATAGAGGTACTTAGTACAAATGCCTTTAAAATCATTAATGCTAAAATGTTGTAGTTTAGGTAGGTTTAACTTTAGGGATTTATATAAAATTCGTTTTAGTTCCTTTTTGAGTGAAGTCAGGCTCTGTAGAACCATCAAAATATCTGTTTTCAAAAGGTAAAATAAAAGCATAAGTCTACTGTGCAAATATATCACCTAAACATGTATATAAGGAGTACACAACTTAGATGTGCATTGCAACTTATAGAATTTGTAGAAAATCCATTTTTAATTCTTTTAAAGTGAACTAAGTTCCTATAAAACCAGCAAGTGGTGAACCTCAATTAATATAAATAAAATATTGCAACTCATGCACTAAAAATATAAGAAACTCTCACATAGTTAACTTAGTCCTAATCTAATAGATATCCTAATAGATAGATTAAGCCCTAAATACATATAGGTATAGATGTATGTACAAATTGTGCTCTAGCCCTAAATAAATACAAATAAAACATGATGGACCAGTGAAACCATAAGACCCATCCCTAACCACTAAAACTTGGCAGACTTAGCTCCTAAATGACCTCCTAGGTTAATACGTTAAGGAAATTAACCTAGGGTCCTCTCTAGTCTATCCGGTAAATGGTGAAATGACATAAACTCTAAAACTATGAACTAAGACTAATAGGTTAACCAAATCATTTATTTTTTTACC
The DNA here is from genome assembly GCA_019925245.2 of Oryza australiensis. NCBI lineage: Eukaryota > Viridiplantae > Streptophyta > Magnoliopsida > Poales > Poaceae > Oryza > Oryza australiensis. The sequence continues at coordinate 438,473 of JAIFGZ020000032.1, read as the reverse complement.
TCATTAGGAAATAGAACAAATCCTGGACACAAAACTCCAAAGCCATATATATATATGGAACACTATAGGCCTATAATCGTTGTAAACTTGTAAAATGTCTAGAAAATTCATATTAGCTCTAAAAAATTATGAAACCAATTGTGTTAGAATTAGAAACCACTTCTCCACACCCTTGTGAAGTCAAACTAATGAAAACCAACACTTAGGAGCATTGTCCAAACAACACTTATCCCTATGTCACTAATAACTGATAGAACTTCTAAAATACACAACTCCCAAATGGGATAGGATAAATTAGAAATTCTTTCACCTAAAATCATTATAGACCAGTACCTATTCAATGTGCAAAAATTATGTATTTTAGAGCATTTTGAAAAATGTTTGTAAATCTTGCATGTCGATTTGTATGCTAATAAATTTAAAATCTTGATAAACTTGTTAGATAAACTCCTAATACTTGCATGTTACCTTAGCCCCACATATGTTCATAGCCTTCATTCCTAACCTTAGGAAAAATATAATCATAACACCTTGTGTCATTAGTTTTGATGTCTAGAGTACTATGATGCTTAGCCATGCTTAAAAATGTTTTCTCGATGTTATGGGCTCATCACAAACATGAAAGACTTATTTTTAAATAATCTGGACAGAACTTGTATACTTGGTATTTTGACAAATAAATGGATGAAAAACATGGATTTTAGGTTTGGGCCACAAGTGGTGCAATATGATGATTAGTTGTGCACCGATAGGGATGGATGAAAAACATGGATTTTAGGTTTGGGCCACAAGTGGTGCAATATGATGATTAGTTGTGCACCGATAGGGGGAGTTTGTGCCCAGATCGGCTTAAGGACTTCATTCAACGTGTGTTCATTTCGTATACAGTACAACCACATGTGCCAGTATGGGATGGCCTAAGCCAAATAAGCTACTTAGCGACTAGCCTTGCATTATGGTAGGCCAGTGTGTATGGGTTCGGAATAATCCAGAGGAACTTCCTATGTACCCCGTCGTGGTAAAGACGACTATGTCTGTCCAATACAACGGTAACATGCTATGTGGGTGGGTTCCCTGTCGTGTCCGTCACCACGGCGTTAAGTTAAGGCGTGGGCCCACCATTTAACGGTTCTGGGTCATATTTCTAGTATGCCCAGGATTGGAGAAACACGTATCGTGCTGGTGCTAGGCTAGAAACTAAGTAGTGTAAAGGCTTTGTTTGGGCTAGCTTGGAAGTCCACACTCGGTTCGTCACGATCACCACCATGGGGCGATGGAGGTCAAGGTTAGGGTCGGGACTACTGCCCGGGGACGCATTGAACTCTAGTCTGTATTCAACATGTAGAGTATGATGGTACCGACGGGTATCAAATAAAACTAGAGTGTATCACTCTATGTGAGTGATTCACATTATATGGGTAAAGTGTACAAACTCTGCGAGTCTAAACTAATCGATTAGCCGTGCTCACGGTTACGAGCGACATGTGGATATGTATTGAGTATAGACTTGTATTTTTACCCCTAATGCTGAAATTTCCTTCAAATCATGTTGCATTTTGTGAATGATCTCCTTGCTTCCATGGAGGGCAATGAGGTGTATATTTAATCATGATTAATGACTACTTTGATGCCCATTTGTTAAGATTGTGCTTGCTGAAATTTCATTCGAAAGCAAATCTAATTTGGAAATGTTTTATGCAAATAAAACTTGCTTTATGCAAAGATGAACCATATTATACCTACCTTGATTATATGTCGTACATGTAGAGTGTTAGGTTTGACTTGGTGCTTGCCAGTATATTAAATTGTTTAATGTACTGACTCTTTGCCACTGGAATATCCACTTTGCTTGCAGGTGTTGACTTAGTCTTTTGAGTGATGCTGGTAATCGACTATTTCTTTTAGGATGAGAACTTAACGGGGTGAACCCCTAGTCAGTGTGCTTGTGGAATGGGTAGTAAGTCACTGCTGTTCGGTGCTCTCTGATATATTTATTTGGTCGGTCGGCCTATATAATTATCTAAGTGTTGTAATCCTTTAAGTTTAAGTGTTTCAATTTAAGTATATTCGCTATGTATATTCATGCTTGTGATGAAAGTGTGAATCTATCACATATCCTGGGAGCTAGATTCACATGAGTATGAGTTAGGAATAATTGAGGCGTCGTAGATCTTTAGCTATTTTGTCAAGTCTCCTGAGTGTGTAACACATCTGGTCGCCACCTTCGAGTGGTTTGACGGGCAGACTTTAGGCTGAAGTTGACTGGCAGGCTAAAGGCCCAGCGATGTCTCACTTATCCCTCTCTCGGGACTTTGGATGTTTCATTATACTTGCCATATGAGCTGAACCATTTCAACTCATATTGCAAATAGAACGGAGGGTCTAGGCATCTCCGACAAAAAGTTTTCATAACCGTTTCAGGATAGGAGGAGGAAGAAGAGGGGCAAAGGTCAGCGGGCTCACGGCGACAAGCTTCCGCGAGCCTCTCCTCCTGCGCCCGCTTGGCCTCCGATGGCTCGGCCGGATGAGCGCGCCTCTGGAACAACAGAAAGTTAGACAAGAGTTATGCAACGAAGGCTAAAGATCCAAGCCTTACCATGAACAAGCCCTGGATGTTGGCGAAATGGTGGACGAGCTCCGATAATTCATCGGCTTGGGACTCGGAGCCTTCCCCAATTTCTAGCTCGCCCCCGGTGGCCTCGGTGTCGATGACCTCGATGGCACCGGTCCTCTCGACCCCGGCGTCGTGGAGCTCCTCGACCTCGGTTGTGGTTGGAGCGGCGGGCCCCTCGACGAGCAACTCGGTAACAATCTCATCGTCGAAAAGATTGCCGAGCCGACCCCAATTGATGCCGGAGGAGTTCTCACCGTCCCCCAGTTGACCGGCTAGAGCCTTAGCGGCCGACCTGGCGGCCAGCGTGGTTACTCCGATGGCAGCCTCCTCCACCCAGGCGTCAACCTCAGCCTCCGTGGCCGCCCGTTCAGCCTCGGAGGGCGCCCCAACCACTCGTGCGGCCTTAGTGGCAGCCTTGGCTGCCAGCGCGGCCACATTCTCGGCCGCCTCCCCCTCGGACCCGCCGACGGTCTCTACCGGCGGGTACTCCCCCTCCAGCTTGGTCGTCGCTACGCCACCCCCGAGCCTACTGGCAAGAGGGAAGGGCCTCGTCCTTGCGGCGACCGGCTCAAACTCCGTCGCCCGAAGCTGCCTCAAGGCCCGCAACTCCGGCCGACCCGATCAAGAAGGGAACTCTCAACACAAAAGGAAGGAGAGCAACTTCACTTGGGTCCAAGGATTGTACTTACGCCTTGCACTTGAAGCTGATCCGCTTCATCGTCTTCTTTCACGACGGCGACGGCTTCGCCCTCAACACGTCCGAATTAGACGAGTCATTTTACCCCTCCTTAGAGGAGGACTCAAGCACCAGCTTTCGCTTGGTGCCTCCCGGCACCACGGCGCCGGATCCCTCCTGCCGATCTTGGAGCCTAAGCTCCTTTCCTCTCCCCCTCCCCTCCAACCTTGCGGAAGGCCTCCGGACCCTCGGCATGTCGACCGAATGGGCTCCGGGGATCAGGGCAAGAGACACGTATGCCTCCCGACCCTGTCAGTTTCGACCCCTGGTAGGTGATACATCGGGCAAGACAAAAACAAAGAAAGGGGTCAATCTTAGAGGGTTGTCCATCGAGAAAGGCTCCGGCCCCCTTCTCCAAAGCTTGCCATGCCTTGGAAAAAGCCCAACAGGAGGTGGCGCATGCGCTCCTCGGGCATCGTCGCGCTGCCTGAGCACTGGTACGCTGTGCGCTCCCTGCGCGCGCAGGGTTGGATGTCGCGGAGGGCAAAGTCGCGCACCACATGGACGCCACTCAGACCTCGCCTCCTCATGTCCTTGATCAGCTTGACGAGCTCATCGACCTGGTCCTAGTCGCAGGGGCGATAGGTGCCCGCCCAGTTGAGGTTGGGCAACGACTCCTTGTGGATGTCCTCGTTGAGGGTCGGCTCGTGGTTCGCAATATAGAACCACTCTGCGTGCCACCCCTTGTTGGAGGTAGTTGCACCGACGGGGATGTAGCTCTCGCCCATCCCTTCGTGAAGCTGGATTCTGACCCCACCGACGACGACGCCACTCCCTGACCACCGCAGGCAGAAGTAGTGACGAAAGAGGTCGAAGTGTGGGTCTACCCCGAGTTAGGCCTCGCAGAGATGAATGAAGATGGAGATTTGGAGGATGGAATTGGGGTTGAGGTTGCAGAGCTCTACCCAATAGTGCTCTAGCAGACCTCGGAAAAAGGGATGGGCCGGCACCCCGAAGCCATGCAGGAGGAAGGCAGAGAAAACAACCAACTCACCGGTGTTCAGGGTTGGGAATGCCTCTCCCTTCGCGGCGTACCATGAAGAGATGCCATGGCAAGGGAGAACGCTGAGCCGTACCAGCTCCTCGACCATCGCCTTCCCCGCTCGTGAGGGAACAAAGGGCGAGCTCGTCTCGACCTCGTCTCCACTCGTCGCTAGGGTCTTTCCCATCTTCTTCACCAACTTCTTCGGTGCCGTCGCCTTCAACCAAAACAGCCGCCGCCCCTTGCGATAGCAAACTACGCAGCGGCAGTGAAGATGGTGACACTGTGGTTTGAAGAAAGGTAGAGTCAGAGGAAGGTTGTGGGTGCTTGAGAGGTTTAGGGTTCCTAGGCGATTGGGAAGCATAAGGAAGAGGAGAAGTCGGGTGGCGGCAGAGTTTATATGGAAGCATGATGGGAAGGCTGACAACGCCAATCTCGGAGGACGCGCAACGTCGTTAACGGCATGCGCAGAGCGTCGGAGGCGTTCTCAACCCCTCATCTCCCCGACGACCACGTTGCCCGGGCATTCGATCTAGGCTGTTTGTTTCTCAAGGAGAGTAACGGCGTCTTTTGCTCGCTGTTGTGACTCCCAAAGAAATCACCGGTCATGTTCCCTCTTCCCACCCCAACCGTCAACCGCATCTGATACAATGGGGAAAATGGGAAGTGGGAATAGGACTAGCCGTTGAATCGCCCTGGTTTTCGCGGTTTCCCGACGAGACGTAGCAGGACCCCCTGTTCACGTTGACAGGTGGGACCCCGCTTACGGAGAATACATCACGACTAAGTAACCAACCGGTGACAAGGTTCAGGTAACTTCTCCTTTGACTACGCTAAACCATAGCTGACCTTGGGTCAAGACCCCGACACCTCGAGAGAGGGGCTTCCCAGCTAGCCCTCATTCGAGATCGAGACCACGGATTGCCTTCGGGCAGTGGTCTCGACCTCGACTCCATTACTCAAAGGTAATGGATTCCTTCGACTCGGAGTGGACTTTCGAGCTAGTCCCCAATCAAGGTCGGGACTACCATGCGTCCCCGGGTAGTAGTCCCGACCCTAACCTTGACCTCCATCGCCCTAGGGTGGTGATCGTGACGAACCGAGTGTGGAATTCCGAGCTAGCCCACAAGTGGGGTCAAGGCTACCATATGCCCTTGGGCAGTAGTCTCGGTCCTAACCATGATTCCCATCGCCTCCGGGCAATGGCTTTGTAAACTCGGGGCAGGCTTCTAAGCTAGCCCCCGGTTGAGGTCGGGACTACCATGTGCCTCGGGCAATAGTCTCGACCACAACCATGTTCTTCGCCGCCCCAGGACGATGACCTTGAAAACTTGAATGTGGGCTTCCGAGCTATTCCACAAGTGAGGTCGGGGCTACCTCGAGCCCCAGGGCCTGTAGCCCCGAGCTCCTCACCCATCCTCACTGCCTTTGGGCAGTGGACTCTCCGACTCGGGGTTGAAGGCCAAGTTGCCTCCTCCTCGGTCGCAACAGGGACTACCAAACGCCTCCGGGCGGTAGACCTATTCATCTCGGCTAACCCCTTTTTGGTGGACCTCGAGCATCGCTCGATCATCGGGATCTTGATGATTCGACCCTAGGCTCGGATGTGCCATTCGACCCTAGGCTCGAGGGCTACACCTACCAGGTGCACCTAGGCGACGCACGTGCAAAATCTTGATTCACAAGAACCGCTAAGGATCGACACCTTGGAAGAAGGCTTGACCCTAAGGCCGAATGTTCCATTCTCCCTTAGGCTCGGGCACCGGCGGTGCACCTACCGAACCTAGGCTCAAAGCTCCGAGGATCCCTTGAAGACAACACTCGGAAAGAACTCTAACTCTAAGGGTGGATGCTTCATTCCTCCTTAGGCTCGGGGGCTGTTTTGGGAGGTGCCACCCTGGGGTGCCTCAAAAACCCGGATTGGACCTCAACGGAAGTCAAACCGAGTGTCCTCGAGATGTGACCGAGAGCCCGACCTCCCCGGAGGTCGGGCATTCCGGCCTTCCCCCGAGTCCGACCTCAGCCCCTTCTCTCGACCCCGACTCGTCGCCTGATCTCGAGCATCCTCGAGAAGAAACTTGGTAGGCACAGAGGAAGAGGGAGGAGACAGCCCGGCAGCATCTGACACCAAGGCTGGCAATGTATACGACACAGGAGCAGGGTCCCAGGGCTGACAATGTATACAACCTAGCAGACCAACATGTACTTTGTCAGATATTCTTTGTATCCTACTGTTTGTCTCTCTTAGTCTTAGCTTTCTTGACCCCCAAATTCATATGTTCCTGCGCCCCTTGAAGTATAAAAGGGAGGGCAGGGGGCCGAGGAGGGGGGCGAACTTCCTCATTCTCTCTCACGCTTGTAACTATTGTTCACCATCCACTCCAAAGGAAGAACACCACACACTGGACGTAGGCCTATTATCCTTCGGGAGGGTTGCACCAGTATAATTCCTGGCGTCTCGTTTCTTGGCTCATCTTAGGATTCGAGTCAACCATCAGATCCATCAGAGGACAGCTTCTCTACCAAACTCTCTTCTACCTCCTCAGGGACCCCCCTTTAAGGACTGCCGACCCACCCGTCGACAACAGTTCACTTTCAACTTTAGTATATTTGGTGGTAGTTCATTCGGTGTCAGAGAATTAAGAAACTCATTGGGGTAATGGTTTCTCAAGTCATCCTCGACTAAATCGAAGTTGTAATAGATTCTATCTTGGCCCGAGAACCGGTCAATCATCTTCTCATTTAGCTCATCGACGTACTCATTCTTTGTCGCAAGGATAGCACGTGTGCTCATACAAGATGACGACATGGCGTTCGACTGAAGTGATGGGAAAACACCATCTATCAACATATTAAGAGATGTTTCCTTGTCAGTGTATGGAATAACTATGTCATCAGAGAGTCGTATGTAGTCATCCCCAATTGTTTTTTTCCGTTCCATTACCAACTCTTAGTAGAAAATCTGAGAACCATGGATCAGACTAGGTTCTCATATTCCTATTGAGGCGTATTTTCATTATACCCTCCTATAGGTGAGACCTTAGAATTGTTGCATCGATTATTTGTGCTATGGTGCTACGCCTGACCACCGACAACACCTGCCTAAAGTCTCCCCCAAACACCATAATCTTTCCACCAAACGGTAACGTGCAACCCGTGGCATCCTGTAGTGATCTATCTAGAGCCTCCATGGCTTGACGCTTGGTCATGGCAACCTCATCCCAAATTATCAACGATGACCTTTGAAGCAACTCAGCAGTGTCGCTCTGTTTGCTGAAACTACACATGCTATTATCATCTAGATGAATTGGGATCTTGAACCGAGAGTGCACGGTGCGCCCACCTGGCATAATTGATGCAGCAATGCCAGATGTTGTTGTAACAATGGCAATCAATCCCATTGATCGCACCTTAGCTAGCAAAGCTCTGTAGAGGTAAGTCTTGCCCGTTCCTCCTGGTCCGTCAATGAAGAAGACATTTCCAATGCCACTGTCCACGTGATCCATGATCTCATCAAAGCTAGACCGCTGTTCAGGGTTCAAAGAGTCATAAAGATCAACATGGCATTGCTCTACTTGTATAGACATTTCCTCCACTACCTCCCTGATTTCATGGTTATCCGAATCAAATGGTTGAACATACTCTGGAAGGCCATATGCATAGATATCTTTCCCCATGGAATGTACCAAGTCCCTTATGTCTCTAAGCACAAGCTGCTCAACTATGTGACGGTTTGGATGTTGTCTTTGGTAATCCTCAGACATTGAACCTAGATGCTTGTCCCACATATCACGGATGTTGGTGGCTTCAGAGAACACTATAATTGTTGCAAACAACCTTCGAAGTGCACATGGCATCCGGAAAAACGTTGCCTCTGTCATGCAGTCATCAATGGTCCTGTCTGCCTCAATAAGTCCCATTTTTCTGCTGCAATCCTAAATGAAGGGTACATCAAACCCACCAAAAGTACGTAGATCCTCAAATGATTATGCCCCACGAACATGGTTGAGCAGCACCCTTAGGAAGTACCGCTCCCCTTCTGAAGGATTTACTGACACAAGCCTCCCAATCTGTGTTCTTTGAGTCCGCTTGGTCCATATCTTTTGAGCTCTCCGCCACACAAAGTATTCAGGGAACTCCCTGTAAAGATAATTTCTTGCCTGACTATTCTCCCGGTTCATCCTAAAATACTCTGTTAGCATGGTCCGTGATGCAAACTCACGTGCCACCACATCTTCTAGGTTATCTGCTCCCCTAAAAGCAACCGTTTGTAGGTTGGGAAAATGTAGTTGGAGCTGCAGCACAGGAGGAGAGACATCAAACAGATCAAAGTGATAGAGCCTTCATGCCACCTCTGACGGCCCTACAAACCTCACATCTCTAAACTGACAAATCTCATTCACCTGTACTTCTGTGTCGGTAGTGTCAACTGAGAAAGATATGCAATCATGGGCTTTGTAGATGTACTTGAATATGTACTTGACGGCCTTGATGCTGGAGCAGACCTCAACATTAATATGGCAATTAAATCTCATTAGAAGACCAGGGTTGTACAGTACTACCCATCTATTGTCCAAATCAACTTTCCTAACCCTGACTCCTTTGCCATCATCCCTCCTCCTGTAGATGGGATAGGAGTCACTTCCTTGTTGTGTTTGATTGCAAAACTGTCTTGGGTAATGAAACCTGCATTTCCCATCTTTCTTGAGTTCCCCACATGGGCCATGGAGCATGTGTTTGACAACCAGCCTATGCAACTCACCATACTTAGCATCATCAAGGAGCTCAGCGCTGATTATCGCATCATATTGATCCAATGATGTGAACTTGTGGCCAGACTTCATAATCAAAAGGAAATGCTCATGTGGGACGCTCCTCTTTTGGAATTAAGTGACATGCACATACGTTGCAACTTCTCCAAAATAATGCTCCTTAATGAGAAGATCTTTAATTTCTTTTAGTTTGGCTCTGAATACTCGGGCAACCAAGTCTGGCATGTCCTGCGGGGTCTGTCCAGGAGCTAGCTCAGTAGTGATCTCCTCCCAGTATGGGTTGCATGTCATTGTTAAAACTAGATCTGGCTTTCCAAAGCACTGCAGTAAACACATTGCATCAAGAAATTTCCACTGCATGTCACGGTCTCCACCAGTAAATGTAGCCGGGAGAACAATCCTCTTACCCGCCATTGCTGCACGTGTCTCACCTGATGCAATAGTGTCAACAACCCCTTGGTAGAGGTCAGCGTGAATGAGGTTCTGAGTCTCCTTTCTTAGGAAGAAATCCAATCTCATCCCTTCAATCTTGATGTACATGTCCACTATATTGTTGGAAGAGTCTTCCTCCATAGAAAAGTACATTGAATTTCCCAGGATGCATATGTAGCTTGTAGCAATAATAGTCCCGAGCCATGACATATGAACCCCATCCTTCGGAACGTATGCACATATGGGTTACTTGCTAAAATTCTTAGAATCTTCCTGACAATATTTATGACAAGATCAGGGGAGCGCCGAACCCTGTGTGCTAGATTTTCATCTGTATCATAAAAATATAGTTGGAGATGACATGGTCCATTCCCACCAGGTTGTAGCTGATCAATACGATGATACATCTGGCCTTGATCACGAAATGTACACCCTTGATCTGCCATTGCAATATCGTTGGTCAAGTGTAACACCCAAAGACGTGAAGGCAAAGTGATTGTTTAAATAACGGATGTGCTCTCTAAAATATTTAGCATCATCATCTTGTTGGCTGGTAAACAATCTGCGCAACTCATCAGGTATATCATGTGTTGCTAGAACTATTTTTCCCTTCCTGCAACCCCAGGTAGGACTCTCATACTGGAATCTCTTAGCCCCACAGTATTTGCAGTTCGGCACCCGTTTTAGCACATATGGGTTGGCAGGAAGGTTTTGATAGATTTTGTCATCAGACAATGTCCTGTCATTTATGTGTTCAGTCATGGCCTCTCCTTGATACGACGCATACACTATATCTACAAAAAGAAATGTAAAATTGCCTATTTAATTGACAATTATAACGATCACAACATATCTATCTATAGTAATATTACAATGCATTGAACAAAGACGTCGTCTTCTCATCAAAAAGCTTTTGTCATCATCGTCGTCTTCTCCATCTCCAGCAATCATGGTTTCTGCTGTAGGAATATGACACATTGCAATCATATTGTCAGCAATAATGGATGTGTGTGAACTTTGCATGGTTGTACGTGTGATAATGATCATGTACCGGAATTGTGGCTGAAAATCAATAACCATGTTGTTGTCCTCTATGTTCGAACCATAATTTCGAAGGTTGAGCAATACATGTGTCATATATGTTCTCTGTAGATGGCAGACATGTAAGTGTAACTACAGGTTGGCTATGTTCAATTCCTGCTTCCAAAATGAGAGAACCATCATTGACTGCAACTGCATGACAATATTTCTAAACATTTATAAATTCCATGTGACATCCATCATGTACCGAATCATCTATAATGAGAGACAGCTAGGTGTAATTATAGGAGGTGGACTTTTCTTTCCTGCATGAAATTAATATATAGCAACAAAGCTATCATTTAGTCTAACACTATGTTTGTGAGATAATAAATTAAATACCATGGGTAGGTACAGGATCAGTACTCTTTTTTCGCTGGTAGTACTCTCGCATCTTTTGAAGCCTAGCTTCCTTGTCATCAGCACTGAGGGCAGCATACCGCTCCCTAGCATGCTTCCGTGTAAATTCAATTGGAGTTAAATTAGTAATGTCGCCAAGTGTACCTGCAGAAACTTGTATAGAAATCATTCATGGTGTTTACACTAAGAATTGAGTATGCACTTGTCGATGCGTGTGATCGACACGCGGGAATCCGGGGGACCCCCTTTTTGGTTCGGCATAGGGGAGCGGTGAATCAGGGTTCAAACTCGCGGTGAGATGGAGAGAAAGTAGGAAGATGGAAGAAAATTGTAATCACAAAGGACACGAAGGAATTATACAGGTTCGGACCGTCAAGGGGACGTAATACCCTACTCCTGTTTTTTGTGCTATGTGGAGAGTGAATTACAAGGATTGGTGTGGTTGTTCTTTCTTGGGGATGCTAAAGCTGATGACTGAGGTGGAAATGCTCAAAGCCCAAGGTTGAAGAGGCTGAGCCAAAGATCAGTCCAGGAGGCTAACTCCAAAAAATAGCAGAACCCCTTTTATGATGGACTTAGGCCTCCTTTTATAGTGCAAGGGGACACCACAATAGTCCTGACTTTTCCTACTCCGCTCCACGTGATGGAGCGGTTCTTGCCCTGTCTTGTCGGGGAAGCTACCCCTATTCCTGTTCCTGTTGCCGCGTCACGGGAGTTGGTGGAGGAAACGGGTGTTGTGGCCGCCATGCTGCTGACGTGAGGATGGACCAACCTACCTACTCCAGTGGGCCTACCGGTCGGTGGCCCTCCGCCTGGTGAGGGGTCGACGCGACACCCCCAGCACTCGTGTTCTCTCTCCCACGCGGCCGCCCAACGCATTTAATGCGACTGGACGGGGCGTGGAGGGAGGCGCGTGTGGAATGGCCGTGCGGCCACACTGCTGTCGTCGTCAAAGACTTTATACCCTCTCTCCCTCGAGACGGGCAAAAAGGGTGATGATGAGCGGCTGTCAGACGTGCCTCACATTGCAATAAATGTGACGGGGCAGGCGTCTGGCCTCTCTCCAGGCATTAAATGTGGTGGTTGGCAGTTGGCGGTTGCTCTCGCTCCTCTCTCGGAGAGGTGCAGGGTGATGGACGGGGAGTCCGGGTGATCCCGGACCCTGCCGTCTGGTAGAGCGGAGGCCTCTGGGCAACCCCCGAGCCAGGTCCCATTGGGGACGGCCACGTGGCCGCCCGTGGCCTGGACCCGCATGAGTCGTTCAGGATATGTCTTTGGGGCGCCCTAGTAAGCGAAGGCGCCTTCCTTCTTCAGACATCGCGTTCTCGATATACCCCCGGACCCATATCACCGACAGTAGCATCCGGTGTTGATCGGGACCGAAGTCGGGTTCGGGCGCGGTTAACGCCATATCCCTGAGTGTGTGGGCCCGGGTACTGGATGTGCCGTGGCGCAGCAAGAGATAGGCGCGCGGTAACTGACGCCGCGCTTGACTAAGCCTTTCCAGACGAGGGGCGTGTTACTTGGGCCGCGCACATGGGGGCCCATCAAACTGCCTAGCTCTCTCCATCCCGTGTAGTGCGCCTGACGGGCACGAAACCCCAGACGACACGAAACCTCAGTGGCGCGGGAACCAAAGAGACGCGAAAAACAAAGGGGCGCGGAGCCGAAGAGGCGCGTCGCACGGTAGTGGGGCGAAATTAATGTCGTAGGATTCGAGGGGGCTGTGGTTGCCTATAAAAATGGATCTGCGAGAGGGGGATCAGTTTCTACGCTTCCCATAGCCATCGCCTCTCATCCTTCCAGCGTCTTTGCCCTTTCATCTCCTTCCTCTCCACCACCAACTTTCCTCTTTGCATTCCAGCGCCCGCCTTGAAGATGGCTCGCGACTCGCCCTTGGAGCCCGGGAGCGTGCTCCCTAAGTCCCATGTCCGCACCACAGAGGCTCGAAGCTTATTCAACAAGTACCTGCCACGCGGCACGCGCAGCGGCGGCAACATTCCGGAGGAGCGGCCCCCCACAAAGATGGTGTTCTTCGCCTCTTTTGCTACGGTCGAGCTGGTGCCGCCCTTCTCTTAGTTATTCTTCGACGTGTTGGAGTTCTACGACCTTCAGCTGCATCACCTCACCCCCAACGCCGTCTTCTACCTCGCCATCTTCGCCTACACCTGCGAGATGTTCGTGGGAGTGATGCCCTCGCTGCATCTCTTCCAACAGTTCTTCCGCGTGTGCCGGGCGGGCTCCCTCGGTGCAGTCGGATATGTCGCGATCCAGCCGCGCAACAACAGGACCGTCGCACCCCCTTCATCGACATCCACCCCCGCTCCATGTGGGAGAACCGGAGGGCCTGCGGTTCTACACCGGCTTGGGCGACCACCCCGCCTTTCCCTTCCGACGGGGATCCCGGTGAACCAGAGGAACTGGGGGCGTGGCCGCGCGCTGGGAGAGAGCTGGACGGGGTGCTGGAGCGGATCAACTATCTCCGGAGGAGGGCCTGTCCAGTCACGCCGTCTTCCGGGACTTCCAGACACGGCGCATCTCGCCGTTGCAGGAGAGGTCGCGCCCCGCCTACATGTACACGGGCTTCAATGATGACATGTGCACCCATGTTGGCACCGCCTTTGACTGGAACGAGAACGACCTCGCGATCCTGGTCCGCCGCAACCTCGGCGTCACGGCGATGGATCTGACGTAGCTCCCTTCGGGGCTGGTGCCGTTGTGCCAGGATTCGGCGCGCCCAGAGATCCTTCATGCCCTGCGGGTGGTGGGCGATGGCGTGGGTTCGTCGTCAGCAGCGCCAAGCGCCGCCCCGGGGGTGGGGACGACGACTACGAGGACGCCGACGACCAGGTGCCGATCGGGCAACTGGGCCGCCGGGGCCCGGGCAGGAGCGGACCGAGGGCCCCGGACCCGAAGAGGAAGAGGAAGAGGCCAGAGCACGACCCCGCGCCTCCCCCATCACCACCACGCGACGGCGGCGCGGAGCGCACTGCTCCCCCCCGTAGGGCCGGAGGCCCGCAGGCGGCGGGCCCTGCCCCAGGGGCCACTCCGTCAAGGGCCAGAACGGCCACGACGACGACGACTATAGTGGTGGCCAGGAGCGCACCCACGGCGAGCGCGCCGTCGACGGAGGCCGTCCGCGGCGCCCCAGCGGTGACGGAGTCCGCGGGCCAAAGCCCGGTGAGCCCCTCTGGCGGCCCCGCGAAGAAGAAGCGGGCCATCTCCTGGGTCTCTTGGAGCTTCAACGCTGCCCATAGGTAACGCCTTGCTGACGCATACATTTCTTGTGAGCCCTACGTTTCATTTCGGGCTATTGATGTTTTGATCTTCTATTGTGTTTAGTTCTGTTCACAGCCGCGAGCACTAGCATTTTCGCCCAAGGGTTATACCCAAGGACAGTTCTGCTTCCAGCTCTGCGGAGGAAGCGCAGGAGAGGCCCGGAGTGGTGGAGCCCACCGGGTCTGGGTCACCCCCTGCGGGTTTGGGCTCGGGTCCGGTGCAGCCTTAGGAGGGGGCTCACCCAGATGCCGGGGCGCCGATCGCCCGCGAGGAACAAGCTGGGGGCCCTCCGTCGGCGACAGATTCGGGGCGAGCTGACCCTGACGCGGAGGTGGAGGCGGCGGGGGGCAGCGAAGAGCAACCCCAGGGGTCCCCACCGTGGCAACAATCGCCGCCACCACGACAGCCGTCGCTCGCGCCACGCCATTCAACGTCGTCGCCCCGCCGGCCAACACCAACGCTGCCGGCGTCGGCCCATCGTGATCCTCCGACACCGCGAGCAGCCTCACTAGAGGGCGAGGCGACGCCGGCGGGTGAAGTGGCGACGGGCGGCTCCAGCCGTGGGGCGCCTTTGCCTTCCCGTCCCGCGCAGGTGGTCGACCTTGGCTCAAGCTCCGACTCCGAATCCGGGGGCGCTCGGTCCGGGTTCGTGGTTGCCTTGAACACTGAGCCCCTCGTCCGATCGCAGGAGCGGGCGAGGATGATCGTGTCCCGGGCGCTGAAGGAGGCCAACGCGGTCTCCCTGGAGGGGCTTCGGGCCCAGGTTCAGGCCTTGGCCGCCAGGGAGGTCGCGGTGGCGCGGCGGGAGGCCGAGGTCGACAAAGGCCACCACGAGCTGGTGGCCACAGCGAGGGTGGAGGGCCTCGTTCGGAAGCGGGAGCTGGCGGATATCAAGCGACGCCGGGGGGGACTCAACCAGGTGTTCAAGGACACCGCCGTTGAGCGGCACACCGCCGACTTCCGCGAGCAGATCGGCGCTGCCGCAGAGGAGAGGGTCTGCACTACCGCCGAGGAGTTCATCCACGACCTCAACGGGTGTGCCCAGGAGCTCAACCGGCACGAGCGCGCCCTGCGCGATGCCGAGGCCGTCGCCGCCAGCACCGACATCGAGCTCCAGGCCCGCGAGGATGGCCTGGCAGAGCGTGAGAAGGCTCTAGAGGCGGCGCGGCAGGCGGTCGAGGACCGAGAGGCCGCCGTGGCCAAGGCCGAGGAGGACTCCTCCACACGGGAGGAGAACGCGGTGGCCCAGGAAAAGGCCATCGCCGAGCACGAGGCCGCGGTGGAGGGGCGCGAGGTGGCCGTGCTACGGGCCCGGGAGGAGGTCTCCGGTGCTTGAAGGCCATGCGGGAGCACGGCGGCGGCTCGCGGCCGCCTCATGCCGTCGGCGGGATGAGCTGGAGCGGGGAGCGGGACCTCGCCGCCCGGGAGCAGGAGGTTGGCGACGTGGAGGCACGGGTGCAGGAGCCCCAGCCGGCCCCTCGCTCCAGCAAAGCGACGCCAGACTTGGGGGAGGCACACCGCCGGATCGCGGAGCTGGAGGACGCCTTGGGCTTAGGGCTCCGGACCGTGACCTCGTCCGTTGAGCGTCTTCGGGAGGCGGCCCGTGAGGTGGGGGTCGTTCGCCCCCACGCTGCCGTCCCTACCTTGGGGGGATTGGCCACCTAGATAGATGAGCTGGCCGAGGGGATCAAAAGGGTGCCGGAGGAGGTCGACAAAGTGGCGAAGGAGTCGTCGTACGACTTGTCTCGCCAAGTTGCGACGCGATCCCGGCAAGCTACCGGCCCGTGACCCCGGCTTCAACCCGTACATCCCCACCGAGGACTTCCCCGAGGGCACCGAGGAGGCTGCTCGGCGCCGCATCAAGGATGCCGTCGACTCCATTATGATCGGCTTTGATGGCACTCCGGCGGCATTCCAGCTTGCCTACCACGTGGACTGTTAGTGATATGCCCTAGAGGCAACATGGAGATGTTTGATATCACGTCAATGTTTATGTATAAATGAATAAAGTGTTATTCAGTTTCATGAAATAGACATCTTGTATTGATCAATAAGTACGTGACTTATTTATGAGACTCTTTATGTATGAATCTATTTCTAAACGATCCTCGATCATATGTCATATTGTTGGAACAAATATGATTCTAAGATCAGCATGTTTATTGATTGATGATCATGTCTCATAGATCATGGGTATGGAGATACCAAATCAATAAACATGGACACATGTGTTGGAGAACACATTGTTGGATAGACCCACCATGAGACACTACAGAATTAATGTGCCATTAGTTGGTCTCGGTAGTGTTGGTACAAAGTCCTTAGACTCGAGATAACCATGGATTCCAACATGTGTAGTAGCCTACTTTGGGACTACCAAACACTATTCCGTAACTGGGTAGTTACAAAGGTAGTTTTCGGGTTTGCATGAAACATGGAGTGGGATGTGAGTGACCGAAAACGTTTCGGCGACACGAACCACAACGGGAGGAGCAAAGTGTTGCGCCACCGGTTGTAGATACACCAGCCCCACGGAGGTCTGAAAGATCACGTCGTGCGCCTGACAGGTACACAGGTGCGGAACAACGTGATATATTGTTGTTGGACAACGATGAACCTAAGACCTATGAGGAAGCGATGGTGGGACCCGATTTCAACAAGTGGCTTGGAGCCATGAAATCCGAAATAGAATCCATGTACGACAATCAAGTTTGGAACTTGGTTGATCCACCTGATGGTGTCAAAACCATTGAGTGTAAATGGGTTTTTAAGAAAAAGGCCGATATGGATGGAAATGTTCACATCTATAAGGCGCAATTGGTGGCGAAGGGTTTTAAACAGATTCAAGGAGTTGATTATGATGAAACCTTCTCGCCCATCGCAATGCTTAAATCTATTTGGATTATCCTAGCGATTGCTGCATATTTCGATTATGAGATATGGCAGATGGATGTCAAAACGGCTTTTCTAAATGGAAACCTAAGCGAGGATGTATACATGATACAACCTCAGGGTTTTGTCGATCCAGAATCGCCTAGAAAGATATGCAAGCTACAGAAATCCATTTATGGATTGAAGCAAGCATCTCGGAGTTGGAATATTCGTTTTGATGAAGTAATCAAAGGGTTTGGTTTCATCAAAAAGAAAGAAGAGGCCTGTGTTTACAAAAAGGTCAGTGGGAGCGCAATTGTATTTCTAATCTTATATGTGGATGACATATTGTTGATTGGAAATGATATCCCTATGCTAGAATCCGTCAAGTCTTCATTGAAAAATAGTTTTTCCATTAAAGACTTAGGGGAGGCAACATACATATTGGGCATTCGGATCTATAGAGATAGATCCAAGAGGCTAATTGGATTAAGCCAAAGTACATACATTGACAAGGTGTTGAAAAGGTTCAACATGCATGATTCCAAGAAAGGTTTCTTGCCCATGTCACATGGCATTAATCTTACCAAGAATCAGTGTCCTCAGACACATGATGAGCGGAATAAGATGGGTATGGTTCCATATGCTTCGGCAATTGGATCCATCATGTATGCCATGCTTTGTACACGCCCGCATGTCTCGTACGCTTTGAGTGCTACGAGCAGATACATCGCGATCCAGTGAAGGTCACTGGATCGCAGTAAAGAATATCCTTAAGTACTTGAGAAGAACTAAGGATATGTTCCTAGTCTATGGAGGTGAAGAAGAGCTCGTTGTAAGTGGTTACACCGATGCTAGCTTCCAAACAGACAAGGATGATTATAGATCGCAATCTGGGTTCGTGTTCGCTTAAACGGAGGCGCGATCAGAAGAGTTCCAAGCGGGATACGTATCGATTCTACAACGGAGGCCGAGTACATTGCTGTTTCGAAGCCGCAAAGGAGGCTGTTTGGATCAAGAAATTCGTTTATGAGCTTGGTGTGATGACTAGTGCGATCGGTCCAATGTCTCTCTATTCGACAATAGTGGAGCCATTGCGCAAGCCAAGGAGCCGAGGTCACATCAGAAGTCCAAACACATACTTCGGCGATATCATCTCATCCGCGAGATAGTGGACAGAGGTGATGTCAAGATATGCAAAGTGCACACGGATCTCAACATAGCCGATCCGCTGACAAAACCTCTCCATCAGCCGAAGCATGAGGCGCACACAAGAGCAATGGGTATTAGATACTTACATGATTGACTCTAGTGCAAGTGGGAGATTGTTAGTGATATGCCCTAGAGGCAACATGGAGATGTTTGATATCACGTCAATGTTTATGTATAAATGAATAAAGAGTTATTCAGTTCCATGAAATAGACATCTTGTATTGATCAATAAGTACGTGACTTATTTATAAGACTCTTTATGTATGAATCTATTTCTAAACAATCCCTGATCATATGTCATATTGTTGGAACAAATATGATTCTAAGATCGGCATGTTTATTGATTGATGATCATGTCTCATAGATCATGGGTATGGAGATACCAAATCAATAAACATGGACACATGTGTTGGAGAACACATTGTTGGATAGACCCACCATGAGACACTACAGGAATTAATGTGCCATTAGTTGGTCTCAGGTAGTGTTGGTACAAAGTCCTTAGACCTGAGATCACCATAGATTCCAACATGTGTAGTAGCCTACTTTGGGACTACCAAACGTCATTCCGTAACTGGGTAGTTATAAAGGTAGTTTTCGGGTTTGCATGAAACATGGAGTGGGATGTGAGTGATCAAGATGGAATTTGCCCCTCCTTTGGAGAGATATCTCTGGGCCCCTCGAGGTAATGGATTATGGAAATGCATGGCCATGCTAAGTTGATTGAGGAGTCAATCAACAGACAGATAATCCAATATGGTTCGAGTGAATGGTTAAGCTATTGAAGGGATGGCACACATCTTGCCTATAGCTTAACTGGTATCGTGAGGCAAAGGGATTTGTGTACACATTACAGGTTCAGAGCCGATATTATTCTTGTATACTATGGTGTCAATATGTGCCGCTAGGCGCCGTGTGACGGGTCGGTGAGTTGGACTCGAGCCGACGATCGGCTAAGTTAGACTATAGCCGAAACCAAGTATACCTGAACCTACAGGGTCGCACGCTTAAGGGGATAGAATAGATATTCGAGTTGGACTCGGATACGGCTCGATCGGATAGGGATCCGATCGGATAGAGTCCTATTGGCTTACGACGTGTGGGTGGCCAACTCTATGAGATATGGATGAGATCCGATTCAAAATAGAGTGCTGATTGGCCACTAGTCCCAGTCGGCCAACTCTATATAAAGGGGCGAGGGGTGGAGAGTTTCTGTATCGCGTTGAACCGAATCCGCAACAAAAGTCGCCGAGATCAATCTCCACGGAAACCCTCCCCACCTTCGAGCCAAACCCTAGCCTTGCATCGCGTGCTAGCACACGGGTGTATGGCGTTTTGTCCCCGGACGTGTGGATACCGGTAGAGGCGCTGCTACGTTGCACGCTGTTAATCGGTTGATTGGCGAATCGGCTGTCCCCGGGAATCGGCCGTCGGCTTGCGGGAATCGGCTACACAGTTCCAGATCGAATAGCCCTGATTGGCTATTTCCGCTGCATACTCCAATCGGTAACGATCTATCAGCCCTTACTTGCAAGTGTTCCTGGTTTGCGCGGTAGAAACATTTCTGTTTTCGGCTAGCGTAGCTTCCGCGTAACCCTTCATGGACCCCTCGGACGAGGACGACACGGAGGACGCCCCTAGTGACCCACCGGCCGCCTAGGACTCCCCCGCCTTTTGCTTCTATCTATACTTGTAAAAACATTGTAATACTGTTTATAATATCAGTGCACTTGCCTTTGTCATACTGGACTCATATTATAGCAGCCCATCGTGGCCGTCTCTGCAAACAATGATTAATATATGTATGTATATATATTGGGAGCCCCCGGCCAACTTGGCGCACACACAGTGGCGGTTAGTTGGCCCAAGCCCTTGCTTGTTTGTTTTTCTGCAACGACAGTCCACTCTTTAGTTAGTTAGCCATTGTAGGAATATGTACGGTATGGTTTCCTGCCATGATTCATCCCATGTAACTGAGAGCTGGTCCGGGTTCAGGCAACGTGCATCGGCCAGCGGCTGGTGCCTTCCTCGGGGCTCCGGGTAGAAGCAAGGGCATAAAGGGCTAGCGGGGGCAGCAGCAACGGGGGTTTCGGGACAGGCGTGACAATACGCACTGGAGCCCCCAGGCATTGACTACCCCGAGGCACTTGTATGCAGCGTCGCTCTACCCTCGACACCCTTAGGGCCTCTCAACCTAGGACGGGCAGGGCCAGAAGACCACTGGAAACCAGCATCCGCAATACATGTATCGGCACATGGGGGGAAAACATACTGCAAGCAGATATTTTGTAAGGGAAAAACATAAAGAGTGTAAAATGGGCGAACTCATTGTTCATGCCAACTGGAGGCACTGAACATGGTTTCATATATGTTGGGGATTCAGCACACCATGCGGCTTATGGGTAGAACTTGCGTAGGTGAGAAATGTTCCACGGGTTCGGCAGCGGAGTGTCGTCCTCTGTGGCTAGGCGAACTGCTCCTGGACGCAGGGTGCCGATAACTTTATATGGCCCTTCCCACATCAGAGATAACTTGCTCAGCCTCGCACATGTTTGCACACGCCGCAGAACGAGGTCATTGATTTGCAGCGCTCGGGGGCTGACTTTGTGTTGATGATAGCGGCGGAGGCTTTGCTGATAACGGGTCGTGCGAAGGGCTGCATGGCGCCGTCTTTCTTCTAGGTAGTCCAGGTCGTCGTGACGTAGCTGTTCTTGATCTGCTTTGGTGTATAGTGTGGCTCGGGGCGATCCCAGGGTGAGCTCGGAAGGCAAGACTACCTCAGCTCCATACACCAAGAAGAATGGTGTTTCCCCGGTGGCACGGCTTGGTGTGGTCTGGTTGGCCCAAAGGACCGCTGGCAGCTCGTCAATCCACGAGTCCCCATGCTTCTTGAGGACGTTGTAGGTCTTTGTCTTGAGGCCTTTCAATATTTCTGTGTTTGCACGCTTGGCTTGGCCGTTGCTTTGGGGGTGGGCGGGCGAGGCGAAGCAGAGCTTGATGCCCATATCATCGCAATACTCGCCAAACAGCTCACTCGTGAACTGGATACCATTGTCGGTGATGAGCCTGTTGGGGACCCCGAACCTTGCCGTGATGCCTCTCATGAACCGCACAGTCGAATGCTTGTCGATGACGCTGACTGGATAGGCCTCGGGCAACTTGGTGAATTTGTCGATGACGACATATAGGAATTTGCAGCCGCCACGTGCCTACTTGAACGGGCCCAGGATGTCCAGCCCTCAAACCGCGAACGGCCACGAGAGCGGGATGGTCTGAAGGGCCTGGGCTGGCAGGTGCGTCTGCTTGGCGTGGAATTGGCATGCCCGGCACCGCCGCACGAGGTCTGCTGCATCCTCCAGCGCGGTGGGCCAGTAAAAACCTTGGCGGAATGCCTTTCCTACCAAGGTTCGGGAGGCTGAGTGCGCTCCACATTCTCACTCGTGGATCTCGGCCAGGAGCTCGAGACCCTGTTCCCGAGCGATGCATTTCATGAGCACTCCATTGGCACCGCGTCGGTAACTAGATACCGTTGTCGGTGATGAGCCTGTTGGGGACCCCGAACCTTGCCGTGATGCCTCTCATGAACCGCACAGCCGAATGCTTGTCGATGACGCTGACTGGATAGGCCTCGGGCCACTTGGTGAATTTGTCGATGGCGACATATAGGAATTTGCAGCCGCCACGTGCCTACTTGAACGGGCCCAGGATGTCCAGCCCTCAAACCGCGAACGGCCACGAGAGCGGGATGGTCTGAAGGGCCTGGGCTGGCAGGTGCGTCTGCTTGGCGTGGAATTGGCATGCCCAGCACCGCCGCACGAGGTCTGCTGCATCCTCCAGCGCGGTGGGCCAGTAAAAACCTTGGCGGAATGCCTTTCCTACCAAGGTTCGGGAGGCTGAGTGTGCTCCACATTCTCACTCGTGGATCTCGGCCAGGAGCTCGAGACCCTGTTCCCGAGCGATGCATTTCATGAGCACTCCATTGGCACCGCGTCGGTAGAGTGTCCCTTCCACCAACACGTACCTTTTGGAGGTGCGGGCAATGCGCTCGCTTTCCTCGCGTTGCTCGGGCAATGACGCGTCTTGCAGATAAGCCTGGATTTCCAAAATCTAGGGCACCTGGCGCGTGATGGCGGTCCCGATAGGACCAGGCCGTGGCTAGTCCGCCGGGTCCGGGGCGTCGGGGCCGGCCGACTCCTACCCTCGGGGCGGTTCGGGGCTCGCCGACGGCTCAGTGAGTCTTTCTTCAAATGTGCCCGGTGGGGCTGGGGCTCGCGTGGACGCGATCCTAGATAGCTTGTCCGCCAGGGTATTGTCTCTTCTGGGAACATGGCGTAGTTCGAGGCCATCGAAATGGCGCTCCATACGCCGTACTTCCTTGACATATGCTTCCATCTGGGGGTCGGTGCATTGGTACTCCTTGGAAACTTGGTTCACAACTAGTTGGGAGTCGTCGAGGACTAGCAGACGGCGGATGCCCAGGTCTGCTGCCGCTCGCAACCCCGCTAGGAGCCCTTCATACTCGGCCATGTTATTGGTCGCTCGGAAATCAAGTCAAACGATGTACCGGAGTACGTCGCCTGTCGGGGAGGTTAACGCAACTCCTTCCCCGACCCCCGTAAGGTGAGTGAACCGTCAAAGTTCATCACCCAATGCATGGTCCATTGGCCACGAACCTCCACACTCTCGGGTTCACCCGGGGACTGATCGTTATCGGCCACCGGTGTCCATTCTGCCACGAAATTGGCCAAGGCCTGACTCTTGATCGCATGACGGGCTTTGAAATGTAGGTCAAACTCTGACAATTCGATAGCCCATTTGACTACCCGTCCCATGCTCTCTCGGTTATGCAAGATCTGCCCGAGAGGATAGGACGTGATTACCGTTACCAATGTGCCTGGAAGTAGTGGCGCAACTTCCTGGAAGCCACAAGCACGGCGTAGAGCATTTTTTGGGCTTGCGGGTAACGTATCTTTGCGTCCCGTAGCGCCTAACTGATAAAGTATACTGGCCACTGCACCTTGGTGCGGGCCTTAGCTACTTTACCAGGAGCAACAGGCTCGGGTGCACCGGAGCGGGTTACCTCGGTGTCCGGGGCGGCCGGGCCATCGCCTTCCCCGGGGCCCTCAGGGCCGCTCTGGGTGGAAGGGGCCTCGGGAGCCCCTGGACTAGGGGGCTGGGTGGCTCCCTGAAGCTCGGGGCCAAGGCCGCCTCCGGCTCCGGGTGCTTCCTCAGCCAACACCGTTCCAAGGTCTCCTGCCTCCGGGCGTGGTGAGGCTGGGGGCGTCTGAGAGACTAGCTCGTCATCGCGCTTCACAACCAACGCTGCACCGATTACTTGGGGGTTGCTTTGCCAAATATAAAAGGAGGGTTCTCCTTATTGAGGTGCCACCAACACGGGCGGCGAGGAGAGGTAACACTTGAGCTCGCTCAAGGCTTTCTGCCTCGTCGGTCCAAGTGAAGGGCCGGTTCGCTTTAGCAACTTAAATAGAGGAGCGCCCGCTCTCCCGGTCTTGATATGAAACGGCTCGGGCAGCTACACAACCGGTAATTTTACGTACATCCACAGAGCTTCACAGGGGCGCATCTCCTCTATCGCCTTTATTTTTGCGGGGTTGGCCTCGATGCCTCGGGCAGAGACCAAAAACCCCAAAAGCTTGCCTACTGGTACCCCTAACACGCATTTTTCTGGGTTCAGCTTCATGCGGGAGGACTGGAGGTTAGCAAATGTCTCGGCCAGGTCAGGGAGCAAGGTCCTTTGGTCCCGGGACTTGACCACGAGATCATCGACATACGCCTCAACATTACGCCCTATTTGGTCTTTCAACGTGATGCGTACACCACGTTTGAAAGTGGACATAGCATTCTTTAAACCAAAAGGCATAGACATGTAGCAAAAGGTACCCATATGGGTGATAAATGCAGTTTTCTCCTCATCCTCTACGACCATGCGGGCGATGATAACTCGAATATGCATCTAGGAAACATAAAAGGTCGCACCCTGCAGTGGAGTCGACTATCTGGTCTATTCGAGGCAAAGGATAAGGGTCTTTAGGACATGCCTTCTTGAGGTCGGTGTAGTCGATGCACATGCGCAGCTTGTGGTTGGCCTTCGGGACGACCACCGGGTTAGCCAACCATTCGGATGCAGCACCTCCGGAGGAAGCCGGCCTCCGGAGCACGCCACCTCTTCGCGGATGAACGCCTTCGCTCCGGGGCTGTCGCCTCACCTTCGTCGGACCGGTCGTGCATACGGCCGCACCGCAATCGGTGCTCGATCACCTCCTGGGGACTCGGGCATATCCGACGCCTTCCAAGCAAACACGTCGGCATTCGCCCGCAGGAAGGAGACGAGTGTGTCTTCCTATTTGGGGTCCAAGTTGCTGCCAATTCTGGCAGTCTTGGATGGGTCGTCGCCCAGCTTAATGGGCTTGATCACCACCTCGTCGGCAAAGGTGATGTGCTGTTTGGGGGCCCGGGAACCCGAGGCCTCTCCCTAAGGGCCCTCAGGTTCAACGCGGTCGGCCGCCGCAATATCATCCACGCGTGCCTCCGCGCAATCCAGCGCGGTCTTGACATCGGCATGGATGGTGATGGGGCCTCCGGGGCCCGGCATCTTGAGCTGACAGTAGGCGTAATGGGTAGCCGCCATGAACTTCACCAACACCGGCCTCCCGACCACGGCGTTGTAGGGCAGATTAAGGTCCGCCACATCGAAGTCAATCCGCTCTGTGCGGAAATTGGCGGGACTCCCAAAGGTGACCGGCAGCGCGATCTGCCCGAGGGGCCACACCTTCCCGAGCGTCACCCCAATGATGGGATAGGATGGCCCGAGCACCATCCCCGGGGCCTTGATCGCATCAAAGGCCTTCGGGGATAGTATGTTGAGGGCCGCACCCCCGTCAATCAAGACTCGGGCGACCTTGACATTGCAAATGGTGGGGGAGGTCACGAGGGCCAAGTGGCCACTACGTGTGATGCTCCCAGGGTGATCTGTCTGGTCGAAGGTGATTGGCACCCCCGCCCAGCGCGACTTTCGGGCCGCCTCATGGGACGGCATAGCCGCGAGGAGCTCACGCCTCATAGTCTTGAGGCTCTGACGGGACACCTGGGCGCCTGCCCCTCCGTCGATGGTGGCGACGACGTGCTTGGGGTCCTGGTAACCCAGATCATCATCTTCATCTCCGACGGGGGCCGCACTCTTCGCCTCCTCTCGTCGGTTGTCCGAGCGTTCCGCCGGGGCTTTACCCTTGCGACGGGCTTTCTTCTCCCTCTCCCTCCTCTCGTACTCGTACTTTTGTACTCGCTCGGCCAAGTTCTTGACCGAGCGGCACTTGGAGAGGTCGTGGTGGGAGGTTTGGTGCACCATGCACCACTTGTCCCCGTCCTGGCCCTGGGGGCGAGGGTCTGGGGAGCGCCTACGGTTGCCCGCGGGCTTGCCCTTCCACGAGGGCTTCTCAGCACCATCGGCGGCGAGGACGTGGCCTTCTTCGCCACCGCGCGACGGCTTGCGCTTCCACCGTCGCTCACGTCGTTCCTCTCGGGACGTGGAGGGGGCAGTGTTGGTGGAGGCTGGAGCAGGATTCCTAGGGTTCCATACCCGAGCCTCTTCCTTGCGGGCCACCCGGTCAGCAAGCTCGAAGAGCTCGGTGGTGGTCTGGGGGGCCTTGGACTCGATCTTCTCCATCATGACGTCATGGCATATGCCACTCCGGAAGGTGAAGATCACTGCATGGTCAGCGATGGACGGTATGGTGTTGCGTACCTGGCAAAAACGCTGGATGTATTTGCGCAGGGACTCGTCCTCTCCTCGCCGAACCATGTGGAGGTCAGCTTCCATTCCCGGGCGCGGGTACGTGCCCTGGAAGTTAGAGGTGAACTGCCGGCACAAGTCGTCCCACGAAGTGACTGACTGGGCCGGCAGATTCATTAGCCAGGAACGGGCCTAGCCCTTGAGCGCCATGGGGAAGAAGTTGGCCATGACGAGCTCGTCACCTCCAGCGGCCTCGATGGCCATGGTGTAAATCTGGAGAAACTCGGTGGGATTCACCGAGCCGTCATACTTCTCCGTGAGGGCCGGCCTAAACTTGTTAGGCCAGCGCATATTGCGGAGGCTGGAAATGAACGCCTGACAGCCGTTGCCGGCAGGAGGGGGCGACGAGGGATGGGGAGCCCCCTTGGGTGCTGCAGAATGCCCTGCTCGCGGCTGGGCCACTACGGCCGCACGACGTGCCCTGGGGGGTTCTCCCTGAGGCGGGGCCGCTGCGGCTGCTCGCCGGGTGCTTGCGCCTCCTGACGAGGAAGCGCAGTCCTGAGCCCGCCCCGTGCGATGCTCGTCGTGGCGCTGCTCAATACGAAGACGAGCGTCCCATTCTGTGTATAGTAGATCCCGAGGCGCCTCTGGTTGGGCTGCGGCCGGGAGGCTCTCTTCTGCCCTCGCGGCAGCTGCCGTCCTTTGGGCTCGTCGTCTAGAGGACGAGCTGACCGCGGTATGCGAACCATGCTGTCGATGACTTGAGGAAGCGAGGTCGGAGGCCAACTGACGCTGGGCCGTGCCGACTAGCTTCGCCACGTTGTCAACCCAACGCTTAGCGTTGGATCCCTCGCCCGGTGTTATCGGGGGGTGGTGCAAGAGCGCCTCCGCCGCCTGGAGGGCGCCTTCAGGTGTGCCAAACTCCAGCCGATGATGGACATCGCTCCGACGCGGCTCGCCGATATGTCTGCTCGGGCGTAGCCCGAATCCAACGGGTACGTTGGTGACCCTGCAGGGCACATGGCCTCCTCCGCCCATAACCGCTGTCTCAGTAGGGGGCAGAGGAGGTGGTACGACCCCGGCCGTCGCCACAGCCATCGGAGGGGGTGAGGGGGACAAAGGTCCTCCCTCCTCCGAGCGGAGATGTCGGAAGTTGGGGTTGTGCCCGCCCGTGTCGACCTCCTCGGCCGCCTTGTTGGCCAAGTCACACTCGCGGGTAGCGAGTGAGCCGGACGCGGACCGTAGGACGTGGCCGTGGACCATGGCGAGGACGGGGGCAGGCGGTTTCGGCGGGAGACGGAAGGAATATGAGAGTTTAAACCCAAATGCAGTGCGCTCCCCCTACCTGGCGCGCCAACTGTCGATGCGTGTGATCGACACGCGGGAATCCGGGGGATCCCCTTTTTGGTTCGGCATAGGGGAGCGGTGAATCAGGGTTCAAACTTACGGTGAGATAGAGAGAAGGTAGGAAGATGGAAGAAAATCGCAATCACAAAGGACACGAAGGAATTATACAGGTTCGGGCCACCAAGGGGACGTAATACCCTACTCCTGTTTTTTGTGCTATGTGGAGAGTGAATTACAGGGATTGGTGTGGTTGTTCTTCCTTGGGGATGCTGAAGCTGATGACTGAGGTGGAAATGCTCAAAGCCCAAGGTTGAAGAGGCTGAGCCAAAGATCAGTCTAGGAGGCTAACTCCAAAAAATAGCACAACCCCTTTTACGATGGACATAGGCCTTCTTTTATAGTGCAAGGGGACACCACAATAGTCTTGACTTTTCCTACTCCGCTCCACGTCATGGAGCGGTTCTTGCCCTGTCTTGTCGGGGAAGCTACCCCTATTCTTGTTCCTGTTGCCGCGTCACGGGAGTTGGTGGAGGA
The DNA here is from genome assembly GCA_019925245.2 of Oryza australiensis. Taxonomy (NCBI): domain Eukaryota; kingdom Viridiplantae; phylum Streptophyta; class Magnoliopsida; order Poales; family Poaceae; genus Oryza; species Oryza australiensis. The sequence continues at coordinate 410,504 of JAIFGZ020000032.1, read as the reverse complement.
AACACGTTATGGCCGCCATGCTGCTGACGTGAGGATGGGCCAACCTACCTACTCCAGTGGGGCCTACCAGTCGGTGGCCTCCGCCTGGTGAGGGGTCGACGCGACACCCCCAGCACTCGTGTTCTCTCTCCCACGCGGCCGCCCAGCGCATTTAATGCGACTGGACGGGGTGTGGAGGAAGGCGCGTGTGGAATGGTCGTGCGGCCATACTGCTGTCGCCGTCAAAGACTTTATACCCTCTCTCCCTCGAGATGGGCAAAAAGGGTGATGATGAGCGGCTGTCAGACATGCCTCACATGTGGGTAAATGCGACGGGCAGGCGTCTGGCCTCTCTCCGGGCATTAAATGTGGTGGTTGGCAGTTGGCGGTTGCTCTCGCTCCTCTCTCGGAGAGGTGCGGAGTGATGGACGGGGAGTCCGGGTGATCCCGGACCCTGCCGTCTGGGAGAGCGGAGGCCTCCGGGCAGCCCCCGAGCCAGGTCCCCTTGGGGACGGCCACGTGGCCGCCCGTGGCCTGGACCCGCATGAGCCGTTCAGGATATGTCTTTGGGGTGCCCTAGTAAGCGAAGGTGCCTTCCTTCTTCAGACATCGCGTTCTCAATATACCCCGGGCCCATATCATCGACAGCACTATTTCAACTAAAGAAGGGATGAGATAGTTTAAACTGTGTTTGGAAGATGCTATATTATTATATCCCTTGTTTTATTGGTATGGAACCCAAAGAATAGTGAAAAATACAAAGAAGAAAATATGGTACCAAAGCAAGCTTTCATAGTAAGGCCAAGAAAATCGAAAATATATTCAGAATCGCCACTAATGCACAGCGCATCTAGCTAAGAATTTTGAAATGTTGCCCTACTTATAGTTCTAGACAACTAAGGTGTTGCTTTTATTCAATTCGACCTGCTACAATAGTTACACCTAAATTTAAATCCAAATAAACCCTACAAATCTTTATAAAACATTAATGAGGAGCCTCTCTAATGCTAGCCTCTGATATTACACACATCAGTTGTTCTGTACAAAATTATATAGGTGCAAATATAATAAAAAATACAATCCTAGATAAAAAATACATTGAATGCCAAAACATGTAAACACAGAATAGAATAAATCTGGATATTGCATGGAACTTATTATAAATACCTTCATCTCCACCTAATATATCTAGCATCTTGTTATCTTGTGGCGTGGGCTGATTCAAGCAGTTACTGACATGTTAGAAACAACAAAATTATCATACCTAACACAGGTGGTGTTGGAGTTGGAGCACTATAAGGAGGTGTTTGATATGTTTGTTTGGCTTCCTCCTTCTTCTTTTTTCTATATTCACGATTTCTTTGGAGATAAGCATCCTTTTGCTCCGTGGTCAAGGAATTGTACCAGTTGTTTGTTCTCTTCTTTTTAAGGTCGATGGTCTTTGGATCTGTTACTGTAGCAAGCGAAGGTATTTCCTGAGCAGTTGTGGCTTCGATAGCTACCTCGGTTGGTGAGGACTGATCACTGTTCAAGACATTGTCATCCAGTGTAAATGGTAGGCGCATAGGTGTAACAATGGGCTGGTGAGGTTGAATGGCTGCAGAAATAAACAAATAAATGTATGTCAGGCGCCTAGGTGTAACAATGGGCTTGTGAGGTTGAATGATAGAAATAAACCAATAAATGTATGTTTCATGTAAATATAGGACAAAAATATTCACAACAAATCAGATAAGTGATGTCTGAACCTAGACATCCATGATCCCTAAAATTTCTGTTCCAAGCATACATAATTTGTGAACCTAGATGGACATGATCCCTGTATTTTCTAAACTTATGGTTTGTGAATATTTTTTTCTTTTGGGAAGCACCATAGGAGGCATAACTCTCCTTGTTGAAAGCAAACATTTCGGTGACAGAATATTTAACGAAGAAACATTTTACCTTTTGGTGTGATGGTTCCTGCACAGTTTTGGGTTGCATCGAATGAAGGATAATTCGTGATATCTCTTAGGGGAACCCTTGCTGTGACGATTGTAGAGGGCATGCAGCCAATAGAAGAATTTGCATTTTCATCTTGAGACGTATAAATCGTTGGCATTTATTCATCACGGTTGATTGTCGTTAGTAGACTTGACTGGTGGTTAAGTTTGGACCTAATAGGTAGAACAAACGAGTGATCTATTGTACCTGATAGAGATGTAGTTGCCTCCTTCTTATGTTGTTTATACTCACGTTTCTTTTGAAGCCTAGCTTGTTTATGCTAAGTAGAGGGAGAAGCATACCTCTCCCTTTCACGCTTTGTTCTAACCTCAGTAGCAGTTAAGTTTGTTACATCGGTCAGTGTGCCTCTTCCTAAAGCATGTGGTAGGAAAAAGTCAAATGAAATCATTATGTGATCAATAACATGTTATGGCCAGAAAATATTAATTATAGCAAGGTAGTGAAAATATAACTTTCCAAAGAATAAACCTGACTTTGTTGAAAAATTTGGCGTGCCCTTCGCATCGTTTTTCATTGTATTAAGATGTCGCCTCGTATTTGCATAGGGTTGTACCAACGTGCAAGTCACAAACTGAAGGAACATAGAGCATATAGCATGTAAGTCACCGACTGAAATAGCATAAAGCATAAAGCATGTAAGTTAGAAACTGAAATAACCTAGTTTAGAGGGAGGATTCAGTCTCTGCTGTATGGACAGGTCAGAGCCACCTCTTGACATAATTATAGGAATACATGGGCCAATTTCCTGAAAGTCACAGTGGCTTGATTCATACTATGTTCATACTATGTTCGTCAGTTAAGGAAGCTAATTGGAGTTTGGTGTTTGTGTTAATCTAGAATGTGATGAACTTAGCATGGACTGAACGAGATGGCATACTCATAAAAAAATGTAGCAACTTACCCATGTGAATAGTTGGAAAACTACTGGAATAACCTAAAAAGATCAAAACATATACATGTCTTTGAGCGAGCGGCTCCGGCGGGCGCGCGCGAGGATGAGACAATGGTCGGCTCCGACGGAAGGGCACGAGGAGGGGCCGGCAAACCACGACGGCGGGCGCGCGTGAGGACGCGAGGAGTTGACGGTGGCGCTCAACAGTCCGGCGGGCGCGTGCGAAGACGTAGCAAGCAGCCCCTGGCAGTCAAGCTGGCGCGCACGAGGAGGAGGCGGCGAGCGGCCCCGACGGACGAGCAAGAGGAAGTAACGATGGGCTCGACGAGGGGCCGGCGAGCGGCGTCAGCGGGGGAGCGTCGGCGGTGGGCACGCGTCGGCTGCGGGCATGCGCGAGGCTGTGGCGGGCGCGAAGAAGGGCCGGTTAGCGGCGCGGAGGCGGGCGCGCCGAGGAGGCGGGCGGCGGAGGGTGCGAGGAAGGGCCAGCGAGCATCGGCGGTGGGCGCGAGGAGGGGCCGGTGAGCGTCGGTGGTGGGCGCGTGCGAGGACGCTAGGAGCCTATGGCCGTGCTCGCGATCCGGCGGGCGCGCGTGAGAGCCGGCGATGGAGCGCGAGGGCGGCGAGAGCGTCGGCGGCGGCGCGAGCAAGTAGGCGGCGGCGGAGGACGCGCGTGAGGACGCTAGGAGCTGACGGCCGTGCCCGGCAATCCAGCATGCGCGCGCGAGGAGGAGGCGGCCAGCGGCTCTGCCGCACGGGAGCTAGGGATAATTTTTTTCTTTTTATTTTTGACCGATCGCGATTTTCTTTTTGTCAATCGTGGTAGCCGAATATGCTCGAGGTGGGAGATTGCTAATTGCAGGGATGGATCTCACTATTAATATAAGCCATTGGATGAATAGATCTAAGGATTAAAAAAAGGTTTGTTTTTGATGAAACTGGTATATTTTATATTAGTATAGATAATAGTGAGATATATGGTCTTCGCAAGTACCAGTAAAGCAGTCTTTGTTTTCTTAAGTGTTATATGTACCAATAAAGCATTTTTTGTTGTGGGCTGGATTGTTATTAGGATATAATTTTAATTTACCATGTGCAAATGGTTTGACAAAAAATGTATCTTTCAATTTGTTCTTTCTAAAAGCTGATCTTGTTCTTCTATAATTAGGCAATCTTAAGAGGAATTCAAGCATATAGTCACCTCATGACGTTGCCCCATGAGACAATCATAGGTATGTGCTGATGGTCAAAAATAATTTATTATTATATTGCTTATGCTTTCATTTTTTGCAGATTTTATTGGGGTCATAGTTAATGTAGGGCCAAGGGACTTTAGTTCGGCTTGGCCTATGGGTGTGAGAGATATAGCACTACTAGATATCGGTACTAAAGATGCTTGAGCACAATATTCTTGACCCATATATTTTAATAATTTCATACTTAAACCACCAATCTTATTGCACTTTGCATCCATGATATTGAATTTCTTTTGATACTTGGTGATAAAGGATATTATTACCGAGATATGCTAATGAGAGCAGAAATAGAAAGGTCAAATGTTGTTGCATAATTGGTAGAGGTTAACCATCATACGAGTATGTATATATCTATACACATATATCTTAAATTATATAATTATTTAAAAAACGCTTGAAAAATTATCTATACTTGATTTTCTGAAAGTTTGGTTAGTACGAACAATACAACCATTAGCGTTGTGTTATGACCAGAAAGTGTGTTGCACGTTTCTCTTCAAGTACATGCATGTATTTCATTTCTTCTGCTTGAATACAAACTAACATAGTACTAAATGCATCGTATTATATACATGTGCATCCAGGATGTTCAAGACAACCTACTAAACAATATTGCGATACACGATTTCCTCAAAAATAACCTCAAATGTAGGATGGTTAAACCAGAGCATGACAGGGACTGATCTGGAAGTAGACGAGAAATCAATTATGAAAAATAATTTATATTTTTTTCATTCTATTTCTATGTAATAAAATAATAATTTAGTTTATTTCACGCATAACAATACAATGCTTACAATAATTTTATTTTTATCGATGCCTATAATAATTTTTTAATAATATTTTAGTATATAATCAGTAATAATCATTTTTTTAATTGTATATGTCGCACACTAGTCCTAGCAGGCAACAGCTATCGTCCCAGAATCCAGAAGACCAAACCCTCTGTCCCGGCCTAGCCCGCTAAGTTCCCGCAGTAGCCAATCAACGCGCGGCATTTGATCGAGCCATGTCCGCCACTACCCGAGATGCGCCCCGTCCACACGTGGCCCTCCATCGCCCCCACCCCACCGCCCGCCCCATCATTTTTCGCCACGCGTCTGCCCCTCCCTGGACTCCTCTCGGTGGGTGGGGAGGAGAGGGAGAGGGAAGCGCAGACGAGACGAGAGCAGACGACGACAACACAGGTCGCGAGTGGAGGAGGAGGAGAAGCGAGCAAGCGCACAGCGAGGCTCCGCCGCGTCGCCGAATTGGAGGATTTTCTGCCCTTCCCTTTTGCCGTGGCTGGAGATGCAACCTTCGGGACCCGGGGGGCAGCGCGAATCGGGCTCTCGTTCGGGTGCGGCGCCGGCGGCGGCCGCCACCTGAGGAGGATGTTCGAGTGGAACGACGACCAGCAGCAGGTGCGGCGCCGAGGAAACCCGTCCTTCCCTTGATTTACTTAGCTAATTTAGTGCCGCGGATGCTGTGGCGGCTGGATCTTCTTTGCTGCGCGAGCACGTGTACCGCGCGAAACTTTGCTAGTTTACTTTAGATGTGGTGGTCTGGGTGTTAATATATGGTAGTAATCACTCTTCCTCTACTATTCAACACTGGGAAGGGGATATTGCTTTTCCGCCTTCTCATTTCGAGGGGATTTTAGTGCTCGAAGAAGCAGCTGGTGATTGGGAGCGAGGATGATAGGACTGTTTCCACGGAGGCTGACCTAGCAGGGAGAGCATTGTGGGCTTGGATTCTACCACGTGCGGTTGGGGTGTACTAGGTTTCATAAGATAAGATTACACTGAATTGGAAGTTATGTAACCTGTAGAATTGTCTATTGGGTCGACGTGTGGCGGATGCCCAATCTTTTGGGACTCCATGGGATGGAAGTTATGTAATCTGGCTTTCAAACATTACTATGATGCTGTCTTTAGTGTTCCCTAAAGTGAACCAAGGATATGTATTTTGGAATTCACATGGCGGTTTCTGGACGCTGATAATTTCAAGTTACAATGTTTCCGTTGCGAATTATTAGAGGATCATATTCATGTCATTTAGTACACTAAAGTTTTCTTACAGTAGGTCAATCACCCGTATGATTTAAAACATTGTTTCTTAATAGTTTTGGTTCTGACTAAATTGTATAATCTCATATCACTCAAGATTATGAATAGAGAATCATGGTTGGAATTTTGCACTCTAATTTTGCACATTATTTGTTCTACTTTACAAACGATACAATTGGATTTATATTATAGGATATATTCATGTCTGTGCTGCCAAATAAATGGTTTCGAAATAATTTGACAACGAGACTTATGCTTTCAAACTTCCTCAGAGTATTTTCAGATTATCATTTTGAATTGCAGGTGGGAGATGCAATATGGGCTGAGTTCAATGAGAGTGAAGACCATATTGTGCCTTACCCTAAGGATACAGAGGGTAGTGCATTAGTAAGTGTTGGAGACCAGAAGAAGAATGATGTTGAAACTGCTAATATTCCGGGACTTGCTGAACGAAGTTCAAGTGGTCAAACTGAGTTTCCGGTTTTGGAAAAGCAGCCTGCCTCTCAGGCTAGTGAACATTATTCAGCTACACGACTTGACGTTGAATCCTGGCCTGACTTGCCTTCTTTGAATGCCACACTTGATAGAAACTACAGTGATGATAATATAGCATCTACATATTTGGATTTCCGTTCTGCACCTAGTTTAGAGAAGGTCACAGGAAACACGACAGGTTCGTTTCATCCTATTGGAATAATGGACTGCTGCATGTGGATTTTATTCCTGCTTTATATTCATAACAGTTAATCTATAAGCATGTTGATGCATGGAAAAGAAGGATATCATTTATGTAAAAGAAGAGAAATGACATAATTTATAAGCAAATTATATAGCTTTTGTTAACCCATATACAGTGCAGCTGGATGGTGAAACTGAAGTGTTTGTTAATGATCATGAAGAAAAGAGTAACAGCTTCCTTGATTGCGACTGGGGTAATATTGGGGATTTTGATGATTTTGACCGCTTATTTAGGTAATATCAGAAACTGGAAGCGGCTTTCATTGAAATACTATGAATTAATAAAGTCATGACATGTTACTATCGAATAAACTCATCACATGATGTTATTGTTTATAGCAATGGTGACTCCATATTTGGTAATGAGATGGTTGCTGATGGCAGTAATTTTCTCTCCGCATCTTCAGATATGGTGGATAGTACTGTACAATCAATCCCCTTTCCAGTATGTTGATACATTAATATCCTTCCACTGTGAATTTTCATCTCTTTTCATAGTTTTGAGCCATTTTTTTATCTATACTATTTTCTTGATGGTTTCGCAGCATGTACCACTGAATAAACAACTATCTTCTGATCATGGATCTTCGCTTCTGATTAATGAAACGTCTGGTGGAACTGACGAACAAGAAAGCAAGGTAAATGCCTAAATGCATGCATTTATGTGACATAATTAGCAGCTATTTCTTGGATACTCCTGTAATCCATTTTTGGCAGGTAGTAGACGCTAATGCTAAATCTGGAGAGCAAGCTGAGCATAAAAAACAACTGAATAATGAATATTCTGGAAAACCAAACCAGTTTCCAAAGGAGGTAGACAACCATGTAATGCATCCTATCAACTTTAATGAATGAAATTCATCTCCCACATTTTGTGTGATATACTGAAAAATGTCCCGAGGTTGTTTTCATTGCTGTGATCCCTCATATAAGAGTGTTTACATTTAGGGTAATAAGTTTTGAAGGACAGCTGTTCATTTCTAATTAGTTTTTTGTTTTACCAAATTCTTTATTAGCGTGTATTTTAAGTCCAGGAATCCATCTAAACTGATTTAAATATAAATCAAGGCCCTTTCTGACAGTTTCAGCTATAACTTTGTGATGTCTGTAAGTTTAAGGTTCCAGTAATTGGTGTCTCAAGTAAATTAAGCACTGTGAGGCATCATAATTGCCAACATACATTCATTATATCCCCAGAATAGGTGCCCTATTGTTCTACTTTTCTGTTTAATTATTTTTTTCTAACAATCTTCTCCTGTGATTTATGATTCTCTTTGTTTTGTTTCTATTGGAGATTGTCATATTTATCTGCCTTTTCATTATAAATGCCATTCATTTTACAGATTCAGATTTTAGATGCAGTTCAACATTGATTAGTTTATCTGACTTGAAGAGAATAAGTTTGCTCTCTTCCTAACTAAATGTAAATATGCTTCTACATGTAGGGAGATGTGCAGAAGAAGCCAGTGAGGTCACGGAGAAGAACAGAAGAAAGAGGCAAAAGTAAAATGTTCAATAGTACAAGTGGCTTCCCTCAGAACCAAGGCCAACATCAACCAGCCAGTTTGCATTCATTGGCCAAAGCACCTGCGCAACCCCTTCAGACTCCTCAATACTTGCTGTTTCATGATAACAAGAACATGGGGCAACTTCAGCAGGCTAATCAGTTTATGTTCCCTGGCTATGGATATCCTTCATATCAATTTCCTGGCGTTCCTCTGATGTCAAACATTCAGGCTGAAAGCCATCAAACAAAGCCAGCTACTACAAATTACCGAACTTCAATAGATTCCCCAAAGCAGTCAAGTTCCACAGAAAAGTCACAAGATATACCATCAAGACCATTGATGATGACACCCCAAGAAAAGATTGAAAAGCTTAGGCGTCGACAGCAAATGCAAGCACTGATAGCTATTCAACAGCAGCAGCAGCAGTTTGGTCAAGATGGTTCTGGTAGCGATACAATGGTACCTCAAGCATACTCACCAGAGAGCAAAAATCCAGATTCCTTAGGGAGTTCTGTTGTCATAGATGATAATGCAAATAAAGTTTTCTCACCGGAGCTGATTCCAACTGGCCATGAAGAGATTCAGAAGAGTTGTGGGATTCCTGATGACCCCTTTATAGAGGAAAAAATATATTACCAGCTTCAAGATGCTCTTGCAAAGGTAGCTTATTAGTATTTCTTCAAATTTTTACATTGATTTTTTTATGCCATGTAAGACCATATCTGTTGCAGGGCTTTTTTCAGGATAAATAGATTGACCATATTTTCTTCTTTACACAGTTGGATACCAGAACTCGGCACTGTGTTCGAGACAGTTTATTTCGTTTGGCGCATAGTGCATCAGAGAGACAAACTACTAGTGACCGAAGTAGTGCTAACAAGAGTAATAAAGATGAAGATGAAGTTTCAGAAGACACATCTAACATGACAAGAAGGTATGTTTTGCTTCATGCCAAAATGGTTTCATTAAGTATTACCATCCTAGCATTTGGACACTGCTAGTAGTAATACGTTGCTTTGCTGTACATAATGCCATATTGCAATATATAAGTAATATTGCTATTTTAGATCAAGATACACCTAAGTTTTCTGAACTAATTGTTTTGAACGATTGTATAATCTAGGAAGGGAATTATGTTCCAGTCATCAACAATGGGGGGATAATGATCCGAATGCCATCATGTTTGTGTACTTTTAGTTAAACTAGGATAACAGTTCTAATATTGTGAATTTTCCTATCATATCATATTTACCCAATGATATTAGAAATGGAATAGGATAAAATATTGAAATTAAGTAATCAAAAGTTTAACTTCTTTGTTTTGTTCGAATTTCTCATTTATTTTAAGATTTTATTTGTCAGTTCATCCTTAGTTCAAAAGGAATACTTGATTGCAAAATATATTTATCATATGGATCCAATGCTGGTTTTTTTTTGGTGTACTGGTTGGTGGGAACAGCCGAAGGTTCCCCTGACATTTTGGTTGTAGCTGGACTGTGCAGACTTGTACACAAAGATTCTGAAAATCTCTCCACAAAAATAAACACAACCCTAGCCAAGAAGGTCTGGAATTCCTTCATCATCCTAGCAAGTAGTTGAAGATCTGCAATTTCTACCTCTTACCATCTCATCTTATTTATACCATCTTTTTGCTGCTTGTATGGCTAGCTGCCGTTGCATATATATGAGTACAATAGGTATATTTTTTTTCACAATGACACATTCTTGACTGATACAATCTCAGATCTCCAGCAAGTGAAGCAGAAACAAACACAAATCCAATCGACCGCATTGTGGCGCATTTACTGTTTCATAGGCCTTGTTCAAAGGTTTCAACACCTGCAAAAGAAGAGATCATATCCTCAACTCCATTGCCAACTGAACCTGGTGTGTGTGTGTGTGTGTGTGTGTGTGTGTGTGTGTGTTTTAATACATTTGTTGGTTAATTAGTCTCAATATGCCATCATTAGGTATGTATACACAATGAACTAACATGATGCTTGGGAATTACAACACTCTGCAGATTCCAAGATTCCTACAAGCACACCTGGGGCACCATCTGAAAATCACCAGAATGCGCAAGAAATGACACTACAACCTTCCCTGTAATGTAAGAAGTATTAATGGAAGATTTTATTCAGACCAGTGAGATCATAATTCTTTATGTGTATCTGATGGCCCAATTTATCTATGAATGGCTGGTGTTTGTCCTTAGAGTATGTTGCTGAGGACCAATGGACTGCTCAACATCAACATGGTTAGCTGCCTCTATAGATGGCCATCGCCAGTCTGCTGATCACCTCCACTGTCAGAGATCATTACGTGATGTATCCTGTATCAGTTTCACCATTCTGGTGCCTTGTGTCATATCCAGCAAAAGAAAACACTGTAGACTGGATTCATGCCGAGATGACACTTTGGGTGTGTATCTTAAGAGTGCCCTAAAAGAGAGCGAACATTTGGCTCTAGAAATACTTTTGGTCGTTGGAAATTCCTTTGATCCTATTCCACCAGAAAATGTCCTGTTCCGCTCCGTAACATTCCCGTGCTTTGTGCTTGTCGCTAAGCTCGAAAGAACTTTGTCATGCTAACGGAACTATTTGACGACACGTCCTTTGCATGCGTCTGCGCTAACGACCTGACATAAGGACTTACATCTGTGGAAAAATTGCGAGTGTTTTAGAATAATGATCGTGCTAGACTGTTGGAGTACTAGGTAGCCAATTTCGAAGTACTCTTCGACATGTTTGTGTTAATGTTTGGGTTAGGAATAATACTTATCTATTAACAGGGTTTCATACTAGGTCGGGATGGAGAAAAATCCCAATACAAATACATATACATCTAACACTTCCTCTCAAACTCATGGTTAAAAACACTGAGTCTGGAGAGAGAATCTAAGTTCAACTTAAGTCTGTGCATTTGTAAAGAAATCAGTCAAATGCAATTTTAAAGGGACATACTAAGGGCGCGTTCGTAAGTGAAGTTTGTATGAGATGATTAGCCGCATGCAAAACTAGAAACGTGATTAGTATATGATTAATTAAGTATTAATTTATAAAAAAATTAATAAATAAATTTGTTAGATTTTTAAGCAACTTTTATATAAAAAAATTTCTTACGAAACGTACCATTTAACAGTTTGAAAAATGTGCTAACGGAAAACGAGGAGAATAGTAATTTGAAAATCACTTTCGATCGGGCCCTAAAGAACAATAACCTCATCCTGAATCCATGATCGTGTATAAGAAACATCCACATCAATATGCTTAGTAAGCTCATGTTTTATTAGACCACGGGCAATACTAATAGCACAGTACTGTCAGACAAAAGAGGAGTCGGCATAGAAACTAAAACACCAAAATCCTCAAGCAAACACCATAACCAAGTCACTTCTGCCGTCACAAGAGCCATAGCACGCAACTCAACCTCAGTACTGAAACGAAAAACTGCTACCTGCTTTTTAGTTTTCTAAGCAATAAGAAAACCACCAAGAAAAACATAATAGGTAGAAAGAGATCGACGATAGGACGAGGACGGATGGGGATGAGCGACGGTCAGATCCGCCCAGATCCAGATAGGCGGGTGGCGGCAGCCACAACGACGAAAGAGCCGCGGTATCCTCAAAGACGAAGAAGAGCCGCGGTATCCTCAAAGACGAAGAAGACGGCGGCGTCGACGAGTCCACGAATAAGCACATAAGTGCAACGTGCCAAGGTGAGAAGAAATCTAACCCTAATTTTGCTCCGATACCATGTTAGAAATAATACTTATCTATTAACAGAGATGATAGGCCTAAATATATATAGATACAGAGAGAGAAACCCCAATACAAATATATATACACAAAACCTTAATACGAATACATATACATCAAACAGTTCGATAAACATAAGACCATGCTATGGCCCAGTTGGCCGGGGATTGTGGTTCTTTGTTTCTTCTGCAAGATGGTGGTTATGCAAATTCAGACTACTTTTTTTTGTTCTTGTAGTTTTGATACCGCACGTGTAGTTTGTGAAGAAATTTACTGAACAAAGCCTTTGTTTGTACCTGCGTTTGTTTTTGTTCTTGTTACCCATTTTATGAGTATGTACATTAACAGCTGTAGTCCATTCACAAATGTCACTCATCCTATCAAACTGGCGGCATGTAAAGCAACCATCTCCCTCTGAATTTCTCTATACAGTATTTGAATTAACCATGTATATGTATCAAAAATAAAAAAATAATCAAAAGAATTCGTTAGGAGACCATGCTACTCCTACCATGGTTTCCTCTGTTCCATCTCGCTGTCCGCGTGGTGGCGCCGCCTCTGCTCCGCCCAGTGGTCGTACGCGTCGCGCAGCCAGCGGCGGAACCGTGCCATGTCCAGCCGCACGTTCTGGCCGTCGAGGTAAACCTTCTTGGTGACCTGCCACCCCTTGGCGTTCACGGTGTCCGGGTCGGTGAGCACTGGGTCATCCTTGGCGTACTGCCGGTATAGCGAGCTCTCCGCCGGCTTGATCTTGTATGGCATGTACCGCAGCCCGAGCCGCCTCGCCGGCTCGCCGTAGTACGTCTCGGCGGCCCAGTCCGTACCGAGCGGCACGACCTGGATGAACACGGAGTCCGGCCGCATGAAGAGGAAGTGTGTCATGGCCGCGCCGTGCACGCCCACCATGACGTCCGATGCGTTCAGCTCGCGGTACATCTTGGCGAGCTCCGTGTCCTGACGCGGCTGGAGCACGGCAACGCGGAACCCGGCGCCAGCAGCTGCGCGCACCAGCTCGGCCTCGTTCTCGATCGCGCGCGACCCGTTCCGTGACACGATCACCAGCCGCGGCTTGTCGTCCTTGCGCGGGCTCTTCTTCCTGATGCTGCCTTGGGTCAGCGTCCCCAAGGTCAACGCCGCGGCCTTCTCCTCCTCCTCGATGATCGTCTGGATGCGGCCGCGGTATGCGTCGTCGAGCATCCGACGGAAGTCCTGGATGGTCCGGTTCCCCGGCATTCGTGCGGCGTCGATGGCGAGCTCGTCGTGGATGCGCAGCCCAACGACGGCCTCCGGGAAGCACTGGGTGCGGCGGTCGTTGGTGAAGTCGATAGGCGGGTAATCGGAAAGCTGCTCGACGATGTGGCCGTACTTGGTCATCCACCAGTCGTGGTACTCGAGCATGACGAACACCACCTTCTTGTTGTACTGGCGCGCGGTGATGTAGAGCGGGATGATGCCATCATTGAACTCGTGGTACACGTTGCCGGTGTACCCGCCGGTGGAGAACACGACGGCTGGGACGTCGTGCCGGACGTCGCAGCTCGCCGGCGCCGCGGCCCCCTCCGGCACGGCGCGGAGCCGGAGCTCGTCGATGGTGCTCATGATGCTGAACTCCCACTTCCGGGTGTAAGGGCGGATGCGCTCGTCCCGGACAGCGGCGGTGGCGGCGGTGGAGTTGTCCGGCGGCTGCACAAGCAAGAAGAGAGAATTGGAGGCGGCCTCCGTCCGGACGTCCCCGCGCATGACGCACACGTCCGTGCGCATCGCGGTGCGGTCGCAGCAGATGGTGCCGTTGGCCACGGCCGCGCACGGCGGCGGTGGCGGCGTCTCGTCGTCCAGGCGCGTCCTTCCCATCTGCAGCAGGTCGTCGACCGCGGCTGAGAAGGGGCTCCCCGGCAGCAGCAGCAGCAAGCAGGAGACGAGCGCGAACCCCGCGAGCATCCGCAGCAGCGCGTCGTGCCCGTGCTTCCGGTGATGGCACGCGTAGTCCACGAGCCGGCGCCGGAGCTCCTTCATCTTGCCGGCTCCCTCCTCGGGCCCCAGCTGCTGCCCCTCCTCTGCCGCCGCATCCCCTTTCCTCTGCTGCTGGTGCAGCAGGAGGGTGGCCCGATGGTGTTGCACCATGTCACCCAAATCAATCCCACAAGTGCAGAAGAGAACAAGAAAAAAACAGAGCAAGATGAACAAGAGGAGAAACGAACAGAGCAAACACGGTTAAGAGCTTTTCGCTCCGAGTTGCGGTGCGAAGAGGCTACTCCTGCATCTATCCTCCACTCGGTGGCGTGATAGTGTGTCTCGTAGCGTTTCGGGAACGGCGTGGGGAAGGAATTGGAATTGGAATTGGAATTCCCCCGCTACTAAAAACCGCGTTTCGGTGAGGGTTGCGGGGGAAGGGAAATAGGATGCGCCGCTGACCACTGGAACGCAGCGGGGCGGCGAGGGGGAAGGCTGGTGTGGTGGGTGGTGGCACCGAACGAACCTGCCTGTGTGCGTCGCGTCGCGTGGGTTGGGTTGGCGGCTGCAGCTTGCTGCTGCCGTTGGTTGGAAGCATCCCACGGGATGGAAGCGTTTGCGCGTGCTTTCCAATCGTTTTTTGGGGGCAGCATGGGAAAGCGTGCGTGCTAGTATTATGCCAGTCTCAGTGGTGTGTTTCAATACACAGTTACCAAGATGCCACATCAGATGAAACACGGTGAAACAAGAACTGAAATTAAGTGTCACAATGGTGAGTTTCTGGGCAGCGTTTCACATGCTAATTGTAGCATTCATTGCTGCTATCTTGTTAAGATCAAATGTGCTAGCTCAACTGTATAGCCATCATGTGTCCTGCGGCACACCACGATCACAATTAACCATCTCGAAATATAACGCACACACGAATGCAATGTAAAACGAAATAACCAACGACAATTGTTCATATAACCAACTCATGATAGTTCGTCATATTTAATATGGTATACTTGGACCAAAAGATTCCCTTGAACCTTGTTTTCATCCAAGAATTGTCGGTTTAACATGAGCTCATATAACCAACTGGACCAACGCAATTGTTTTCATCCTGCAATTGTTCATATAACCAACTCATGATATTTCATATAACCAACTGACAATTGTTCATATTTAATATTGTAGCATTCATATAATTAACCGTCTCAGATTCCCTTGAACCTTGTTTTCATCCTGCAAACAAAAAGAAAAAGTTTAACATGAGCTCTCATCATTGACAAAAAAACAATATAGAATCATATCACAGATAAGTAACTATAAATAGAGAAATGTACCAGTTCTATTCCTACGACCAGGAAACTTTTGTAGTGGCCTAGTCCCCAAACAGCTTTTGTTCTACCTTGTGTACTGCCCTCTCATGTGCAGCTTTCTGAGCTTCAGACATCGTGCTTGTATCTTTTTTCAGTAGGGTATTGTATACTTCAAACATTTTTCCTTCCTTTTCTTCCATGGCTACCTTCAAATTAGTATTAGATATCTGAAGCTGTGCTTCGGCAGCCTTTTCAAGATCCATCCTTCTATCTTCTTGTACCTTCACAAGTTTTTCAACGGTGTCTCCAAGGTTGCCAATTTCATCCTTAACTTTTGCCTTCTTGTTTTTCCATTGCGCTCGGCCTTTGCACTTTCTCTACCACCCGGACGCTTTTGTTCTTCGGAATGTCAAATGCTTCGGTCTTGTCTTTCTCTGTCTCAAACAATGCACACCATTTGGGCTCTAACTTCAGTATTTTCCACCAATGCACCAATGTAAAAGGTTTTCCAAACTTGTTTGTGTACATCGTTTGTGCCTCTTTCTCAAGCATGTCATCCGAATACCCGCTTGTATGAATTTTACACACTTTTGTCCAATAGTCATTGAACTCACCGATCGACGCCTTGAGGCGGCACCGGTGAACCTTCAATTGGTTTAGTTCCCTAACACGCTTCCCTTCCCTTTCTTGTTAAACGTCTCGGTGACTTCCTTCCAAAATGTGTCACCTTTCTTATCATTCCCATGAATTGGGTCTTTAGAAGCATTCAACCAAGCACTTGCCTACAAAAGTCAATGTGAGTATTCAAACAAGTGCAAAAAATAAACAACGATCTACAAAAAACAGCAATGAACAGACACCAGTCTTTCTTCCTCTTCATGAGTCCAAT
The DNA here is from genome assembly GCA_019925245.2 of Oryza australiensis. Taxonomy (NCBI): domain Eukaryota; kingdom Viridiplantae; phylum Streptophyta; class Magnoliopsida; order Poales; family Poaceae; genus Oryza; species Oryza australiensis. Next base: position 394,182 of record JAIFGZ020000032.1, on the reverse strand, counting down.
ATCTCATTGTCCTTTCTTGCCCCTTCTTTGCTCCTCTATTTGCATTCTTGTTTTCGGGTTCATCAATGTCAATGTTCACTATGTTCTTTGTAGTGTCTTGGGGTGGTGGTGGAGACATCGGGTTGAAGGACATGTTACGAGCAACAAAATGAAAATTTTCACCAGGTTGCTTGTGGCGCGGCTGATTGTTTTGTTGAACCATGTTGAAAAACCCTCCTTGAGGATAAAGCCTGAAAATTGCAAGCTATTATGCTGCTAAATTGCAACCAAACACATAGTATCAAACTAGAGGATAGAGCTGTATCATCCATGTTTCGTAGGGTAAAATGACAGCTACTGAAATATGCCCAGGCCATTGTAACAGCATACTGAAATATGCCCAGGACATTGTCTAACAGGCTACTGAAATATGACAGCTACTAAAATCAATACAAGCATAAAACTAGATTATCTAACATCATTTGTAGTAAAAAAATTTAGGCAAGTTAACAATCTGCTGAACCAATAATTTCTCCAAAAAAAAGCCTAACTAAATATAGTACGGCCTAGATACATAGCACAATGGTGCTTTTATCTCTGTTGCCACATCCCTGTCATAGCACAATTGATCCTATATTTTTATTTTTCCATTCCGAGACTTGGGTAATCAAAAGTAAAGCATCAACATGTAGGATTAAACTCGGATAGCATGTATCCGAATCCAAAATAAATAACGCAACTACATCCACAGAGCAGAGATGGTACCATGGGTTTGGGCCTTGCTGCTCTCCATGACCGAAAGGAAAATTGGGGGGAATGGCGCCCCATCCTCCTCCTTGCTGTGGCCATGGGGGCATGTTGAAGATCGGGGCAGCAGGGGAGGACGACGCAGCAGCGGGGGTCGGAGTCGGAGCGGAGACGAAAGACACGCATCGGAGGCGGAAATCGGATGCGGCGGGGTCGAGCGGTGGTGATGCTGAACCTTGATGCGATGATGGAGCGAGCGCCGCCGGTCTCTTGAGGCCAAGCTGCTTCCAGCGCGAGTCTTGCCTCCTCTGCACCTCCGCGCCGCCGTGATTCGGACGCCGGCGGCGGATCCATGGCTGCTCGATCCGGCGACGGATTCGCGGTGAGACGGTGGGCGGGCGGAGAAGAGACGGTGGGCGGGCGGGAGGAGGAGGATTGGGGAGAAGGAGGCGGGAGGAAGGGGCGGGAAGAAGGCCTGGAGGGCGGGAGAAGCGCGCGCGCGGGGATGGCGAGCTCGCCCGCCTCTGCGCCGGATCGCCGGGTGAAACGAAGTCGCCTCAATGGCCGTTTCACGGCGTTACGAGGCCCGGAAACGACGCCGAGTCGTTTCACCATGGTGAAACGATTCCCTTTCTCCTCTCCATTTCATGCAAAAATACCTCCTATGCTGATGTGTCAATGCATTAAATATGCATGAAACTCTCCTGAAATGCCCACTGAGACTGGCCTTAGCTGTCTACAGTCCATGCTGCACTGTGCCTGTTTGGTGCGTCTGGGACTGTATCACGCATTGACGCTACATGTGGTTCCATTGGGGGGTGATGAAGCAAGGGAACGAATTGGAGATGATATTACTACGAATTAAATTTAAAAATATAATGTTCATTTATTTCTCTTTCAGAAATATTTGGGATATGTAAATAGGGGTTTTCAAATTCATGCCCAAATACTAATCACTTCTTGAGTCGTAATTACTATCTTTGCTAGGGTTCAGTTACCATGGTTGTTCGTAATCCACAACCCATCCCAATCGATGCTCAGAATTTCATCGAATATGTTATTAAGTTTGTTCGAGACTTTAACAAAACTCATTGAATAAGAATATAGTTCCTGGATCTCTTTTTATTGGAACTATGTTCTTTTTTTCAACTTGTCGGGTGCTATTTTACCTTGAAAAATATATAGTTACCATCCATGAATGATATAAATACTACTGTTGTTTGCTTTAGCATTACTCACGTTAGCCACATATTTTTATATGGGTCTTAGCAATTTTTTGGTATTAAATATATCATCATCATCGCTAAGAGAAAATAAAAAACATAACGATATCGCTGAAACGTTATGCGAAAATAAACGTGACGACGTCACGGTTTCGCAGGATGAGGAAACGAGACCACACGGTCTCGCTTGGCAAGCTAGCGATAGCACCTGATTAACTATTAATTAATTACGAATATGCTAATTAAAGAAATAATACTAATTAATTAATTGCTAATAACATTAATTTATCTATTAATCACATATTAGGGATTTGAAATCGCAGTCTCGCGTACTGGCCGCGTGACTTCAAGCAGTCTCACGCCTTCACTGCGCGACGCTTCGCGTATTTCGCACTTTCGTTACGTTGACAATGGTATATTTTTATAAATTTTTTAAAATGTGTATTTATGTAAAACCATAAAAATTATATATTTGTAATTTTTTCATATTACTACTGCTATACTTCCCTTTTCTTTTTTAAAACTATTTTCCTTTCTTTTCTGACAGGGAAGTTCGGTACGGTTATTGCTTCCCAGTCCTGCGCTGAACTTTCGAAATAGAAAAGGGGGTATTTCTATTCCTAAGTGTGAGTAAAACAAAACAACAACAACAAAAGAAATGTATGAGCAAAACAAGAGCAGGAGAGCTATTGCCTTTTATTTTTCTCCTTGCTGGTCGATGCGCATCAGTCTGACCATTACTTAGTTTCTCGAATATAGCAAAGATTTTTCTTTTGAAAGAATATATAGCAAAGATGACGAAATGTCCTAGGATGGACTAAACCATGTCTTTCTTTGACACGGAAGCTCTTTTTCTATATATTTTATTATCCATGTTAAAAGTTAAAGAAAAATAACCCACTTGTTCCAATGTATTATAATCCAAAACATCATGTTACTATTTAATCCCAATAAATCCAAACTACTCGGTCTATTCCTAAATACTTCTCATTCATATGATACTATTTATAAATATTAAACTTTATAAATACTTAAAAATACTGGTATCCTGAATATAAGCAGTAAGTTCTCATCTATCATGATTTAATTATTTTAAATTTATTAGTGGTCAACAGGATTAGTGTAGGAGCGGAGCATTTATGTTTATAATGTGTTTTTAAAAAAAATGAGGCAGCAATGGATGGATTTTATTTCATTTTGCAAGGTACGAAAATATTTTATTAGTCCGCCTCCGCCACGACTTATAGAATGGCGACCGCCTAAAATAGACCCCGGCGTGGCTTTTGACCAGACTCGTACCTAGAGACGTGTCATACAACGAGCGAAAACATTGGATTTCAGGAGACGGATTTGGTCGGTCAGCGTGTACATGTCGCCACTTGGAAGCCATAATTCAACAAGGCTTTCAAGCTGGTTTGTCCTACTAGGACGTACGCCGCCGTTCGATCAATCCTGCATCCCCCTTCCCCACCAACAACGCTAGCATTTATAGCTGCACGCAGTCTTTGATTTCTCTCCCACTTTATTAACTAGCGTGTTACTGCTTACACTAGTAAAAAAATTGATTGCTTCGACCGGGAGGCGGGAGCTATAGCTTTGATGGATTGGATGGCGATGCTGCAGCGCGCGAGAGCGATCGCCGATCGATCTATCTACGCGCACGACGAAACTTCGCGTCCCGTTACGTTGCGGAGGAAGGCTTGTACTACGTGTTGGCTCGCGGTTGCGGAGAGAAGAGATGATAACGCGCGCGTGCGGAGATTCTCTGACTGTTTTCCTTGCTTGGGGTGGAACCGGTCACTCCACGATCGAGCTGTCGTCGTCGTCAGTGTTTCCAATTCCGTGAAAGTTGGCACGAAATCCATGAAATTTGTTCGGTTTCGTCAGGAAGCGAAACGGTAAACGGCACGATATGATTCAAAAATTTCGAAAAAATTCAAAAATTTTGAAGATTTTTATTGAAAAAAATACATCAAGTAGATCTCGATTTTACAAGAATTATGGTATTTTTTACATAAAAATACACATGTTTTTGTCCTTAAAAGTTGTTTTCTGTTTTTGAAAAAGAAAAAGATAAATGTCATTGTTTGCTTGTACTGTTCATGAAGGCCCAATAAAACCCATAAACTTTCTCTATCCGGATATCATCCCCTTTTCAGCTTTCAAGCCGCAGCCGACACTTCTTTTGGATACACTTGCGCATCTGAGTGAGGGAGAAAATCACGGCGGCGGCTGATCTGCGTGTACCGCGGCTGGCGAGGTATTTTTCGCGTGGGAATCAACGGCTTTCACGGCGGCACAGGTGAAATCCGCGAAAGAAGGTACGAAGTTTGTTTCGTTTCGTGACCACGGCTTTCGACGGTTTTTGTCGAAATTCGTCTGGATCTGTCTCCTTTTCACGCGGTCTTTGGCGGCAAGGTTTTCGCGCACGGCGGGGACGGCTTTCGGGAGGGAAGCGGCAAAAGCCATGGATATTGCGCAGTCTTACCATGTGAAAGTGATAGAAAACCGTCGTATATATGATGTTGTGTATTATGCATGTCTGAAATTAAGCAATCCTATGGATGATTCATATATGCAAATGATATACATCACCTATCTTTACAATACATGAGTTGTAGTTAGCGTGCAACTTGAGGTGCTTTGTTCCTGCTCACATGAAATCCATGGAGTCGTTTAGGGTCTGGCCGCTCATCGACTGGCCTCCGTTTATAGAGTTATGGGGATTGTTTAGGTGGTGATGACGTCCCTTGAAGGAGTTTCCATGCTGTTGATTCATTATTTCGGTTCGGTTGAGAGTTCAGTGATGTTATCTCACACACACATACACAGAGAGCATATATGTTGCAGATATTGTTGCAGATATTGTTTAACTCTCATGAAAAAGCTAGTTCTATTATACATGTTAGCTCTAATTTATAGCTAATATATTATACATGTTAGCTCTAATTTAAGTTTGCTAGTAATTAGCTCTATTATTAAATTTGTTCTGATGATATGTTATGCTTAAATGTGATTTAAGATGTTTTACATGTTTACTTGTCCATTGTAGGTTCAAAATGACAAACCAAGACATCGTGTGGGAACATGGAGCAAGGCATGGTGGTGGTTTCCATTGCAAATATTGTGGTGTTAAGAGGAATGGGGGTGGAGCCACAAGATTAAGTACCATTTGGCTCATCGGGGCGAAGGAGTGAAGTATTGCACCGCCGTTCCACCTGATGTTAGGGATTTCTTTAGACGGCACCTGGATAGAATGGTCCAGGCTTCTGATGAACGAAAACTTGAGAAAGCAAGAAAGGAGGATGCAACTGCAAGAAGATATACTCATTTAACTGCAGATGCTGACGAGGAAGAGCAGATGGAGGCAGCGTTGGCAGCATCGTGCAACGAGGCGAATACAGAAGGGGTGTGGAAGAAAGAGGTGGTGTACCTTCGCAGCGTGTGGGAGATTATAACATCGCTGCTTCAAGATCAACGGTGCAGCCTAGGATTGACGCAAGTTGGTGGTCAAAGAAGGGAAAGTTAGCTGAGGACGCAATTGGAACAGCGTGGGTGAAGTTCTATTACACTGCCGACATTGCTCCACGGCAAGCGGATAATCTGTACTTCGTGAGTGATGTTAAAGAAACACAGAAGTGGGGTGAGTAAATGTTTCCTACATTTCATTTTTTACATACATTTACTTACTATATGTGCGATGAAAAATTAAATCATCTATGCAATGCAGGAGAAGGGATCCTATCGCCAACTGGACATGATATCGACGGCAAGTACCTTGACGCAACTGTGGCAGATGTCGAAAAACAATTTGAAAAGTTCAAGGAGGACTGGCCAACATATGGTGTGACCCTAATGTGCGATTCATGGACTGGACCTACTGGAATGACAATGATCAATTTTTTGATATATTGTAATGGCACGATGTTTTTTCATAAGTCCGTGGATGCGAGTTCATTCAGCCAGGATGCCGTCAACTTACAAACTGTAAGCACCATAGTTCATCTTTTAATGTTATGTCGCAAGAATTGAAGATTGCTTACTTTATTATATTTATTGCTGTAGGAGATAAGGAAGGTAGTTCGCGACATTGGCTCCGAGCATATTGTTCAAATTATTACAGACAACGGAGCAAACTACAAGAAGGCCTGTAAATTGGTAAAGAAAGAATATCCTCATATAGTTTGGCAGCCTTGTGTGGCACACACATTAAATTTGGCACTAAAAGATATATAAAAAATTCCTGAGCATACATCGGTAATTGAAAGTGCCAGAAGGATATGTCGGTGGTTGTATAACCACACTAAACTACATGCTATGATGAAAGAGGCCGTCGGTGGAGAGCTTGTCAGGTGGAACATCACCCGATTCGGAGCAAATTACATGTTCCTCGACAGCTTCCGCAAGAAAAAAAACTCAGTTCATGCAATGGGTTGGCACTCCAAGTTTTCTGAATAGTAAATTCGTTGCGACTGCGGAAGATCGCTATGCCCATGGGTGCCTCTCTAGCATGGAGTGGTGGGAAGGGTTGGAGTATGTGGTTGGAGCTATGCAACCACTCTATTCATTGCTTCGATACGCTGATCAAGATGAAATACCCAACATTAGTGAGTTCTTAATGAGATTTGAAATTTTGAAAGGCGAATGGGAAAGCTTATTTGCAAATGACATGTCGAAATATACGTTGTACAACTCTATTGTCAAGCGACGTCTGCAAGACGTCATGGAGGACACTCTCATGTGGGCAGGTACGTGGCTACTAGCTATTTATTTTTCCACTATGAATACAATCTCATATACACTTACATGTCAATTGAATTTTGCAGCTTCCGCCTTGAGTCCAAGGACACACTATGGATTCGTTACGACGGATCAATGCTTTATTGGCCTACGCAAGGCCTTCGAGTGGATGACCGATGTGAATATAGCGGCGTCGCCCTTGTATGAGGTGGAGTATTATCGTCAAAAGTTGGGGGAATTTAGCAAACCACTAGCAGAGACGATGGCTTTAGACGGAAGGACATCGCCTTGTAAGTCAAACTCACTATTGAATTCTGTAAATATGTAATGCGTATTTTCGTTTATATAACGTGTAACTAACGACACTTTTGTTAATGTGCACCACAATGGTGGCTAATGTTTGGATCGGATACACCAAACTTACGGCAGCTTGCGCTGCGGATTGTTTCCCACTGTTGCTCCTCTAGTGGATGCGAACGTAACTGGAGTACGTTCGCACTTATCCATACCAAGGTCCGTAATAGGCTTACTCACAAAAATTTGAACAATCTGGTCTACGTGAACTACAACCTCCGCCTGAGGATTAAGCAGGCTGGAGGCTACTTAAGGCCTGACGACGATGACCTGCTTCAGAAACTTGCGGATCTTTCATTCTATAAGACCAACAACAACATCAAGGCATGGATGGACAGTGGTAGATCAAATGCTGACCCTGTGCTTGACGAGGACTTCGACGGAGGTGAGACCCCACTTCCATCTCAGCTTATGGTGGACCAAATAGACAAGGATGATTTGAAGAAGGCCACAGGGGATTCTTCCATTCGCAAATGGGCGGATAGGAATGTGGGGGCCACACACCTTGGCAAAAGAAAGACAATGAAGGGTCCTTCAACGAGAAAAGGCAAAAAATCAAAAACTGTCCTCAGCGACGACTCAATGGAAAGCAGCCCTTCCTCAAAGGATGATTCGGACGATGATGAAGGACACGATGGGGACGATAGAGGCAATGCTGGTGGGCAAGCTGACACTACCGCACCTAGGACACAACAATCATCTTAACAGGGCGGTGAAACTCCTATGGCTCCGATCCATTTCACAGGTACTACGCAAATTTTGCAATTGTTAATAAATTTATCTGAACACATCATTTGTTTCTAATCGTTTCTGTGTACTACTCAACAGGTGAGACGGACTTCACCCACGCAACTCCGGACACTGATCATGGCCCTTATGAACCTCCGTCATCTCCACGGCACACTACAATGAGTCATGGGGGCAAATATCCGACATACGGTATATGGCCAGAGTATCCGTCGCAATCGAGCTACACAGACTATAGCTCATCTAGTGTCAATAGTGCTTATCCTACTTACAGCTACCCTAAACCGAGTGCGGCTGACAGTCCTCCTGTCACTTTGGTGTACAAGTGGCAAGAGCCGCAGTGGTACGCTCAACTCTATAGCTAGTGGCAAACCACCGTTGCTTGGACTGGACAGACTTGGAATGAGTACAAGGCGGAGTTGCTCCGAACTAATGGACTAATGATAATGTCCACCAAAGAATATTTGTTGGCTTGCAGACAATGAAATCGATAGACTGCACATCTACAGTCATTAAGGTATCCTCTCATTTGTTTCTATATTATATGTGAATTGCATTGTGACTATGTGATATCTTCGTATCCTATGTGAATCGTGATGTGTCATATGTTGGTGCATAATAAGGTTGTGGCTTTATGATATGTTACATGGGGATTGTATAATCATTGCACAACTGTCCTATAGGCATATATTAGCAAAGGTCATGCCGAAATTTTTAACAAATTTCATACTTAGCCAAATTCATTGAGTACTTCAAATTTGTGCCAAATATTGTTATTGATGCTGACATATCTCTATTTATGTGCCAGACTCGGACGAAATATGCGCGCGCTCAGCCGCTCACCTCTTTGGTCATGAAAACTGCAACAACTGATGGCGAAATATTCGGGTGCTTATTATCATGTTTATTTCCAATCTCTTCGCTGGAACAATGTTGTACTAATAGCCAAGAGCAAGCCTATGAAAAAATATGTAATTTGGGTGGATGACAACATGAAATTCGTAGGTTTAAGCCGTGCAACATATTAATATAAATTTTTTCACACAAATATATTAGTGTAAATATCATATTTATGTATTCACTAATTTTAGTATTTTTTTCTAATTTTTTGGACAATATTTACACTTTTATCATGACAGTTTGGCCATATTCCGCACAAATAGCCACGGTTTCGCGTGGAATCCACGAAATCCGCAGTATGAACGAAAATCATCAAATTCAAATTTGTTTACTGTTCCTTGCCGGCGGCTTTTGCGAATTTCGTGCGAAATTCGCCGTGCCGCTAGAGGGCGGCACGACATGGCCCACCGAAATTTAAAACCCTGGTCGTAGTTCGCTGGGTTGTTGGCTGTGACAACGTTTTGATGTGTCAAAGGAGGGAGATCATGAGGGAAGCACTAGTGAAGAATCGATTTTTGTATGTGGACCAAAAAACATCTTTCCGTACGAAAGACTTGAAGGGTTACGCGGAGGCTACGCTAGCTCAAAACAAAAACTTTTACCGCGCAAACCAGGAACACTTGCAAGTAAGGGCCGATAGATCGTTACCGATTGGAGTAGAGTGCGGCGGAATAACCAATCGGGGCAATCCGATCCGAACGTGTAGCTGATTCCCGGAGAGCCGATTCGCCAATCAACCGATTCGAGTCGTCCGGCCGCGTTCTCACGCCTCGCTCCGATGCGCCCGACCGCAGCCGATACCACCACAGCCGATCGCTCCGATTGCAGCCGATCCGAAGCCGATCAAGAGCGCGCAACGTAGCGGCGCCTCTACCGGTATCCACACGTCCGGGGACGAACGCCGTACACCCGTGTGCTAGCACGCGATGCAAGGCTAGGGTTTGGCTCGAAAGTGGGGAGGGTTTCCGTGGAGATTGATCTCGGCGACTTCGTTGCACGCGATGCAATTGATGTGTCACGGCTCTCCACCCCTCCCTCCTTTATATAGAGTTGGCCAACGGGACTAGTGGCCGATTAGGACTCTATTTTGAATCGGATCTCATCCGTATCTCATAGAGTTGGCCGCCCCACACGTCGTAAGCCCATAGGACTCTATCCGATCGGATCCCTATCCGATCGAGCCGTATCCGAGTCCAACTCGAATATCTATTCTATCCCCTTAAGCGTGCGACCACAGTAGGTTCAGGTATACTCGGTTTCGGCTATAGTCTAACTTAGCCGATCGTCGGCTCGAGTCTAACTCAGCCGACTGTCAATAGCGGCGCCTAGCAGCACATATTGACACCATAGTATACAAGAATAATATCGGCTCGAACCTGTAATGTGTACACAAATCCCTTTGCCTCACGATACCGGTTAAGCTATAGGCAAGATGTGTGCCATCCCTTCAATAGCTTAACCATTCACTCGAACCGTATTGGTTTATCATCGTTGATTGACTCCTCAATCAACTTAGCATGGCCATGCATTTCCATAATCCATTACCTCGAGGGGCCCAAAGATATCTCTCTAAAGGAGGGGCAAATTCCATCTTGATCACTCACATCCCACTCCATGTTTCATAGCAAACCCGAAAACTACCTTTATAACTATCCAGATTACGGAATAGCGTTTGGTAGTCCCAAAGTAGGCTACTACACATGTTGGAATCCATGGTGATCTCGGTCTAAGGACTTTGTACCAACACTACCGAGACCAACTAATGGCACATTAATTGCTTGTAGTGTCTCATGGTGGGTCTATCCAACAATGTGTTCTCTAACACATATGTCCATGTTTATTGATTTGGTATCTCCATACCCATGATCTATGAGACATGATCATCAATCAATAAACATGCCGATCTTAGAATCATATTTGTTCCAACAATATGACATATGATCGAGGATCGTTTAGAAATAGATTCATACATATCGAGTCTCATAAATAAGTCACGTACTTATTGATCAATACAAGATGTCTATTTCATGGAACTGAATAACACTTTATTCATTTATACATAAACATTGACGTGATATCCAACATCTCCATGTTGCCTCTAGGGCATATCACTAACAATCTCCCACTTGCACTAGAGTCAATCATGTAAGTATCTAATACCCATTGCTCTTGTGTGCGCCTCATGCTTCGGTGAGGGAGAGGTTTTGTCGGCGGATCGGCTATGTTGAGATCCGTGTGCACTTTGCATATTTTGACATCACCTCTGTCCACAATCTCGCGGATGAGATGATATCGCCGAAGTATGTGTTTGGACTTCGATGTGACCTCGGCTCCTTGGCTTGCGCAATGGCTCCACTATTGTCACAATAGAGAGACATTGGACCGTCGTACTAGTCATCACACCAAGCTCGAAACGAATTTCTTGATCCAAACGGCCTCCTTTGCGGCTTCCGAAGCGCAATGTACTTGGCCTCCGTTGTAGAATTAGCAACGGTATCTGCTTGGAACTCTTCCAGTGTGCGCCTCCGTTCGGGCGAGAACACGAACCCGATTGCGATCTATAATCATCCTTGTCTGTTTGGAAGCTAGTATCGGTGTAACCACTTACAACGAGCTCTTCCTCACCTCCATAGACTAGGAACATATCCTTAGTTCTTCTCAAGTACTTAAGGATATTCTTTACGTCCCCGTGACCTTCACTGGATCGCGAGTATCTGCTCGTAGCACTCAAAGCGTACGAGACATGCGGCGTGTACAAAGCATGGCATACATGATGGATCCAATTGCCGAAGCATATGGAACCATACCCATCTTATTCCGCTCATCATGTGTCCGAGGACACTGATTCTTGCTAAGATTAATGCCATGTGACATGGGCAAGAAACCTTTCTTGGAATCATGCATGTTGAACCTTTTCAACACCTTGTCAATGTATGTACTTTGGCTTAATCCAATTAGCCTCTTGGATCTATCTCTATAGATCCGAATGCTAATATGTATGCTGCCTCCCCTAAGTCTTTCATGGAAAAACTATTTTTCAATGAAGACTTGACGATTCTAGCATAGGGATATCATTTCCAATCGGTAATATGTCGTCTACATATAAGATTAGAAATACAATTGCGCTCCCACGACCTTTTTGTAAACACAGGCCTCTTCTTCATTTTTGATGAAACCAAACCCTTTGATTACTTCATCAAAACGAATATTCCAACTCCGAGATGCTTGCTTCAATCCATAAATGGATTTCGTAGCTTGCATATCTTTTCGAGCGATTCGGATCGACAAAACCCGAGGTTGTATCATGTATACATCCTCGCTTAGGTTTCCATTTAGGAAAGTCGTTTTGACATCCATCGCCATATCTCATAATCGAAATATGCAGCAATCGCTAGGATAATCCGAATAGATTTAAGCATTGCGACGGGCGAGAAGGTTTCATCATAATCAACTCCTTGAATCTGTTTAAAACCTTTCGCCACCAATCGCGCCTTATAGATGTGAACATTTCCATCCATATCGGTCTTTTTCTTAAAAACCCATTTGCACTCAATGGTTTTGACACCATCAGTGGATCAACCAAGTTCCAAACTTGATTGTCGTACATGGATTCTATTTCGGATTTCATGGCTCCAAGCCACTTGTTGGAATCGGGTCCCACCATCGCTTCCTCATAGGTCTTAGGTTCATCGTTGTCCAACAACAATATATCACGTTGTTTCGCACTTTGTGTACTGTCGGGTGCACGACGTGATCTTTCGACCTCCGTGGGGCTAGTGTATCTACAACGGTGGCGCAACACTTTGCACCTCTGTTGTGGTTCGTGGTCGCGAAACATTTTCGGTGTTTCTTGAACTTCTTCAAGATGCACCTGCTCCCACTAACCCTTCTTGAAAGAAACTCTTTCTCCAAGAAGACACCGTGTCGGGCGACAAACACTTTGCCTTGTTCCCGATTATAAAAGTAATATCCCTTAGTTTCCTTAGGATATCCCACAAAGAAGCACTTGTCGATTTGGGTGTGAGCTTGTCGGGTAAACGTTTTACATAAGCTTCGCATCCCCAAATTTTGAGAAAAGACAAACTAGGGGTTGCCTGTCCATATCTCATATGGTGTCTTTTCAACCGACTTAGATGGAACTCTATTTAGTGTGAGCGCAATGTTTTCAAGAGCATATCCCGAAAAGATAACGGAAGATCACTTTGGCTCATCATCGACCGCACCATGTCCAACAAGGTGCGATTTCTCCATTCGGACACTCCGTTCCATTGTGGAGTTCTGGCGGAGTTAAGCGTGGAACAATTCCACAATCTTTCGAGATGATTACCAAACTCTTGGCTCAAGTATTCCCCTCCACGATCGATCGTAGAAACTTGATTGTTTTCCCTAAATGATTCTGTACTTCATTCTGGAATTCTTTGAACTTTTCAAAGGATTCGGACTTATGCCTCATTAAGTAGATATAACCATATTTACTAAAGTCATCGGTAAAGGTAATGAAGTACGATAACCACCTCGGCCGTTGAGCTCATTGGTCCACATACATCGGTATGTACGAATGCCAACAAGTCACTTGCTCTTTCACTGTGTCCCGTGAAAGGTGTCTTTGTCATCTTACCAAGTAAACAAGACTCACATGTCTCAAATGATTCAAAATCAAAAGAGTGAAGCAATCCATCCTTATGGAGCTTCTCCATGCGTTTCTTATTTATATGGCCTAAGCGACAATGCCGGATAAACGTGTGGTTTATATCATTAGAGAGTTGCCTTTACGTATGAATGTTATAGATGGGAGACGCTTCAAGATTCAAAACGTATAATCCATTCACCAATGGAGCATGAAAATAGAACATATCTACGAGATATATTGAACAACCATTGTTCATTGATCTAAAATCATATCCTTCCGCTTGCAAACATGAAGCGGAAATAACGTTTTGACATAGTGTTGGAACACAATAACAATTATTTAATTCCAAAACTAATCCGAAGGCGGATGAAGTGGTATGTGCCGACAAGCGTAGCAACGCTTGCTCCATTGCCGACGCGCAGTTCACCTCGCCCCTTCTCAATCCTCTACTTCTTCTCATTCCCAACGATTTGCAAATATGAGCTACGATCCGGTATCAAATACCCAAGAGTCGGTAGGTGAAGTAGCAAGATTAATGTCTATAACATTAATACCTGAAGCGAAGTCGTACTTTGCTTCTTCTTGAGATCCTCCATGTACTTCTTGCGGTTCCTTTTCCAGTGGCTGTCTCCTTGCAGTAGAAGCAAACGGCATCGATGCCGCCGACCCCTTCTTGCCCTTCTTTGCATTAGAGGCACTCGCGATCTCATCGGGAGTTAACTTCCTCTTGGTGCAAAGTTTCTTGACAGTGGTTTGCGCTTAGCCTTCGCATCATCATCACATGATGACCGTTTTTCTGGATACTCTCCTCATGTCTTTAGCATCCCATGCAATTCAGCCAAGGTCCTATCCATATTGTTCATGTGATAATTTAATATGAATGGCTCGAAGCTCGGAGGGAGCGGCGGAGAATCACATCGGTAGCCAACTCTTGGCTAAGGGGAAAACCCAGTTTTCCGGACTCTCAATGTAGCCAATCATCTTTATCACATGCGGATGACGGGATTCCCTCAACAAGCCGCACGCAAACAAGGACTTTGAGGTGTTGAACCTCTCGGCCCGAGCTTGGTTCTCAAACATGCCACGCAGTCCCCGAATAATACGTGAGCATCGCTGCTCTCATATTGCTTCGAAGCTCGGGGGACATTGTAGCAAGCATGAGACAGCTTATATCTAGGGCATCATTAGTGTGCTTCTCATAAGCCCTCCGTGCAGTTGCAGTGGCATTAGTTGGCAAATCCTCAGGATAGGGTACTTAAAGAACGTACTCCTTACGCTCTTGCTTGAGAACAATTCTCAAGTTGCGATACCAATCCATAAAGTTTGTTCCATTTAATTTTTCCTTTTCGAGAATAGATCGCAAATTAAAGGTACGGGTGTAGTATTAGCCGCCATTTATTCTACAACGAAAAAACAATGTTTAGCACAATGTTTATGGTATGTCTTTTGTTAAACAATTTAACATAAGACTCCCATTACGTATTTTCCACCTTCCCTTTAGGTTACGTATTGGGTCAAGATCCACATGTTAGTTAATTTTCTAGTGAGCTTTGGCATCACGCTAGAAAATTAGTAACATCGGTAAGCAACTCCTTGCTAATCACATCTCTATGTGACTCTTGTTGTTGGTGTGGCATCTCCATGCCCCGGCCCCAACCTATGCCCCAAGGCCCAAAACTATTTTGATAGTCTTGTTAAGTAAACCAAATGCTCCCATGTATATGTCCGACATATACCCCTCGTGTTATGATAGAGAATGGCACTCGCTTTGGCGGACCCACCATTGACGAGCATAACGGTGACGGGTGCAACATTTGGAAGGGCATCATTACTACTTAATTTTGTGAGGGATGCTATCCTATCAAACAAACATATCACATATATGAAAGCAGGTAGAATAGCATGAAATAGTATGGCCCCCTTCACATGGTGATCTCCATCTCCATGCCGGTGTACTGGATCTCCATCTTCATCACCGTTCTTTCGAGTGCCGAATGCTTGATTTCTTCAAACTAAGCTACTACTATAGAAGCTCTAATTGAAGATTACATCGACTCGCAGTCGTGAAAGAATATTACAAGCATTGCACGTATGAAAGAATATTACACGGATTGCACATATGAAAGAATATTACATGCATCACATGTATTGCATACATACAATAGGGCCATACCATCTCAAAGCATTCTCTGCAAAAACAAGTTAGGCGTAGAAACGTTTTCTACTTATCGCAGAGATACGACACCGAGACGACCTATAAGGGGGTACGCACACGGCGGTCCCGCTAGCCGGTTAGCGGGCGGGGGGTCGAGGGGGAAGCCGCCCCCTCGCGGGCTTCCGGGCAGCGCCCGGAACACCACACGAAATTCATAGATCCAATCTATGAATTCGCTTACGAAACCATGTCGGCATAATCATATTATGCCGTCCCGATACACTATCAAGGGAGATGGTTTGCGTAGGCGCGAGGCGCTAACAAGATCGGACTACGAGATAGCTTCGGCATAATCACATTATACCGTTCCGATACACTATCAAGGAACACTATCTCGAACCCAACTCAAACCGAGTTATATGGAAATTGCTTCGACGTAATCACATTACGCCGTTCCGATACACTATCAAGGAACGCAATTACCATTAACTCTCCTCAACAGATCCCGTAAAACCGATTGATCTAATCAACCCGTGTGCAAAACTTGTTCCAGATCCAATCTAAAACCCGAACTAAGCAAGATTAGCTCGATACCACTTGAAGGGTTACGCGGAGGCTACGCTAGCTCAAAACAAAAACTTTTACCGCGCAAACCGAAACACTTGCAAGTAAGGGCCGATAGATCGTTACCGATTGGAGTAGAGTGCGCGGAATAACCAATCGGGGCAATCCGATCCGGAACAGTGTAGCCGATTCCCGGAGACGCCGATTCGCCAATCAACCGATTCGAGTCATCCGCCGCGTTCTCACGCCTCGCTCCGATCGCGCCCGACCGCAGCCGATACCACCACGGCCGATCGCTCCGATTGCGGCCGATCCGAAGCCGATCAAGAGCGCGCAACGTAGCGCGCCTCTACCGGTATCCACACGTCCGGGGACGAACGCCGTACACCCATGTGCTAGCACGCGATGCAAGGCTAGGGTTTGGCTCGAAAGTGGGGAGGGTTTCCGTGGAGATTGATCTCGGCGACTTACTTTGCACGCGATGCAATTGACGTGTCACGCTCTCCACCCCTCCCTCCTTTATATAGAGTTGGCCAACGGGAGTAGTGGCCGATTAGGACTCTATTTTGAATCGGATCTCATCCGTATCTCATAGAGTTGGCCGCCCCACACGTCGTAAGCCCATAGGACTCTATCCGATCGGATCCCTATCCGATCGAGCCGTATCCGAGTCCAACTCGAATATCTATTCTATCCCCTTAAGCGTGCGACCACGTAGGTTTAGGTATACTCGGTTTCGGCTATAGTCTAACTTAGCCGATCGTCGGCTCGAGTCTAACTCAGCCGACTGTCAATAGCGGCGCCTAGCAGCACATATTGACACCATAGTACACAAGAATAATATCGGCTCGAACTGTAATGTGTACACAAATCCCTTTGCCTCACGATACCGGTTAAGCTATAGGCAAGATGTGTGCCATCCCTTCAATAGCTTAACCATTCACTCAAACCGTATTGGATTATCGTCATTTGATTGACTCCTCAATCAACTTAGCATGGCCATGCATTTCCATAATCCATTACCTCGAGGGGCCCAGAGATATCTCTCCAAAGGAGGGGCAAATTCCATCTTGATCACTCACATCCCACTCCATGTTTCATAGCAAACCCAAAAACTACCTTTATAACTATCCAGATTACGGAATAGCGTTTGGTAGTCCCAAAGTAGGCTACTACACATGTTGGAATCCATGGTGATCTCGGGTCTAAGGACTTTGTACCCACACTACCGAGACCAACTAATGGCACATTAATTCTGTCTTGTCTTATGGTGGGTCTATCCAACAATGTGTTCTCTAATACATATGTCCATGTTTATTGATTTGGTATCTCCATACCCATGATCTATTAGACATGATCATCAATCAATAAACATGCCGATCTTAGAATCATATTTGTTCCAACAATATGACATATGATGAGGGATCGTTTAGAAATAGATTCATACATATCGAGTCTCATAAATAAGTCACGTACTTATTGATCAATACAAGATGTCTATTTCATGGAACTGAATAACACTTTATTCATTTATACATAAACATTGACGTGATATCCAACATCTCCATGTTGCCTCTAGGGCATATCACTAACAAGACTTGCCCATACGCACGAGATGATCTGTGAAAATTAAATTTTCGTGTGCGGACGGCCTAACCGTATGAAAAAAATCTATTATCCCGTACGGGGCAACTTAAGATGTCTGCATGGGAAGATCTATTATCCCGTACGGGCCACTTAAGCCGTCCGTACGGGATAATGGATTATCCAGTGCGGACGAATTAAGTGGCCCACAAAGGAAAATACACCCGTCCTATATTACATATTGAACTATTAAATTATTAAATTATTGAACTATATAATTATATCAACAACTAATATCACATCACAAATTGCACAAAAATAATTTCACATTATCACAATTTTACCATAATTTCACATGTATAATTTTACAACAAATTTTACAATGCATGGATGCGGCAATGGCGGCGGTAGCGGTGGCGGTCGGTGTTACCGACGGTGGTGTGCAGTGGAGGAGGCGGCCACGGTGGACGAGGCGGCCGCGGTCGGAGGAGGTGGCGGTGGAGGCCGGTGGTGGAGGAGGCGGCCGCGGTAGACGAGGTGGTCGCGGTCAGAGGAGGCGACGGTGGAGGCCGGCGGTAGACGAGGCGGCCACGGTCGGTGGAGGCAACGGTGAGGAGGCGGCCGTGGTCAGTGAAGGAGGCGGCCACGGTCGGTGGAGGCAGCGGTGGAGGAGGTTGACGGAGAAGGAGACCGACAAAGGATGAGGCGGCGACGGTGGAGGCAGCGGGTCAGTGAGGAAGCCGTGACGCTAGAAAATTTCGTCGAGAGTTAGAAAATTTCGGAGCCTGCGCGCACCTATATAGACGATGGTGATCATCGCATGCGGGCGGCTTAAGTGCCCACACGGAAAGATTATCTTTCCGTGCGGACGGCAATGGCCCGCACGGAAAGATTATCATTTTGTGCGGGCAGCTTAAGCGGTCCGCACGAAAAAGCTATCTTTCTGTGCGAGTTCTTAAGCCGTCCGCATGCGATAATCTATAAACCTTTAGAGATGGACTACAAAAATTGTAATAATATCTAAATTTGGTCAGAAAATTCTATAAATCGACATGACAACTTAATTTTGTTCCATAACATTATCATAAAAAATTCAATGAGTTTTGATCAAGTGAGACTATGTTGTTCATAAATGGCTACACCTTTGTTATAGTTTATGAACTCTAAGTTTAAAAGTTTATATACCTTATAAGAAGACATGAACTTATATATTACTTAAATTTATACATAACCTTAACATTAACTCATTATCATAACATATGAAGTTATATCGCCACTTGTGTTGTGAAAAAAATATTTTTTCTATTTTTTAAGTAATAACCCTTTTTAAAAAAAATTCGACCTTTTTATTTTTATTTTTTAAATATTTTTCTTGACTTAGGAGCACACGAGAGGTATCCACAGAAAATTTGAAATTCAGAAGACGCGCTCAGAATTGACAAAAAGCTTCCGGGCTCGAAAGGGCAATCTTCTGAGCCGTTTTTAAGGAAAATAAAATCGTCGAACGCGACAAAGCGGCGGACGAATGCATCCGAAATTTTTTTATCGATTTTCATATATGAAACGTCTCGATCGGAGTCCGTATGCGAAAGTTATGATCGTTTTAAAAACCGGCTCCAAGTTAGAGGACAAAACTAGAACAATATGCGTAAAAATTTGTTACACGCGCACAAACTGCATTATATGTGCAGTGGGAGCCACTCTGTTATAGTTTCATCTAAAGAAACTCTAAGTTTCAATTTTATCTACCTTATAAGAAGCTATAAACTTGTATGCATCTCAAATTTGTATATAACCTTAACTTGGAGCATCTCAAACTTGTATGCATCTCAAATTTGTATATAACCTTAACTTGTATGCATCCTAAATTTGTATATACCTTATAAGAAGCTATTAACTCATTATCACAACATATGAAGTTATATTGTCACTTGTGTTGTGAAAAAAATATTTTTTCTATTTGATTCTATCCCATATCTAAGAATTAGATGGAGAATTCAATAGGTTTATAGATAATTAAAACCTTATATCTCTAAATTGATTTAAAAAAATACATGGGCATTATCCGGACTATTCCGTGCGGTCCACTTAAGCGACCATATGAGAAAATGAATTATCCCGTGTGGTCGCTTAAGTGGACCGTATATGATAATGTATTTTTGGGCTTTTCAGGTGTGGTCACTTATAGTCCGTCTGGACCTATCGAGGGCCTTTATTCAAAAAACCGTTTCTTTACTAAAGGATCAGCAGCACGAATGCGTGTGGATCCGAGATAAGAGGCATGTGAGATGTATGCGAGGGCCGGGAGTCAAAATGGTTGGAGGAGGAGCCGAACGTCCCGCGACGAGAGCCTCTGAGCCTGAGCCTGAGCCGGCTGTGAGTCACGCACATCATTTTGGTATCATTTAAAAAAATAAAATATATTATCAAATTTTCAGGACAGTCATTGCGGAATCCTCTCAATAATATTATCTCAATAATATTATGTAGGTACCAGTTGATATCAACAAATATCACATCTATAACTCATCATAGCAGTTGATATCCATTAGGAAGAAGCAGCCGACCATCGTGCGGTTTTTCGAGCAACGCTCGGAGGATGAGGCGGCTCCGATGATTCTTAGTGACGCTGCCATGCCAGATCGCTTTGAGGAGGCAACGGCAGGTCCTTGCCGAGCACAATGACGGTATATATCCTGGTAGCTCTTGCCTTCCGACTCTTGGTTGCAGATGACGACTATGCCAGCGGCAATGAGCAGCATGTAGTTAGCTCGTGAAAAGCTCAGGGTCAAATAGAAGCTCCCACTAGACCGGATGGAACTTGGAATATAGGAGAAGGCCCACTGCTGGGGACGAGACATTTGTGCTTACTGCTAAAATGGATGCTTAAGAGAGAAAAAGATTAATCACCTTAATTAAGACCTTTCATGTTCCAGTGGTAGAAAGTAATGGGTCTGTTCGGTGCGGCTAATTAAACTGCAGCTGCACAGCAGCAGCCGCTACAGTGCATGGTAAAGAAAATATATACACCGGTTGTACGACGCACCCGGTTACAGCTACATAGCAGCGTTGCCGAACAGGGCTAATATGGACACTTGGTTGCACATGTGCGCGGTTCAAGGAGTTTGGTTGTGGCTCTGTGTGTCGAAGCCCGAGCTCCAATAGTGGAGAGTAGAGTAACCCCTTTTGGATTTAACTACGGAGCAGTGCACGAGATCAAAGTCATCGACACGAAACAAGACGGAAGACAAATAATTTATACAGGTTTGGATGCATAATATCATATTCTTATAGTGTTTTTCTTTTAATCCTTTTTCTCAACTCTTATTTTTAACCAGATGAGTTTGATTTATATTTTATATGATAAAACATTGAATTTGTGCTTTGAATTGAATATGTGATATTTTGTGTGACGGTTAGACTGGCTAGACAATGTCGGTCAGACCAGTGTATGTGCACGGTCTGACCGGAGTTGTATGTGTAGTCTGACCGGGCGAGTCCGATTCAGTCGGTCAGACCGACTTCGACTCGCGGTCGGACTCCGACTCTCAGTCGGTCTGACCGGCACGGTCTGACCGGTCGTCTCTGATTTCTCGGTTTTGGATTGTTTATTTGTGGATTTGATTTCTAGATGATTCTTATGCGTGTGGTTACTGTTGACAAGCTAATGTGAGTCAACTTTGGACAAACTTGTGCTCGGTATATCGTTTCTTTGTCATTTATGTGCAGGTATCGCTTGAGGCCTCGAATAGTATTGCCGGTGTCAAATCGAAGTTGACTTGGGAGAAGTAGACGTCCAGCACGTGAGATACTAAAAGGCTAGAGGATAATGCACATGGAAGATGGAGAAGTTATATGTTATACGAGAGGGATCGTATGCAGAGTCGGATTTAGAATAGGAGTCCTATTGGGAATAGAAGTTCTACTTTTACTATGAGTGGGAGGTTGAGTCCTATTGGAAATAGTAGTTCTACTCCTACTTTGAGTAGGAGGATTTTGCATGTATAAATAGAGAGGGAGGGTGTGTCTCTTAGATATCGATTTTCAAGAGCGAAACTTGAGAGAATAGCTAGGGTTTCGAGTTAGGTCGAGATTTTGGTGAGGAGTGATGTTGTTGCACTTTGTAAACACTTTTAGATGCAATAAAGTTGAAATAGTTTGATCTACTTCTTTTAGAGTTCATCTTTCGGTGTTTTTGGATCTGACGTCGGCCAGTAGTTGTGCGCACGGTCGGCCCGGCGGGTTGCGACGACGCTCCAACCGGCCGGGAGGGTGGTCTAACCGGCGCGAGGTAAGGCGGTGTGACCGGCGGCGGTTTCAACAGTTTCTGTTCATTGTCGCTTTGTAGATTGGTTTCATCGGTAAGAGGTAAATCTTTTAATTTCGCAAAAGATTTGTTTTTTTGTTTTCCCTACCATTCACCCCCTCTGGTAAGTTTGTTTAGTCTTGTTCGATTCTACAAGTGGTATCAGAGCCTTGTTTTGATTTGCTTTTCTGTTCTTTTGCCATGGCTGAAAAGTTTTCAAACAAACCTCATGTTTTCAATGGAACCGATTTTGACTATTGGAAGAAAAAGATGGAATCTTACATAACATCTTAAGGTTATGACATTTGGTTAAAAGTTTCAGAATCTTATGACATCCCTGATTGCATTGATACTCCTACTCTCAAGTTGGATTTTGAAAATAATTGTAAAGCTCATAACATTATTCTTACTGCAATTTCTCGCTTCGATTTTGATCGTGTTTCGCATCTTACCACTGCAATTGAGATTTGAAAAGCTTTGAATGATTTTCATAATGGATCTTCAAACACTAAAGAGTTGCGAAAAGATGTTTTCAAAAAGGTGTACATCAAATTTGAGATGACACATGGGGAGTCATTGGATGACTATCTAGGCTGTTTTAACAAAATTTTGAGTAATCTTAGATCTGTTGATTTTTCTCATAATGATAATTATTCTCAATTTGAGGTTGCTCGTCATTTTATGAATGGTCTTAATATGAAGGTTTGGGAAGTTAAGGTTATCTTAATTCAGGAATCTGTTGATATGAACACCTTGACTTTGGATGTTCTTTATACTAAATTAAAAACCTATGAGATGAACATTCTTTCTAAAAGGACTGATTCGAAATCTTCTGCCTTGGTGTCTACTTCTGCATCTTCTGATTCTTCTTCACAGTCGATGTTTGCTTCTTTCTCTGCCATGTCCGATGATCAACTGGAAGAAATCAGTGAGGAGGACTTGGTATCGCTTGCTAATCGAATTTCTCGAGTTGTGAATAATATCAGGTCCAGGAGAAGAGGAGGACCAATCTGGTATTTTGGCTGTGGTCAACCAGGACACATCCGCTCCCAATATCCCAAGGCTGAAAAAGGTACACGGGAGGAAAAAGCTCAAGATGGATCTAAGGAAGCTAAGCGAGCAAGAAGCGAGCCAAGAACATGAAGATGAGAAAGTATTACCGAAGGCCTTGGATGAAGCTTTTGCAACGTACGGGGATCCAGCGATGTGGAGTACTCAGATGATGATGAGGAAGACAAAAGGAAGAGCATCGCTGGTGTTTGTCTCATGGCAAAGAGTACTGAAGATTCTGATGAAGAAAATGAGGTAATGAATGCTCCTAATGTTGAATATCTTTAAGATGTGATTGCTAGACTTGGTTACAAAATTTCTAAATTTGAAAAGAAGATTAATCAACATGAAGCAGTTATTGATTCTCTTAAAACTAAAAATAATAGACTAAAATCTCTTGCTTCTGATGATGATTGCAAATCATGTGAAGTTTTATTTGCCGAGACTAATTCTGTTAGAGAAGTCAATTTAACTACT
The DNA here is from genome assembly GCA_019925245.2 of Oryza australiensis. Classification (NCBI taxonomy): domain Eukaryota; kingdom Viridiplantae; phylum Streptophyta; class Magnoliopsida; order Poales; family Poaceae; genus Oryza; species Oryza australiensis. The sequence goes on along the minus strand of JAIFGZ020000032.1, from coordinate 370,726 downwards.
TGCAAAAAGCTTGATGCTGAATCTAAGAAATCTAGAAAGCTTGAATCTTGTCTTGCTCTTAGCTTTGTCATGAACACTAGATTGACTGATGAGTTGTTTTTAACAAAAGAAGATTTAAAGAAATGTCAAATTGCCTTGTTTGCTAGCTCTATGTTTAATGCAATTAGCGCTAAAAAGTTGAAACAATCTAGTGCAAAACCCTGCTCATCTTGTCTTGCTTATGATTTGAGATTAAAAGATGCCTTAGGTCGTGTTAGGCATATGAAAGAAACTGTTAAGCCAGATAAAGTGCTCTCTTGTTAAACTTGTAGAAAACAGAAAGGTCTTTTGGATGCTTGCAAAAATTGTGCTACTTTGACTCAGGAGATTTCTTACTTAAAAAGTTCTTTGCAACATTTTTCTGATGGTAAAAAGAATCTCAACATGATTTTGGATCAATCAATGGTTAGCACATAGAACCGTGGTTTAGGTTTTGATCCCTATATTCACTTTTCTAAGCATCCTCCTGCTGTTTTGGGTATAACTGAGAGAGGTGAAATTTTGACTAAACTAGATCCTAAATCCATTGTTTTCAAATCTACTGGCATTATGACTTCTTTGAATGCTTCATGTTCTACCAAGCCTATTGTTAGTACTAAACCTGTGTTTGTTGCTAAATCTGCTGTTAGTACTAAAAACACTGTTAATGATAAGCCTGCTGTCTCAACTTGTTCTTCAACTCATCGTGAAAAATATGTTTGTTCTTTCTGTGGTAAACATGGACATCTTGTTGGTTTCTATTTTAGACTTGCTAGAAAACAGAAAAAGGAACGGGAGGTAGCTTTTGCAAAACTAAAATGGCAAAAATCGGCTTTTCCCTCAAGGCAGGCGGTCAGACCGCAGATGGACCGTCGGTTAGACCGGTGCCACACACGGTCAGACCGGCACTATACCTCTGGTCAGACCGGTGTGAAGCCTCTGGTCAGACCGCAGGTGAAGGGTTACGCAGAGGCTACACTAGCCGAAAACAAAAACTTTTAACCGCGCAAACCAGGAACACTTGCAAGTAAGGGCCGATAGATCGTTACCGATTGGAGTGTGCAGCGGAAAAAGCCAATCGGGGCTATCCGATCCGAACAGGTGTAGCCGATTCTCGCAAGCCGACAGGATACCGGGGACAGGTGATTCTCCAATCAGCCGATTCGCGATGCCATAGCCGATCCGAGTCGTCCGACGTGTTCTCGCGCCTCGCTCCGATGCGCTCGACCACGGCCGATGAACAGGCGTGCAACGTAGCAGCGCCTCTGCGGTATCCACACGTCGGGGACGAACGCCGAACACCCGTGTGCTAGCACGCGATGCAAGGCTAGGGTTTGGCTCGAAAGTGGGGAAGGTTTCCGTGGAGATTGATCTCGGCGACTTCTATTGCACGCGATGCAATTTATGTTCCTTCAGCTCTCCACCCTCCCTCCTTTATATAGAGTTGGCCGACTGGGACTAGTGGCCAATCAGGACTCTATTTTGAATCGGATCTCATCCGTATCTCATAGAGTTGGCCACCCACACGTCGTAAGCCCATAGGACTCTATCCGGTCGGATCCCTATCCGATAGAGCCGTATCCGAGTCCAACTCGAATGCCTGTTCTTATCCCCTTAAGCGTGCGACCCTGTAGGTTCAGGTATACTCGGTTTCGGCTATAGTCTAACTTAGCGCCGACCGTCGGCTCGAGTCCAACTCAGCCGCACTCAACAGCACCTAGCGGCACATATTGACACCATAGTATACAAGAATATAATATCGGCTCGAACTGTAATGTGTACACAAATCCCTTTGCCTCACGATACCGGTTAAGCTACGGGCAAGATGTGTGCCATCCCTTCAATAGCTTAACCATTCACTCGAACCGTATTGGATTATCGTGCTGTTGATTGACTCCTCAATCAACTTAGCATGGCCATGCATTTCCATAATCCATTACCTCGAGGGGCCCAGAGATATCTCTCCAAAGGAGGGGCAAATTCCATCTTGATCACTCACATCCCACTCCATGTTTCATAGCAAACCGGAAAACTACCTTTATAACTACCCGATTTACGGAATAGCGTTTGGTAGTCCCAAAGTAGGCTACTACACATGTTGGAATCCATGGTGATCTCGGGTCTAAGGACTTTGTACCAACACTACCGAGACCAACTAATGGCACATTAATTTCGTAGTGTCTCATGGTGGGTCTATCCAACAATGTGTTCTCTAACACATATGTCCATGTTTATTGATTTGGTATCTCCATACCCATGATCTATGAGACATGATCATCAATCAATAAACATGCCGATCTTAGAATCATATTTGTTCCAACAATATGACATATGATCGGGATCGTTTAGAAATAGATTCATACATAAAGAGTCTCATAAATAAGTCACATACTTATTGATCAATACAAGATGTCTATTTCATGGAACTGAATAACACTTTATTCATAAAATACATAAACATTGACGTGATATCCAACATCTCCATGTTGCCTCTAGGGCATATCACTAACAATCTCCCACTTGCACTAGAGTCAATCATGTAAGTATCTAATACCATTGCTCTTGTGTGCGCCTCATGCTTCGGCTGAGGGAGAGGTTTTGTCAGCGGATCGGCTATGTTGAGATCCGTTTGCACTTTGCATATCTTGACATCACCTCTGTCCACTATCTCGCGGATGAGATGATATCGCCGAAGTATGTGTTTGGACTTCTGATGTGACCTTGGCTCCTTGGCTTGCGCAATGGCTCCACTATTATCACAATAGAGAGACATTGGACCAGTCGCACTAGTCATCACACCAAGCTCAGAAATGAATTTCTTGATCCAAACGGCCTCCTTTGCGGCTTCCGAAGCGACAATATACTCGGCCTCCGTTGTAGAATCGGCAACGGTATCCTGCTTGGAACTCTTCCAGTGACTGCGCCTCCGTTCGGGCGAGAACACGAACCCAGTTGCGATCTATAATCATCCTTGTCCGTTTGGAAGCTAGCATCGGTGTAACCACTTACAACGAGCTCTTCTTCACCTCCATAGACTAGGAACATATCCTTAGTTCTTCTCAAGTACTTAAGGATCTTCTTTACTGGCGATCCAGTGACATTCACCTGGATCGGCGGTATCTGCTCGTAGCACTCAAAGCGTACGAGACATGCAGGCGTGTACAAAGCATGGCATACATGATGGATCCAATTGCCGAAGCATATGGAACCATACCCATCTTATTCCGCTCATCATGTGTCTGAGGACAATGATTCTTGCTAAGATTAATGCCATGTGACATGGGCACGAATAGTCTTACATCAACATTATTACATAAATAGGCCCGAAGGCAATGTTCAACCCACAGGACCTTATGGTCCGAATACAACACAAACATAATTTAGATACGGCAGCGGAATAGAGGCGGCGGCTTGTCATTCGCCACAGGCAACGACCGGAGCTAAGATCTAGTATGCGCGTCGGTTCCTTCACCCTCCGGTAATACGCGTATGGGTCCTCCGGCTCTTCATTTCCATCGCTGAAGGTTTGTGCGTATAGCAAGGGTGAGTACCAACCGTACTCGCAAGCCGGCACGGAATTGATGCATATGATAGGGTTATTCGAGAGAAGGGTGGGGTTCTTTTGCATAAAGCCAATTTTCACAATTCTTTTCACAAGCCTATCAAGTAGCCAAATCAAGTTTTAATTTCACAGTTCATTAAGTCGGTGACGGTTCGTCTACCATCCATCGTGATTCCAAGGATGGCTTCCCGCCTCCGATTCGTCATGATTTTCCGGGAATCTACCCCTTCTCGCATCTCGAGAAGTTGATTCACCAAATGAAATCATCATGCAAACCCATCCCAGCAGTTTTAAGTTTAAAGTCTAGCCAAGCGAAAGTCTTGTCACGATGCTCATTATCCGCGAGCACGGCTATTCGAATAGATTGATTCACTCACACTTGCGGTGGATGTACACTTTACCCGTACTCCGTGACAGCCCAACAAATGAGCCTACGCCTCAACACATGAGACGGTCACGGCAAAGCCTTTCGATAACCTTGCTTTGGCGTACCCGCTCCATGAACTTAAGCCCTCATGCACTCTAGCCGTCCTTTTCTAGCGGTGAGAGGAGTTACGGCGCACCCGGGTAAGGGAAACTTTCTCAATCTTTAAGTTTAATTAATATCGGTTTAATTCCACCATTCACAACAAAGGCCGCAGCCTCATTCTCATCCCATAACCACATCATAGAGAACCATCTATGCAAGGATACGCCTCCGCTCGTGTCTAGTCGGCTAGGTCTATACCCATTCGAGAAGTACGGTTGTACTAGCTCGTTTCCGGCTATCTCATGGCTCGGTCCTTAATTGACCGGGTCGGCACTTGCCTTTTCCGGAATCCACCCAATTCATCCAGCCGCCCCGAGTCTAAAACATTTGTATAGCATTTTCAATTTTCATCAAACTTAGTTCAACATTCTCATGGCCATGTGGCGCTCATGTCTCCACGCCGTATTTCAACTACCTCCCTAAGGTAGTTGCCCGAGCACAAAGCTTCTTTGTAAAATCATGAGTATGCAGGTATCTAGTATAAGCGGGGCTAAGCATTTTTACGAAGTTAGCCTCCGGTCATATCACGTCGAAGGTTACAAAGAATGATTCTAACGGTGATCAATATCAAGGCGAGTTATATCAAGCATAGGCACTCGTTTGTGTATAGCATGCAATTTGTAATTTTCAAATCAACATTATTTCACAAAGTAGGATAAATATGTTCAAAGGGTGTGATGACTTGCCTTGCTCGCACACTTGAGGGGTGGTATCTTCGCGGGGTCGATGCCGGTTTCTTCAGTGCTACCGTACGTGCGAAAGATCAATTGAATTCAATTAGAATTCAATAAAATACCGAGAGATCGAAAAGAACCATAAAAGCCATGAAAACAACTCCCAAAAGTTTTGCCAAAAATTCTACTTGAGTTAGAACAAGGGTCGCTAGGAAAATCCGAGTTTTGGAATCGAGTTGATGACCTAGGGTTTTCGCAAAGACGGCGATCGTAATAATTTGGGAAATTAAGTTTGAAAATATCAGCGGAGAAAATTCGTGCTCGAGGTTTGAGGGTTTGAGCACAAAAGGGAAGCCTATTTAAATGGCGAGAAAGAATTAATCGGAGTCCGGATTTAAAAACGACGCGAAACGGAATCTCGGAAAACGTCCGATTCCGATTTTCAAACTTTGCACTGAGAAAACATGCGAGAAAATAATTTATTTTTGCCCAAAATTTTACTCAAGTTATCCCCAAAATATTTTCCAAATTTTCCACAATTTTTCCTAATTTTTCCTTATTTTCTTTTTTTCTTTTTTTTTTTTTCCCACTCGGCGCCTTGTTCATCCGCCCCTAGGTGTTCGACCGGGCGCTTCAAAACAGGGGCGGTGGCGGTGAGGAAAAGGGCGGCGCAAGGAGGGGCTTGCGGCGACGGCGGGCTTGGGAGGGCAGTGGGGCACGGAGGAGTTTGCGCACGGCGGCGACGCTCCGATGGCTAGGCGGCGGCGCGCGCCGGAAGAGGGGAACGGCGGTGTGCGGTGAAAAAGGGGTGAGCGCTGCCCCTTTTATAGGCGCGGCCGGCGCGCTCGGCGCGGGCACGGGGTGGAAGGGAGAGGGGCCGGCTCGGCGCGGTGCGGGGTGGGGGCACGCGGCTGCGCTGGGGAGGGCCGGGTGCGGCGGCCTCCACGCGGCGGCGCGGCGGGCCGGGCGCGGCGCTGTGACGTGGTGCGGCGGCGGGGCGCGGCGGGGTCCCGACGGCGCGGCGCGCGAGGTGCGCGGCGGGCGGGGTCGGCCGGCGGCGGGCGCGTGGCGCAGCGCGCGCGCGCGGCGGGGCGTGCGGCGGAGCGCGTGGCGCAAGCGCGCGGCGCGCGGCGGCGGCGCGCGGCGGGCGCGCGCGGCGCGGGTCCGCGGGCGAGGCGCGCGCGGCGCGTGGCGCGCGCGGTGTAGGGCAGCCGCGCGTGCGCGCGGCGCGCGCGTGGCATGCGCGCGCGGGCGGGCGGTACGGCGTCGAACACTGGCGCGATATGAACAGTGAACTTTTTGATTTTTCCGATTACTATTTTAATTTCCTATTTTCTATTTTCTTTTCTTCTAAAAATTCCAAAATAAATCCTAATATTCCAAAAATAATTTTTAACATTATGTTTTAAACTTTTTCTTGACTTTTATTTTTCCATAATTATTTTTCATATTTATTCAAATTCCTTTTGCCTAATTTTCATAATTCACCCATTTTATTTTCAAAAATTTCCCAAATTTCGAGTACGCCTCCCGAGAATTTTATTGTTCATTTTGTGTCTTAATTTATCTTCTCCCAACCATAAATTTTATTTTATATTTCCCAAAACGCGTTTTCACAAATCCGCGCTTTCCCCGATTTCCTTTTTAAAAACCCAGATGCGGCTTTCGCAACTCCATTTCGACAACTCCGAATCATCCAAAAACACCGAAAGGGGAATTGACCACGACTAAATTTATGCAACTGAGCTGGCAAATAAGAAACAACAAACCCGAGAAGAAGCAACCAACGAAAGTTTTTGAAAGTTCCGATTTTTACGTTCGATTTCGGTTCTCCGATTTTCAGGATGTTACGCTTTCATCATAATCAACTCCTTGAATCTGTTTAAAACCTTTCGCCACCAATCGCGCCTTATAGATGTGAACATTTCCATCCATATCGGCCTTTTTCTTAAAAACCCATTTACACTCAATGGTTTTGACACCATCGAGTGGATCAACCAAGTTCCAAACTTGATTGTCGTACATGGATTCTATTTCGGATTTCATGACTCCAAGCCACTTGTTGGAATCAGGTCCCACCATCGCTTCCTCATAGGTCTTAGGCTCATCGTTGTCTAACAACAATATATCACGTTGTTCCGTACCTGTGTACCTGTCAGGTGCACGACGTGATCTTTCGGACACTCGTGGGGGTGTATCTACAACCGGTGGCGCAACACTTTGCTCCTCCCGTTGTGGTTACGTGGTCGCTGAAACGTTTTCGGTGTTTCTTGAACTTCTTCAAGATACACCCTGCTCCCACTAACCCTTCTTGAAAGAAACTCTTTCTCCAAGAAGACACCGTGTCGGGCGACAAACACTTTGCCTTGTTCCCGATTATAAAAGTAACACATATGTCCATGTTTGTTGATTTGGTATCTCCATACCCATGATATATGAGACATGATCATCAATCAATAGACATGCCGATCTTAGAATCATATTAGTTCCCATAATATGATATATGATCAGGGATCATTTAGAAATAGATTCATACATATCGAGTCTCATAAATAAGTCACGTACTTATTGATCAATACAAGATGTCTATTTCATGGAACTGAATAACACTTTATTCATAAATACATAAACATTGACGTGATATCCAACATCTCCATGTTGCCTCTAGGGCATATCACTAACACTGTGGTCGCTGAAACGTTTTCTGGTGTTTCTTGAACTTCTTCAAGATACACCCTGCTCCCACTAACCCTTCTTGAAAGAAACTCTTTCTCCAAGAAGACACCGTGTCGGGCGACAAACACTTTGCCTTCTTCCCGATTATAAAAGTAATATCCCTTAGTTTCCTTAGGACATCCCACAAAGAAGCACATGTCAGATTTGGGTGTGAGCTTGTCAGACTGTAAACGCTTTACATAAGCCTCACATCCCCAAATTTTGAGAAAAGACAAACTAGGGGGTTGCCCCGTCCATATGTGATATGGTGTCTTTTCAACTGACTTAGATGGAACTCTATTTAGTGTGAGCGCAGCTGTTTCAAAAGCATATCCCCAGAAGGATAACGAAAGATCACTTTGGCTCATCATCGACCGCACCATGTCCAACAAGGTGCGATTTCTCCGTTCGGACACCCCATTCCATTGTGGAGTTCCTGGCGGAGTCAACTGTGGAACAATTCCACAATCTTTCAGATGATTACCAAACTCTTGGCTCAAGTATTCTCCTCTACGATCTGATCGTAGAAACTTGATTGTTTTCCCTAAATGATTCTGTACTTCATTCTGGAATTCTTTGAACTTTTCAAACGATTCGGACTTATGCCTCATTAAGTAGATATAACCATATCTACTAAAGTCATCGATAAAGGTAATGAAGTACGATAACCACCTCGGCCGTTGAGCTCATTGGTCCACATACATCGGTATGTACGAGTGCCAACAAGTCACGTGCTCTCTCACTGTGTCCCGTGAAAGGTGCCTTTGTCATCTTACCAAGTAAACAAGACTCACATGTCTCAAATGATTCGAAATCAAAAGAGTGAAGCAGTCCATTCTTATGGAGCTTCTCCATGCGTTTCTGATTTATATGGCCTAAGCGACAATGCCGGATAAACGTGAGGTTTATATCATTAGAGAGTTGCCTTTCTGTATTAATGTTATAGATGGGAGACGCTTCAAGATTCAAAACGTATAATCCATTCACCAATGGAGCATGAAAATAGAACATATCTCTGAGATATATTGAACAACCATTGCTCATTGATCTAAAATCATATCTTTTCGCTTGCAAACATGAAGCGGAAATAACGTTTTGACATAGTGTTGGAACACAATAACAATTATTCAATTCCAAAACTAATCCTGAAGGTAGATGAAGTGGTACTGTGCCGACAGCAACTGTAGAAACGCTTGCTCCATTGCCCACGCACAGGTTCACCTCGCCCCTTCTTAAGCCTCTACTTCTTCTCATTCCCTGCAACGATTTGCAAATATGAGCTACTGATCCGGTATCAAATACCCAAGAGTCAGTAGGTGAAGTAGCAAGATTAATGTCTATAACATTAATACCTGAAGCAGAAGACGTAGTTTGCTTCTTTTTGAGATCCTCTATGTACTTCTTGTAGTTCCTCTTCCAGTGGCCTGTCTCCTTGCAGTAGAAGCAAACGGCATCTGATGCCGCCGACCCCTTCTTGCCCTTCTTTGCATTGGAGGCACTCGCGATCTCATCGGGAGTTAACTTCCTCTTGGTGCAAAGCTTCTTGACAGGTGGTTTGCGCTTAGCCTTCGCATCATCATCACATGATGACCGTTTTCTGGATACTCTCCTCACTGTCTTTAGCATCCCATGCAATTCAGCCAAGGTACTATCCATATTGTTCATGTGATAATTTAATATGAATGGCTCGAAGCTCGAGGGAGCGGCGGAGAATCACATCGTAGCCAACTCTTGGCTAAGGGGAAAACCTAGTTTTCCGGACTCGAATGTAGCCAATCAACTTTATCACATGTGGATGACGGGATTCCCTCAACAAGCTGCACGCAAACAAGGACTTTGAGGTGTTGAACCTCTCGGCCCGAGCTTGGTTCTCAAATATGCCACGCAGCCCTGAATAGTAGTGTGAGCATCGCTGCTCTCATATTGCTTCGAAGCTCGGGGACATTGTAGCAAGCATGAGACGGCTTATATCTAGGGCATCATTAGTGTGCTTCTCGTAAGCTCTCCGTGCGGTTGCGGTGGCATTATTTGGCAAATCCTCGGGATAGGGTACTTCAAGAACGTACTCCTTACGCTCTTGCTTGAGACCAATTCTCAAGTTGCGATACCAATCCATAAAGTTTGTTCCATTTAATTTTTCCTTTTTAAGAATAGATCGCAAATTAAAGGTACTGGGTGTAGTATTAGCCGCCATTTATTCTACAACAGAAAAAGCAAAGTTTAGCACAATGTTTATGCTATGTCTTTTGTTAAACAATTTAACATAAGACTCCCATTACGTATTTTCCACCTTCCCTCTAGGTTACATATTGGATCAAGATCCACATGTTAATTAATTTTCTAGTGAGCTTTGGCATCACTGCTAGAAAATTAGTAACATCGGTAAGCAACTCCTTGCTAATCACATCTCTATGTGACTCTTGTTGTTGGTACGGCATCTCCATGCCCCGGCGCCAACCTATGCACCAAGGCCCAAAACTGTTTTGATAGCCTTGTTAAGTAAACCAAATGCTCCTGCATGTATATGTCTGACATATACCCCCTCGTGTTATGATAGAGAATGGCACTCTGCTTTGGCAGACCCACCATTGACGAGCATAACGGTGACGGGTGCAACATTTGGAAGGGCATCATTACTACTTAATATTGTGAGGGATGCTATCCTATCAAACAAACATATCACATATGAAAGCAAGTAGAATAGCATGAAATAGTATGGCCCCCTTCACATGGTGATCTCTATCTCCATGCCGGTGTAGAGGATCTCCATCTTCATCACCGTTCTTCCGAGTGCCGAATGCTTGATATCTTCAAACTAAGCTACTACTATAGAAGCTCTAATTGAAGATTACATCGACTCGCAGGTCGTGAAAGAATATTACAAGCATTGCACGTATGAAAGAATATTACGGGGATTGCACATATGAAAGAATATTACATGCATCACATGCATCTCATACATACAATAGGGCCATACCATCTCAAAGCATTCTCTGCAAAAACAAGTTAGGCGTAGAAACGTTTTCTACTTATCGCAGAGCTACGGCATCGAGACAACCTATAAGGGGTACGCACACGGTGGTCCCGCTATACCTCTGGTCACACACGGTGCCACACACGGTCAGACCGGCACTATACCTCTAGTCAGACCGGTGTGAAGCCTCTGGTCAGACCGCAGGTGAAGGGTTACGTGGAGGCTACGCTAGCCGAAAACAAAAACTTTTAACCGCGCAAACCAGGAACACTTGTAAGTAAGGGCCGATAGATCGTTACCGATTGGAGTGTGCGGCGGAAAGACCAATCAAGGCTATCGATCCGAAACAGTGTAGCCAATTCTCGCAAGCCGACAGCCAATAGCCGGGGACGCCGATTCGCCAATCAGCCGATTCGCGAGATGCCGTAGCCGATCCGAGTCGTCCGTGTGTTCTCGCGCCTCGCTCGATGCGCTCGACCGCAGCCGATTCCTCCACAGCCGATGAACAGCGTGCAACGTAGCAGCACCTCTACCGGTATCCACACGTCCGGGGACAGAACGTCAGGGATTGTTTAGAAATAGATTCATACATAAAGAGTCTCATAAATAAGTCACGTACTTATTGATCAATACAAGATGTCTATTTCATGGAACTGAATAACACTTTATTCCTAAATACATAAACATTGACGTGATATCCAACATCTCCATGTTGCTTCTAGGGCATATCACTAACAGCAGGTACAGCAGCAGTCAGACCAGCCTCGGGCTAACTTCTCTAACAGGAAACATGTTGAATTTTCTACTGGTTATATTCCTGTTGGTTCAGGTCGTATGTCTCGATCTTGGATTCCTAAATTTTTATTATCTAACCCCGTACTAAGACTTCGACATCCGCTTGTGTATAGGCCCTTTTGGCAAGGAAGGAGAACGTGTGGATCATTTATTCTGGCTGTTCGCGACACATGACCGATGATAAAAGTTGATTCTCCTCCCTCGTAAAGGCATCAAGGAAGGACTCAATCATCTTCGGCGATGCTTCTACTAGCACAATCACTTTGCAACTTGGATCTGTCAAGGTAAGTGACTAGTTTACATTGAATAATGTCGCTTTGGTTGAAAATTTGAAGTACAACTTGCTTTCCGTTTCTCAAATTGTGGATAAAGACTTTGATGTGCTTTTTAAGAAAAGTGGAAGTAAAGTTTTTGATTCTTCTGGTGATGTTGTGCTTAATGTTTCTTGATACGGAAGAGTTTTTAAAGCGAATTATGAAAATAGCATTTCTTCTGAAGTTACATGTCTTGTTGCAAAATTTTCAAAAGATGTGATGTTTTGGCATCGTAGACTTGGACATGTTGGCTTTGATCATCTCACTAGGATTAGTGGTTCAGATCTTGTTCGAGGTTTGCCTAAACTTAAGAAAGATCTTGAATTGGTTTGTTCGCCATGCCGTCATGCTAAGATGGTTGCTTCTTCGCGTACTCCCATATTTTCTGTGATGACGGATGCACCAGGACAGCTGTTACACATGGACACCGTTGGTCCAGCTAGAGTGCAATCCGTCGGAGGAAAGTGGTATGTTTTGGTCATTGTTGACGATTTTTCTCGATATTCTTGGGTTTATTTTATGGCTACTAAGGGTGAAGCTTTCGATCACTTTAAAATTTGTATCTTCATTTGGCTCTTGAATTTCCAAAAGTTTTGAGAACTATTTGAAGTGATAATGGTGGTGAGTTCAAAAATGCTTCTTTTGAAAAGTTTTGTGATGAAAAAGGGCTTGAACATCAATTTTCATCTCCTCGGGTTCCTCAACAAAACGGTGTTGTTGAAAGAAAAAATCATTCTTTGGTTGAAATGGCTAGGACTATGCTTGATGAATACTCTACTCCTAGAAAATTTTGGGTGAAGCTATTAACACTGCCTATTATATTTCCAATCGTGTTTTCTTGAGATCTAAACTTGGAAAAACTTCTAATGAGCTTCGCTTTGGACACTCGTCGAAGATTTCTCACTTGCGTGTTTTTGGATGTAAATGTTTTGTGCTCAAATCTGGAAATTTGGATAAATTCGAATCTTGCTCTGTTGATGGACTTATGTTGGGATACTCTGCGCATTGACGAGGTTACCGTATACTTATTTTAAAAACTAATAAAATTGTTGAGACTTGCGAAAGTCACTTTTGATGAGGCTAGTCCAGGGATTAGACCCGAAATTTCAGGTACCCTATCACAGGTTCAGGAGGAGGATGTTTTTGTGGAAAGCGATGACGAAGACAACGAGGATGCATCGGCCGGTCAGACCGGGCATGGTGCCGGTCAGACCGGAGGCACATCGGTGGTCAGACCGCCGGTAGAGGAGCGGTCAGACCGGCCGAGTGGTTCTTCGGGAGCTTCGGGTAATGATGCCAATAGACCTCCAGAAGCTTCAACTTTGTCGGAACAAGCTACGAAGATGAACAAACTTCGAGATGTAAGTGCTCCACTTCATATTCAACGACGACATCCTCCGGAACGGATAATAGGTAATTTGGGTGAACTTACTACAAGGTCTAAGGTAACAAATCGTGATTTTCATGCACATTCTGCTTTTATCTCTAATTTTGAACCCAAAGATGTTACTCATGCACTAACCGACGAATCGTGGATTAACGCCATGCATGAAGAACTTGAGAATTTTGAAAGAAACAAAGTCTGGTTTTTAGTTGAACCTCCGTTGGTCATTATATTATTGGAACTAAATGGGTTTTCAAAAATAAACGAACGAGGATGGTTTAATTGTTAGAAACAAAGCTAGGCTTGTTGCTCGGGTTTTACTCAAATTAAAGGGTTGGATTATGATGAAACTTTTGCTCCTGTTGCTAGGATTGAAGCAATTAGACTTTTGTTGGCTTTTGCTGCTTCAAAAGGTTTTAAGTTGTTTCAACTGGATGTTAGAAGTGCTTTTCTTAATGGTTACATACAGGAGGACGTTTATGTAAAACAACCACCAGGTTTTGAAAATCCTGATTTTTCCCATCCATGTTTTTCATTTGTCAAAAGCTTTGCATGGTTTAAAACAAGCACCTAGAGCTTGGTATGATAGACTTAAAAACTTTTTACTTGCAAAGGACTCTCTTTGTTCTTAAGCATAGTGATGATCTACTGTTTGTTCAGATTTATGTGGATGATATCATCTTTGGTTGTTCATCTCACACTTTGGTTGTAGAGTTTGCTGAAACAACGCGCAGGGAATTTGAGATGAGCATGATGGGTGAATTGACTTACTTTTTGGGATTGCAAATTAAGCAAACAACTAAAGGTACGTTTGTTCATCAGACAAAGTACACCAAGGATCTTCTACGACGCTTCAAAATGGACGATTGCAAGCCGTTGACTACACCAATAGGAACTACTACTATTTTGGATCCCGATGAAGATGGTGAAGCTATGAACCAAAAGGAATACAGGAGCATGATTGGTTCGTTGCTCTACCTCACTGCTTCGAGGCCAGACATACAATTTGCTGTGTGTTTGTGTGCTCGATTTCAAGCTTCTCCAAGGGCTTCGCATCATCAAACTGTGAGACGCATCATGAGGTATTTGAAACATACTCTTAAATTTGGAATTTGGTATTCTACCTCTTCTTCTACTTGCTTGAGTGGTTATTCTGATGCGGATTTTGGAGGTTGTAGAATTGATAGAAAGAGTACAATTGGTACATGCCTTTTTCTTGGTACTTCTTTGATTTCATGGTCCTCTCGAAAACAATCAAATGTTGCTCAATCAACTGTTGAGTCTCGAATATGTTGTTGCTAGTTGTTGTTCTCAGATTCTTTGGCTTATTTCAACCTTGCGAGATTATCGTCTTACTTTTGATAAAGTTCCTCTCTTTTGTGATAATACAAGTGCTATAAATTAGAATCCTGTACAACACTCACACACCAAGTACATTGACATTCGCTTTCATTTTCTGAGGGATCATGTTGAAAAGGTGACATTGAATTGAAATTTGTGGATACAAAGTTGCAACTTGCAGATATTGAAGGGTTACGCGGAGGCTACGCTAGCCGAAAACAAAAACTTTTTACCGCGCAAACCAGGAACACTTGCAAGTAAGGGCCGATAGATCGTTACCGATTGGAGTATGCGGCGGAAATAGCCAATCGGGACTATCCGATCCGGAACTGTGCGGCCGATGATGACTGATTTCCGCAAGCCGACAGCCGATTCACCAATCAGTCGATTCGCCGATGTTGCGGCCGATCCGAGTCGTCCGACCGCGTTCTCATCGCCGATCTACCGCGCCGCCTTGCTTCGATTGCGGCCGATTCGTAGCCGATCAACGCGCGCAACGTAGCGGCGCCTCTACCGGTATCCACACGTCCAGGTCGAACACCGAGCACCGTGTGCTAGCACGAAGTGCAAGGCTAGGGTTTGGCTCGAAGGTGGGGAGGGTTTCCGTGGAGATTGATCTCGCCGACTTCGTTGCGCCAAATCAGATTGATTCGTTTAATTCAATGCAACAACTCTCCACCCTCGCCCCTTTATATAGAGTTGCCGGTTGGGCCTAGAGGCCCATCGGGACTCTATTTTGAATCAGATCCTATCTGAATCTCATAGAGTTGGCCGGCCGGACTTCGTAAGGCCATAGGACTCTATCTGATCGGATCCGTATCCGAGTCCAACTCGAATGCTGTTCTTATCCCCTTAAGCGTGCGACCACGCCGGGTTCAGGGTATACTTGGTTTCGGCTATAGTCTAACTTAGCCGACCGTCGGCTCGAGTCCAACTCGCCGATCCGTCACTGACGGCGCCTAGCAACACATATTGACACCATAGTATACAAGAATATAATATCGGCTCGAACTGTAATGTGTACACAAATCCCTTTGCCTCATGATACCAATTAAGCTATAGGCAAGATGTGTGTCATCCCTTCAATAGCTTAACCATTCACTTGAACCATATTGGATTATCTGTCTGTTGATTGACTCCTCAATCAACTTAGCATGGCCATGCATTTCCATAATCCATTACCTCGAGGGCCCAGAGATATCTCTCAAAAGGAGGGGCAAATTCCATCTTGATCACTCACATCCCCTCCATGTTTCATAGCAAACCCGAAGACTACGTTTATAACTACCCAGTTACGGAATAGCGTTTGGTAGTCCCAAAGTAGGCTACTACACATGTTGGAATCCATGATGATCTCTGGTCTAAGGACTTTGGACCAACACTACTTAAGACCAACTAATGGCACATTAATTCCTGTAGTGTCTCATGGTGGGTCTATCCAACAATGGTGCCTCCGTTGTAGAATCAGCAGCGTATCCCGCTTGGAACTCTTCCAACATCGCGCCTCCGTTCGAGCGAACACGAACCCGCATTGCGATCTATAATCATCCTTGCCGCTTGGAAGCTAGCATCGGTGTAACCACTTACAACGAGCTTTTCTTCACCTCCATAGACTAGGAACATATCCTTAGTTCTTCTAAAGTACTTAAGGATATTCTTTACGGCAGTCCAGTGACCTTCACCTGGATCGGCGTATCTCGCTCGTAATACTCAAAGCGTACGAGACATTCGGACGTGTACGAAGCATGACATACATGATGGATCAAATTGCTGAAGCATATGGAACCATACCCATCTTATTCCGCTCATCATGTGTCCGAGGACACGATTCTTGCTAAGATTAATGACATGTGACATGGGCAAGAAATCTTTCTTGGAATCATGCATGTTGAACCTTTTCAACACGTTGTCAATGTATGTACTTTGGCTTAATCCAATTAGCCTCTTGGATCTATCTCTATAGATCCGAATGCCCAATATGTATGCTTCCTCCCCTAAGTCCTTCATGGAAAAACTATTTTTCAATGAAGACTTGACGGATTCAAGCATAGGGATATCATTTCCAATCGGTAATATGTCATCCACATATAAAATTAGAAATACAATTGCGCTCCCACCGACCTTTTGTAAACACAGGCCTCTTCTTCGTTTTTGATGAAACCAAACCCTTTGATTACTTCATCAAAACGAATATTCCAACTCCGAAATGCTTGCTTCAATCCATAAATGGATTTTTGTAGCTTGCATATCTTTCCGAGCGATTGTGGATCGACAAAACCCTCGGGTTGTATCATGTATACATCCTCGCTTAGGTTTCCATTTAGGAAATCCGTTTTGACATCAATCTGTCATATCTCATAATCGAAATATGCGAGGGATCGCTAGAATAATCCGAATAGACTTAAGCATTGTGACGGGGAGAAGGTTTCATCATAATCAACACCTTGAATCTGTTTAAAACCTTTCGCCACCAATCGCGCCTTATAGATATGAACATTTCCATCCATATCGGCCTTTTCTTAAAAACCCATTTACACTCAATGGTTTTGACACTATCAGTGGATCAACCAAGTTCCAAAGTTGATTGTCATACATAGATTCTATTTCGGATTTCATGGCTCCAAGCCACTTGTTGGAATTGCGTCCCACCATCGCTTCCTCATAGGTCTTAGGTTCATCGTTGTCGAACAACAATATATCACATTTTTCCTCACTCGTGTACACGTCGGGCGCACGACGTGATCTTCCAAACCTCCGTGGGGCTGGTGTATCTACAACGGTGGCGCAACACTTTTCTCCTCTGTTGTGGTTCCGTGGCTGAAAACATTTTTCGGTGTTTCTTGAACTTCTTCAAGATGCACCCTGCTCTCGCTAACCCTTCTTGAAAGAAACTCTTTCTCCAAGAAAACACCATGTCGGGCGACAAACACTTTGCCTTGTTCCCGATTATAAAAGTAATATCCTTTAGTTTCGTTAGGATATCCCACAAAGAAGCACTTGTCAAATTTGGGTGTGAGCTTGTCGGATCAAACGTTTTACATAAGCTTCGCATCCCCAAATTTTGAGGAAAGACAAACTAGGGGTTGTCCTGTCTATATCTCATATGGTGTCTTTTCAACGACTTAGATGGAACTCTATTTAGTGTGAACACAGTTGTTTCAAGAGCATATCCTCGAAGGATAACGGAAGATCACTTTGGGTCATCATCGACCGCACCATGTCCAACAAGGTGTGATTTCTCCGTTCGAACACTCCGTTCCATTGGGAGTTCTGGCGGAGTCAACGTGGAACAATTCCACAATCTTTCGAGATGATTACCAAACTCTTGGCTCAAGTATTCCCTCCACGATCTGATCGTAGAAACTTGATTGTTTTCCCTAAATGATTCTACGTACTTCATTCTGGAATTCTTTGAACTTTTCAAAGGATTCGGACTTATGCCTCATTAAGTAGATATAACCATATCTACTAAAGTCATCAAAAGGTAATGAAGTATTGATAACCACCTCGGCCGTTGAGCTCATTGGCCCACATACATCGTATGTACGAGTGCCAACAAATCACTTGCTCTCTCACGTGTCCCGTGAAAGGTGCCTTTGTCATCTTACCAAGTAGACAAGACTTACATGTCTCAAATGATTCAAAATCAAAAGAGTGAAGCAATCTATCCTTATGGAGCTTCTCCATGCGTTTCTTATTTATATGGCCTAAGCGACAATGCCGGATAAATTTGGGGTTTGCATCATTTGGGAGTTGCCTCTCTATATTAATGTTATATAGATGGGAGACGCTTCAAGATTCAAAACGTATAATCCATTCACCAATGGAGCATGAAAATAGAACATATCTCCGAGATATATTGAACAACCATTGTCCATGATCTAAAATCATATTCTTTCGCTTGCAAACATGAAGCGAAAATAACGTTTTGACATAGAGTTGGAACACAATAACAATTATTCAATTCCAAAACTAATCCTGAAGGTAGATGAAGTGGAACAATGCCGACAAGAATCGTAGCAACGCTTGCTCCATTGCCGACGCGCAGGTTCACATCACCCCTTCTCAAGCCTCTACGTCTTCTCATTCCACCAACGATTTGCAAATATGAGCTACTGATCCGGTATCAAATACCCAAGAGTTAGTAGGTGAAGTAGCAAGATTAATGTCTATAACATTAATACCGAAGCGTAAGTCGTACTTTGCTTCTTTTTGAGATCCTCCATGTACTTCTTGCAGTTCCTTTTCCACTGGCCTGTCTCCTTGCAATACAAGCAAACGACATCTGATGACGTCGACCCCTTTTTCCCCTTTGCATTAGAGGCACTCGTGATCTCATCGGGAGTTAACTTCCTCTTGGTGCAAAGTTTCTTGACAGGTGCTTTGCGCTTAGCCCTCTGCATCATCATCACATGATGACCGTTTTTCTTGGTACTCTCCTCACTGTCTTTAGCATCCCATGCAATTTGGCCAAGGTTCTATCCATATTGTTCATGTGATAATTTAATATGAATGGCTCGAAGCTCGAAGGGAGCGACTAGACAATCACGTCTCGTAGCCAACTCTTGGCTAAGAGGGAAACCTAGTTTCTCAAGACTCTCGATATAGCCAATCATCTTTATCACATGCGGACTGACGGGATTCTCCTCAACAAGCCTGCACGCAAACAAGGACTTTGAGGTGTTAAACCTCTCGGCCCTTGCTTGGTTCTCAAACATGCCATGCAGTCCTAAATAATAGTGTGAGCATCGCTGCTCTCATATTACTTCGAAGCTCGGGGGACATTGTAGCAAGCATGAGACATTATATCTTGGGCATCATTAGTGTGCTTCTCGTAAGCCCTCTCTGCGAGTGCAGTAGCATTGTTAGCCAAATCCTCCGGATAAGGTACTTCAAGAACGTACTCCTTACGCTCTTGCTTGAGAACAATTCTCAAGTTGCGATACCAATCCATAAAGTTTGTTCCATTTAATTTTTCCTTTTCGAGAATAGATCGCAAATTAAAAGCACTTGGGTGTAGTATTAGCCGCCATTTATTCTACAACGAAAAAGCAAAGTTTAGAACAATGTTTATGCTATGACTATTGTTAAACAATTTAACAAAAAGACTCCCATTACGTATTTTACACCTTCCCTCTAGGTTACGTATTGGGTCAAGATCCACATGTTAGTTAATTTCTAGTGAGCTTTGGCATCACTGCTAGAAAATTAATAACATCGGTAAGCAACACCTTGCTAATCACATCTCTATGTGACTCTTGTTGTTGGTGTGGCATCTCCATGCCCGGCGCCAACCTATGCCCCATGGCCCAAAAATGCTTTGATAGCCTTGTTAAGTAAACCAAATGCTCCCGCGTATATGTCCGACATATACCCCTCCGTTATGATAGAGAATGACACTCTGCTTTGCGACCCACCATTGACGAGCATAACGGTGACGGGTGCAACATTTGAAAGGGCATCATTACTACTTAATTTTGCGAGGGATGCTATCCTATCAAACAAACATATCACATATGAAAGCAGGTAGAATAGCATATAATGAAATAGTATGGCCCCTTCACATGGTGATCTCCATCTCCATGCTGGTGTAGAGGATCTCTATCTTCATCACCGTTCTTCCGGGTGTCGAATGCTTGATTTTTTAAAACTAAGCTACTACTATAGAAACTCTAATTGAAGATTACATCGACTCATAGGTCGTGAAAGAATATTACAAGCATTGCACATAAGAAAGAATATTACAGGGATTGCACATATGAAAGAATATTACATGCATCTCATACATACAATGGGGCCATACCATCTCAAAACATTCTCTGCAAAAACAAGTTAGGTGTAGAACGTTTTCTACTTATCGCAGAGATACGGCATCGAGACGACCTATAAGGGGTTACGCACACGGCGGGCTTTCGGGCAGCGCCCGGAACACCACACGAATTTCATAGATCCAATCTATGAAATCGCATACGGAAACCATATCGGCATAATCACATTATGTCGTACCGATACACTATCAAGGGAGATGGTTTGCGTAGGCGCGAGGTGACTTTGAAGGTCGGACTACGAGATAGCTTCGGCATAATCACATTATACCGTTCCAATACACTATCAAGGAACGCTATCTCGAACCCAACTCAAACCGAGTTCTATGGATATTGCTTCGATGTAATCACATTACGCCATTCCGATACACTATCAAGGAAGGCAATTACCATCTACTCTCCTCAAACAATCCCGTAAAACCGATTGATCTAATCAACCCGTGTGCTAAACTTGTTCCAGATCCAATCTAAAACCCGAACTAAGCAAGATTAGCTCTGATACCACTGAAGGGTTACGCGGAGGCTACGCTAGCCGAAAATAAAAACTTTTCTACCGCGTAAACTAGGAACACTTGCAACTAAGAGTCGATAGATCGTTACCGATTCGCCGATGTTGCGGCCGATCCAAGTTGTCCGACCGCGTTCTCGTCGCCGATCTACCGCAGTCGCCTTGCTCCGATTGTAGCCGATCAACAGCACGCAACGTAGCAGCGCCTCTACCGGTATCCACATGTCCGGGGACAGAACACCGAGCACCCGTGTGCTAGCACGCAGAAGGCTAGGGTTTGGCTCGAAGGTGGGGAGGGTTTCCGTGGAGATTGATCTCGCCTTACATTTGCGCCAAATCGATTGATTCGGTTTAATTCAATGCAGCAACTCTCCACCCCTCGCCCCTTTATATAGAGTTGCCGGTTGGGTCTAGAGGCCCATCGGGACTCTATTTTGAATCGGATCATATCGAATCTCATAGAGTTGGCTGGCCGGACTTCGTAAGCCCATAGAACTCTATCCGATCGGATCCATATCTGAGTCCAACTCGAATGCCTGTTCTTATATACTCGGTTCAGGTATACTCGGTTTTGGCTACAGTCTAACTTAGCCGATCGTCAGCTCGAGTTCAACTCAGCCGACCTGTCAATAGCGGCGCCTAGCAGCAGATATTGACACCATAGCATACAAGAATATAATATCGGATCTGAACCTGTAATGTGTACACAAATCCCTTTGCCTCACGATACCAATTAAGCTATAGGCAAGATGTGTGCCATCCCTTCAATAGCTTGACCATTCACTCGAATCGTATTGGATTATCTGTCTGTTGATTGACTCCTCAATCAACTTAGCATGGGCATTTCCATAATTCATTACCTCGAGGGGCCCAGAGATATCTCTCCAAAGGAGGGGCAAATTCCATCTTGATCACTCACATCCCACTCCATGTTTCATAGCAAACCCGAAAACTACCTTTATAACTACCCAGTTATGGAATAGCATTTGGTAGTCCCAAAGTAGGCAACTACACATGTTGGAATCCATGATGATCTCAGGTCTAAGGACTTTGTACCAACACTACCTAAGACCAACTAATGGCACATTAATTCCTGTAGTGTCTCATGGTGGGTCTATCCAACAATGTGTTCTCTAACACATATGTCCATGTTTATTGATTTGGTATCTCCATACCCATGATCTATGAGACATGATCATCAATCAATAAACATTCCGATCTTAGAGTCATATTTGTTCCAATAATATGACATGTGATTAGGGATCATTTAGAAATAGATTCATGTATAAAGAGTCTCATAAATAAGTCATGCACTTATTGATCAATACAAGATGTCTATTTCATGGAACTGAATAACACTTTATTCATAAATACATAAACATTCACCATGAAATCCAACATCTCCATGTTGCCACTAGGGCATATCACTAACAGATATTTTCACCAAACCTTTGGATTCTTCTCGCTTTGCTTTTCTTATGGGAGAATTAGGTGTTATTCATCCCTTTGGCATCAATTGAGGGGGAGAGTTGTTGGCTCTTTGTTGTATGCATCTTTTCTTCCTTCTTTTGCATTCATGCATGGTGTGATAAAAAAAAGAGGGAGAAAAAGGAAAAGAAAATAAAAGGTGGATGAGCTATGTCTTATATCTTTAGTATATTCTAGTGCTTGCTAGCAATGCTTGTTAGATAATTTGATTATTATATTAGCTTTTGTGCATTTTAGTAATTACTTGAGCTTTTGATATTGCTTTTAAGAGATATGATACATGACACATAATTCTTTTACTTGAATTAATGAAATATGCAATATTGAAGCAAGTGCTTAGGTTTAATGATTAATGCTTTTCTATGTGCTTTATGAGTTGTTATTCCTCATATTAATCCTTTTGTTCCAATCACCGCAAGAGTACACAAGTGCTTATTATGAGAGAAAAAATGAATACCGAATCCTTGGAAACACTCTTGACGACAAGGACGTACCCGTAATAATTGAGAGAAAAGTATAAAAAATTCAAAAAGAAAGAGCTAAAAGTTCTCTCGGTTATTTTTGAAAAATGAATTAATTTAAGAAAGAGTATCAATGTCATAAGTATATATATGCTTGGGATTTTCTTTCAATCTTTGTACTTGTGAATATGTTGCATTTTAAATCGTTGAAATCATGAATCATTAATGTTGAATTGATCTTAGTTGTAATATTTTAGGTTCATGTTTTTACTCTAGTGCATGCTTGTTAATTAGCTAGTCACTTTTTCTACCTTGTTATTGCAAAACTTGAACTTGAGTTACTTTTGGTATAATGCAAAGCTCTTCCATGCTTCCGATAATTGATGAACTCATTGTCAAAAGGGGGAGAACAAGGAAACAAAATTGTGCATCAAAATTTGTGCAATTGTGCATTCATTTTTCAAAGATGAATTTTCAATGAATTTTCTTGCATTCGAAAATGCTTTTTGGGTTGCTTCACAAAACATCACAAACCAATTGATTTTTGTTGGGTTTGCCAATGGTTTCATCAAGGGGAGATTGTTGAATCAAATGAGTTTGATTTATATTTTATGTGATGAAAAACTTTGGATTTGTGCTTTGAATTGAATATGTGATATTTTGTGTGGCGGTAGGCGGCTAGATAACGTCGGTCGGACCGGTGTATGTGCACGGTCGGCCGGAGTTGTATGTGCGGTCGACCGGGCGAGTCCGACTCACGGTCGGTCGACCGACTTCAACTCGCGGTCGGACTCCGACTCTCGTCGGTCGGACGGCAGCATGTCCGATCGGTCGTCTCGATTTCTCGGTTTTGGATTGTTTCTTTGTGGATTTGATTTCCAGATGATTCTTATGCGTGTGGTTACTGTTGACAAGCTAATGTGAGTCAACTTTGGACAAACTTGTGCTCGGTATATCATTTCTTTGTCATCTATGTGCAGGTATCGCTTGAGGCCTCGAATAGTATTGCCGGTGTCGGATCGGAGTCGACTTGGGAGAAGTAGACGTCCAACACACGGGATACTAAAAGGCTAGAGGATAATGCACATGGAAGATGGAGAAGTTATATGGCATACGAGAGGGATCGTATGCGGAGTCGGATTTAGATAGGAGTCCTATTGGGAATAGGAGTTTTACTTCTAATATGAGTGGGAGGTTGAGTCCTATTGGGAATAGGAGTTCTAGTCTTACTTTTAGTAGGAGGATTTTGCATGTATAAATAGAGAGGGAGGGTGTGCCTCTTAGATATCGATTTTAGAGAACGAAACTTGAGAGAATAGCTAGGGTTTCGAGTTAGGTCGAGATTTTGGTGAGGAGTGCTGTTGTTGCACTTTGTAAACACTTTTAGATGCAATAAAGTTAAAATAGTTTGATCTACTTCTTCGAGAGTTCATCTTTCGATGTTTTTTGGATCCTGACGGTCTGACCGTAGTTGTGCGCACAGTCTGACCGGCGGGTTGTGACGATGGTCCAACCGGAGGAAAGGCTGCGGTCTAACCGGCGAGGAGGGGCGGTCTAATCGGCACAGGTAAGGCGGTGTGACCGGTGGCGGCTTCAACAGTTTCTGTTCATTGTCGTTTTGTAGATTGGTTTCATCGGTAAGAGGTAAATCTTTTAATTCCGCAAAAGATTTGTTTTTTTGTTTTCCCTACCATTCACCCCCTCTGGTAGGTTTGTTTGGTCTTGTTCGATCCTACACTTATAAGGTGCGAAGCTTTGCTACCTAGAACTATTGGAGTCCTACCTCTTCATCTATAGCCTTGGTCATTCCCTAATAGTCGATTTTTCGGGAGATACCATACTCACAATTGCTTACAACTGGGTCCCATACACATAGAAGTTAGGTAGGTATACAATCCAATCACATGCTGACTGGTGAGGCCTGCTACAAGACCCTAGTGGGCATGTCAGTGGAGCTAACCGGGTATAAAATGACCTTGTGTTGGTCCATTGTCCTCCATGGCAACACGTGGCTTGAAGCAGGTGACGAGGATGTGGATGACTCTTGTCGCCCCATCTGTCAGACTCGGAGAGCCGGGCGCACGGGACTACGGTGGGCTCAACCAGAGGACAAATCAAACACCCACGTCGCTTGATAGCCCACGTTCCTAGGCATTTTAGGAGTAATAATGGGCGGTCTGCATGGTCGTCATGTGTCGTCTTTGAAAGGATCACTTAGGTCTAGAGGGAGGGTTAATACGCTAATTAAAACGAAATGCGGAAGCTTTAAACTAAACTAGGTCGGATTGTCTAATGTCTAGTCACACATGTTAGTGCGAAGGATAAGGCATACCTCCTATACATGAGTTTGTGATATACGAAAATACTATATATCTAATAGTATATGAAAATGTATTTTTTGGTTAATGAAATACGATGGATAAAGAAAAAATATCTTCTCAAAATAGAAGATGTTTCGGATAAGAAAAGAGAAGCGGAGTCCTACTCAGACACTACAAAGACTACTCGGATCATATCCATGCTTGTCTCCCTAGTTCTACTTGGATAAGGGGACATATGATGGTATAAACATAACACCCCCTAGGAGAAGAGATGAGATGCCAACAGAGGCTAAGACATATCTAGACAAACCCAACACGGAGCAACAAAGCCGACAAGAGTGATGGTATAAATATAAGACCCCCTAGGAGAAGAGAGGAAATGCCAACAGAGGCTAAGACAGATCTAGACAAATCCAATACGACATGGAGCTACCTCCAATCTCGCCGAGTTCATACTCGAGGAAGAAGACTACGCTAGCTATCGACTACATGTGAGAGCTCTATGTCGTCAAGCCGACGTCGACTAGATTAGATCATCCCCAAATATTGTAATTGTATGATACTGATATATATAGGTAACACCGGCTTTAGCTAATAGGAGTAGGCTATTACCTGTCAGTTAAGGGGCCCGAACCTATATAAAAATCTCTGTCTCCCGTTTCTTTTACCTCAATCCCACATATACCCTAATTCCAACGATTCCAATACTCTACAAATATTATGGTCGTAGCTTGTCGATAATGGCACATCAGGTAGGGGACTTGATGCTCCAAGGTTTCGATGAGATGGGTTCAAGAAACAGATTTTCCAATGAGGGCTTCTATGACCATCCTGACCTGGGAGATCCAACCCAGCGATGTTCACTTATGTCCAAGTCGGCACCATTGTCTTCCCGGTGTTCGCTGCCATCCCAATCTCCCCCCTTCCACCCTTGGCCTTTGTCAAGGATGAGGCTATGACGACGGTGAAAGTGCATCTAGCTCCATAGTGGTTTTTGGTGGTTGATAACAAATTGGTTAAGGGACTAATGCGTATTAATTGAGATGAGTGCAGGTGATTAGTCCCTAAATGCTTAGGTGTGTAGGTTTTGAGAAAATAGAACCCTCAATCAACATTTGCAAAAAGTCTAAAAGATTCGACAATGGTTTTTAGCTTTCTTTTTCATAAATGTTGAGTCTTAGGAAAAACTATACTATTAAGAGGGGTGAAACTCATGGCATGAGATGATCTAAGTGCTCTTAGTCAAATTCCTAAGGAGTGAGATTTTTCGCGCTTGTTTCGGGTTTTTGCCCTTTTCAGGACAGAGAAACCTGACCGAAAGTTCCAGGGTTCCAAGCCAAAACTTCCAGGCTTCTTTGCCTCCCAGCCAGCCTATTTTCCTAAGTGTTGGCCGGAAGTTCCGAGGGTCCTTGACCGGAACTTCGTATGCTTTTTTAGCTGAAGATGTGAGTAACAGCTAGGTGATGCAATCACTAACCTATAAATATACCACACCCTCTCCAGATCACTTTTGGCCATCCAATTTTCATTTTCTATTCCCTAGACTCTCCCAAGGTGTTCTAGACCATTCCAACTCAATTCTTGAGCCACATAACCAAATTTGTGAGAGATTTGAGTGATTGGAGGTTTTGTGAGAGTGAGAGAGCTAGGATGACTTGAGCACTTGGTGATTCTTGCAGGGCTGTGGTGTGGTGCCTATTACTCTTGGAGGGTGATCTCCTAGACGGTTAGGTGTCTCCCGCGAGCATTCGACGATTTGTGGATTGGTCCGGGAAAGTTTGTGAAGGATTTTCTCACCTCCGCAAGGAAACGAGGTATGAATAGTGAAAATACGAGCTGATCTTTAGGAGGTTATCTAGGTAGAGCAATTCACCTTTGTGGTTAATGCTAAAGAGTCAAGTTGGGATCTATGTGGTCACTTGATCTCTAGGCAAGAACCTAGGAGCATTGAAGTTGGAGAGCATAGACTTCTTCCTGGAGATTTGCTTGGTGAGGCGAGGGGTTAATTAAGACCCAACTCCACGGAGTTCCTCAACAGAGAGTAGGATTCTTTGAATCCAAACTTCGGAAAAAAATACTTGTGTCTCATGTGCTATCTCTTAACTTTCTGTTGTGTATCTTTGTTCCCTTGTTGTACCTTCATGTTTCCTGTTGTTAAATTGTGCTGGAAGTAGTTTAAATTTGATCTCATATCCTTTAAGTCGCAGAACACCGGAAGTTCCAGACAGGAACTCCGAAAGTTCCAGACAGCCTGAGCTAACCGGAAGTTCCGAAGTTCTATCTCGGAAGTTTCAGTGTCTGTCTGTTTTAACCGCTGCATTTTCATGAAATTCCCAGGTTCGCCTATTTACCCCCCCTCTAGGCGACATCTATGGGCTTTCAATTGGTATCAGAGCCTAAGCTCTTGATAAGCTTCACCGCTTAGAGTCGATCCAAGATGTCAGGAGTGGATGATCGGTATGAAGACAATGGAAATGGAGGAAAATCTCCAGCAAGGAGACAGGGGGAGTTTCTATACCTTTTGATTACAACAAGCTTAATATTCCCTCTAACAACTTCATCTTCGTGCCTTTCGGACGTGCACCTCAATTTGATGGTACACATTATGCCACTTGGAAACACAAAATAAAGTTGCATCTAATCTCTTCGCATCCTAGCCTTTGGAAAGTTGTTTGCACAGGGACCGATATACCTACGGAGGATATGGACCTCACTCCGGAGCAAGAGCAATTCATCCACTGAAATGCTCAAGCCGTCAATGCAATCCTCTCCGCCTTGAGCCCAGAGGAATTCAACAAGGTTGATGGGCTTGAGGAGGCCAATGAGATTTGAGAACTTTGCAAGTGGCTCATGAAGGCACTCCCAGGATGAGAGAGTTGAAGATCGAGCTTTTGGAAGGAAAACTCGAAAGGTTCGTGATGGAAGACAATGAGACTACTCAAGAGATGTACAATCACATGATGCTTTTGGTCAACAAGATTCGAGGACTTGGGAGTGAAGACATGACATATCACGTCATGGTCAAGAGGCTTCTTCGGGCCTTTGGACCAAGGAACCTTACCTTGGTCACTCTCATCCGTGAGAGGAGGGACTTCAAGAGGCTCACCCCAAGTGACATCCTTGGAATGATTATTGTCCATGAGATGCTAGAAGAAGAAGCAAAGGAGGTCAAGCAAATGGCCAAGAATGTGGACATGATCAATAACAAGGAAGTCGCTTTGAAGGCCTCAAATGATCAAGCCTCATGTGAAGAAGAGAGTGATGATGAGGAGATGGCTCTTATGGTGAAAAAGTTCAAACAATACCTTCGCCGAGGCGGATTTGGAAAGAGCAAGAGAAGTGAAGACAAGGGAAGAACTCGTCAATCCAAGAGACCTTGCTTCCAATGGGGTGAATATGGTCATTTCATCGCCGAGTACCTAAAGAGCAATGAAGCTAAAACAAAGTGTGCTAAGAAGAAGGTTGGGCGAGCTCACATTGGAGAGGTGTGGTATTCCGATGATGAGGCAGACCCCAAGGAGAAGAATGAAGGAGATGGAGGAATTGCTACCATCGCCATCAAGTATTCATCACCCACCAAGGAGCGCCTCTTCGACAACTTGAGCGATGATGATGGCTACACCAACTACTCTTGCTTCATGGCCCAAGGCCGCAAGGTAATGCACTCATCCAAGCCCTCCATTGATGATGATCTTGAGAGTGATGAGGGAAGTGAGGATGATTTGAATGATGTGCTCAAAAGTTTTAGCAAACTGGCCATGCAACATTTGGCTAAGCTAATGAAGATATTGGACTACAAGGAAAAATATCTCGAAAGGCAAGAGGACTTGCTCATTCTTAAAAAGAAGAGAAACCTTGTCTTAGAGGAGGATTTGGCTAAGGAACGTGAGAGAGTTGAGAAATTGACCAATGAGCTCGCCTCGGTCAATGGATCAATGGCTAATATAAAGGATATCAATGACTCACTTCAAGAGAAGTTTGTGACGTTGGACCAAAGTCACAAAGCCCTTGAAGTGCAATTTGATACCCTTTGGAATAGCACCTCTTCTTCCGATGAAGTCGCTAAGTCATCCAATGCCTCCACTAGCAACGGTTGCGCTAGGTGTTATAGCTATGATTTGGATTCCTATGCAACTAACCTTGAAGCTATAGCGGCCCTTAAGAAGGAGAATGAGAGGTTGGGCACCTTGGTGAACTATGGGTGCTTGAAGTATTATCACTCCAAGGATGCCCTCTACAAAAGCATCGCCACCCATGTCAACAAAGATGGCATGGCCTCGGCTTCTCTGAAGAAAGCCAACCCTAAAAAGGGGTAATTGTGAACGGGAAGCAACACTTGGTGTTCGTCAAGGAAGGAGGTGCCCCACAAGCAAGCAAGGTGAGCTATCCCTTGGCTGGTTAGAGATCCGAAAGTTTCGGACCAGTTGACCGGAAGTTTTGGGCAAGGAGATCTCTCAGCCAGAGAGAAATTATTAGAAGTTCCGGCCCGATTGACTGGAAGTTCTGGACCTCTACCAGACCCAGGGAACTGGCAGGAAGTTTCGGGCACAGGGCCAGGAAGTTCCGACCAGAAGGTATATAATATGATTCATATGTGATCAGCAAGAACCATGATGGTAAGGTGGTTGCTCACTTCAATGGAGGTCACAATGATGAGTATTTTGCTTGTGTGTGGGTGCCCAAGGCGCTAGTGGCTAACATTCAAGGTCCCAAACTTCGACATGTTTGGGTACCTAAAACCCAAGCACTTCTTTTTGTAGGCATACTCTTCCAGTGGATCAAGTTGGGTGGTGGATAGCGGATGTACCAACCACATGACGGGGGAGAGGAGTATGTTTACAAGTCTTGACGAGGAGGGAGGAAACCATGAGAATATCATCTTTGGAGATGACGACAAAGGAAAGGTAATTGGGTTAGGTAAAATTTCTATCTCAAATGATCAATCCATCTCCAATGTCCTCCTTGTCAAGTCATTAAGCTACAATCTTATTTCCGTTTCTCAATTATGTAAAATGGGCTAAATTGCTTGTTTACCGACGAGGATGTGACCGTTTCTAAGAGAGATGACTAATCTTTGGCCTTTAAGGGAAAGTTGAAGGGTGACCTCTATCTTGTTGATTTCATCATCGATAGAGTAAACCCCGAAGCTTGCTTAATTGCCAAGTCTTCCATGGGTTGGCTATGGGCATTGAAGGCTAGCCCATGTAGGAATGAGAAATTTGTCAACTCTTTTAAAAAGGAAACACATCCTCGGGCTTGCTAATGTTACCTTTGAGAAGGGTCGTGTGTGTAGTGCTTGTCAAGCCGAGAAACAAGTTGGGAATCCACATCCTATCAAGAACATCATGACCACTTGAGCTTCTTCACATGGATCTATTTGGCCCCGTGGCTTATCTAAGCATAGGAGGTAACAAGTATGGTTTTTTATTGTTGATGATTATTCCCGTTTCACTTGGGTATTCTTTCTCCATGACAAAAGTGAAGCTCAAGAAGTCTTTAAGCACTTCGTAAGACAAGCCCAAAATCAATATGATCTCTCCATCAAGAGAGTGCGAAGCGACAATGGAGGAGAATTCAAGAATACACAAGTGGATTAATTCCTTGATGAAGAAGGCATCAAGCATGAGTTCTCCATCCCATATGATCCTCCTCAAAATGACATCATCGAAAGAAAGAATCGCACACTCATTAAAGCGACGAGGACGATGCTTGATGAGTACAAGATCTCCGATGTCTTTTGGGCGGAGGCCATGAGTACCGCATGCCATGCCATCAACCGACTTTACCTCCACAAGCTTTTGAAGAAGACATTCTATGAACTATTGAGCGGTAAAAAGCCTAACATCTCTTACTTTTGTGTTTTTGGGAGCAAGTGCTTTATTATGAGTAAGAGACCTCATTTATCTAAGTTTGCACTTAAGGTGGATGAGGGATTCTTACACGGTTAAGAATCAAATGCCCATGCCTATCGTGTTTTCAATAAGACCTTCGGTGTTGTTGAGATCACTAGGGATGTGACATTTGATGAATCTAATGGCTCCCAAGGAGAGCAAATTGTGGTTCATGTTGTAGATGATGTGGATCCAAGTAAGGCAATTGCAACGAAGACTATTGGTGACATAAGACCAATCGAGACGGAGGATGATCAAATCAATGGTGTGTTAGTGATATGCTCTAAAGACAACATGGATATGTTGGATATCACAGTTAATGTTTATGCTTAATGAATAAAGTGTTATTTCGTTCCATGAAATAGACAACTTGTATTGATTAATAAGTATGTGACTTATTCATGAGACCCTTTATGTAATATGAATCTATTACTAAATGATCCCTGATCATGTATCATATATATCGAACGAATATGATTCTAAGATCAACACGTGTATTGATTGATGATCATGTCACATGGATCATGGTATGGAGATACCAAATCAATAACGTAAACACATGTTAAAGAATATATTGTTGGATAGACCTGCCTTGAGACACTATAGGGATTTAATGTGCCATTAGTTGGTCTCAAGTAGTGTTGGTGCAAAGTCCTTAGACCTGAGATTATCATGGATTCCAACATGTGTAATGGCTTACATAGGGACTACCAAATGCTACACCATGACTAGGTAGTTATAAAAGTAGACTTCAGGTTTGCTATGAAACATGTAGTAGGATGTGAATGATCAAGATGAAATTTTCCCCTCCTATGGGAGAGATATCTCTGGGCCCCTCGATGTAATGGATCATGAAAATGCATGGCCATGCCGAGTTGATTGAGAAGTCAATCAACAGATATATAATCTAATACGAGATCGAGTGAATGATTAAGTTATTGATAGGATAACACGTGTCTTGCCTATAGCTTAATTGATATCATGATGCAAAGGGATTTGTGCACACATTACAGGTTCAGCCGATATGATCTTTATGTATACTTTGGTGTCAATACACTGCTAAGGGCCGCTGTTGACAGGTCAGACAAGAAGTGTTCTCAGATTGTAACCAAGTATACATGAACCTATAGGGTCGCACACTTAACGGGTTGAAATAGGTATTTGAGTTTGACTCGGATAAAACTCAGTTCGGATAAGGATCCAATTAGAGATAGAGTCTCGATGGGCCCTGTAGGTCTAGTCGGCTAACTCTATAAATAAAGGGGCAAGGGGTTGTCACATCCTAAAAATCGTCTAAATATAAATCGTTGTGAAAAATAAATTTCTAGAAATTATTTAATAATTAAAGAAAACGGTTAAATAAAATCTATGAAAATTTGAACATCAAATTGAGGAGTAAAAGTATCTATAATAAATTTCTTTATTTTGCAGGTGAAGTAAATGTGGAAAATAAAGTTTCTTAATTGGAACATGGGTGGATTTAATTTTTTTTAAATTCTCCATGATTAAATATACTCTCTGAAATTTTCTCGGATTTTTAAGAGCTTAAATATTAATTTAATAATACAAATAGCATTTCAGTAATTATTTAAATAAATAAATTAATCATTAAATGATCTGGTTATATTTTTATTTAATACTTTGAGTATCCAGTTATTTTTAATTTTTTTATTGGAATTATTTGAGCATTGGTAGATTTATCAAAATTCAAATATCATTTCAGCATTTAATCTAAATAAAAAAGTAATTTAAATTCTCTTTCCAGAGTTTGGGCCGAATTCTGGAAGTTTGTCTTTCTTCCCTCAGTTCAATCCGGCCTGGCCTACCTTTGTTCTAGAAGTCTTCTTTGTCTCCTTCTCCATTCAACCCAGAATTGTAGAAAG
This sequence comes from Oryza australiensis, assembly GCA_019925245.2. Classification (NCBI taxonomy): domain Eukaryota; kingdom Viridiplantae; phylum Streptophyta; class Magnoliopsida; order Poales; family Poaceae; genus Oryza; species Oryza australiensis. The sequence continues at coordinate 338,043 of JAIFGZ020000032.1, read as the reverse complement.
GACAAAAGTCTACTTTACTTCCCTGTGTCATCTCCTACTCCAGCCTGCACTGTTCACCCGAAATGTGGCTGTTTTTCCCTATTCCAAATCTAGCCTCCCCATTGCTTTTCTTCCCAAATTAGTTGTGGAAATGGATTCCTCTCGATCTTATCTACGTTTTTCCCAAGAAGTCTCGTTCAATCCCCTATAAAATCTCGCGAATTTTGGTCTCGGTCTTATCCCGACGAACTCAGGATTAACCCTTATTCTCATCTACCAAATCCATCCGTTCTCGGCTCGAACTCCTTTTCCTTTGCCTTTAAATAGCACGCCCTAAACTTTCTCTCCCGTTTCCACCTTTTTCCCGAGGTTTTCCCATGCCCTCGAGTTGCCGCCACGCTCTCCTTCTCTCTCCACCATGGCTGCCATGTCCAGTCGCCCCTAGCCGTAATCTCTACCATCCCCGGACAGTGTCGTCGCCTCCCTCGGCATCGCAAGAGCTCAAGGAAGCCCGACAGCTATCTCCCCTCCTTCGAAAATCCCGGGAAAGACCTCCGTCACCGTGAAGCTCGAGCGTCGCCATCTCTGTTGATCTTTGGTCGTGCCTCGTCGCCGTTCCCGTTCTGTTTGTCGTCGCCGTCTTCACCATCGGGACCGTAGCAGCGTGCCGGCTCGTTTACCCTTTTGTTGCCGTCAAAGATCGCCGGAATATTGACGTCGCCATCAACCCGAGGACCTCCGCCGCCCAAAGCTCACGCCGGCCTCTTCCTTCGTCGCCCGTCCTCGTGTAAGTGCTGGTAAGAGTCACCTCGTCGTCCTCCCTCCGTTAGTGCCCTCCGTTTTCACTGGAATGTCACCGTTCATCGTCGCCGCCTCTGTGTCGACCTAGTTACCGGTAATCCCGTGTTGCGTGTCCATGTCATTGCCATGTTAGCTGCCACCTCACCCTTCTTGTCTGCGTGGCTGCTTGTGTCCTGCCATGTGGCAGCCCTCCCAAAACCCTTTAGATTTAGTCTCGGTCATTGGATCTTGATTGATCGGTTTAATCTCGCCGTCCAATCCCTATGAACCCGTGGACCATCTCGGTAAACCTGGACTACCGTGGACCGATCAGGGCTGACGTCATAATCTTTCTTTTCTAGTTAAAAAATAAATCAATATGACACAATAAATCTTTTAGGTGTTTTCTTTGTTTATGTTTAAATAATTAAAACTTCAAAAATGCATAACTAATTCATACGAACTCGGAATGAGGTCATTCAAGTCTCATAATTCACATAAAATTCAGCTCTACCAATTATGAAATTTAATTTTACTGTTTATTTGGTTTTATTAGTGTTTTTTCTTTTTTGTGTTCTAGGTTTAGTTTTTCGTAGTTTCGAGGTTCATTCGTTCGTTCTTGCGATGTTCGGAAGTCGAATTGAAGTTTATGTATTACAAGGCAAGTCACACAGATCCTAAACATTCCGTTGAGCATGTTGACCCCATTTTTATATTCTCTATTTATTTCAACTGTGCATTTATTTTTGAATGACATTAGAATGGTATAAATTTATTCCTTTGCATTGATTACCCTATACCTTGATACCTTGGGTTATAATTTGACTAGTTCGACTTTATATAATGGTTTAACTAGAAATTAGGAATAATTGCTTAGCCATGCTTAGAAACTTTATTGTCATTTCATGTGGGATAATTAATGATTCACTTTTATCCTCTTAATGGATAATTAATTATAGCTCATGATGGATGATCATGATTAATTAATAAATTAATGGTCAACTAAAAAATTTGTAAATGGTGGGTTGTGAGCACATGGTTTGATGATTTTGTTACGGTGCTCATGCCAATTAAGGACCGGTTCATAGGAAACCTTGGAATTCTAACAGTGCATACCACAAGCAAGAATGAGCAACTGCTGGACTCATAGTATAGCTTTACTCTGGCCGACATTCCCTGGCAAGGGTGGCCGTGATGGAGTTGGGTCGGCCAGGGTACTCAGTTGATCGACTGTCGGATTCACCGCGACACTCGGGGGGGAGGAGGGGCTGCCCACTGCCCTGATGGGAGCGGGGACGAAACCTTGGTTGTTAGTGATATGCCCCAGAGGCAACATGAAGATGTTGGATATCATTGTCAATGTTTATGTATAAATGAATAAAGTGTTATTCAGTTCCATGAAATAGACATCTTGTATTAAGTACGTGACTTGTTTATGAGACTCTTTATGCATGAATCTATTTCTAAATGATCCCTGATCACATGTCATATTAATGGAACAAATATGACTCTAAGATCGGCATGTTTATTGATTGATGATCATGTCTTATAGATCATGGGTATGGAGATACCAAATCAATAAACATGGACACATTTGTTAGAGAACACATTGTTAGATAGACCCACCATGAGACACTATAGGAATTAATGTGCCATTAGTTGGTCTCAGGTAGTGTTGGTACAAAGTACTTAGACCTGAGATCATCATGGATTCCAACATGTGTAGTAGCCTACTTTGGGACTACCAAATGCTATTCCGTAACTGGGTAGTTATAAAAGTAGTTTTCGGGTTTGCTATGAAACATGGAGTGGGATGTGAGTGATCAAGATGGAATTTGCCCCTCCTTTGGAGAGATATCTCTGGGCCCCTCGAGGTAATGGATTATGGAAATGCATGGCCATGCTAAGTTGATTGAGGAGTCAATCAACAGACAGATAATCCAATACGGTTCGAGTGAATGGTTAAGCTATTGAAGGGATGGCACACATCTTGCCTATAACTTAATTGGTATAGTGAGGCAAAGGGATTTGTGTACACATTACAGGTTCGAGCTGATATTATATTCTTGTATGCTATGGTGTCAATATTTGCTGCTAGGCGCCGCTGTTGACAGGTCGGCTGAGTTGGACTCGAGCCGACGATCGGCTAAGTTAGACTATAGCCAAAACCGAGTATACCTGAACCTACAGGGTCGCACGCTTAAGGGGATAAGAACATGCATTCGAGTTGGACTCGGATACGGCTCGATCGGATAGGGATCCGATCGAATAGAGTCCTATGGGCTTACGAAGTCCGGTCGACCAACTCTATGAGATTCGGATAGGATCCGATTCAAAATAGAGTCCCGATGGGCCTCTAGGCCCAACCGACAACTCTATATAAAGGGGCGAGGTGTGGAGAGTTGCTGGATCGAGTTAAATCGAATCAATCTGATTTGGCGCAATAGAAGTCGACGAGATCAATCTCCACGGAAACCCTCCCCACTTTCGAGCCAAACCCTAGCCTTGCATCGCGTGCTAGTACACGGGTGTTCGGCGTTCTATCCCCGGACGTGTGGATACCGGTAGAGGCGCTGCTACGTTGCGGCGCTGTTGATCGGCTACGAATCGGCTGCAATCGGAGCGAGGTGACTGCGGCAGATCGGCAACGAGAACGCGGTCGAACGACTCGGATCGGCTGCGACATCGGCGAATCGGCTGATTGGTGAATCGGCTGTCCCCAGGAATCGGCTGTCGGCTTGCGGGAATCAGCTGTCATCGGCCAGCACAGTTCCAGATCGGATAGTCCTAATTGGCTATTTCCGCTGCATACTCCAATCGGTAACGATCTATCGGCCCTTACTTGCAAGTGTTCCTGGTTTGCACGGTAGAAAAGTTTTGTTTTCGGCTAGCGTAGCCTCCACGTAACTCTTCGGTGGTATCAGAGCTAATCTTGCTTAGTTCGAGTTTTAGATTAGATCTGAAACAACTTTAGCACACGGGTTGATTAGATCAATTGGTTTTATGGCATCTGTTGAGGAGAGTAGATGGTAATTGCATTACTTGATTGTGTATCGGAACGACGTAATGTGATTATTCCTAAGCTATCTCGTAGTCTAACCTTCAAAGTCACCTGGCGCCTACGCAAACCATCTCCCTTGATAGTGTATCGGGACGGCATAATGTGATTATGCTGATATGGTTTCCGTACGTGATTTCATAGATTGGATCTATGAAATTCGTGTGGTGTTCCGGGCGCTGCCCGGAAGCCCGCCGTGTGCGTAACCCCTTATAGGTCGTCTCGATGCCGTATCTCTGCGATAAGTAGAAAACGTTCTATGCCTAACTTGTTTTTGCAGAGAATGTTTTGAGATGGTATGACCCCATTGTATGTATGAGATGAATGTGATGCATGTAATATTCTTTCATATGTGCAATCCCTGTAATATTCTTTCTTACGTGCAATGCTTGTAATATTCTTTCACGACCTATGAGTTGATGTAATCTTAAATTAGAGTTTGAAGAAATCAAGCATTCGGCACCCGGAAGAATGGTGATGAAGATAGAGATCCTCTACACTAGCATGGAGATGGAGATCACCATGTGAAGGGGGTCATACTATTTCATTATATGCTATTCTACCTGCTTTCATATGTGATATGTTTGTTTGATAAGATAGCATCCCTCACAAAATTAAGTGGTAATGATGCCCTTTCAAATGTTGCACCCGTCACCGTTATGCTCGTCAATGGTGGGTCGCAAAGCAGTGTCATTCTCTATCATAACACAAGGGGGTATATGTCGGACATATACAGCGAGAGCATTTGGTTTACTTAACAAGGCTATCAAAACATTTTGGGCCTTGGGGCAAAGGTTGGCGCCGGGGCATGGAGATTCCACACCAACAACAAGAGTCACATAGAGATGTGATTAGCAAGGTGTTGCTTACCGATGTTATTAATTTTCTAGCAGTGATGCCAAAGCTCACTAGAAATTAACTAACATGTGGATTTGACCCAATACGTAACCTAGAGGGAAGGTGTAAAATACGTAATGGGAGTCTTTTGTTAAATTGTTTAACAATAGACATAGCATAAACATTGTGCTAAACTTTGCTTTTTCTGTTGTAGAATAAATGGCGGCTAATACTACACCCGGTGCTTTTAATTTGCGATCTATTCTCGAGAAAGAGAAATTAAACGGAACAAACTTTAAGGATTGGTATCGCAACTTAAGAATTGTTCTCAAGGAAGAGCGTAAGGAGTACGTTCTTGAAGTACCTTATCCGGATGATTTGCCTAACAATGCTACGCAATGCACGAGAGGGCTTACGAGAAGCACACTAATGATGCCCTAGATATAAGTTGTCTCATGCTTGCTACAATGTCCCCGAGCTTGAAGCAATATGAGAGCAATGCTCACACTATTATTCGGGGACTGCGTGGCATGTTTGAGAACCAAGCAAGGGCCGAGAGGTTTAACACCTCGAAGTTCTTGTTTGCGTGCGTGCTTGTTGAGGGGAACCCGTCATCCGCATGTGATAAAGATGATTGGCTATATCGAGAGTCTTGAGAAACTAGGTTTCCCTCTTAGCCAAGGGTTGGCTACGTACGTGATGCTCCGCCGCTCCCTTCGAGCTTCGAGCCATTCATATTAAATTATCATATGAACAATATAGATAGAATCTTGGCCGAATTGCATGGGATGCTAAAGACAGTGAGGAGAGTATCCAGAGAAACGGTCATCATGTGATAATGATGCGAAGGCTAAGCGCAAAACACCTGTCAAGAAACTTTGCACCAAGAGGAAGTTAACTCTCAATGAGATCGCGAGTGCCTCTAATGCAAAGAAGGGCAAAAAGGGGTCGGCGGCATCAGATGTCGTTTGCTTCTATTGCAAGGAGACATGCCATTGGAAAAGGAACTACAAGAAATACATGGAGGATCACAAAAAGAACCAAAGTACGACTTCGCTTCGTATTAATGTTATAGACATTAATCTTGCTACTTCACCTACCGACTCTTGCGTATTTGATACCGAATCGAGCTCATTTTTGCAAATCGTTGCGGGAATGAGAAGAAGTAGAGGCTTGAGAAGGGGCGAGGTGAACTGCGCGTCGGCAATGGAGCAAGCGTTGCTACGTTGCTTGTCGGCACGATACCTCTTCATCTACCTTCGGGATTACTTTTGGAATTAAATAATTGTTATTGTGTTCCAACACTATGTCAAAACGTTATTTTCGCTTCATGTTTGCAAGCGGAAGGATATGATTTTAGATCAATGGACAATGGTTGTTCAATTTATCTCGAGAGATATGTTCTATTTTCATACTCCATTGTTGAATGGTTTATACATTTTGAATCTTGAAGCGTCTCCCATCTATAACATTAATACGGTAAAGGTAACTCTCTAATGATATAAACCCCACGTTTATCCGGCATTGTCGCTTAGGCCATATAAATAAGAAACGCATGGAGAAGCTCCATAAGGATGGATTAATTTACTCTTTTGATTTTGAATCATTTGAGACATGTGAATCTTGTTTACATGGTAAGATGACAAAGGCACCTTTCACGGGACACGGTGAGAGAGCAAGTGACTTGTTGGCACTCGTACATACCGATGTATGTGGACCAATGAGCTCAACGGCCGTAGGTGGTTATCGACTTCATTACCTTTACCGATGACTTTAGTAGATATGGTTATATCTACTTAATGAGGCATAAGTCCGAATCCTTTGAAAAGTTCAAGGAATTCCAGAATGAAGTACATAATCATTTAGGGAAAACAATCAAGTTTCTACGATCGATCATGAAGGGGAATACTTGAGCCAAGAGTTTGGTAATCATCCGAAAGATTGTGGAAGTGTTCCACGCTTGACTCCGCTAGGAACTCCACAATGGAATGGGGTGTCCGAACGGAGAAATCGCACCTTGTTGGACATGGTGCGAGTCCATGATGAGGCAAAGTGATCTTCCGTTATCCTTCTAGGGATATGCTCTTGAAACAAATTGCGCTCACACTAAATAGAGTTCCATCTAAGTCGGTTGAAAAGACACCATATGAGATATGGACAGGACAACCCCTAGTTTGTCTTTTCTCAAAATTTGGGGATGCGAAGCTTATGTAAAACGTTTACGTCCGACAAGCTCACACCCAAATCGACAAGTGCTTCTTTGTGGGATATCCTAAGGAAACTAAGGGATATTACTTTTATAATAGGGAACAAGGCAAAGTGTTTGTCGCCCGACACGGTGTTTTCTTGGAGAAAGAGTTTCTTTCAAGAAGGGTTAGTGAGAGCAGGGTGCATCTTGAAGAAGTTCAAGAAACACCAGAAAATGTTTCAGCAACCATAGAACCACAATAGGAGGAGCAAAGTGTTGCGCCACCGTTGTAGATACACCACCTCACGGAGGTACGAAAGATCACGTCGTGTGCCCGACAGTACACAGTGCCGAACGACGTGATATATTGTTGTTGGACAACGATGAGCCTAAGACCTATGAGGAAGCGATGGTGGGACCCAATTTCAACAAGTGGCTTGGAGCCATGAAATCCGAAATAGAATCCATGTATGACAATCAAGTTTGGAACTTGGTTGATCCACCTGATAGTGTGAAAACCATTGAGTGTAAATGGGTTTTTAAGAAAAAGGCCGATATGGATGGAAATGTTCACATCTATAAGGTGCGATTGGTGGCGAAAGGTTTTAAACAGATTCAAGGAGTTGATTATGATGAAACTTTCTTGCCCGTCGCAATGCTTAAGTCTATTCGGATTATTTCTAGCGATTGCTGCATATTTCGATTATGAGATATGGCAGATGGATGTCAAAACGGCTTTCCTAAATGGAAACCTAAGCGAGGATGTATACATGATACAACCTGAGGGTTTTGTCGATCCACAATCGCCTGGAAAGATATGCAAGCTACATAAATCCATTTATGGATTGAAGCAAGCATCTCGGAGTTGGAATATTCGTTTTGATGAAGTAATCAAAGGGTTTGGTTTCATCAAAAACGAAGAGGAGGCATGTGTTTACAAAAGGTCGGTGGGAGCGCAATTGTATTTCTAATCTTATATGTGGATGACATATTGTTGATTGGAAATGATATCCCTATGCTAGAATCCGTCAAGTCTTCATTGAAAAATAGTTTTTCCATGAAAGACTTAGGGGAGGCAGCATACATATTGGGCATTCGGATCTATAGAGATAGATCCAAGAGGCTAATTGGATTAAGCCAAAGTACATACATTGACAAGGTGTTTAAAAGGTTCAACATGCATGATTCCAAGAAAGGTTTCTTGCCCATGTCACATGGCATTAATCTTAGCAAGAATCGGTGTCCTCGGACAAATGATGAGTGGAATAAGATGGGTATGGTTCCATATGCTTCGGCAATTGGATCCATCATGTATGTCATGCTTTGTACACGTCCGGATGTCTCGTACGCTTTGAGTATTACAAGCGAGATACCGGATCCAAGTGAAGGTCACTGGATCGCGTAAAGAATATCCTTAAGTACTTGAGAAGAACTAAGGATATGTTCCTAGTCTATGGAGGTGAAGAAGAGCTCGTTGTAAGTGGTTACACCGATGCTAGCTTCCAAACCGACAAGGATGATTATAGATCGCAATCGGGTTCGTGTTCTCCCGAACAGAGACGCAATCAGCTGGAAGAGTTCCAACCGGATATTGTTGCCGATTCTACAACGGAGGCCGAGTACATTGCTTCCGGAAGCGCAAAGGAGGCTGTCTCGGATCAAGAAATTCGTTTCTGAGCTTGGTGTGATGACTAGTGTGACTGGTCCAATGTCTCTCTATTGTGATAATAGTGGAGCCATTGCGCAAGCCAAGGAGCCGAGGACACATCAGAAGTCCAAACACATACTTCGGCGATATCATCTCATCCGCGAGATAGTGGACAGAGGTGATGTCAAGATATGCAAAGTGCACACGGATCTCAACATAGCCGATCCGCTGACAAAACCTCTCCCTCAGCCGAAACATGAGGCGCACACAAGAGCAATGTCACGCCCAGAAATTCACACCAGAATTCTTGCAGCTAATTTGTGCATTACACCCTCGTCCAGGCATCAGCCGAGGTACACAAATCGACGTTATTGATAATACAGAATCCTCGTCTTAGAAACAATATAAAAGAGTTACACAAATGCAGCAGAAAGGAAAATAAAACTGACTTAAGCTAAACTTGACACGAGCGAAGCGAACACCAACACCACGGCTAATCCTTGACGAGAACAAGCCTACACCTCCTCGAGACCTCGATCTCAACCTCGGCACCGAAGGGGGAAAAAGAAGCAAGGCGAGTACAACCACCGTACTCAACAAGTCACACCGGAAAAAGGGGACATGATGCAAGATAAATAACCAGAAAAGGTTAAGAGGCTCAATTTGCATAAACAACATTTTCGAATATAATAACAATATTTGAAGACAAGAAACAAGAGTAATAATTAAGCGGATTAAATAAACACTGTCCAACGCTCAAACCACGTTGCAACAGCCCATCCATCCACCTGCACTAGTCATATTTCAACATTTTATTCAAATAAATAAGTGAGACTAATCAAGGTGAATCTGTCGATCGCCCGTAACCGTGGGCACGGCTATTCGAATAGTTTTACTCGATCGAGGTGTACAAGCTGTACCCACAAGACACAATTCCACAACACGTTACCGTGCGCCGGTGCACCACCATGGTACCGGAAAGGAACGTGACAGATCCTTCACATAACCCCTCTAACCAATCGTACCACACCAAGGTTTCGCCCCCATTCCCATCGGGCAATGGGCAGCCCCCTCTAGTGCCGCGGTGAATCCGAAGCTGATCAACCCTTAAAACCGGGGCCGACCCAACTCCATCACGCCCACCCTCTGGGATACGTTGACTAGAGACAGCTACGCTACGACCCACCATTACCCATGCGGCTTGTGGTATGCACGGCATTTCTTCCAAGGTTTCCCGAGAACCGGTCCTTAATTGTCATGAGCACGCTAACCAAAGTCCAACCATGTGCTCACGACCCACCTTTTTCATAAATCAATATTATTAGAAACAGGGTTACAACATAACATCATCTAAGAGTTAACTTCTAGTAATATACTTGATTAGTGTGATTCCCTTAAGTGAGCTAGTTGCGCTAAGCAAAACTAAGCAAACCTTAAGCTATCATCTAGTCACATTGAACCCCAAGTTATCAATGGTATAAGATAAACAATCCTATGGTTGAGTACAATAGGTATAAACATCCCATGAAATGACATTCTAAAACAGATGCAGTATTTGAAAGAAAAAGAGGTATTTACATAAAATAGGTACAATATGGTCAATGTAAGGTATGACTTGCCTTTCTCTGGAGATTGAGGAACCTCGGCGCTTCGAAAAGAACGGGCTCGCCGGAAAACTCGGGATCTACACGACAAACAAAGCACTCAACAAACACCCTAAAAAGTCTACTGAAACAGCACTGAAAAGTATTTTTAATGGATTCTTGACATTTTTCTGGATTTAATGAAATTTGAATGGGCTAAAACGGAGCTCGGATTCAAAAGATATGAATTTTAGAAGTTTAATTGTGATTTTTAAACTAAAGAGAAAAGATTAAAATATTTATTGCGCAATTAAGCCCCCGGGTGACGCAAGCCTGGCGCAAGCGGTAGGGCTAACGTCAGCTGGCGCAAGCGGCTGACGCAAGCGGCGCGGGCGCGGTCCACGGTGGACTGAGTCCACGGCAGCGGCGCAGAGAGCGGGGACACGCGGCGCGCATCGGTGAGCGGTGGCGATCGGACGGCGACGGCTTGCGCGCGTGGGAACGGTCCAGATCCGCCCGATCCGAAGGATCGGACGGTGCGGATCGCGGGAAGGCTTAGGGTTCGGGCGGCGATCGAGGGCGGACACGCGGCAACCATCCGGCGTGCGGTGACCGGATCGAACGGCGACGGATTGGGCGGGATCGGACGGTGCGGATTCTCCCGATCCGACCGATCGGACGGCCCAGGGGAAGCGGCGCTAGGGTTAGGGTTTTGGGCGGCGGCGGCTCGAGCTCGCCCGTCGGCCATGGCCGCGTGGCGGCCGACCGATCTCCGGCGGCACCGGCGACGGTGGCGGAGAGTGCTGCGGGCACGGGAGACCACGGCGAAGAGCGAAACGATGCGCGGGAGCAGCTCGGGAGGCAACCCGAAAACCGAAGAGAAAAAGGAACGGCGGCGCACTCACCGGCGTTGGAGAAGACGACGATGGCGACGGCGGATTTAGGGCTAGCGCTAGGGAAACAAAGGGAAACGTGCGGCGGCGAAGGGGAATTTTATAGGGGCACACCGAGACCGGAACGAGCACGGAAACGGCGCGGATTCGTCGCCGTTGTTCACGGATTCAGAGAGAGAGGGAAACAACGGCAACAGATTCCTCGCGGATAAGGTTTCCTTCGGGCGCGAGGGTTGCGGAGATGGATGCGGCGTTGCGGGATTGGGCCCGCATGGGTCCGACGTGGCTCGGGTTCAAGTGGAAAGGAGCGGAGCAGCGGCGCGCATGGCGGGGGCGGCGGCTGGGCCGACCGAGCGCGGGACGGGGACCGACAGGCGGGACCCACTGCCGGTGCCTCGCGGCGAGGAGGCCGCGGACTTGCGCGACGCGGCGGGCGTCGCGGGCCTCGGCCCACGACCGAAGGGCGCGCGCGCGGGCGGCTTGGGCCGGGAGGGAACCAGGCCGGCGGCCCAAGAGGAAGAGCGGGAACACTGTGCGGCCGTACGGAAAAGAAAAAGAAAAAGGGAAAAGGATTTTTGGGGGCTTAATTAATTCCTGATTTCTTATTTAATTGATTAAAAATACTTAGAGTGCTCTAAAAATTCCAAGTAAAAATCCTGTTAGCGCATTTTGACATGCAGAATTCAAGAAAAATCCTACCATGTCGTTTCCACTTATTAATTGCGTTTTAAAATTACTGGTTGGCTCCAGGTTAATTTCAGAAATTCCGATTATTTCAGGGTAAATTATTTAAATAATTTAGGAAAAACCCAGGGTGTGACAACCTACCCCCCTTAAACGGAATCTCAACCCCAAGATTCGGAGGTACTGGCGAAAAGGTGCGGGTGCGCGGCCTTTAGCTCATCTTCTCGTTCCCAAGTAGCTTCTTCCTCGGAGTGATGAGTCCATTGAACCTTGCAAAACCTGATAACCTTGTTCCGAGTCCTTCTTTCGCTGATCTCGAGAATACGTGCTAGTCTCTCTACGTAGGTTAAGTCCTCTTGGATTTCGATCTGGTCTGGACTCGCCTGCTCCTCTGGTACCCTCAAACACTTCTTTAACTAGGACATATGAAACACGTCGTGAATACCAGTCATGTTGTAGGGAAGCTCAAGCTGATAGGCCACTTCTCCTCGACGTTCCCGAATCCTGTATGGTCCCAAAACATGGTGCCAACTTGCCTTTGGTTTGGAAACGGTGTACTCCCCGGAGTGGTGTAACGCGAAGATACACAAAATCCCCTGCTTCAAAAGCGAGGTCTCTTCGACGATTATCTGCGTAGCTCTTCTGTCGGGACTGCGCAATCTTCAACCTTTCCCGAATCGTTCGGACCTTTGCCTCTGCTTCACTTATTACTTCTGTGCCAAACAACTGGCTCTCACCCGTCTGATCCCAGAAAAGGGGTGTGCGGCATTTCCGTCCATACAGTGCTTCATACGGTGCCATTTGAATGCTGGCCTGATAGCTGTTGTTATAAGAGAATTCTACATAGGGCAAGCTTTTGTCCCACGCTTTTCCGAAATCGAGCGCGCATGCTCTCAGCATGCCTTCCAAAATCTGATTCACTCTCTCAATTTGACCGTCTGTTTGCGGATGATAGGCCGTACTAAAATTCAAACAGGTACCGAGCTCTTCTTGCAACTTCTTCCAGAACTTGGAAGTAAACTGACTTCCCCTATCGGACACGATCTTCTTAGGCACGCCATGCAAACACATGATTCTTGCGAGATAAAGCTCTGCTAGCTTCTTTCCTGAGTAGGTAGTATGCACTGGTATGAAGTGGGCCACCTTGGTGAGTCGGTCCACCACGACCCAAATTGAGTCATATCCTGACGTTGTGCGGGGTAAACCCGTGATGAAATCCATTCCAATTTCTTCTCATTTCCACTCTGGAATCTGGAGTGGTTGCAACAACCGGCGGGCCGTTGATGTTCGCCTTAACCCGCCGACAAACATCACAAAGTGCAACAAACTCAGCTATCTCCCTCCTCATCTTGACCCACCAAAACTTTTCTTTAAGATCTTGATACATCTTTGTACCGCCCGGTGAATTGAGTATTGGGTTTGGTGAACTTCCGTAAGGATCATTTTTTTTAAATCCTTGTCTTCCGGCACACACAATCTCTTTCCCATCCAGTTGTGCCGTGTTCGTCTTCCGTAAAACCACGAGCTTTTCTGACTCTCATGTTCTTCTTGAGTTCGGCCATCTCGGGATCTGATGCCTGAGCAGCCCGAATTTGATCAATGAGAGTGGGTTGGGCTTCCAGCAGCCACAAAACCGAAATCCACCACTCGTAGATTTAGGTACTCGAATTCTCGCCGCAACCGGTCACACATTCCTTCGACACCGAGGGTGGTGCAACTCTTTCGGCTTAGTGCATCCGCAACCACATTAGCTTTGCCGGGATGGTAATGTATCCCTAAATCATAATCTTTGATCAGCTCCAACCATCTTCGCTGTCGGAGGTTTAAATCCGGTTGGGTGAAAATATACTTGGGACTTTTATGATCCGTATACACTTCACAACGTTACGAATTAGGTAGTGTCGCGGATCTTCGTTGCATGAACCACTGCGGATAATTCTAGATCATGAGTGGGGTAGTTGTTTTCGTGTGGGCGCAATTGACGAGATGCATATGCGACCACTTTGCCTTCTTGCATCAACACACATCCCAACCCTTGGCGAGATGCATCGCAATAAACTTGGAAGCCCTTTGCTTGGATCCGCGGTATCAACACGGTGCGACACCAACTTCCTCTTAAGCTCTTCAAAACTCTTGTTGCATTCTCGCCGACCACTTAAATTTCTCATCTTTCTTCAACGGTTGAGTCATCGGCTTGGCGATTTTGGAGAAGTTCTCAATGAAGCGGCGGTAGTAACCCGCAAGTCCCAGAAACTTCGGATCTGCGTAACCGTTTTAGGCGGGGTCCACTTGGTAACTGATTCCACATTTGCTGGATCCACGGCTACTCCTTGGGCATTCACAATGTGGCCGAGGAACTGTACCTCCTTTAACCAGAAAGCACACTTGCTAAACTTGGCGTAGAGCTGATGATCTCTCAACTTCTCTAGTACTATCCGAAGATGTTGCTCATGATCTTCTTTCGACTTGGAGTAGACCACCACAAATTTATCCAAGAACTCCATAAACACCTTGTTCATCAGATTCATAAAGAAGGCCGGTGCGTTGGTTAACCCAAAAGACATGACCGTACACTCATACAGGCCGTACCTGGTGGTGAAAGCGGTCTTGGGAATGTCCTCCTCCCGAATTCTCAAGTGGTGATAGCCCGATCGCAGTCTATCTTGGAAAACACCTTGGCCCCTTTGAGTTGATCGAATAAATCATCAATCCGTGATAGGGGATACTTGTTCTTGATAGTAACCTCATTGAGTGCGCGATAATCGACACACATTCTCTTGGTCTTGTCTTTCTTTTCCACGAAAATCACAGGAGCACCCCAAGGCGACGTGCTCGGGCGAATATACCCTTTTTGCAACTGTTCATCCACTTGCTTCTTTACTTCGGCCAACTCGTTGGCTCCCATCCTATACGGCCTCTTGTGTATTGGGGCGGTCCCGGGTACTAGATCAATCCGGAATTCAATTTCCCTTTCTAGCGGCATCTGAGTTAAGTCTTCGGGGAAAACTTCAGGGTATTCTCTGACGATGGGGATATCCTCTAACTTCACAGGGGTCTTTGCCGCCATTTCGGGCGATTCCCCAGTGGAAACATGATTCAAACTTGCTACGGGCTTGACTTGCATGGGAGAGCGAAAAACAATTCTTTCTCCTTTCGAATTGATTAAAGTAATGGTGCGACTAGCGCAGTCAATTACTTCCTTATGTCTGGACAACCAATCCATCCCAAGAATGACATCTATGCCTTTGGACTGGAGGAGGATGAGGTTGGCTAGAAACATAGATTCTTGGATTTCTATGGTCACCGAGGGACAAAACTGAGTGGTCTCCAAGTGGTTTCCAGGGGTTTGAACCCGCATAGGTATCTTAAGTCCCACTACTGACAACCCATGTGCCCCAACAAATTGCTTTGAGATAAATGAATGTGTAGCCCCCGAATCAAATAATACTGTGGCAGGAGTAAAGTTTACAGGAAACATACCCAATATAACTTCAGGAGCGGTCTGTGCTTCCTTGGCGGACGCATGGTTGACTCGAGCCTGGATGAACCTTGGCCCAGCACGTCTTGGCTTTGGACACTTGTCTGCAAAATGCCCGGGGTCACCACAGTTGAAGCAGACCCCTGGCTTGCCCCTAGAGTCCTTCCTTGGAGGTGGTGGCTGTGACTGTTGCTGGGATGGTGCCGTTGGAGGGCGCGGGGCTGGAGTACGCTGTTGTTGACCACCGCCACTACCGCGCTTGGAAATTCCCGGTGAACAATCATGGTGGTAGGTCCACTCGACTCCGGGCATGAAACGCGGCCTCTGCTAATTTCCCCGCCGTTGAGGAGGTCGGGACTCGGAATACTTTTCTCCTCTTGATCATCTTGTTGCGCTGATCTTCCGTCGAATGGCCTTGTCAACCAGCTTCTCAAAGTTAGCATACTCTCCGGAGATAAGCTTGTCCGTGAGTTCATCATCTAAACCAGCCAAAAACTTTTCCTGCCTTTCTGCATCAGTGCGCACATCTTCTGGGGCGTAACGGGCAAGACGATTGAACTCGTGCAGATACTCCGTAACTGATCTGTTACCCTGCTCAAGAGAACGGAACTCACGTTTTTTCTGTGCAACTATTTCCGCAGGAATGTGTGCGGTCCTGAAACTGCGACAAAACTCTTCCCAGGTAACTGCTGCTCCCGTCGGGCGAGTAACCAAGTAGTTGTCCCACCAAGCCGAAGCGGACCACATAATCGATGAGTGGCAAACGAGACTTTCTCCGGTCCGTGCACCGCAAAGAATCTAACTTCTTCTCTATGGCATGAAGCCAATCATTAGCCTCCATGGGATTAGTGGTACTGGAGAAGGTCGGCGGTCGGACACGAAGGAACTCGGCAACTTGGGGGGTGGTGGGGCGGCAACCGATTGTTCTGCTGCTGCTGCCGCATTTGTTGCAAGCATCTCGCCGTTGCATCCGATGGTGTTGTTGTTGCATCTGCTGCATCATTGCAGCCATCATTTGTGTCTCGTGAAGCGAGCACTTGAGCAATGGTGGGGTTCTCGGGTCGCGGTGGAGGAGCATTGCCATTGGCGTCGTGAGCCTCGTTGTTGTTGGCGCCGACGCCCATTGTTGCTGTTCGCCCCACGGTCCGGTGTTCACCATCCGAAGGAGACGACCGACCAAGAGAAAGAAAAGAAGAAAAAGCAGAGACTTAGAACTAATCTTTATTATTAGAATTCAAATGCATTGTTCTGATCTTGACTAAAAACAAGGAAAAGCACCAAACATCCTTAATTGGTCAGTCATATCACACTTGATATCGACTTCCAGCTATCCCACACCACAGCCCTAACACACAAGAACTACCAAGAAGACAAACTAAGTTAAACGGTAAAACTAAGGAGGGCAACTAGAACGATCCATGAGACGAGGAGTCGAAACGCTTCCTTCGAAGATCCCCATTCTTGAACGGCTCCTAGAGTCCTCTCGGCGTCACTTCGACTTGGACTCTTCGAATCGGTTGCCGTAGCCCAACCGACCCCTGCCTCTTCCCTCCGAGGAATCTCGAGTCTCTTCGGAGTCCATGTCTTCGGCCGAATTCTCTGAGCTTGAGTTACTGGAGATGGACATCCACCCATTACTGCCACCTCCGCCTTGATTCGCCGAAGCCAGAGCAAAGGGGAGAGCAGAACCTGCAGTGGGAGGAACTGGAACCGGCGCTAGAACTGGAGCGGGTAGAGCTGGGGAAGGTGGTGGAATCCGAGGTGCCAGCTGGATACGGACAGGCGCGGTGATGGTCTTCCGAGGCATAGTGCGGAGCCTAACACCAACTGGTGCGGGAGTCCCTTCAACTCAGCTACCTCCTTCTTCAGACGAACCACTTCGTCCTGCAGTCGCACGATCCTTAGCATCTTCTTGTCGTTCAGCTCTTTGGTCGCCTTGTGTAGGTCAGAGTGCATCTTATCCAGTCCTTTGAGCACGGTGCACATGTGGCCGAAGGTAGAGTCATTCTCCTCTGCTGTAGACTTGAATGCACGGACCTCGGAGGAACTACCTCGACGGGGATGGTAGCGGTAGGAGGAGGTGCGAAGGTCAGCATCATGCAGCTCCCTCATCCTGGCCAACATCAGGTAGGCGGCTTCTTGACAAGCGTGATCTCGACGTGCCTCCGGAAGCCGTGACCTCCATGTTGGGAAGACACGTTCCCACGAACCCGTGAACCTCCAACCGAACACGGTAGGGCAACTCGCCACCGAGAGGCGCAACCGTTGTATACTCGGTGCTTCAGGATATCCGATTGCAAGGGCCATACGCGCCGGCCGCAACAAAGCCCGTCATCCCTTTTCCGCAGGCGTCGCGGGGAACCTGCCATCTATAGAAACAAAGGAGTGGGAAAATCAAAACATGCTCAAAACCCACGACCACCATCCCATTTTCGCAATTCCTAACCCTAGACCGACTCCACTTTTCAAAACACCCTTTTTTTTAAAAAACATATGCACATGAAAAGAATTAGAGGGCTCTTAAGGTTTTCGAGTTGGCTTGTCCTACGATCACAAGAAGGCTCTAATACCAACTTGTCACGCCCGAAATTCACACCAGAATTTCGTAGCTAATTTGTGCATTACACCCTCGTCCGGGCATCCCGAGGTACACAAATCGACGTTATTGATAATACGAATCCTCGTCTTAGAAACAATATAAAAGAGTTACACAAATGCAGCGAAAGGAAAATAAAACTGACTTAAAAGCTAAACTTGACACGAGCGAAGCAGAACGCCAACACCACAGCTAATCCTTGACGGGAACAAGCCTACACCTCCTCGGAGACCTCGATCTCAACCTCTGGCACTGAAGGGGGAAAAAGAAGCAAGGCTGAGTACAACCACCGTAACTCAACAAGTCACACCGGAAAAAGGGGACATGATGCAAGATAAATAACAAGGAAAAGGTTAAGAGGCTCAATTTGCATAAACAGCATTTTCGAATATAATAACAATATTTGAAGACAAGAAACAAGAGTAATAATTAAGCAAATAAAAATAAACACTGTCCAACGCTCAAACCACGTTGCAACAGGCTCATCCATCCACCTGCACTAGTCATATTTCAACATTTTATTCAAATAAATAAGTGAGAGTAATCAAGGTGAATCTGGTCGATCGCCCGTAACCGTGGGCACGACTATTCGAATAGTTTTACTCGATCGAGGTGTACAACTGTACCCACAAGACACAATCCCACAACACGTTACCGTGCGCCGGTGCACCACCATGGTACCCCGAAAGGAACCGTGACGATCCTTCACATAACCCCCTCTAACCAATCGTACCACACCAAGGTTTCGCCCCCATTCCCATCGGGCAATGGGCAACCCCTCTAGTGTCGCGGTGAATCCGGAAGCTGATCAACCCTTAAAACCGGGCCGACCCAACTCCATCACGCCCACCCTCTCCGGGATACGTTGACTAGAGACAGCTACGCTAAAGACCCGACCATTACCCATGCGGCTTGTGGTATGCACGGCATTTCTTCCGGGGTTTCCGAGAACCGGTCCTTAATTGTCATGAGCACGCTAACCAAAGTCCAACCATGTGCTCACGACCCACCTTTTCATAATTCAATATTATTAGAAACAGGGTCACAACTTAACATCATCTGAGAGTTAACTTCTAGTAATATACTTGATTAGTGTGATTCCCTTAAGTGAGCTAGTTGCGCTAAGCAAAACTAAGCAAACCTTAAGCTATCATCTAGTCACATTGAACCCCAAGTTATCAATGGTATAAGATAAACAATCCTATGGTTGAGTACAATAGGTATAAACATCCCATGAAATGACATTCTAAAACAGATGCAATATTTGAAAGAAAAAGAGGTATTTACATAAAATAGGTACAATATGGTCAATGTAAGGTATGACTTGCCTTTCTCTGGAGATTGAGGAACCTCGGCGACTACTTCGAAAAGAACGGGCTCGCCGGAAAACTCGGGATCTACACGACAAACAAAGCACTCAACAAACACCCTAAAAAGTCTACTGAAACAGCACTGAAAAGTATTTTTAATGGATTCTTGACATTTTTCTGGATTTAATGAAATTTGAATGGGCTAAAACGGAGCTCGGATTCAAAAGATATGAACTTTAGAAGTTTAATTGCGATTTTTAAACTAAACGAAAAGATTAAAATATTTATTGCGCAATTAAGCCCCGGTGACGCAAGCTGGCAGCAAGCGGTAGGGCGACGTCACCGGCGCAAGCGGCGACGCAAGCGGCGCGGCACGGTCCACGGTGGACCGAGTCCACGGCGGCGGAGAGAGCGGGGACACGCGGCGCGCATCGGTGAGGCGGCGACGATCGGACGGCGACGGCTTGCGCGCGTGGGAACGGTCCAGATCCGCCCGTCCGAAGGATCGGACAGTGCGGATCGCGGGAAGGGTTAGGGTTCGGGCGGCAACCGAGGGCGGACACGCGGCAACCATCCGGCGTGCGGCGACCGGATCGAACGGCGACGGATTGGGCAGGATCGGACGGTGCGGATTCTCCCGATCCGACCGATCGGACGGCCAGGAAGCGGCTCTAGGGTTAGGGTTTTGGGCGCACCGGCGCGGCGGAGGTGCTGCGGGCGCGGGAGACCACGGCGGAGCGAAACGATGTGCGCGGGAGCGGCTCGAGAGGCAACCCGGAAAACCGAAGAGAAAAGGAACGGCGGCGCACTCACCGGCGTTGGAGAAGACGACGATGGCGACGGCGGATTTAGGGCTAGCGCTAGGGAAACAAAGGGAAACGCGCGGCGGTGAAGGGGAATTTTATAGGGGCACAACGAGACCGAACGAGCACGGAAACGGCGCGGATTCGTCGCCGTTGTTCACGGATTCGGAGAGAGAGAGGGAAACAATGGCAACGGATTCCTCGTGGATAAGGTTTCCATCGGGCGCGAGGGTTGCGGAGATGGATGCGGCGTTGCGGGATTGGGCCCGGCATGGGTCCGACGTGGCTCGGGTTCAAGCGGAAAGGAGCGGAGCGGCGGCGCGCATGGCGGGGCGGCGGCTGGGCTGACCGGGCACGGGGACGGGGACCTGACAGGCGGGACCCACCTGTCGGTGCCTCGCGGGCGAGGGAGGCTTCGCGGACTTGCGCGACGAGGCTGGCGTCACGGGCCTCGGCCCACGACCGGGGGCGCGCGCGCGGGTGGCTTGGGCCGGGGAGGGAACCGGGCCGGCGGCCCAAGAGGGAAGAGCGGGAACACTGTCCGGCCGTACGGAAAAGAAAAAGAAAAAGAGGAAAAGGATTTTTGGGGGCTTAATTAATTCCTGATTTCTTATTTAATTGATTAAAAATACTTAGAGTGCTCTAAAAATTCCAGTTAAAATCATGTTAGCGCATTTTGACATGCAGAATTCAAGAAAAATCCTACCATGTCGTTTCCATTTATTAATTGCATTTTCAAGTTATTGGTTGGCTCCAGGTTAATTTGAGAAATTCCGATTATTTCAGGGTAAATTATTTAAATAATTTAGGAAAAACACAGGGTGTGACAAGCAATGGGTATTAGATACTTACATGATTGACGCTAGTGCAAGTGGGAGACTGTTAGTGATATGCCCTAGAGGCAACATGGAGATGTTGGATATCATTGTCAATGTTTATGTATAAATGAAAAAAGTGTTATTCAGTTTCATGAAATAGACATCTTGTATTGATCAATAAGTACGTGACTTGTTTATGAGACTCTTTATGCATGAATCTATTTCTAAATGATCCCTGATCACATGTCATATTAATGGAACAAATATGACTCTAAGATCGGCATGTTTGATTGATGATCATGTCTCATAGATCATGGGTATGGAGGTACCAAATCAATAAACATTGACACATGTGTTAGAGAACACATTGTTAGATAGACCCACCATGAGACACTACAGGAATTAATGTGCCATTAGTTGGTCTCAGGTAGTGTTGGTACAAAGTCCTTAGACCTGAGATCATCATGGATTCCAACATTTGTAGTAGCCTACTTTGGGACTACCAAACGCTATTCCGTAACTGGGTAGTTATAAAAGTAGTCTTCGGGTTTGCTATGAAACATGGAGTGGGATGTGAGTGATCAAGATGGAATTTGCCCCTCCTTTGGAGAGATATCTCTAGGCCCCTCGAGGTAATTGATTATGGAAATGCATGGCCATGCTAAGTTGATTGAGGAGTCAATCAACAGACAGATAATTCAATACGGTTCGAGTGAATGGTTAAGCTATTGAAGGGATGGCACACATCTTGCCTATAGCTTAATTGGTATCGTGAGGCAAAGGGATTTGTGTACACATTACGGGTTCGAGCCGATATTATATTCTTGTATGCTATGGTGTCAATATATGCTGCTAGGCGTCGCTATTGACAGGTCGGCTGAGTTGGACTCGAGCCGACGATCGACTAAGTTAGACTATAGCCGAAACCGAGTATACATGAACCTACAGGGTCACACACTTAAGGGGATAAGAACAGGCATTCGAGTTGGACTCGGATATGGCTCGATCGGATAGGGATCCGATCGGATAGAGTCCTATGGGCTTACGAAGTCCGGCCGGCCAACTCTATGAGATTCGGATAGGATCCGATTCAAAATAGAGTCCCGATGGGCCTCTAGGCCTAACCGACAACTCTATATAAAGGGGCGAGGGGTGGAGAGTTGCTGGATCAAATTAAACCGAATCAATCTGATTTGGCGCAACAGAAGTCGATGAGATCAATCTCCACGGAGACCTTCCCATCTTTCGAGCCAAACCCTAGCCTTGCATCGCGTGCTAGCACACGGGTGTTCGGCGTTCTGTCCCCGGACGTGTGGATACCGGTAGAGGCACTGCTACGTTGTGGCGCTGTTGATCGGCTACGAATCGGCTGCAATCGGAGCGAGGTGACTGCGGCAGATCGGCAACGATAACGCGGTCGGATGACTCGGATCGGCTGTGACATCGACGAATCGGCTGATTGGTGAATCGGCCGCCCCGGGAATCGGTGTCGGCTTGCGGGAATCGGCATCCATCGGCGGCCACAGGTTCCGGATCGGATAGTTCGATTGGCTATTTCCGCTGCATACTCCAATCGGTAACGATCTATCGGCCCTTACTTGCAAGTGTTCCTGGTTTGCACGGTAGAAAAGTTTTGTTTTTGGCTAGCGTAGCCTCCGCATAACCCTTCATTGGTGTGGTACGACTGGTTAGGGGAAGGTTATGCGAAAGGTCTTATCACAATTTTCCCCTTTGCAGTATCGTGGTGATACTTCGGGGCATGGTAACATGTGTGGGCCGTGTCTTGTGAGTAAAGTTGTGCAACTCTGATCAGAGTAAAACTATTCAAATAGCAATGCCCGTGGTTATGGGCGATTAACCAGTTTCACCGTGATTAGTCCCACACTACTCATTAATGATGATAATTTGGTGATGATAACTGGTTAGCTCCTGTTATGGAGTTTAGATCTTTACAATTGGGATTGGTTGTTCAAAGATGGTTGGGCCTGTGCAGCATTCGAATGCTGCCCAGTGTTGATTAATATTGATGACTAATTACTTTACTATTTTAAGAATTCTTAATTTCTTGCAAAATATTGCCTTTGCAAATGAAACCCTATTATTATCATCCTTTGTATCCCTGTGCACTTGCATACTTGCTGTGTAGCTTGTTGAGTATTCCATGTACGCATTCTTGCAATAACCAATTAACCTCGGTTGAAGAAGGATTTCGAAGGAGAAGACCTTTTGGCTTAGATCCCAGTTGATGAGCCGTGGATGGAGTTGAAGCTTCGCTATTTTTCCTTTTTCCACTGTAATTTTTTTCGTGGTGAGGACTAAGTATCTCTTTTATAAGTATTTATCACATTAGTTTATTTGATGAATCTGTATATTAATTTGTCGATTTATGTACCTCGACTGATTCCTGGACGAGGATTGTTTGCATAAATTAGTTCAAAAATTACTAGTGAATTTTTAGGCATGACAGGGGTGGAGATGAGACACAAGCAATTCATGTTGAGATCTGCCACGAACAAACCCTAGCCCCCACCTCTGAGCCAAACCCTAGTCGCATGTCAAGTGCTAGCACACAAGCGATCGGCGTTCCACCCTTGGACGTGTGGATACCGGTAGAGGCACTGCTACGTTGTGGTGTAGATCGGCGAGGCTAGTCGGCAGTCGGACGATCGGATCATGGTGATCGGCTACTTCCGCAACCTCCTCGACGTGCGTACGTTGGACTGACTTCTCCAACGTAGTCTTCCACTACACTGCGCGTCAATTGGTAACAATCATAGTCCCTTACTCGCATGCTTTCCTAGAGTGCACGGTAGAAATTTTTAATTTTATGCTATCGTAGCCTACGTGTATTCCTTCAGCGGTATCAGAGCTAGACTTGCGTAGTCTGGGATTTAGATTGATTCATATCTTGATATGAAGTTGTAATAGATTGGATCTATTATAAGTTTTTTGGCACACGGGTTGATTTGATCAATCGGCATAAAGGGTCGGTAGAGGAAATAATCGGGTAGTGTAGGTTGCTGATAAAAAATGTATTCCTTGAGAGTGTCTCGGATCAATATAATGTGATTATGCTGATGTTGTTTTCATAATAATCTAATATTCCATGTAGACTCATGACTATGAAAATTGTGTTCCTTGAGGTTATCTCGGATCGACATAATGTGATTGTGTCGAAGCGGTTTCCATAGTACTCGGGATGAGTATGAGTCGAATTCGGGATGGTGTCCCTTGAGATAGTCTCGGATCGGTATAATGTGATTATGCCGATGCTGTTTTTAGTCCGATTATGGCTGCCGCCTTGCGCCTATGCAAATCATGTCCCTTGAGAGTGTCTCAGATCGACATAATGTGATTATGTCGATGTGGTTTCTATAAGCGATTTCATAGATCGGATCTATGATTTTCGGTACCGCCATGTGTGTACCTCCTTTTATAGCGTCTCGATATCATATCTCTGCGATAGGTAGAACAGTTCTACGTCTAACTTGTTTTTGCAGAGAATGTTTTGATATGGTATGGCCCTATTGTATGGTTGTGATACATGTAATATTATTGTATGTATGTGATGCATGTAATATTATTGTATGTATGTGATGCATGTAATATTATTGTATGTATGTGACATGTAATATTATTGTATGTATGTTATGCATGTAATATTATTGTATGTATGTGATGCATGTAATATTCTTTCACGACCTACATGTCGCTGTAATCTTCAATTTATAGCTTTTATAGTAGTAGCTTGGTTTGAAGAAAGTAAGCATCATTCACTTTAGAGAACGGTGTTAAAGATGGAGATCCTCTACACCAACATGGAGATGGAGATCACCATGTGAAGGGGCCATACTATTTCATTATTAATTGTTATTCTTCTTGTTTTCATATATGTGATATGCGTGTTTGATAGGATAGTATCCCTCAGAAAAATTAGATAGTAATGATGCCCTTTCAAATGCTGCACCTGTCATGGTTGTGATCGTTAATTGGTGGGTCTGCCAATGCAGAGTGTCATTGGCTATCATGACCGGATATGGTATATTTCAGATATATACATACAAGAGCATTTGGTTTACTTAAGAAGGCTATCAAAACAGTTTTGGGCCTTGGGGTATAGGTTGGGGCCGGGGCATAGTAATGCCACCCAACGAACAAGAGTCACACAGGGATATGATTAGGAAGGTGTTGCTTACCCATGTCACTACCTTTCTAGCTGTGATGCCAAAGCTCACTAGAAATTAGTAACCATATGAATCTGGACTCACTATGTGACCTAGAGGGAAGGCTTAAAATGCGTAGTGGGAGTTTTTTGTTAAATTGTTTAATAAAAAAACGCATAAACATTATGCTAAACTTTGCATATAGTTTCTGTTGTAGATCATGGCAGCTAATACTGCACCCAGTTCTTTTAATTTGCGATCTATTATTGAGAAAGAAAAGTTGAATGGAACAAACTTTATGGATTGGTATCAAAACTTAAGAATTGTTCTCAAGCAAGAGCGAAGGAGTACATTATTAAAGTTCCTTATCCTGATGATTTGCCTGATAATGCTAATGTTGCTGCACAGAGGGCTTATGAGAAGCATACTAATGATTCCCTAGATGAAAGCTGTCTCATGCTTGCCACGATGTCCTGATATACACTAGGGTGTCCCGATCTTTCGATGAAGACGATAACTTCGATTTAATGGAGCGACGTTCACGGCCCGACTATGATACTCCACGGAGTAATTGCGCCTTAGCGACCGATACACCAACTCCACCGGTTGATGCGATCTTGTGGAGCACGATCAACCAAACCACTAGGGTTATTCCTGCAAGCAACCAAAGAACTAGCAAGAATAAGATGAACAACAACTCAAATTACAAATATTGATTGCAGATCTAAATACTAATGAAAAGGTGGTTCCGAATCAAATAGAACGGATGGTCTAGCCGACACACGCGTCTATCAGGATGTAGTGATAGCTAAACTTACATAATCAAAACCCAAATTATTCTAGACAACTATGGGAGTATTTATATAGGTGGGAGGACAAGTTTGGGTCGTTCTCCAATCCGCGTTGGTAATGGACTCAACTTGATACAAGACCCATCGGTCAAATTTTGGCGGCGCAGCACCTCGGGCAGAACAAGATATTTGAACTAACTTGATGATTGCGACCGGCTTGTAATAAATATGGAAGTGAGACCAGATCCGTTGGAAAGTAGACTTCATAAGATTTCCGTGAAGTACTAAAACACCCAAATCGGAATTCGTATAGAGCCATGGCAACCGTCACAAGTTGGTGATGTCCTGTTGTCCAAATTCAGCCTCAAATCGTATTGGATTAGATCTTTTTCTTTACTTGGGCCAAAAGTGATGTGGTGACCTAGTGGAGGGCTTTGGGAATACTTGGATTTGGAGGTTGGGACGCACGCCACTTGGGCCCCACTTCGGCCAAGGTCCCAGATGAAGTTGCAAGCCCATAGGCCCATTACAGGTAATGCAACACCTTGTTTCTGTGATTGCGGCTGATTGAGATGGAATTTGGAGGTGAAGTTGGATCCGTTGGAAAGAGGACTCCGAGAGTTTTCCATCAAGTACTCATGGACCCAAATCGGAGCACATATGCATATTTGCCGGTCGTTTGAATTCATCACTATTAGAGTTAGACGAATTGGATTTTAGAATTTTTGAAGCTTGAACTTGATGTATTCATGTGGACATATGATGTGAGCAATGATTGTATCCATAGTAGCCATGGTCACATCATGTCCTCTGAGCTTCAGAAGCAATATGAGAACAATGATGCTCATAGTATTATTGAGGGTCTGCGTGACATGTTTGAGAATCAAGCTAGGGCTGAGAGATTCAATACTTCAAAGTCCTTGTTTGCGTGTAGACTTGCAGCGGGGAATCCCATCAGCCCTCATGTAATAAAGATGATTGGCTATATTGAGAGTTTGGAAAAGCTTGGTTTTCCTCTTTGCCAAGAGTTGGTTACATATGTGATTCTCCAGTCGCTCCCTCCGAGCTTTGAGCCATTCATATTAAATTATCACATGAACAGCATGGACAAAACCTTGGCTGAATTGCATGGGATGCTAAAGAGTGCTAAGTAGAGCATCCAGAAAAATAGTCATCATGTGATGATGATGCAGAAAGCTAAGCACAAACGCCCTATCAAGAAACTTTGCACTAGGAAGTTAACTCCTGAGGAGATTGTGAGTGCTTTCAAGGCAAAGAAGGGCAAGAAGGGATCTATGACTGCAGGTGTTGTTTGCTTCTATTGCAAGGAGACATGTCATTGGAAGGGGAACTGTAAGAAGTACTTGGAGGATCTCAAAAAGAAGCAAAATATGACTTCTGCTTCAGGTATTAATGTTATAGAAATCAATCTTGCTACTTCATCTACTGACTCTTGGATATTTGATACCGGATCAGTTGCTCATATATGCAAATCGTTGCAGGGTCTCAGAAGAAGTAGAATCTTGAGAAAGGGCAAGGTGAATCTTCATGTCGGCCATGGAGCAAGAGTTGCTACAGTCGCCTTTGATACTATGTCACTTCATTTACCTTCAAGATTAGTTTTGGAATTAAATAATTGTTATTGTGTTCCAACTCTATGTCAAAACGTTATTTCCGCTTCATGTTTGCAATTGGAAGGATATGATTATAGGTCTGTGGACAATGGTTGTTCAATTTACCTTAAAGATATGTTCTATTTTCATGCTTCATTGGTGAACGGAATATTTGCTTTGGATCTTGAAGCGTCTCCCATCTATAACATTAATGCAAAGAGGCTATGCCTAAATGATTTAAATCCCATATTTATTTGGCGTTGTCGCTTGGGCCATATAAATGAGAAGCGCATGGAGAAGCTCCATAAAGATGGTCTTCTATATTCTTTTGATTTTGAATCATTTTAGACATGCAAGATGACAAGGACTCTTTCATGGGTCAAAGTGAGAGAGCAAATGACTTGTTGGTACTCGTACATGGTAATGTATGTGGACCAATGAGTTCAACAGCCAGAGGTGGGTTTCAGTACTTCATTTCTTTTAGCAACGACTTTAGTAGATATGGCTATATCTACTTAATGAGGCATAAGTCTGAGTCCTTTGAAAAGGTCAAAAAATTCCATAATGAAGTACATAATCATTTAGGAAAAAAATTAAGTTTCTACGATCAGATCATGGCAGCGAATACTTAACCCAAGAATTTGGTGATCATCTAAAAGATTGTGAAATCATTCCACAGTTGACTTCTCCAGGAACTCCTCAATGGAATAGGGTGTCCAAACGGAGAAATCGTACCTTGTTGGACATGGTACGTTCGATGATGAGCCAATATGATCTTCCATTGTCCTTCTAGGGATATGCTCTTGAAATAGTTGTGTTCACACTGAATAGAGTTCCATCTAAATCAGTGGAAAAGACACCATATGAGATATGGACAGGGCAGCGCCTTAGTTTGTCTTTTCTCAAAATTTAGGGATGCGAAGCTTATGTAAAACGTTTACAATCCAACAAGCTTACACCCAAATCTGACAAATGCTTCTTTATGGTGTATACTAAGGAAACAAAAGGATATTATAATCGGGAACACAGCAAAGTGTTTGTCGCCCGACATGGTGTCTTCTTGGAGAAATAGTTTCTTTCAAGAAGGGTTAGTGGGAGCATAGTGCATCTTGAAGAAATTCAAGAAACTCCAGAAAATGTTTCAGCTACCACTAGACCACAACAGGATTAACAAGATGTTGCACCACCTGTTGTAGATACACCAGCCCCATGTAGGTCTGAAAGATCACGTCGTGCATTTGAAAGGTATACAGGCGTGGAACAACGTGATATATTATTGTTAAACAACGATGAACCTAAGACCTATGAAGAAGCGATGGTGGGACCAGATTCCAACAAATGGCTTGGAGCCATGAACTCCGAAATAGAATCCATGTATGATAATCAAGTTTGAAACTTTGTTGATCCGCCTGATGGTGTTAAAACCATTGGGTGTAAATGGGTTTTTAAGAAAAAGATAGACATGGATGGAAATGTTCACATCTATAAAGCACGATTGGTGGCGAAAGGTTTCAAGCAGATTCAAGGTGTTGATTATGATCAAACCTTCTCGTCCGTCGTAATGCTAAAGTCTATTCGGATTATTCTAGCGATTGTTGCATACTTTGATTATGAAATGGTAGATGGATGTCAAAACAGCTTTCCTAAATAGAAAGCTAAGCGAGGATGTGTATATGATACAACCTAAAGGTTTTGTCGATCCATAATCGTCTAGAAAGATATGCATGCTACAGAAATCCATTTATGGATTGAAGCAAGCATCTCGAAGTTGGAATATTCGTTTTGATGAGGTAATCAAAGGGTTTTTGGTTTCATCAAAATGAAGAGGAGGTTGTGTTTACAAAAAGGCGAGTGGGAGCGTACTCGTATTTCTAATCTTATATGTGGATGACATATTGTTGATCGAAAATGATATCCCTATTGTAGAATCCGTTAAGTCTTCATTGAAAAATAGTTTTTCCATGAAAGAATTAGGGGAGATAGCATACATTCTGGGCATTAAGATCTATAGAGATAGATCTAAGAGGCTAATTGGATTAGCCCAAAGTACATAGATTCACAAAGTGTTGAAAAGGTTCAACATGCATGAATCCAAGAAAGGTTTCTTGCCAATGTCGCATGACATTAATCTCAGCAAGAATCAGTGTCGTAGGACACCTGATGAGCGGAGTAAAATGAATATGGTTCCATATGCTTCAGCAATTGGATCCATCATGTATGCTATGCTATGTACACGTTCAGATGTATCGTACGCTTTAAGTGCTACAAGTAGATACCAGTCGAATCCAGGTGAAGGTCACTGGATTGCTGTAAAGAATATTTTGAAGTACTTAAGAAGAACTAAGGATATGTTCTTTGTCTATGAAGGTGAAGAAGAGCTTGTTGTAAATGGTTACACCGATGCTAGCTTCCAAACAGACAAAGATGACTATAAATCGCAATTTGGATTTGTGTTTTGCCTAAACGGAGGCGCAATCAGCTAAAAGAGTTCCAAGCAGGATACTGAAGGGTTACGCGGAGGCTACGCTAGCCGAAAACAAAAACTTTTTACCGCGCAAACCAGGAACACTTGCAAGTAAGGGCCGATAGATCGTTACCGATTGGAGTAGAGTGCAGCGGAATAGCCAATCAGGGCAATCCGATCCGGAACAGCGTAGCCGATTCCCGGAGACAGCCAATTCGCCAATCAGCCGATTCGAGTCGTCCGGCCGCGTTCTCACGCCTCGCTCCGATGCGCCCGACCGCAGCCGATTCCACTATAGCCGATCGCTCCGATTGCAGCCGATCCAAAGCCGATCAACAGCGCGCAACGTAGCAGCGCCTCTACCGGTATCCACACGTCCGGGGACAGAACGCCGAACACCCATGTGCTAGCACGCGATGCAAGGCAAGGGTTTGGCTCGAAAGTGGGGAGGGTTTCCGTGGAGATTGATCTCGGCGACTTCTGTTGCACGCGATGCAATTGACGTGTCGCAGCTCTCCACCCCTCCCTCCTTTATATAGAGTTGGCCAACTGGGACTAGTGGCCGATTAGGACTCTATTTTGAATCAGATCTCATCCGTATCTCATAGAGTTGGCCACCCATACGTCGTAAGCCCATAGGACTCTATCCGATCGGATCCCTATCCGATCGAGCCGTATCCGAGTCCAACTCGAATATCTATTCTATCCCCTTAAGCGTGCGACCACAGTAGGTTCGGTATACTCGGTTTCGGCTATAGTCTAACTTGGCCGATCGTCGGCTCGAGTCCAACTCAGCCGACCCTCAACACGGCGCCTAGCAAGCACATATTGACACCATAGTATACAAGAATAATATCGGCTCGAACCTGTAATGTGTACACAAATCCCTTTGCCTCACGATACCGTTAAGCTATAGGCAAGATGTGTGCCATCCCTTCAATAGCTTAACCATTCACTCGAACCGTATTGGATTATCCGTCCGTTGATTGACTCCTCAATCAACTTAGCATGGCCATGCATTTTCATAATCCATTACCTCGCGGGCCCAGAGATATCTCTCCGAAGGAGGGCAAATTCCATCTTGATCACTCACATCCCACTCCATGTTTCATAGCAAACCCAAAAACTACCTTTATAACTACCCGATTACGGAATAGCGTTTGGTAGTCCCAAAGTAGGCTACTACACATGTTGGAATCCATGGTGATCTCAGGTCTAAGGACTTTGTACCAACACTACCTGAGACCAACTAATGGCACATTAATTCCTGTAGTGTCTCATGGTGGGTCTATCGAACAATGTGTTCTCCAACACATATGTCCATGTTTATTGATTTGATATCTCCATACCCATGATCTATGAGACATGATCATCAATCAATAAACATGCCGATCTTAGAATCATATTTGTTCCAACAATATGACATATGATCAGGGATCGTTTAGAAATAGATTCATACATATCGAGTCTCATAAATAAGTCACGTACTTATTGATCAATACAAGATGTCTATTTCATGGAACTGAATAACACTTTATTCATAAATACATAAACATTGACGTGATATCCAACATCTCCATGTTGCCTCTAGGGCATATCACTAACAGATACGGTTGCTGATTCTACAATGGAGGCCGAGTACGTCGCTGCTTTTGAAGCTGCAAAGGAGGTTGTTTGGATCAGAAAATTTATTTCTAAGCTAGGTGTGATGACTAGCACTGTTGGACCAATGTTCCTCTATTGTGATAATAGTGGAGCCATTATACAGGCTAAGGAGCCTAGGTCACATCAGAAGTCCAAACACATTCTTTGGTGATACATCTCATCCACGAGATAGTGGACAGAGGTGATGTGAACATATGTGAAATACACACGGATCTAAATATTGTTAATCCGTTGACAAAGCCACTCCCCCAGCCTAAGCATGAGGCACATACCAGAACAATGGGTATTAGATACTTACATGGTTGACTCTAGTGCAAGTGGAAGATTGTTAGTAATATGCCCTAGAGGCAACATGGATATGTTGGATATCATAATCAATGTTTATGTATTAATGAATAAAGTGTTATTTTGTTCCATGAAATAGACAACTTGTATTGATCAATAAGTATGTGACTTATTCATGACATTGTTTATGTTATATGAATATACTTCTAAATGATCTCTGATCATATATCATATGTATGGAACGAATATAATTCTAAGATCAGCACGTGTATTGATTGATGATCATGTCTCGTGGATCATGGTATGAAGATACCAAATCAATAATGTGAACACATGTTAGAGAACATGTTGTGGGATAGACCCACCTTGAGACTCTACAGGGATTTAATGTGTCATTAGTTGGTCTCAAGTAGTGTTGATGCAAAGTCCTTAGACCTGAGATCATCATGGATTTCAACATGTGTAATGGCTTACTTAGGGACTACTAAACACTAGACAAAACTGGGTAGTTATAAAAGTAGTCTTCGGGTTTGCTATGAAACATGTAGTGGGATGTGAATGATTAAGATGGAATTTTCCCCTCTTATGGGAGAGATTTGTCGGAGACGACCCGGACCTCTTATTATGTTTACATGTTGAAGAGAATCACTTCAAATCAACTATCATACATGAAGAGATATCCGACGTCCCGAGAGAAAGTTACGTGAGACATTGTGGGCCTTTAGCCTGCCAGTCAACTTCAGCCTGAGATGTGCCCGTCAAACCATTCGAAGGCGGCGACCAGATGTGTCACACATTCAGGAGACTTGATAAAATGGCTAAAGATCTACAACATCTCAAATAACCTTAACTCTTACTCATGTGAATCTAGTTCCTAGAATGTGCACTAGATTCACACTTTCATCTCAAGCATGGATATACATAGCGAATACATGTAAGATGAAAGAAATTTAAAGGATTACAACACTTAGGTAATTACATAGGCCGACTGGCCAAATAAATATAAATAAATCAGAGAACAGCGAAGGCTTGATTACCCACCCACAAGCACACCGACTAGGGGTTTACCCCGTTAAGTTCAATCTTAGAAGAAACAGTCGATTACCCACAACATTCCAGAACTAAGTCTAACCTGCAAGCAAAATGGCTATTTCAGTGGCAAGAGTCAGTACATTAATCTAATTTAATGTACTGGCAAGCATCAGTCAAGCCTAACATACTACATGTAAAGCTTATATTCAAGGAGGCTATATCAGTGGTTCATTTCAGCATAAAGCAAGTTTAATTTTCGCAATCCTTTTACAAAGGAGTTGATGCTTCAATTAACAAACAAGTTTTTGGGTTCATCATTAAATACATTATAATTCCATCATAATCTATACCTTTTCATCCTCCATGATGACAACTTACAAATTTACATATATATATATATATATATATCTATATTCACACAACTCAACGCATTTTGTTGAAAACACTTCATCGCATTTTTGAAGCAATTGTGTCTATACTCATGACACTTCACCAAAGCGCTCTTGACCATGAACACAGCTAATTGATTAGTTTTCGTAACTCTGCAGAGTTTGTACAGCTTTATCCACATGAAGTGAATCGCTCTAGTTTATTCGGTACCCGTCAGTACCCCCATACTCTACACATCGAGTACAGTCTAGAGGTCACCACAAAGCCTTCACACTACTTAGCCCCTAGCCTTGCACTAGCACGACACGTGTTTCCTTCATCTAGGCATACTGGAATATAACCTAGAATCGTCAAGTGGCGGGCCCACGCCTTAACGACGTGGTGGCAGACGCGACAGGAACCCACCCACGTGGCACGATATCGTTGTATTGGACAGACTTAGTCGCCTAAACTACCCATCAGGGTAAATAGGAAGTTCCTCTGGGTTATCTGAACCCATACTCACCGCGCCTATCATAATGCAAGGCTAGGTGCTAACTAGATTATTCAGCTAAGGCTATCCCGTACTAGCACATGTGGTTATACGGTAAACTTTAAGTTGGTGACACAAGTTCGGTCCTTACGGACTCGGGCAAACACTCCCCCTATCGGCAATGCAAATACATCAATTGCATGCCACTTGCCGCCCAAGTCAAAATCACACTTTTACACATTTTATTTCGCAAACACATCATTTTAAACCCATTTCAGCAAGGGGTCTCATATCAAAACATATTTTAGTATACGATGGAATAAGTATTTGCATAATTTCTAGGCATGGCTAAGCAAGTATTGCATAAAGCATATATAATCCCATTTGAGCACAAAGAAAGTACTCTAACCATTTCTAGGGGTACAATCAGAAAGAAATTCAATTAATCAAAGTAGGAAATGCAGCAAGTTGGGTCATAACTATCATAACCAATTTTTAAAAATCTATATAGTTTAGGTTCACATGCAATTTCGCAAACAAATAGTTTCATCCCTCAAAACATGGGATTCAATGTGTTTAAAGGAAAGGAGGGGAAGAACTTGCCTTGATCTGGAGAAATGTTATCTCCTAATTCACTTCATCACCGTTTATGCAATTATCTAAACAAAATACACGGTATACAATTAAACACCGAAAACATAAAAAAATCCAAAATGCTCTAAAATGTATGATTTGTACACATTGAGTGGGTACTGATCTAAAATGAATCTAGGTGAAATAATTTTAAATTTATCTTATTTCATTTAAGAGTTATGATTTTTATAAATTTTATCGGGTCGTAGCGGCATAGGGTTAGGCGATGTTTGGACAGTGCTTTTATAATTTGGTTTTTATTATTTTGACTTCACAGGGGAAAGGTACATACATTTTCTAAGTCTAACACAATTGGTTTCATAATTTTTAGAGTTGTTGAGAATTTCTTAGGCATTTTATAAGCTTATAATGTGTTCTAGGCCTATAGTATTCAATGTGTGCTTATTCAATGTGTGTTTATCCTAAAGATTATAGGTTACGAACCTTTGTTCCCCTTTCACTTTGGTGAATAAAAGAACTAGGTTTGGTTAACCGAACTATTTTTAGTTCATAAGCGTAGGGTCTTTACTTTATTAACTAGGGGTACTCTAGTCTAGACTTAGCAATACCCAATATTAATCCTAGAACTTATTTCATAAACTAAGTGCATCAAGTTCTTGGCGCATGAGGATGAACCTAAGGCTTCTCTGGTCTAATAGGTTTTAATTAGATTTATTTGGAGCAAATGGGCATTTATATATTTATACTTACATGTATATACAGTACTTGACTAACATATTTAGTACCTAGTTTTTTTTTGTAAGGCTTACTAACATATTTGGCATATGAGTGACCATATTTTATTTTACTTAATGAAAGTGCATTAGTTGCTAGGTTTAAAGGGGCTTGGTTCACTCAAAAAGGATTTGAAATGAATTTTCTACCGATTTTACAAGTTGGGGGTGTGCACTAGGTTACTTATTTCTTATTTAAATATTTAAGAGGCTCTACCATACAGAAAACATATAATTTCATTTTATATTATGAAATTATATGTTTAGGTGATTCTACATAATTTAAGTTCATTCAAAAAGGAGGTAGAATGGATTTCAAATAAATCCCTAAAGTTGGGTTTCCCTTTAGTGTATCATTTTCCCAAAATTAGATTTATAAGCATTTGACTAAAGGAATGTATATATTTTTGTTTTTCCTACTCAGATAGGGCGATATGGGAATCCATAGGATTTGAGTTTGTTTAATTTGAAGTTAATTCGAATTTTCTAGGTATTTTACAAATTTGAGCTTGGGGTATGTATGGTTTTTTATTTAAATTTTTGGGATAAAATTTTGTGCAGTGAGGGCCTGTTTTATATTCCTATGTTAAAGTTCATTATCTAGAAAATCTACAGAAATTTGTTCCATTCAAAAACGAGCCCTTTTGAATTTTATATGAATTTTCTAATTGAGGTCGGCTTTCTTTAGGGATTTCAATCCCTCCCTGTTTTCTTTTCAAATGTGCCGTATAGGGGCCCACAGGTCAGTGGCAGTTCGTTTTGAGGGAGAGGCTTTTGGCGCCCGAAAGGTGGGGTCTGGCTGTCAGCGAGACAGAGAGGGAAAAGAGGCAGGGCAGCCCGCAACGGCAGGGTTCGCGGCGGCGAACGACGGCGTTTCAGCAAGGGTGACCAAAAGAGAAAACATGGAGTGTCTCATGGTGAATCTATCGATGGTGGTCTCCAGCACTGTGGTGACCGGAATCTATGGCAATGACGGCACGGGCGGCAGTGCAGGTTCGATCGAGGTGTCCAACTAAACTATAGATCAATTTGTGCCGAGACAATGCATGCTTGAGCATCCGCAAGGGTCATGGGTGCTTACCCGAGAGTGTAGAAGGCTTGGCGAGGCT
Organism: Oryza australiensis; assembly: GCA_019925245.2. Lineage (NCBI taxonomy): Eukaryota > Viridiplantae > Streptophyta > Magnoliopsida > Poales > Poaceae > Oryza > Oryza australiensis. The sequence goes on along the minus strand of JAIFGZ020000032.1, from coordinate 302,037 downwards.
TGGGCAATCCCGGCGATGTGAAGCCCGATCGGCGGCGGTGGCGAAAATGGTAGGGCGATGGTGCTAGCCCGCACTGGTGCACGAAAAGCGAGGGTGAGGCACGCAATAGCTCAAGTACATCCCAGAGATGCTACTCGCACAACCAATTTGACTATAGCTCACCGGGTACGAAGGATTTTGCTATGGTGATGGCGGCCGAAACTTTGGGGCGGTGACGGCGATCTTCCACATCAGTGCACCATCTTCTGGGGTTCTTGAGGGGAATGAAGGGTATGGCCAAGGCGATGCTGAAGGCGCGGTGCCGCGGCTTGTTTCGGCCTACATTGATCGGAATGGCGACGACGGTGCGGTGGCGACGCTCGGGCGTGCTCTAGACTCCGGTGGGGGCGCGAAGGCGTTCCCGCGGCTACAATGAAGGAAAGAAGTTAATGTCAACGGTGAGAACGCTCGACATTGTGTGGTGAGTGGAGAACGCGAAAGAGAGGGAGGTAACCAGAGCTCCTTGGCGACAGCGGCCTTCGTATTTCTTACGACCGGCGATCAAGACGGAGGGGAAATGAGATTCTAGTGCTCTTCTCCCTCGGTTTGCTCGATTCTATGGTAGAGAGTGAGGTTGGGCGATCGAGGCGAGAAGGTTTTGGGAAGCAGAGATGGTTTGTGCGGCGTCGACACCTCACGGCCACGCGACGTCGGTCTTCTGCCCGCGGTCGGCCCGTGCCCGGCATCTTCGGTGGTGGGGAGAGATGGTACAGGGCAGGGGTGACCTAGTGAGGCTGACAGTGGGTCCTCTTTCATGGTAGGCTAGGCTGTGGAGAGGGGTAAGGGTAGGCAACTTGGTGTAGTCAAATTTTGAAGGTAATTTTCGAATTATTTTCTCATGTCTCATTTTGCAGCCCTCTAACTTATGCTGTGAGTTAGATAAATTAATGAAAATTTTTCTGAGGTTATGGAAGCAAACATTCAATCCATTTTCTTTGGTTTCACTCAAAAATCACTTGTGGTTTGCTCACAGAAATTATACAAAGTTAGGGTATTTTGAATCTTGTTTGAATTTTTAGAAGGTTCAAACAAACAAGAAAAATTCTATAAAAAATATTCCCTTATGTGTATTTTAACTTACTTTTGGATGAGTTATGGTCTTAGCCGATTAGGAGTATTAATCTGCACATTGTATTACTGTTTTGCTTTATTTGTTTGGGGCATCAAACCTAACCATTTAGTTGTTCAAAAATTTTATTTGGGTTGATCACAACTTTTAGTATCTACATGAAATTTCTCCCTGATTTTATCTTGTTGGGATAAATTTAGAGAATTTGGGAAACCTTTCTTTGTTTAGGTGTTCCCTCTATGTACATGCATCTAATTTGGTTATAGGATTCTCAATAAATTTTCTTAGGCTGAGGAGATGCACCTATAATGAGATGAGGTTTCAAAAATCTAGATGCACAAAGAACTCTCATATCAAAAGAGGTTTTATGCACATGCATGCTCACAGATATAAGTGGGTCAATGTTTAAGTTTGAAAAAGTTTTTTTTATTCTTAAAATTATAATCATGCATTAGGTTTAGAATACTTCACCTATGTAAGAAATAAAAAATTTTGGGTCAGAAAATTGGAGATCTTTACTCCTAGTTTTGTCTTGACATGATTTTACTTAACCCTAGGATCTGGATATGTGACAAGATATCTCTGGGCCCCTCGATCTAATGGATTGTGGAAGTGCATGGCCATGCCGAGTTGATTGAGGAGTCAATCAACAGATATATAATCCAATACGAGATCGAGTGAATGATTATGTTATTGATAAGATGGCACGTGTCTTGCCTATAGCTTAATTGATATCGTGAGGCAAAGGGATTTGTGCACACGTTACAGGTTCAGCCGATATGATCTTTATGTATACTTTAGTGTCAATACGCTCTGCTAGGGGCCGCTATTGACAGGTCGGTCGAGAAGAGTTCTCAGATCATAACCAAGTATACATGAACCTACAAGGTCACACACTTAACAGGTTGGAACATGTATTCAAGTTTGCCTCGGAAAAAACTCAGTTTGAATAAGAATCCAATTAGAGATAGAGTCCCCATGGGCCCTCTAGGCCCAGTCGGCTAACTCTATAAATAGAGGGACAAGGGGTGGAGATCAGACATAAGCAATTCACGTTGTTGTCGAGGTATGACTACACCTAGTCCTTGGCAGTGGTTGTAGTGATCCTCTACAAGCTATCATGGTTCGATTACACACCTGGTCCTCGCTCGATCAGTGTGTGTAGCAATCTTATCATCCCCATGCATTAATATCTATGAGTGTTTATACACATCAAATATGCAATATTTTTCCGTTGATATCTTATACTTATGTCACTATGTCTCAAAGTCGTTTCTTATTGTCCTTTTATATTAAATCTGACTAATCATCGGGTCTCATAGACCTTGGTCGAGGATGCCTGGTACTATTGGATTAGTCGGGTTTTAAGGGTTAATGATCATGTCAGAGTACCCACTGGAATGTATTAACTGGCTGTGTAATCAGGAATTGGTTTTCCCAACCTCACTGTCGGGGACTAGAAATTCACAACTTGAGCATAGTCCTGTTATAAGATTCAAGCTGTTTTTTGGAAATCTTTTCATAAAACTAGCTACGAGCTGGGAAGAGTACACAAAACTTCGTTCAGTTGAGGGCAGCTCTAGTGAGAGTACAAGTTTCACATATATATTGTCACATATATAATTCATTTTCAATATAATTTATTTTCAATGTTTTCAATTCATATCATTTTACTCCTAAGCGTTTGCTTGGGGGCTTTTTATCTAACAATTCGTTCTGAGTAATTGATTTCAGGAAGGACAGATAACATAGCAAAAGACATACTGGTCCCAAGGCACGGTAGTTAGGAATTTATTCCAACTAGATGGACACCGGATTAGTGACTTCAGGTCTTAGTACATACAAGAAGAGGTCCCATGACAGACCAGCGTTGAAATGTTGTCTGGTGGTCGCACTTTATGTCAACTACAAAAAACTCAAAACGACAACACTATAGCATGGTCGCATATTTTATATGGATCTAGGAACATACATAAAGAGAGATTATCGATGGAATTTTTGCAGATTTGTTTGTGACAATTTGAGTTTTTGACTTCAATCCAAATTCAATCCATGGTCGTGTTCTTGGTCAAGGTTGGGCAAAGAACTTAGTCACGTACTCTATACCTACTCGGCCATCTGGGAACGGTCAAGTGAGTTCGACAACTATTGTTTCAAGGTCTTTGGTCGAGAACATTGTCTGGTTCATATTGCATTGAAGTCGGGGACTACTGTCAGTGTCAAGGATAAGGCATATCTCCTATACATGGGTTTGTGGTATACGAAAATACCATATAACTAATAGTATACGAGAAGGTATCCTTTGGTTAAGAAAATATGGCAGATAAAGAAGAAAATTATCTTCTCGGAACAGATGATATTCCGGATAAGAAAAGAGAAGCGGAGTCCTACTCGGACACTATAAGGACTACACGGATTGTATCCATACTTGTCTCCCTAGTTTTATTTGGACAAGGGGACATTCGAAGGTATAAATATAAGGCCCCTAGGAGGAGGGGGAGACGCCAACAGAGGCCAAGACAGATCTAGACAAACCCCAATACGGAGCTACAAAGTCGGTAAGAGTGATATAGAGCTACCTTATATTTTGCCGAGTTCATACTCGAGGAAGAAAACTACGCTAGCCGTCGACTACGTGTGAGAGCTCCATGCCATCAAGACGACGTCGACTAGATTAGATCATCTCAAATATTGTATTTGTGTGATACTGATATATAAAGGTAACACCGGCTTCGACCACTAGAAGTAGCTCTGTTACGTGTCAATTAAAGGACTCGAACCTATATAAAAATCTCTGTCTCCCATCTCTTTTACCTCAATCCCGTGTATACCCTTGTCTCAATGATCATCATACTCTACAAATACCGTGGTTGGCGTATAGCCCGTTGATAGGATAGTCCAATGTAAATCGGGTTGTCCGAACTGGGATCAGATTATCTGACCTACAGAGCAGCAAAACAAGCTAGCAACACCATAAAAGCTCTAGATCCACTTCGCAAGCAAGAGTATAAGATCAAACAGTAACTAAGCTAGCGCGGCACAAGATAATGCAACAAGTGAGTAAAAGGAGAGTGAATATCACTGAGATTTTTGTGTCGATGTATTTTCCGCAGTTCAAATCCTTGAGGGGATTCCACTCACCTTAAGGAGCTCACAAAGAGCCAGGTCTTTTCCAACCCTTTCCTCTTGAGGTTACACAAATGCACTCCTCGTTTCACTAGTGATATCTCTTTCCTTATGAGGGCAAGATCCAGCATTCACAAACTTCTCTTGCCAACCACACATAGGGTCGGTGGCTCAACAGCAATGCCTAGCTGTCTAGGAGTCCTAAACCTCCAAGAGTAACAAACACCACACAACTCTTGGACAAACCCTAGTGCTCAAGATCGGTGATACACACACTAGGCTCCCCAAACACCAAATCCACAACCACCAAGATCCAACACACAAAGAACAAGGAGGGATTTGAGAGAGGGGAAGAGCGCTCAAAGATCCAAAGCACCTCGGCACGAAACTAAACCCAAAGTGAATGAGAATTGAATGAGTTGGGTAACCCTAGAAAAGGGTTAGGTGGGGGTACATATAGATCCCCCAAAATGTGGCCGTTGGAAGGGGATATTTTCATCCCACATCAAATAGTCTGAAATAGTATCAGACAGTTCAATATTTTAGCCCCCAAGCTAGAAAAAGGCAGAGATTAAAGTTCTTTGAAATCTCGGATAATCTGATCCATCGGACAGTCCGATTTCATATCAGATAGTTCGGTAATTTTAGGAGTAAAACTTCGTCCTCAAACAGACTCAAGTTCCACGAAATTTTCAAGTCTTTGTGTCATCGGACTATCTGATCCAAATTGGATACTGTGATTTGCACTTAGAGGAAACCCACTCAAGAGAATTTTTATTTTAAGATAGAGAGTGAAGTTTCATGAAATTTTGAATAGTCTGAAATGTCAGACAGTCCGATGTGCAATCAGATAGTCTGATGTTTTTAAGCCAACACTTAGTCCGGAGACAAAGAGTGACATTCGGTGAGATTTCAGAGTGTCTAGCACATCAGATGATTTCAGACTGTCTAGCACATCGGATAGTCTGACATCAAATCAGATAATCTGACATAACAACATCAAGAACACTTAAAGAAAAGGATTTTGAGCACTAGTGTTCAACCAATTATATGCATATTGTATCCCTCTTAGTAGTATGTCATCCTAAACACAAATAAACAAGATTTACAAGGAATTACCACAATCAAGATGCCACTAATCTTTTATTCACACTTCAACTCCTTTTGATCCTTGCATCCATCTCAACAAAAATCATTAGTGTATTTCTATTTGTGTTGTCATTAACACCAAAATAAAATAGGGGTCCTAGATGCATTTTCATATTGTCGTTCGTCGGTCCTGCGCGCAGCCAACAAATTCATATCCTTCACAGTAAATGTGAGATCAGCCATGTGATGTGGAGAACCGATGGACCAAGTCCCATCATATTAATGGCATTGAGGCCCGAGCAGCCAGTGGAATGCCAAGCTCAAGGCCTGCTCCATGCTTAGACAAATGGCTTTGGCTTCAGCCCATGCTCCATGCAATCCCCCTTACAAAAATAGCTTTGGCCCTCCCTTTATAGTTCTAGGGGTAACCAGAGTTGCATGTCTCTTACAAGTGGACCTTGTACATGCAAGAATTAGGTAAGGTTAGTCTCATCACATGCTGACTCGTGGGGTCTTGTACAAGACTTAAGTGGACTCACAGGCGGAACTAGTGAGTGCATGGGTAGTTGCATGATACACTGCGAAGCCGCCGTGTATCCCTCTGGTGGTGACAAGGCTGGGCTGAGGCTCATCGGTCCCACTCATCAGTACCTGGTAGCATGTTCACCGGTCAGCTTGCGTCGTCTTGCCATGCATTGTTAGGGCACTCCCAACCCAGAAACCACCCTAGTTTCTATCCCTATTAATTATCTTGCCACATAGACATTTTGTTGACATGGCAAGTCATTTAAGGAGGAGAGAGGAAGAAAAACATAGAAACTATTTCTATCTTAAAAATGAAGTCTTCACGCGCAACGAAGCTATGGAAACTGGCGTTGGGAAGAAAAGTTTCGTTTCTATGGATCCCGTGTGTGCACAACCGGGAAAGCGGAGCTCGCGCGTCGCCGGCGCGAAGCTCGCGCCGCCGCTCACATCCCATGCTAGGCTGCCTCCCATGCTCCCTAAGGGCACGAGCGCGTCGGCCGCCTCCCCGCACCGGCGGTGAGGGCGATGGGGAGGCGTGCCGGCCACCTCGAGCACGCCGGCCGCCTCCGCGCCGCGAGGAGGGCGGGGAGGGAAGGGAGGCGGGGAGGGAGAGGGTGGTGAGGGGATGGGGATGGTAGGGGAGGGCGTGCCGGCCGCCTCGAGCGCGCGGCTACCTCCCGCGTGCCGGCGAGGAGGGGAGGGGGAGGGGAGGGAAGGGAGGCGGGGAGGGAAAGGGCGGCGAGGGGATGGGGATGTTAGGGGGGGCGTGCTGGCCGCCTCGGCGCGTCGGCCGCCTCCGCGCCGGCAAGGAGGGGAGGAGGGAGCGGGGAGGGAGAGGGTGGCGAAGGGGATGGGGGTGGGAGGGGAGGGGGATGGGGAGGAAAAGGGGGTGGTCGGACTCGGGATTAGGATGATATTTTTGCCACAGAAGATCCTTTTCGTTTGTTTAGACATGTGAGTCCTGGAAACTACTAGCATTGGGAGAAATGGTTTCTAATAGTGAAGTCTTGTAGCTATAGAAACTACGGTGGTTTCTAGCATTGGGAGTGCCCTTATCCACATGTACCCACAAGATTCGCATCGCCTGCCATTAATGTGAGATTCAATGACATTTGGTAGGGTGCACCAGCTAGGTTGTATCACATTAATTGATTGTGCACATGGCTGGGCAATTGCACCCGCCTTATTAAAAGGGGTTGGCTTGTGTCCGGGTTCTCTTCTGAGCTCGGGCCATTCTCGAGCTTGGGGCCAACTGCCGCCACCTGTGTCAAGTTTTGGGACGGCCTGCTGACTTAGCCAAAATAAGTCCCAAGGGTCTAGCTGTTAGTGATATGCCCTAGAGGCAACATGGAGATATTGGATATCATGGTCAATGTTTATATATTTATGAATAAAGTGTTATTCAGTTCCATGAAATAGACATCTTGTGTTGATCAATAAGTACGTGACTTATTTATGAGACTCTTTATGTATGACTCTATTTCTAAACGATCCCTGATCATATGTCATATTGTTGGAACAAATATGATTCTAAGATCGGCATGTTTATTGATTGATGATCATGTCTCATAGATCATGGGTATGGAGATACCAAATCAATAAACATGGACATATGTGTTAGAGAACACATTGTTGGATAGACCCACCATGAGACACTATAGGAATCAATGTGCCATTAGTTGGTCTCAGGTAGTGTTGGTACAAAGTCCTTAGACCTGAGATCACCATGGATTCCAACATGTGTAGTAGCCTACTTTGGGACTACCAAACGCTATTTCGAATCGGGTAGTTATAAAGGTAGTTTTCGGGTTTGCTATGAAACATGGAGTGGGATGTGAGTGATCAAGATGGAATTTGCCCCTCCTTTGGAGAGATATCTCGGGCCCTCGAGGTAATGGATTATGGAAATGCATGGCCATGCTAAGTTGATTGAGGAGTCAATCAACAGACAGATAATCCAATACGGTTCGAGAAGTCGCCGAGATCAAACTCCACGAAAACCCTCCCCACTTTCGAGCCAAACCCTAGCCTTGCATCGCGTGCTAGCACACGGGTGTTCGGCGTTCTGTCCCCGGACGTGTGGATACTGGTAGAGGCGCTGCTACGTTGCGCGCTGTTGATCGGCTGTGGTGGAATCGGCTGCGGTCGAGCGCATCGGAGCGAGGCGCGAGAACGCGGTCAGACGACTCGGCGAATCGGCTACATCCGCGAATCGGCTGATTGGTGAATCGGCCGTCCCCTGGAATCGGCTACACTGTTTCGGATCGGATAGCCCTGATTGGCTATTTCCGCTGCATACTCCAATCGGTAACGATCTATCGACCCTTACTTGCAAGTGTTCCTGGTTTGCGCGGTTAAAAGTTTTTGTTTTCGGCTAGTGTAGCCTCCGCGTAACCCTTCACTAGCAGCGTCATACAAGCTCCACATGGCCTTTCTTGGTGTCTTGTATACTTTGAGCAACTGGGTCCTAGGTTTCCACTTTTCCAATAGTTGCACAGTTCAAGTTTCTGTGTTGCAACGTGATATACACTTGGGTGTCACAATCTTTTGGTGGAGAAGATAACTTCAATTTAATGGAGTGACATTCACGGCCCGACTACGATACTCCAAGGAGTAATTGCGCCTTAGCAATCGATACACCAACTCCAGTGATTGACGTGATCTTATGGAGCACGATCAACCAAACCACTAGGGTTATTCCTGCAAGCAACCGAAGAACTAGCAAGAATAAGATGAACAGCAACTCAAATTGCAAATATTGATTTTAGATCTGAATACTCATGAAAAGGTGGGGTTCCGAATCAAATAGATCAGATGGTCTAGCTGACACACGTGTCTATCAGGAAGTAGCGATAGCTAAACTTACATAATCAAAACCCAAATTATTCTAGACGGCTATAGGAGTATTTATAATGGTGGGAGGATGAGTTGGGGTCATTCTCCAACCCTAGGATGCGTCCGTAATGCACTCAACTTGTTCCAAGGCTCATCGGTCCAATTTTGGCGGTGCAGCACCTTGGGTAGAACAAGGTATCTATACTAAATTGATGATTGCGGCCGGCTCATAATAGATATGGAAGATAGGCCAGATCCGTTGGAAATTAGAGTTCATAAAATTTCTGTGAAGTACTTAAACACCCAAATCGGAGTTCGTATGAAGCCGTGGCAACTGTCACAAGTTGGCGTTGTCCTGCAATCCGAATCTAGCACCAAAACGTGTTGGATTAGTTCTCTTTCTTTCCTTGGGCCAAAAGTGACGTGGTGACCTGGTGGAGTATGTTGGGAATACTTGGATTTGGAGGTTGGGGCGCACGCCACTTGGGCCCCAGTTGGGCTAGGGTCTCAGATGAAGTTGCAAGCCCATAGGTCCATTATAGGTAATGTAATACCTTATTTCTATGATTGCAGCTGATTGGGATGGAATTTGGAGATGAGGTTGGATACATTGGAAAGAGTACTCCAAGAGCTTTCCATCAAGTACTCATGGACCCAAGTCGGAGCACATATGCATATTTGGCGGCCGTTTGAATTCAGCGATGTTAGAGCTTGACGAATTGGATTCCAGAATTTTTTAAGCTTGAACTTGATATCTTTCTGTGGACATATGATGTGAGCAATGGTTGTATCCATAGTATCCATGGTCAAATCATCCTCCCCTTCTTCACGGAAAACCATCCTCGGTTTTTTCATATGGTTCTTGTCGCGTAGAGCATGATCTTGCCCATAGAAGTGTCTACATGAAAACAAACACAACAAAAGTTCATCATGTAATATCATTAGTTCTTTAACAAACAATATTAATCTCCTATGAAACAAATGTACCTGGGAATGGAGATAGACGACAATGAATATAGATACCACATTTGATTATTTTACTTGTGGCTTATTTTGCTCCCCTTCTTCAGAGGTCAAGTACTCATGTGGCACAACTAAGTGGGTGCATGGTGACCATATTGAATGATCCGGTTGCTCCTCTTTCTCAGAACCATCCTATTCTTTCAAATCAAAATAACACAAACTCGAGATAACATGATTAACAATAACATGTCTCTCTAACTTAAAATTTTTATCCACGGCTACAAAAGGTTCTAAATCCAAACATTTGTAAACTCTATGCATCAAATATGTTCCTCTATCAATATATTCGCCAAAGATATGAAAAATAACATTAATTGGACATGGCAAATCAGACTTAGCAAATAATTTCTCCTTCAAATTATCGAGCTCGCAGAAGTCATCAAACAGAACATAACCCAAAGTATTTAATGAAGATAGCAATTCACGTTCCTCAACTTTATTAGCAATTTGAACAACATGCTTAAAGTCAGCACAGAAAGAACTAACACTAGAAATAGTATGTACATTCACTAGTTATGACATTGATATAAGTGAAGCATTATCAGATAGCTCTTCTTTATCACAAGAAACAGCATGTAAATCAACTTATGACAAAGAAATCTCAACAATTGGTTCCACTAATGGTTGCTCTACTATAACATGTAAAGTGGACATGTGTAGCTCAGCTTGAAAATACTCATCTTAATATATCTCAACACCATTTATTTTACCTTGTAAACTTTCTACAGATATGTTAGGTGTTTCATGCTTCTCACCTTTCTTCTCAAGAACATTGTTATCCTCCTCTTGGTGAATATTTTGGACTTCCTGCAAAGCGTTAGTAACAGGAGACATAAAAGATTGCTCCTCTCAAGTTTGCACGTCATCATTACATGGAAAATAGAAGGTCACAATTTAATTCTTCTTCATGTCCTCTATTTTACATTCAGCATTGCAAACAAGTTCTAACAAATGAGAAAAAGATCTATAACTTTGACAAGCAAGTATGTCCTGAATTTCACGGTTCAAACCACCCAAAAATCTAGCCATAGCAGGTTCCTCCTCCTCCTCTAAGTTACAACGCAGCATACCCATTTGTAATTCCTGATAATACTCTTCTACACTTTTAGTATCCTGTCTCAATTGTTGCAACTTATGTAACAGATTACGTGCATAATAAGAAGATACAAATCTAGCTTGCATGACTCGTTTCAAAGCATCCCAAGTTTGAGGCATGTCAACCCGAACATGTAGGTTTTCAGGAAACTCATGACAAGCAAATTTTTTATCAACAACAATTTTCCAAGTAATGTATGCATCAGGGTCATATTTTCCATCAAAAGGAGGTATCTTAAATTTAATCTTATGAAAAGCATCATCATTATTACGTACCTCGCCTCGGCGAATTCCTCCATCCATACCTCGTCGTTTACGATTCAAGCGTCGATGGTTACTCTCATCATGAAAGTTGTCGAAATGCCTTAGCAAATTAGTAAGATTGTTGTTGATGGTTGTCACGAATGCCTCCAAACCAGCAAGCTGGGTGTTGGTTGCAATCTGCGTAGCCTCCAATTGTCCAATCTTGTCGTTCGTCACCTACAAGTCATTACCAACACCTTCCGTGTGCGCCCTTACTATCCTTTCAAAATGTTGCATAATGCCCTTGGTGCAAAGAGAATGTGCCATATCTTTGTTGTTCTCTGATCCCACCATGTTCAAACAAACAAAGACAACAAAGAAAATAAGTGAAAAAATAAAAGTCCTACAACTAATAAGATGTGGTTACTGCAAGGCACTCACTCACAACCTGTTCACACAAGCTCTTACCAGTTCTTACCTTGCCTGATAGGAGGTGACGGCAACCAACAAGTCGGCAACCTTGAGAGAGGTGTATCAGTGCAGCAGCAGCAAAAATAACCTATGAAGTTGTAGCCGAGAAGGTGGAGCTATAGGTGGCTGCTAGTGCTCAAAGAAAATCTAAAAACCATGTTAGTCAAAGCAAGCTGAATAATTGTTCAACGATAGTACTATGCTGATCCTAGCCTAGACCGTGCTAGGGACGCGAGCCTACGCACAAAGAAAGTCAAAACACACACCACCGAGAACAAAAATAAAGAACAATAATCAGCCTCTTTTCCTCTTCTTGTTTCTCTTCCTTTTCTTCTTCTATTTTTTTCTTTTTTTCAGGGAATCCTCAAAACTGATTATATGAACCAAAGATTACAAATGAGCAATTTTCCAACTTGTATATGATGATGGTGAAATCAATCTTGGATTCTGAAACCGACTCCAACTCCAGTTCTGAAACCGATTCCAACTTCAATTCTGAAACCGATTCCAACTCCAGTTCTGAAACCGGTTCCAACTCCAATTCTGAAACCAATTCCAACTCCAATTCGCCCAACAAAGACCAAGTTGAATTAGAACATCAACTGCACTTCAAATTCAGTCAACAGATAGATCAAAAGTAGTGCATGGCTATGACAAAACGTGATAAAAACTTGAAACTCTAAAGGACTAAAACTAAGACCAGCAACTTGACACAACCAAAGCAACAGAAAACTCAACAAGCTACGACCAGCTAGTAACTAGTAAAAAAAGCACAAGGGTTTATGGGATCGTGAGAACAAATCTAATCTATTATTTTTTTTGGTTTTTTGGACGATAGGAATATAACAGATGCAAAAAAATCTCTCACCGATCAACCTAGCGCTCTGATACCACCTGATATACACTAGGGTGCCTCGATCTTTCGGTGGAAACGATAACTTCGATTTAATGGAGCAACGTTCACGGCCCGACTACGATACTCCATGGAGTAATAGCGCCTTAGCGACCGATACACCAACTCCAGCAGTTGACGCGATCTTACGGAGCACGATCAACCAAACCACTAGGGTTATTCCTGCAAGCAACCGAAGAACTAGCAAGAACAAGATGAACAGTAACTCAAATTGCAAATATTGAATTCAGATCTGAATACTCATGAAAAGGTGGGGTTCCGAATCAAATAGAACGGATGATCTAGCTGACACACGTGTCTATCAGGAAGTAGCGATAGCTAAACTTACATAATCAAAACCCAAATTATTCTAAGCGGCTATGAGGGTATCTATATAGGTGGAAGGATGACTTGGGGTCGTTCTTCAACCCAAGGACGCGTCCGTAATGGACTCAATTTGATACAAGACCCATCGGTCCAATTTTGGCGGCGCAGCACCTCGGGCAGAAGAAGGAATCTGTATTACATTGATGATTACGGCCGACTCGTAATAGATATGAAAGTGAGACCAGATTCATTGGAAAGTATACTTCATAAGCTTTCCATGAAGTACTTAAACACCTAAATCAGAATTCGTATGAAGCCGTGACAACCATCACAAGTTGGCACTGTCCTGCAATCTGAATTTAGCACCAAAACGTGTTGGATTAGTTCTTTTTTCCTTGGGCCAAAAGTGACGTGGTGACCTAGTGGAGAACGTTGGGAATACTTGAATTTGGAGGTTGGGGCCGAGGTTTCAGATGAAATTGCAAGCCCATAGGTCCATTATAGTTAATGCAGCCCATAGGTCCATTATAGTTAATGCAATACCTTGTTTTTGATTGCAGCTGATTGGGATGGAATTTGGAGATGAGGTTAGATTCGTTGGAAAGAGTACTCTGAGAGATTTCCATCAAGTACTCATGGACCCAAGTCGAAGCACATGTGCATATTTAACGGCCGTTTAAATTCAGCATTGTTAGAGCTTGATGAATTAGATTCCAAATTTTTTAAGCTTGAACTTGATGTCTTTCTCGTGAACGAGCAATGGTTGTACCCATAATAGTCATGGTCATATTGGATCTTTGTTTAATGTTATACACGGTGTTATTTGGATGCTCCGATAAGTAATTTTTAATGTTACACTAGTTAATTTGCAAATATTGTGTATTTTGTTAATTCGGCAAATGTTCTGTGTTGTTTCAATACTCATGAGCCTATGTTTTATATGATATAAAATGTTTCAATTAGAAATATAATCTCATTTTTAGCAGAATATAATCATGCGAGATCTTCTTTTAAAGATTTGTTGCGTGTTGTTTAAATACTCACAAGCCGATGTTTTGTATATATTTTATATATGATATAAAAATGTTTCAGTTAGAAATATAATCTCATTTTTAGTAGAATATAATCATGTAAGATCTTTTAAAAATTTAATTGCAAGATGATGTAATTAAATTATAAATTGAACAAGTATTTTTGGAGAAAACATAATTTAAAACTTAGGATATATGAATTTACATAGGAGGAGCTATGTGTGGATTCCTGTAGAGAGAGAGATGCGGGGTCGATGACTGCATGCTTGCAATGCATTGCTTGCGGGGAGAGAACATGTTCAGAGAAAAATCAATGCATGCACCACGCGGACTGCAGTACATGGTGACAGCATTACAGGGGGCGCCCGATTTTTGGCATCCATGGAGTGCCCGACGCGTAGTTGCGTCTGCATATATCGGCTGTCCCAAAAATTGCCATTAGAAATTCAGTTGCGGATTCAATTAGAACTTGAATTGCTGTAGGATACTTATTCTGCTATAGGGTATAAAAAGGGCGAGTTAAATGTATGATATTACATTGGTGATGACTCGAGAACCAGAACTAGCATTGGTCCAAAACAAGATCCCTAGAATGGAAATTGAATGGCCTAGCTATTTACAAACGCTTACATCAAATTAACAGGCCTTCCCACGTAGCAAATAAATAGGCTCAGCGGCATGTATTTGTAAGAAAAGGTCAAAAGTGAACTTCCCCAAACGGAATCAAGCTTCTCACAGTTCACGGAGATCCACCATATCAAATTTCACGTTTGGGTTCATGTACACATGGGAGCAATGCTCATAGATAGAGGTACCATCGAGAGGCTCCTCATGAGGATGAAATCCACTCTCTTGGCAATCATGTATCACACCCATACCACCTGGATCCGTGAGATGAAATATACCATGCTTTCTGTTGAATGAAAAAAAAAAGCAGCCACGTGACCATCGAATGGGAATAAACATGAATAGGACGCCAATTTGTAGACGAGCCTTTCAATACATCGGGCCACTGTACCAGTCCTTGTTAAATTAAGCAAATTCAAGTATCTCAAAAAAGGAAACCAACGGCAACAGAGCAGCTTTACAGCATGTGAGTTCTGTGCAGGAATATGTAACGTATTTGACATTGGTGTAGCGTCATAGTCTCCAGCATGCATCTTTGATCTTTTCATACGAAAATGATAGTGAGATAGTTAAAACATTATATGCATCTAGTATCTAGTGCCCCAGGTGCCACTCGCCGTTCATACTAGTGGGATGCATTTAATACTTCGGAAAATGTATTTACTAGTGGATATGTTGTTGCAGTCAGCAAGTTTTTTTCCCAATAGCTTAATTTTAAAGCGTTGAATTAGATTCCCTTGGAAACAAAACTACTTATATGAAATCAACAGTTTTTAGATAATCTACAACAAGAAACAAAAATCCTTAACAGTTGTCAGCACTCATCCATAGCATAATGATCCATAGCTGCCAACTAGATTGCCCACAGATTTTGGAAACATGTTCAGTGGAACAGATACCTTGTATCAGTAGGTGCCATAACTATTGCAATTGCTTCAGGAAGCATGACCTGTTGACAGCAAGATGCCAAGAACACAATGTTAAAAAATAAACATTCCATCCTACGGTTTTTAAAATATAAAAACATTAATCACACAAAATTTCATTTGACAAACAAGTCAATAAAGAACAGTACTTGACATGACCAAGTTGCATCGCTAACATGCATTTTGAATAGTAAGCATCTAAGGTTCAATTGGACAATGAGAAAAGTCCATTTTGGGTCCCTCAACTATGCCTTTGGTTCAACTTTGGTCCCTCAACTATGGAACCACTCACGTTTGGTCCCTCAACTCTCAAAACCATCCACATTTGGCCCCTGGGGTGGTTTTTGATGACACGGCGCCACATGGCATCCTAGTTAGCAATTTAAAATAAATAATATATAGGATATTAATATTAACCGATTAAGGAGAAGAGGAGGAAAAGGAAGCATGGTTGACATGTATAGATGGCCAAACGGCCCACCCGGCCCGGCATGGCCCAGGCCTGGTTGTGCCCGGGCCAAGATTTGTCGGGCCGACATGGCCCGATCTACACGCCGGGCCGGGTCGCGCCGGCCCACGTGCTCCACCTATGGCCCAGGCATGGCCCAATAAAGGTTGGGCCATGTCGGGCCGGCCCGAAGGCACGGCATCCCATCGTGCCTTTTTTTGAAATAAGTCTAATCTCCCCCCTCCTCTTTGGGCTGTGACATGTATAAATAGCTAAAATAAGTCTATTTTGCGTCCCTACTCTTTGGGCCGTGGCATATAATAAGTCTATTTTTCCTTCCAATTCTTTGGGTCGTGCCTTACATATGGTTGAAAATAAGTCTGACTAGCCTCCCTGAACTTCGTGCCGGGCCATGCTGGCCCACCGTGCTGAGGGAGCAGCCCAGGCACGGCCCGACTATTGGGCCGGGCCGGCACGGGCACGACCCCAGTCGGGTCGTGCCATGCCTGGGCCGAGCCAAATTGTCGTGCCTTGGGCCAAGCCGTCGGACCTCGGGCCATATGGCCATCTATATTGACATGTAGGTTGTAGCATTTTCTTCATTTGCTGTTATTTATTATTGATTGGCATGTTAATGTCATCACTCCACCTACATGGACTCCACAAAGGCGCCAAGTCACGAAAACCACCCTGGTTTGACCCAAGGGATGAAATGTGGACAATTTTGAGGTGAGGGACCAAAAGTAAATGGTTTTATAGTTGAGGGATCGAAGCTGGGCCAAGGCAATAGTTCATGGACCAAAAGTGGACTTTTCTCTGTTGAACAATAAACTGTACAAGGATTAATCAAAATGGCATACTGAGAGGCTGAGAGCTGATCACAAACCAGACAAGTACGGCACCAGTAAGTTTAGGAGATTACCTGGTATGAATAGTGATTATGAAGATCAATGGAAGATAGGAAGCAGGTCTGTGTTGGATGTGTCTGGAAATAACAGAAAATCGATGAGAAAAAAATCAAACAATTATATTGCTGCATCATTCAAACAATTTTTATATAAAGGAAAAACAACAAAATGCTACGTATAGAAAAAATGAGTATTATGGCACCCCAAAATGAATTTAACTATTAGACTATATCTGATGGACTGCAAACTCTTTGAACACAAAGATGGTAACATTGAATTTCATAGACATATATGTCATGTGTTAAAACTTCCAAGTTCCAAGAGAACCATCAAATATGTCTCCAACAATGCAACAGGAATTGCAAATGGAGACACAAACACCCAACAAATATTGCATTTACGAAATATGTTTTCCAAAGAAAGTGTACAATATCTTGACATAGCAGAGTAGCCGCAGTTAGTCAAGCTAGATCAGTGGTGCCTTCAACAGTTATTGCAAGTTAGAAAACAGATATAGGTCTAACGTTAACATTTCCTTCATGTCTGAATCTTAGACATTTAAAAACTGCACAAACAGAGTAATGCAACACTCGAAGAGCAAAAATTAGCTTGATCAATCAACAATAGACATTCGTTCAATTGGACTTACATGAATCCAACCAAGAGTGAAAAGTGAGCCTTTGTCCTGAACTTCAAATATTTCTTCTTCATTTGTAGCTTGACACTGGAAAACAAGGAAGATCATGTATTTATTTCTTAAATGCTACCTTTTGAGTACTGCGCCGCAACATGCAAAATTGCAGTATAAAGTAACATGCAAAAACAAAAAATCCATAGGCAATTAACTGATACTTACTGAGACTACTAAACAAGTCAACTTATTTCAAGTCAAGACTGATAAAAAATTTCCAGTGCTCTCCGCTTTCAGGAATACAATTATATGAGTGAATCATCAAGACAAAGCTCCTAAAAACACAAGCATCAACTTGTTAATAGTACTATGCCCGTGCGTTGCAATGGTATCTGGAGTAATACGGCGTAATGGTTTTATAGCGTTTAGTTTTCTCTATTCCAGTTTTTTTGGTGGGTTAGTTTTTACATGGGAGCAATTCTCTGGGAGGAGTGGCCGATTCAGTTTTATTATTATCATCATCATCATCATCATCATCATCATCATCATCGGGAGGAGGACGACTGCGTCTTTATAGTAGTAGAGAAATTAAAATTAATTCTGTGGCTGGCAGTATTTTCTTCTGTCGTACTTTGTACTAGGTATGGTGTCATATCATCATTGCAAAGCCATATGAAAGCATGACTATCAGTGATCTTTTCTAATGTTTGTTAATCAATCATTTCAGTAAATTTGTTGTTAGTGATACACAAATATATTGTGGAGAATGGAGCAGCAGGACTCTACAAGAACTCTACATGATCAAGCACGTAATAGTTAGACAAGGGCTCATCTCAGAGTCAACATCTAATTGAAAAGAAAGTGCTGAACAAGATAACAGAATATAGACAACTTACTGAATCGGATGTTGATTTCTGCTTAGGAATTATCAGTGTTGTCACATAAAATGTTCTCTTTTTCTACATATAAATACTGTGTTAGTAATGTAGACATACATAATGGTGATCTATTTTACTCCATGTTGACAGCAATAGCTCATACCAGAGTACCAGCAAGAATACCACATGTTTCCAGATTATTTGCAGTGTTAGCCTCAGCAACCCTCAGAAAACACTCCATTAATGTCACCGGCTGAGAAGTAGGTAAAATATAAGAAGGCATCATTCATAAGTCAATCAAAGTAAAAAAGTACATATACACATGAAATGGGGATAGAAGAATGAGACACTTTCATGCCTTCAATATAATGCGGTAGATCTGTAATAATACCAAAATAATGTAAATAAACTACAGTAGGAATTTACCACATGCAAATTCTGATAGCGTCCAGTGCTAGAAGTAGCAATTCCTGGTCCCAGATCAGCAACTGTTGATGTAGAAATTGCCCTATGCTGCGGATGTATTTGTGCCATGACAGCTGGGGGAGAAGGTTGTCTGATATTCAACTGGGAAAATTCTTCTTCAAAACCAGGAGACACAGAGGTTGCTTCCTCTACTGGTAAAGACCATCGACCATCGTCTAGGGACAAAACAGATTGCATATCCTCATTTTTATTTGTTGGAAAATCTTGTGATCTACTAGGACCATATAAGAGGTCTTGGTTCAAGATTGATGGTACTAAACTGCAGAACAAAGGGGAAGACAGCATCAGTGATATTGATGTGACCATGTGAATGGAAACACTTACAGAGAATAGCTGCAACTATCGGAGTTCTAACCTAGAGGCATCACTTTGGGTTAGTTCAGCATTACTTGGATATTGGATCTGCAACAAGCAGTAATGGAATTCATTCATGGTATGTCACTAGTAGCCAATTGAAAACATACAACAAATGAGAACAAAATAATCATACCCTGACAGCAGTAACAGGTGCCGTCCATTTGCCATGAAGCCCATTAGGCCCCAGTACCGAATGTCTGGATAGAGTTTCTTCTTTAGGATAAGGTAGATTGCCATATCTGCGTAATTTACACATCAAGTAAATAACATTGTCCTGCATATTAAGAGAAAAAATATTGAAATGTACACTGTGTATGCTAACATCAACAGTTGTACAGAATACTCAATATGTTTCAGGCAAGCAAAAAATGAGAATCATATATGACCTCAAGTTGGATAGAACAAAGATATCAAAAGAGAAAATCAGAGGCAGAGTTATAGGAATGCCAATCTGACCAATTTGGAGCAAACCAAACCCGATATTTAATTTTCATAAAATGATTTCAGAATAAGAGCATACGCATTTATCAGAATGCAGTAAAAATTTATTGATTTCTATTCAAGTATCAAGTACATGGCCCATTCCCACATATCATAGTATACATTCACAACTGATTGATAAACCAACTGATACTGACCAGGTTATGCGTGTTTATTATTTTAAAAATAACTAGGGTTAGTTAGATCTATTAAGAAAAATCCATGTCACTTGACATACACCAACCAGCACTTGAGACCTTGAACCTATGGGCTTCGATATGCAGTCTATATGCATAAAGTGCTGAAACATTCCTCAAATTTACTGAAATGTTCAAGGTAATAAAAATTCAACTGATCTGCACCTTACGTGATTTTCATCAAGTTTTTAATCTGAAAGTCCATACTTCATACATGTGAGCCACTATTTAGATCAAATGAAGATACTTAGGATACACCACGTCATGCATATGCATATGAATGACCAAATAATTCACTCACGATTTGACAAGATGACTATCAGGTCTGCCACTTTGTGTTGATTCCACTTGATGCTTCCCTCCAGAGAATGGCTTCTTCAATAATCCTGTAGGGCTTCCAACCAATGGCTGCATAAGTAAAGAACTAATAAATTAACCAGAACAACCACACAAGAATATTCAACAATTCAATGCAACTTGAGTGGTAGTACCTGTGTGAAACATGAACTTTGGGTAAGATGATCCATCCGACTAATTGCAGCAGAGGTTCCACTTTGACTATTAGGTTCTTGTGTGACCCCTCTATTAAGGTCAGCAATTTGCCGTAGCACAACTGGCTTCAGCGCCTCAAGCTCATTAACAACATTCAAGAGTTTCTACAACAAAACATCAACATATTTTTGAGTGATTCATCAAAAGAAAAATTTTGCTATATGCATTATAAATCCAAAATGGCATATTAAGATCCTCAGATGCCGCATGGCAGTTTTGTCCTGACAAACTTGTACATTCTAGCAATAATTTGTTCATGTATACATCCAATCAAAGAATGATGAAAATAGTAAGCAGGGCACTTCAAAGGCTTAGGAGAAGCAATACATCAGAATTGTGTGGGCCTTTCTTCAAGAATTCCTTTTCTCGTAACTTGAATGCATGATAATCACGATGTTTTGGGATAGTCTCACACAGTAAACTGAAAATTACCAGTGATCACCAGATATAAATAATTAGTCTCCAAGCGATATTCACATGCTAAAAAGCAAGATAAACCAACATTGTGCACCCACCTCGAGTATCTCAAAAGGATGATGTAAAGGTCTACAAGATTCTTCTCCTCCCGATATATGTTGGCCTAAAAACATACAAAACACAACCAACCGTAAACCAAATCTAGTGTAAATCGCGTGGCAAATATAGTTCTCCATTCGCTAAACCATGCCCTATATCTCCAAAAGTGCCCCCTTCCTATACATAAAACTAACATCTAAGCACTAGATGGTGAGATCTAAGAGGCAGCGGACTGATTGTAGGTGGAATTCCGGCTTAGGGTTTGACCTGGCGGAGGAGGTTGTCGGCGATGCGGAAATAGTAGGCGATGCTGATGCGGTGGTCGACGGAGACCGGGCGTGCCATCGCCTCGATGTTGATATCTCCCATAGCTTGGCGAGGTGATGGCATGGACATCTTCGTGGTGCCTTAATATCCGGCCAGCTTTTACAGCGATGTCCAGGCCACTCCAGTAGAGGCACAGAGGCGAAGATCTGGTCGAGGGCGCGGACCACTCCGGTAGAGGCGGGGGTTGAGACCGGAAGCCGCACAGAGGCGAAGGGGCAAGGCCACGCAGGCTACGAAGCGAGAACGGCAGCCAGGCAGGCAGGTGGGCAGAACGACGCGGCCCCGAGGCGATAAACCCGGGGGAAAGGGTGGAGCGGCAGCGAGGCCCGCGGAAGCACGGCGACCAGCACGGAGAGCAGCAGTGGCCGGTCTTCGATCAGCACGGCGACCAGAAGAGGGAGGGAGGAGAGGTACCGCCGTCCCGACGCGACCTGCGACTGCGGCTGCGAGAGGAGGAACGAGGAAGATGACAGAACAGAAAGAAGGTGTCTGTCGGCTGTTAGGTGGGCCTTCGGAGATGGCTTTACGCCTTTACTCTAGGATGCAAACATTACGGGTAAGCAGTTTTTTTTCCTCATAATTCTAGTTAATTCTACTTAATTTCGTTCTAATAAACTTTTATATTGGCGAGTGGGAAATAAACTTATGAAGCAGGTTTTTATATGGGTATGGCGATTATTGCTCACTTATATCCCTACGCAGAGGAACTTACTCTTTGGTTAGAGTACTCTTTTCACATATGTATGTTTAGAAAAACTTATATTTGAGATGATGTAGGTGCTATCATGTGTTTTTGTCGGTCGTATACCAAAATTTCAAACAGATGATGTATTGTTTAAAATTTCTTTTAAGTGATCTCAAAGAAAACAATAAGATATCCATGTAACCCATCTTTATCCATAAGCATATCAGTATAAAACCTAAAATCAGTTATAGATGTACAAAATCAGATTAAGTTACTACTCCCTTCAATCTGGAATATAGGTTTGTTTTAGCCCTTTTTAAATCTTTAACTAAACATAATAAGTCGTTTTAGGACTTCAAGTAACTTTCAACTCTTGTTGCCCTTGGTAATAGATGGTACTATCCCTCATCTCTCACAAATAAATAAAAGTGAATCATATTTTCCAATACAAAATAAAATGAAGGGCAAGAAAATCATTTGTTTGCCCTTAATTCTTCTGCCCAAGTCTAAAACAACCTATATTAGGATCAAAAGAGAGTATTAAATTAACATGATTTAAATCACTAATTTTTTATGCATGTCAAGTTGATTTTTTCCTCATTAATTTAATATAGTATGGATAACAATTTGGAGTCTTTTTATGAAATTGATAAAATACTTTTGACAAACTACATCTTTTACTTTTTTTAAATGACTGTCCAATGTGCCTTGAGACTCGTGCTACTGCTAGGCTTGGAGTGAAAAAATTTCACGCGTAGGGGAAGCAAGACACACCTCACACTGAGCTATGCGAGGCTTTATATATTTGCTTATGACCTACGTCCCGATTACATGTACATGCGTCATATTATAATTGTAATTTATAATATAAATTTATAATTATATTATAGTTATATTTTACAGATTTTTATAGTATTTTAGTAAATGTTATGTAGGTGGTACTGTCTATGTAGATGGTACTATAACGCTGCCGCAATGCACAAAAATATACAAACAACATACATAAGTAAATAATCGTACACTACGGTGGTATTCGTTTATAGAACACAAAAATAAAAAAACCATTAACGAATGATCAATCGAGTTTTAATTATTATAAATTTAAAAAATAATTCATCTGATATTTTGAAAGCAACTTTTTTCACACCATTTAGTAGTTTAAAAACATGTTAACAAAAATTAAGATAAAATTTGTATTAAAACATGGTCAAATTCTTTATTTTCTTTGATGACAATGGCAACAATCTAGGTTTTTTCTTTTTCCAATTAAGATTCATTTTTTTCTTGATTTTTGTTAACACACTTTTTAAACTACTAAACGATATTTTAAGTACGAAAACTTTCTATATCAAGTATATCTATTTGTTAAGTTTATAATAATTAAAAATCAATTAATTATATGTTAATATTTTTTCATTTTATGTATACCAACTTAATGTTTATCTTTCAAATGTCTTCAAATTTCAAATGTCTTCAAATGTCATGTCATCTAAAGCTGTGACGAAGCGAAGGTAGAGAGAAGGGGCGCGTACAAGATCGAAGTCGCGAGTAGAACGCTCTCGCCTCGGTGGCGGAGCCGGATTTAAAACTTGGGTATTTCGGCTTCGCTCCGCTCCGCTCCGTCGCAGCCCGAGATCGCCGGCCGCCGCCCGCGCGCTTGCGCAAGACGGCAGTCGTGCTGCCGCGCGGCCGCCGCCGGCGCGTTGCCATTGCACGCTAGGCCGCCCGCCATGCTCGCCCAGTTGCCCGAGGCTGAAGGACGCCTGCTCACCGCCGATTCGCGCCGCCGCGCGGCCGCCGCGCCGTCCCATCTAGGGTTGCAAGATGGGGATGGCCGCTGGCCGGATGGAGATGGGGCGACGGGGACACGGGTGCGCACGAGTCCGCACAAGCGTGGATTGGCTCCGTGGGTGGGATTGGCTCGAGTTGGGCCTCATGGGCCAGCCTGCGACGCAAGTTTTAGATGAAAGGTTGTTTTCTGGACCATTTCGGCCTACAATAACGAATACATTACAGAAATACTCTATTATATATATATATATGCTTATACATACACATATATTTACTTTGTAAAAAAAAGTTAGGAATAGCTAGGTATTCCTAGAATTCCAGGAATACCATTAAATCCGCCCCTGCTCCGCCTGCGACACCTCTACCCGCAACGACCCCAGATGCGGCGCTCATCATCCTTTTCACAATGAAATTGAGAATGTTGACGTGCGGCTCACAGCGCCTCCATCCCCGTTGGCCGCAGCGCTCACGCTCGGTTGATGTCCGGACACTTTAGGATGCACAAATACGCGACCAAATTGGTCCTAAGGTTTCTTGGGCAAGAACATAGTAGAAGGTAATTTCAAGTCGAACCAGATTATTATAACTCTATTACACAAATATATTGCATTTTATGAGATTTCTAGCGATGCATAATCAAATATCATCAAATTATGGTAGAACTCGAGCTCTGATGTTAAGCTTATCATCGACTCTTAAGCTCATGATAAAAGAAAATTTTGCTACGTAAGGTCGAGAAAAAGGATGGAACAATAATAAAAATTACTTTAAATGAACTAATGGTGAGACCCCTATGGAAAGACTCAACTATTGTACTTGCCCCATGACGTAATAAGTGTAACAAGCGTTATTAAGTGCTCAAACAATCATCAGTTGTGCTTCTGGTCGAGCACAATGCACTGATGATCGGCGGCCTAGAAGATATCAATGCACAGAAAATGAAAATAAATGATGGAATAGGAGCGTTTCAATTTACAAGCAGATCAAATCATTAATTCTCACTAGCTCTACGATGCACTTCAAAAAGGAGAAGGAAAACAGCACATCAAAACGATACCAGTGAATAGCTACAACCAGTATTTTCCCCTACAGCTGATGAACTCGAGAATCAACATAACTGACGTTTTGGGAGCACAGCATCAGCCTTGCACTTCATCTTTGGGCAGTACAGCAGATTTTCTCAAATTGCTGTACATTTCATAGCAGAAGCCAGCAAAATCAGTCATGTTTCTGAAGAGCTCTGGCAGGTGCATCCGAAGGTTGGCGAGTGATTTCTCCCTAACCTGCCTGGCAATCCTATTGTGATGCCCCATCTCTTCCCTCAGCCTAATCTCTACTTCCTCGATGGCCGTTTTCCTGTCAGCGACAGGATCTGAGTTCACAGCTTCAGCCACTTCACTGTTATTAGCATCCTCACCTTGTGATGCCTTTCTCTCCATGTACCTTTGGTGCCATTCTTCAAACTGTGCTTTTTTTCGGTTGAGATCCCTGCGAGTTTCCTCGCACCTCCTCCTTAGATTGACTTCTTCTTCCTGAAGTAGTACAATATTGCTTATGACTTCAGCAAAACTTTTGATGGCAGTTTTTGCAAGTTCAATTGGAAGCCTTTCAAGCTGGTCATGCCAGGCATACAGCAGATCTTTTATAGGTGGTTCCACCTGCCTTGGCGGGGAGGAAACTTTCTCCTTCAAGTTGCTCTCGATGGGGATGAGGTTAAGCTTGAGCCATGCATTCAGTGCTCTAATGTATCCCTTCTGATGGTCCATGAGTTTCTCAAACTGCATGTGCCACTCCCTGACAATGTCACGCAGGTCGCAAGTCTGCTTGTAATGCTGATCAGTTGTCTCTCTTGGAACGGATGGAACCTCAAAATTTCTTATCCCTGATATGATAACCAACTGCCACTTATGATGATGATGCATAGAACTCCACATGTTTGCCATTCTGCACAGAGCAAGCATTACCTTAAAACAAAAATAGTAAATAGAAAAACGAGCTGTTAAGACTTAAGACTAAAGAAGTCATAAGATAGCAAATCTATCAAAAATCACAAGATATGTATTTGATGACACGATGAAACAACACAAACTCCTATTGTCTATTATGGCCACCTAATGATACCATTAATGCAATATCATGACATTTGGATTAGCCCTGTTTGGATTTGGGTTATAAACTAGGATACTATTGGGGTTTCGCTTTGGGTTATATACTAGGATACTAGGAGTATAGGATAATAGACAATAAGAGTTTTAACCCAATTGCCTTATTCGGTATTTATGACAACACAAACTTCCCTTATGACACGAGTTTTAATCCAATTGCCTTATCCAGTAAATTTTTGGGGATTGGGTTTGGGAAATCAAAATTCATTGCCTAAAATTCCTAGTCGCATTCTCCTAGAATCTTCCAGGAAAGGGGAAAATACGACAGAAACATGATACCAACTAAAACCAAGCCCACGGGTAAAAAAAATAAAAAAAAAGAGAAGACATAAGGCCATCAGCAAAGAGAAAAAGATCAAAGCAGCAGCAGAAAAAAAGAGGTCCAGCAGGGAATATCGGATTGCAAGAAGGAAAAGAACAGGGCAGTGAGGCTCAAACCCCAAATCCGGGCAATGAAGTAATGGATTAACTGTACACAGCAACATGATCCACAAGCAGGCAATGACAAATTTTAGGCTGCGGCAGCTTGACAGTTGGGCACAATGGATATATCAACTGGCAGAGTTTGAGTCCAAATTGCCGGTAGAGGTTTGACAAATCACTTCAGCAAGGATTGACACCACAGTGGGGCTAAACTTCTGGCTCCAGTGAATGGGTGACTTTTTCCATGCTTCTCACCCTCTACTCTAAAAACCTCTCCTCCACATGGGTGATGGGATATGAGAGCCTCATATCACTTTTCATGTCCCATTTCTTGACCAGTGACCCATTCCTATTAACCAACTATTGAATTGAACCTAACTCATCAAACATTTCCCAATACTGCATCACAAAGTCCTGGAACTGAACAAGTGAACATACATCACCTAAATGTAACTGCCTCTTGTTGATAGTGACTTGTTGATAGTCCTTTTTTTTTCAATCGAGCCACTTATCCTCATTCTACACTATAAAGCATAACTTGCTATTTTTGAAGTATACAAAATAGACCTATGTGCTTTTGTCACAGAAGTAGCACATTTTGTAATCCCATAGAAACCAAAAGGACCAAGTTATGGGATTTCTACTTCCCTACCTAATCATTCAACTACACTTGGACACCAATTACATGCAATTATTGATATGGTTGAAGAGATTGCAAGCATTTA
Organism: Oryza australiensis; assembly: GCA_019925245.2. Taxonomy (NCBI): domain Eukaryota; kingdom Viridiplantae; phylum Streptophyta; class Magnoliopsida; order Poales; family Poaceae; genus Oryza; species Oryza australiensis. The sequence goes on along the minus strand of JAIFGZ020000032.1, from coordinate 275,150 downwards.
ATAGGAAAACCATGTCCAAAATCGAATGATATGTAGGAAAAAGGAAAATAAAGTCACTGATGCAATATATGATATTGAGATAAGGGCAAGAATGAGAGTACAATACTGAGGAGGCCAATGTGAGTTCGTTGGGGGAAATTATTTCTCATTTCTGGTTTTCTTTAGGGCTTGCTTGGATAGGCATTTGATATGGTCACTTCTAATAGGTAGAGAATGCAATTCGTTTTTAACATTGAAGGGATTGTCCTTAATCCCATCGATTCCAACATGCTGGATTTTCTCCAAGGGCTGCAAAAGCATTATAGACAAAAAGAAAACATAGAATTCATAGGATTGGGATGTCACAATTTATGGAATCCGCAAGGTCAATGTGCTGTGAGTGAGCTATTTCCATTGGGAGTTTAAAGAACCCTCCAAGGGCTACTAGTTCTTTTGTTACCTTCTCAAAAAAAAGTGCCATACCCTGACTTGGGATGGTTCCAATCACACTACTTTTGCTGTCAGCTATTGTTGCCATAAATTAGCAATAGTAACAAAATTTCAATAATTGAAATTTACAACAAATATGCATATACCATAATCTACTGACCACTCTTGATATTTGTAAAGACAGTAGTGTCCAAAGTTTAAATTGATTGACTGGAACATAAATTATGGGAGTAATTAATTGTTAGGTGCAAAAACAATATCATAATCAAGGTAAGGATAGACACTACATGCAACAACATCATTTCCCTCTATAGTATTGATTTAAAGTTTTAACTATCATACCTAGGTATAATTCTTGTCTGCCCTGTTATATTGATTGCAGCACAAATACATAGCGTTCCATTTTAGTCAAAATAGGAGAGCAAATTGGTAAGGTTGAGACTATGAGAAAGTACAGAAAATACTCATAACATCCATATGATTAGAAAAAAATGAAGCGATGTAGCAGCAGCACATTACAAAGATATTATGTATCACATAGTCACACTTTTGTATCAATACTTAACTTAAATTGAAGAATACTCACCCATCAACAAGGTCCACTAACTTCGGGTATAACTGTTTATCACGTAGTCGGTTTATTTCTGAGACGGTTGAATCCATGGATTGCATATCCACTATGTACCTTGTGTGCAAGTGGCTAACAGCAGCCTTAGTCTTCTCAAGGGTTTCGAGTTTCACACCATGTTTCTTTTGTTTATGAAGTAGGGCTACCTTCTTCTGATAATCAATTTTCATAAGTTCCCCTGCCTGGTTTGGCACATTCAAACAATAAATTAGTACACAGAAAACAGTAGCTAAGTACTCATGGAACAGAAACAATAACAAATATAGCAAACCAATTAAGAACCACAGGTCTAGAATCTAGTAAATAGGACAGTTTGATCTAAATTTGTTTATCTTATTGAACTCACAGCTACAATTATCAATCCTTCTACCTGCACATAATTGATTTTCTCACTGTACATGTACTCTCTGCAATTGCAATGAAGTTCCATCTATATATCAAGGGATATAACATCAAATACCCAAACTCCAACTTTCATGTGATCAAGCATGTACCAGATGGTTGTGGATGCAGGTGCCTTACCATACATACATATCTAAAATTTTCTACATCGGTGAAATGAAATTGAGTAGATTCATTGTGAGATATAATTTCATAATATTTAACTCTTCTAGTTTGTAAGAACTTATTATTACAGAAATTATAAGTCAATGTGGACGTAGCCGCGTAGGGGACCATGACATCCAATCTACCAATAGCTGGAATTGGAGGGTTTCATTGAAATGATAGTACCTCTGGGCAAATAGAAATATGTATAAAAACTGTTAATTGCAATTTGCATAGCACTCCCTGATTGATCATATAACAGTAAATTTCAGTAAATCACATGTTTTATGGTCGAAGTTGCATAAAACCCCAAGTATTATGACTTGTGGCATTAACCCGGGTTTTATGCAACTCCAAAAAGTAAAAAAAAAAACATGGGGTTTCCTTAAATTTACTCATAATAACTCACTTTCTTAGCATTTTGGAAACTACATCTTTGCAACAATTGACAGTACAGTACATTACATCAATTTAAAACTGATGAACAGTGGGATTGCACACAGAATAGCTTATAGTTCAAAATTAAGCTAGGATTAGGAATATGACTTACATAGGTGTTAAATCAACATGGACTGGCAAATTCTAAATTTATGAGGAAATAGTAAGCCCAAAAGATGAAGAGTTCGCAAGGATATTGTCTTAGGTTTTGACATACACAAACAAAGAGAGGACACAAATTACAAAGCAAGGCAGATAAAGTTACAGACCATAGTTCCAGATTTCGCAAATGTAAAAAATTTTAGTCGAATATTCATTACCTTCACTTCATCATACAATTTCTTCTCCCATGCAAGCATCCTATCAAGTACTGCGGCATGAGTTTCAAACCTTTCATCAATTTCAAAATTACCACCTAAATCATCTTGGTTAGGTAGGTTCTTGAAGGAGCGGTTCCAAGTAATAACATGCATGATTTTTGTGGAGTGGTCAATGTGCCCTGGAGAAAATTGAAATCACATAGCAGAGTTAGAAGTTAAATGGCAGATGACACAAACCAGAAACTAGGGCCAGTCATATTGAGCGAGCAGAATAAGGTTTATGGAACAATAGAACTTATGATGGCATTTGGATAATGAGTTTGAAGGGAAATGGAATAAAAGATGGGTTATGAGGTGTGTTTTGGATATGGATATACAATTTATCATAATTGACATTGGATACACTGGGCTTGTGATAAACTTTGGTTGAACAAAAATACCCTTTATCAAGCTAATTAAATCAGATGAAGGCATGAACAAAGTGTGAGCTCCATAACCTAGAGAAAGGAAAACATAATGCCTGCTTCCCTTGTCCCTATATCGTGCTTCTGCCATTCTCAGGCTCGTAGCCTCAGTCATAGATCTAAAAAGAAATAATTCTTGTGGCAGGTTGTAGCAGCCTTCCATGATGGATGCCTGATGGCAGGCTCAAGGAGGCACAACACATTGAAAATTAAAAGGAAAAGAACACGAACCATGGTCAACACATATGGACCTTGACAGGGCTCATGGCAGCCTCAGCCACTAGAATTAAGAGCGGACAAGGGCGGGCTTGAGGGTGAGCTCCTGAACAGGACTGATGGCAAACTTCCAGAAGAGGACACGAGGGCCACATGCTGTAGAGCATGGGAAGTGTGGCCAGCAGATTCGACAATGGGCTATAGCTACTGCCTTTGAAAAGTAGATGTGGTGCTGTGGCAACTTAAATGGAAAAAGGAGAAAATAGCTGAAAGGAGAAGTTGGCAAGAAAAGAACAATCTTGTAATACAATGAAAAACACCCACCCCTCTCTCACATGATTAAAACAGAGGGATATTAGGTTCTTGTAACCGACACAGTTCCAAAATCATGCAATTTCCCCATCCCTCAATCCAAAGACTAGATTATATCTATCCCACCTAATATTTCCCATTCCGAAACACTGTTTCCCATAATACAAACACCACCTTAAGGGAATATTAAATATGGTCTAAATTAAGTAATCTTGTGTGACAAACTAGGAAGCAACAATTTGGATGTCAATTAGGGTTCAAAAGAAGTACAAAATTAACTCTTTCAGATATATAAAGAAAACTAACTATACAAAATGCAGATTCCCAGCTCAGAAAGGTACTATGACAGCTTATTGAAGGGAATTACAGATTACAATCCCACTTTATAAAAATCACAACCGAATAAAGCATGATTTTATTACAACTAGTCTAGCACTTTATATTGGACAACTAAGGACTACAATAATAAAGAATAGAAATTTTTAGGCAACAACTTTTTCGTTCCATTTTGATGCACAAGTGTTGATTCCAAAACTAAGGGACAGGCATAATACTACCCCGGTCACAAAAACAAGTGGTTTTGGGCATGTTTCAAGTAAAGCGTTACAATTTTTAAATATCTCAATTGGATGTATGAAAATCATGTGCAGAAATTTGTGTTGAGAAGTACTTTCAGAATATCATAATTTTATCAAGTTCTTCAAATGTTTTCTACAAAAATCAGCAGTCAAAGTTGCATTTTAAGACCATGCCGATGTCCAAAATGACATGTTTCTGTGATCGCTGACCAGAGGGGAGGGTGTAGTTGATTTCTAACTTAAGAGGTGCATAGTGATTGCTCAAGGTTCATATTAAGGAGAAGGAAACAAATTGATTGGCCACACTTGCCTCGACTGTCGGCGTGGTTGGAGTGGTAATGCATTCGGGTGGCCTCAAGCTTCTTTGACACGTCATGTGCACTCTCTGAAGCCTTGAGGAAAGAATCATCAAGCTGAGCAACAATTTGCAGCAAACTGGCAGTACCTGACATCGTCTTCCCTTTCCGAGTTTCAACCGCACCCATAGATGAGGCATGCTGGTAGCGAACTTCTGCTGGAGGGCCAGGTGCTGCCTTGGGCGGCTTCCTAATAAGTGGCTTCGACGGAGGAAGGTTTGCCGCAAGCTGTTCAATGGCCTTTTCCTTCTCCTGTGCTGTCTGTGGTGGTTGCTCCTCCGCACCACGCATAGGAGCAGCTGATCCATTAACAGCTGGTTTCATTATCGGTCCCTTCATCTCCGGCACTGACTCCTTCTCCCGCTTATCCATCCAAGTCTCCTCAGAAGGTTGCTCCAGGGTAGGCGGTGGTGTGGTGGTTGGACCGAAGAAGTAGTCCCAGGTAGTAGCCATCTGTGGCTCAGGCATTGGGGGTGGTGGTGTTGTCATGGTGGCTGGCGGGGATGGGTTCGGCCGTGGTGGGGGTGGCGGCGTTACTGGAGAAGACCCCACGCTGCCCATCATAACCCGCTTCTGCGGCTGTCCGTGTACCATTTCTTCCACGATGACATCATCGTGCTCATGGTGATCATCATCGCTATCGTCGTCTTCGTCGTCTTCTTCGTCTTCTTCGCTTTCTGTTCTGATATGGCCATCAGCATCATCCTCCTCCTCGTCCTCTTCCCGGATGGAAGCGCCAGCGGCGAGTCGGGTCTTGGTGGCGGCCTTAGGGTCGGGCATCGGGATGTTTGGAGTAGAAGAGGAGCGCTGGAGGGTGGCGTGGGAGAAGTCGAGGAAGGGCGGGGGCGGCGGGGAGGGCGCGATGAGCACGGCGGTGGACGGGGAGGAGGCGCGGAGACGGAAGCGGCCGCCTGGGCGGGGGCGGCGAGGTGGGCGTGAGAGGCCACCAGGTCGGGCGTCTCGCCTTGGGCGAAGTCAGAAAGCGCGCCGCCGGTGCTTTTGAGGAGAACGGTGTAGGCGGAGTGGGCGGCGGCGAAGGCGTTGCGCGCCTGGACGGCGTCGGCCATAAGCTTCCTCCGGTCCCGGCACCGGCACACCGCCTCTTCCTGGTCGATCTTGGACTGCCCGCACCCCATCCAATCGGCGATTGAGAGGAATTGTTGCGATCCTTTCCTAGAGGGTTGTGGGGATTCTTCAAGGGGTTCTTGGTGGACCAGATGCGGCGCCGGCGCGGCCGGATTGGAGAGGAATGGGTGAGAAGCGGCGGGGGCGACGGCGGCGGTGGATGAACGACTGCCTGCCTGCCCTGGTGGGTGCTGCTGCTGTAGCCCTGTGTGGCTGTGCCCCTCTGGTGGAGGACTGTAGAGGGTCTGTGTTTGGGGAAAGTGATTGGGAGAGTCACGACAGTCTGGGGACCGTTTGGAATCAATCAGAATCGATATAATAAAGTAATAATTATAATAATATTTTAGGTGATTTTCTGGTGATTTTTGGGAGAAACTGATTTCAGATGATTTTGAAGAGAAACTGTTTTTTAGGTGATTCTTACTCCCTATATAAAACTGCCGAATCACTGAAGTGATTTTTCTCGAATCGTTGAATAACCCGTTTGAGAGATTCTATTGATTCGTTGAGAATCGGAGAATCCCTACCAAACGGAGCCTAAATAAATCTTTACACTTCAATAGAGATTTCTCTATTATATAGATTTGTAAAATTATAGGTTCTCTTAAAATAAGGATTTTGTTATTAAAACTGAGAATAATAACTTAGTTTTTCCTGCCAGCGTGAGGATTTTTTGTCACAATATGTGGCGCACGTGAGAGAAAAATCGATTTGTTCTTGTTTTAGGCGGCGGAGCGATGGCCAGGCCCTGACGCACCCTGAAGATGCCGCACCAGCCCCTGCTTGCCTGCGCCTGCTGCTGTCGCCACGCATGCGCCTGGCGATTGTTGATTGCTGATTGCTGCTGCCTACGTTGTGCCCCACGACGCTGAGACAAAAAATCGTTCCTGTCGCGACAAAAAGAATAGAGAAAAATAATACGAGATTGCATTTTGATACTCTAGCGGTTGATGGGGCCCGCTTAGTTATAAAATAGAGAATCGCTTTGAGAATTTTTAATTTCATTTTTTAAATTCTTTAGAATTCTCATCAACTTTGCTGGTCTTCTCATCTGGTGTTGACGATTAAGGGTGGGTCATATATCTTGGATGTTATTTTAAAATATTAAATATTGATTATTTATAAAAACTTATTTATAATTGGATGATAATTCACAAGATGAATCTAATAAGTCTAATTGCGTCATGATTTGATGATGTGATGCTACAATAATATTTGTTAATTATAAATTAATTAGGCTTAATAGATTCGTCTCGTCAATTATCCTCTCGATTCTGCAATTATTTTTATAATTATTTCATATTTAGTACTTTAAATTGATATTTAAATATTTGATGTGACATATAAGCGGGACAGCCCGTGCCCAGAAAAAGAAGAATCAGAAAGAACAAAAATAATAATAAAATAATCGAATTTGCTATATAGCATACGACAGAAATTTGAGGGATAAATCTTTTGATTTTTCGTCAGATGTGTAATGAGATTCGTGTTGGCCGTTGTATCGTCCCAAGATGTGTGCTAAGCAGGGGAGCAAAAATTGTTGCGCTTGCCAAGAGTCAAATCTCGTGACGTGGGTGATTAGAGCATCTCGATTATGTTTTAAAGTTCAATAACCATTGTCATTGTTTAGACAGTCTCTCTTAAAGTTTATCATCTATATTTGATAATATTCTTAAAAATCACAAAAATTAAATCTCAAATAATTAAATTGTGGGCCTTCATCTCTGTTGGGCCAGCCTGGTGAGCCTCATCCATAATCCGCAGCATGTGTTGGTTCAGCCTTAATCAGCCGCCACTGACGTCGTTGTCCTCCACGCTACTGTTGTCCTCCGTGCTGTCGTTGTCCTTCGTGCGTTGCCATCGACGCCGGCCACGCGTTGCCGTCGACGCCAGCACCAGTACGCGTAGGGCCGCGTGCTACCGTTGACGCAGGCACCAGTACGCGTACGCGCTGCCGTTATCAATTTTTCTGATGTCAATTTTTCATCTGTATCATCATGTTAATCCTTATTTTTCAATTAATTTATCTTTGCGGTAGCCGCATCTTGCACGCTATCATCTGATACACGATGAACAACAGTTAATTTTTCTTTGAGGAGTTGTTGGATTCATCATCATCGGATGATGATATGGATTTTCTGATGTATCATGTACTTGAAGATGATGATAAAATTCGGAAGCATGGTGTTTTATTATGGGTCATCAAGTAATATCGTGATAGAGAAGGTGGTTATTTTAGATTATACGAGGACTACTTCTCCGATAATCCGACGTACGGTCCAAGTTATTTGAGGCACAAGTGTGAAAATAACATTTTTGAACCGGTTAATTATTATATTATTATATTTTTTACTGTTTGTAGTAATTATTTTTGTTTTCATCGTGTAGGTTTAAAATGAATCGACCTTTATTTCTGCAAATTCTGCAAGCTATATAAGACCATGATTCCTATTTTGTTCACAAGAGAAATGCGGCTAGAAAACTCAGACTTAGTGGGCTTCAAAAGGTTACTGCGGCTCTAAGAATACTTGCATATGGTGTACCTGTCGACTCGACCGATGAGTACAGTTGTTGTGGTATATGTTTGCATTGAAGGAAAACCAAGCAAGCAGAGAAAAGAGGAGAAGAAAATTACCAAACAATTCACTGTTCCAAATCACTGAATCTTCCTAGGAGTACCTCGTTCCATATCCTCCACACCAGGAGGCCTCCTAGGAGCCGACATCCATGTAACCCATATGCTGTAAGAAGGGAGTTGCAGGTCTTGGGGCCGCCGCCACCATGGGTATGTGTCATGTCCAGAAATTTAGCCAAATTTTTAGACTATTTTGTGTATAAATTCATATCCAGAATCAACCGAGTACATAAAATGACAAATCAATAAACAGATCTAAACGTAAAATAAAGCATAAAATACTTACGAAGAGGCACTTAATCTTCGCACTCGAAAAAAAGCGGCTGCAGTGAAAAAAGGCGAGCGGTGAGACGTGGCCGGAGGCGGCAAATCGGCGGTTGAGAGGAGTTTGGCGGCGAGAGAGCACGGGAAACTTGGGAATTCGCGGTTGCTTGAGGGGAAATGAGCGGGGTGCATGGGGAATGACTTTATAAGCTCAGGAAGGCACGACGAGGCCGGGGGCGTCCGAAAAAAGCGGCTGACGTGGGGATGAGGTCGGCGTGGGGTAGTGGCTGCGATGCGGCGGCGAGCTTCGCATGGAGTGGGTGAAAATGGAGCGGGAGAGAGGGGCGGTCAGTGCACGCACGTGCGAGGAGTCGTGGCTGTCGGGAAAAGCAGGGATGTGGGCGTGACCATGGTGGCCTGGGTGCAGGGAAGGCAGATGGAGGTTAGAGATGGAGCCGAAAGGTGGGGCCCACCTATCAGGTCTTCGACCGGGAGAGGACGTATAATGAACTTTGCACGAGAGGCGAAGGGGGTAAGCCGGTGAGCTGGGCCGGGCTGAGGGGAGAAAGAGAGAGAGGCGGCTCAGGCGGGCCGACACGAGGGACACAAATCAGGCTTTTGGAAGGAGTGGGCCGATGGCGGCCCAAGAACAGAAGGGATTTAATTTGGTTTTCTTTTAATTTAACGTATAAATGATCTTTGTATTTTTATAAATACTTTCAATACTCAAATAATTTCAAGAAAAACTCGAAAATAGATGGACATTCAAAGTATATAATAAAAATATAAAAAGATCATTTACTGATTAAATAATTTATTTAAATAATTAATGAAATGCTTTTTGTATTATTAAAATTATTTTTGGAGCTCCAAAATTTCACGAAAATTTTGGAGAGTATTTTAGGGCATGAGGAATATTACAAAAATATTTTCACCATGGTTTTAAAGGAAAATTTATTTTTTATTAAATTCACTCGATTAATTTATTTTTCTTTTTATTTAATTTCTAGATAATGCATTATTTAAGGATTTTTAATCCCGAACGAAAATCGAGACGTGACAAAGATGGGGCCAGCCCGCCGTCGCGGGTCTTGGAGCAACCGACGTCACATGTCTTGTGGCTACGTGCACCGGCTCTTGGAGCTTTTAGCGGCGCCATGTGGGACATGGTGTTGTGGTGCTGGTGATAGTGGGAGAAGGTATGGCGGTGGCACAAGGTTTGGCGGCATAGGGTCAGGCGGTGACATAGGATCTGGCGGCAACACAGGGTCTGGTGGCGGCACAGGGTCTGGCGGCGATAGTGGGCAGGTTGAACAAGCATGCGTGGGAAAAATAAAGCGATGCGGCGGGAGGAACAAGCGCGTGCGGCAAAGGGGAAAAAAAGGCGCGCACCGAGATAGCGATGCCGCTCTCGTTCGCTACTAGAAGCCAGCGCAAAAATCGGTTTACATGATCACTAAAAATATAAAAGGGCATATAGAAGATTTGTTGCATGATACTTTTTATGTAAAATTTTAAATTATTGGGATTGATAACCATATAAAGTGTCCTTTGGAGAGATGCTCATAGGTGCACTTGTCTATCCCACACCAAGCTATAGCAGTTTTCATATAGTTACAAACCATGTTAGTTATATTATAATTACATATGATCATATCCTAGATACATATGACATATTTTTTTGAAATTTTATGTCAATATTAAATAAGCTAAAACTAATTGGTACTAATGGCCATGACTATCATGGACACAATCAATCACATACTATCTTTTACCTACTTAACAAGTTTGTTTTTTTACGTTTGCCCGTGACACTTTTCATCCATTGCCTCCTGCGTAGATCACTTCGCGCAAGTGTCTGCATGACTGCGTCCCGCGCAGATCGCTCACGTCCAGCCTCCCATCCAAATCACTCGCGTCGGTCTAAGCCGATCCCTCATACCCATATTACGCAATACCAACGTCCAAATCGATCATTTTACGCATCATCTGTCCCACGTACTCTCTCCGTCCTCGCCACGAGCATGGCCAAGCACGCAATGACGCCATTCTCATCTCCCTCTGTTGTGAGGCCGCCATGCCCACCAAGATCTTTGCCTTCATCCAACCCTCGTTGTTGACTATCGAAACGGCCCAAGAAACAACAGCCACATGCAAGCCGTGCCACGTTGGTCAAACCTGTGACCTCGTCGATGGGCTGAAGCTGCAATACTTCAGTTTGCCCATTTAAAACTTCCTTGAAGGACCGGAACAAAGAATGGCTTTATTCCTCCAATCCTGGTCTTTCTCTTCCTTCTTTCGTAGAAAAGGTGTATCAGACGCAACATAATTGTTTGGAACAATTATTTGTCTAAAAGCTAACGACCAATTTGACCCTACTTTTTTATGTTTGCTCATTTGACCCTGCTTTTCAAAATTGAAGTTTTCGTCTGACCCTGTTTCCACTCTACCCGTCAGGATTTCATTTAGGAAAAAGAAAAAAAATACTAACCCAAAGGGACTAAAATACCATTGATTACAAATCAATCCTATCCCCATCCCATCCCCAATCAGTCCGAAGCGGAGGAAGCATTGGTTGGTTCAAGGGTTTCGTTGCCAGCAATGGAGGGAGCTGCAGCCAGTCGGGTAGAGGGAGCGGCAGCAATAACCATGCGTGGAGAGAGCGTGCAAAGGGAGGGAGCATTGGCGAAGGGAACGACGACGACTGCTGTTGTGCTCAGAGGGGTGGAGCACTGGCAGCACCCGTAGAGCTGGGCCGGTGCCGAGGCGTGGGGGCAACGCTCGACTTGACAACAAGGTTGTCCTCTCGCAAAGCTAGCAAGGTCGAGGCGGCTTCGGCCGCGCGGAGCGACGAGCTGGACTTGGCGGCCTGCTTCTGCCGATGTTGGTCGGCCATGGAGTCGTCGGTTGGTTGTAGTGCGCATGGTGAGCGGATGCAGCTCCGGTTGCATGGAGCATGCGGTGAAATGGAGGCCGCCCCCAGCCACGCGGCTTTGTCAGTCGTCCTCGAAGGTGAACTTGGAAGCAGTGGTGGTGGTTGTGCAGCTTGTGGGGTGGAGTCACGGAGAGGCTACTTCCACGAGGGAATCGTTTTGGCCGCGACAATCGGGGTTGAAGGATCGATGGTGGCGGCACGTAGTAAGAGTGGCAGCCGATGGTGGGATGTTTGTCTTGTATGTGTTGTCACATGGTGTTGGACATGCTTTTTAATATGAACTTGCTGTTGGATATGGATATCAATTGGATTTGGCTATATATGTTCTTTTGCTTAAAGTCAAATTTGTCAAACTGAAGCCAAAACTATCTCAAATATATCAAAGATATACTGAATTTGTTACAAATATGTTAAAGAGGTTGAAACAAACATTTTTTATACAACAAAGTCAAATGAGAAAGGGCAAAAGGACAATTCGCTCCTTAGTTAACACCGTTATCTTGCCTTCACAGAATAGGGTCAACTTTCATCTTCGATTTTGAAAAGCAGGGTAAAATGAGCAAACCTGAGAAAGTATGGTCGAATTGGTAGTTAGGCTTCAACACAGGGTCGAATAAGCAATTGCCTCTAAATGTTTAGTATCGTTGTTGTCAGCTTGTCAACATTTCTCCTAAATCACAGTTATCTTCAACTCACCGAAAGATCGAACAAGTCCTGCTCACATCAATTCATCTCCTGGGGTTTCATATTAATGGTATATGATCATAACTTGTTCATCTAGGGTTTTTTACGAATTAGGGTTTAGTTTCACAACATTCATCTTGAACTAGATATGGGCCTAGTTTTATCCGTGCTTTCTGAAATCTTTAACAATTCCTAGCATAGATTTTCTTACACAGCAAGGTAAAAAGAAAGAGTCGTAGACCATCCATGTGCCTCTTAGGACAATTTTCGATATCCTGTAATACTTTGAGTTAAAGTGCTATAATAGTAATTATGTGTGCTTACAGATTCATTTTACGAGAGCAAAAGAAATACCAACAAGCATTTCTAATGAAGTTGGCAGGAATGCAGTTGGCTAAAACAATATCGCTATTACATTGCCTTGCTAATATTGAGAAAGCAAGAGCAAACCTACTCTAGTATCAATTCAACAGGTATACTACCCTCAAAGACTTCATCATTGAATGGATCAAAGAAGGAGGCTCTATCTATGTCAATATAATAAGGGAAGAAGCCCGCCACTGATCGAAGAATGAAGAAGCCAGCTTGGGTAGACTTTAAGAGCTTTTGCTCTGCCTACAAGCCTCGTTCCATCTTGGAGGTCGTAGAAAGGTATGAAGGGCCTCCTTTTAATTAAAGCCCTACTCATTAAAACCCCCTTCTCTTACCTACTTTGACACATATTTTCAATATACGTCAATACACGACCAACATAAAAAGGATATGAAAGAAAAATCAAGCTATCGCCCTATCTAAGTGAGTTTCCTCTATCCTCTACGGGAGTTCTCTTTTAGTCCTCTACGGGAGTTCTCTTTTAGTCTATGGCTACCGCCCTATTCTCTCTCGATTGTCTATCCTTTCAAAATGAGGGGTACCTTTTATTTAGCTTCCAACATGAAAGATTGACCCCTGAAGTGCAAGATATGCAAGTTTGATAAAGGCATACTCAGCTAAAAGTGAACTTCTGAAAAAAAGTGAACTTTAGGAACTAGCCTAAAATAGCTCTCTCCCTCTCTGTAATACTTTTCCAAAGGCTACTCAATCTGCTAGTGTAACTGAAGTGAAGGAATCAACAATTCTAAACCTCCATGAAAAAGCTCATAGCCACTGCTTGTGAACAAACTCTTCTAAGCTGAAGGCATACTACTGTTACTATTAGTCTAGTCTCCCGAGGGCACTCTGAGATCGAACAAACTTACTTCTTAGCAACCTTACTGTAAAGAAAGAAAAATAAAAGCGAACTTAAAGAGAACAACAGAAGAGGGATTACTTTATTCTCTTCATGTGGGTGGATTTCCAGCCAAACATATTCAATTTCGACTTCTTTGATTTTCAATTTTTGGTAATTTCGTAAACTTTTCTACAAGTTCAATTTCTACTTGATGCATACAAATGGTGTGTTTGAGAGAAGAGAAAAGGAGAAAACTGAGAAGATACGTAAAATGAGGTGAGGCATTAGCGCATGATGGATTGAGTTTAATTATTTCAAACTTGAAAAATGAATTATTATGATTTGTAAAGCAACTTTTCTATAGAATTTTTCTGAAAAAAACACATCATTTAGTAGTTTGGAAAATATGCACACGGAAAAAAGGGATTTTCTTTCCTTTGTGGTTGTAACGAACACAACCTTAAGTCTACCATTTTGTTTTCTTTTTAAACAAAGCATTTTAGAAATTATAGACGGTGAAAGTTTGACAAGTTTGATCAAATCTTATCTTGAAAGTCAAGTAACGTGGTAGAATATGATGATACTATAGTAGTATTTTTAAACAAAAAATTGATGTATAATTTTTTAATACTAATCACTGGAGAAATTGCAAGGGGTGAAAGTTTAAAAAGTTCGATCGAATCTTACTACTTGTATTGCGAAAACGCTTCATATCGAGCATCCGGGCCAAGCCAAATATTGGACGCCCAGCATCTCTCGTAGACATTTCTCACCAGAAAAATCATATTCTCTCGCTCCCCTATCTGTATCTTCTCTCTCTCGTATCTCATCCCCAACAGATGTGCTCTCTTGTTGTTGATGGGGGAGGCAAAGCGACGAGCTCCGTCTCTCGTCCCCAACGCTTGACATGACATGGAATAGCTTCACCTCTTGTCCTTGGCATGTCGTGGGTGACACGGCGAGAGCTCGCCTCAACTTCCTCGAAGGTGGAGTGGTCGGCAACGTCTTCCCGACGACGGCGCGACATGATGGTGATGGCCTCTCGTCCTCAACGGTGGTGGTGCGATCTAGGCCTCAGCCTCTCGTCCTCGACGGTGGTGGTGCGAGCTAGGCCTCGGCTTCCTTGACGGTGGTGTGGCACGATGGCAGCGGACCACAACACGTTGGTGGCACGAAAGAGGGCTCCAGTGCCGAGCCCGGTGATGGCCAGGCACCGGAGAGGAGGAAGAAGGATCTAGACTGATACTATTTTTGCAAATTTTTTTGATGTTTTTGTGTTGGATCAAAATGTTTCAGCGCATATTTGAAGGTGTTTTATATTTTTAAATCTTATACAAGAGAGATCTGTGGATGTTTCAATACATAAAACTTGATGTTTCAAATGCTATAAATATATAAATAAAATGTTTCAAGTGTGATTCGATTATGTTTTATCGGTTAAATTGTTGGTCCCTTTTTCTCTGTGTTTAAAATTCCTGTTCTGAGAGCTAAAACATTTTTCGTTCGAGCAATGAAACATTTTTCTTCAATCAATGAAACATCTAAAATATTTTTATTGAAACTTTGTCATCAAGTGATAAAACATATTAAAACACTTTGCAATAAAATGGTGCAACACCGTCCGACGTTTTGTAAAATAGTAAAGTGCATCCACGGTAATAACTTGACAGATGGGCGCAATTTAGTGAAGGAACCTGAGAAGTGAGTGCTATAGTGTAACAACTTGACAGTGGGTGCGATTTAGTGCAAAAACTTAACAAGTAAGTATATGGGTGCAACAACTTGTTAGGTGGTTGCGACTATGGGACAATAACTTAAAAAGTGACGTAACAACTTAATTATTTTGAGCATTTTTGCCATACACATTAAGTTTGTAAGTACTAAATTTTTCAATATACTCGTGAAATTTGTATAAGCATACTTCAATTAATTTATTCATTCTACTAATTAACAATCAATTAAATTTCAACATATAAAAAATTGTGTATTTCGGTTGAGATTTAGAAGGTAAAGAAAAAAAGTCCAGGATGATTGTTGGAGAAACAGGAACCGGGTGTCACACCCTGAGTTTTTCCCTTTTAAATCATTTAAATAATTCACCCTAAAAGAATTGGAATTTCTAGAATTAATCTGGAGCAAACAATCAATTTTAAAACACAATTAATAAGTGGAAATGGCATGGTAGGATTTTTCTTGGATTCTACATGTCAAAATACATTGGCTGGATTTTTAGTGGAATTTCTAGAAATATTTTTAACCAATTAAATTAAATCCCTTAATCATTTTCCCAATTTTCCTATTCACCCGTACGGCTTCATGCCCAATTCTCCCTTTGGGCCGCCGGCCCAAGTCGCCCGCCCGTGCCCCTGTCCTTCGACCGTGGGCCGAGGCCCACGAGCCATTGCCGCTCGCACGGAAGTCTGCGGCCCCTCCCCCGCTCCCTCGGGCCACCGATAGGTGGGGCCCACTTGTCAGCCCCGTCTTCCCCACGCCCGACCGGGTCACGTCACTGCACCATGTGCGCCGCCCCGTCGCGCCCTCTCCACACCACCCCGCGCCGCACCGAGCCCACGCCGGGCCCAAGCTTCCTTCCCCGTACCCCGCGTCGCCGGATCCACACCCCGCACCGGCCGAAGCCGAATCCAAACCATCGTCGCATTTTCTCTCTCTCCGAGTCTGAGTTTGTCGGCGAGGAATTCGACCTTATCCCGTGCGCAATTCGGTCTCCAAAGTCCTCTATAAAACCCGCACGGATGTCCGTCACATTTCCCCTTTTGTCGCCCGTCGGTTTAGCCCTAAAATCATCGCCGTCGGCCGCCGTCTTCCCCTCTAACTCCGGTGAGCACCCTCCCTCTCTCTCTCTCTCCCGTGCCTACCCGCACCGATGCCGAGCCGCTCCTGTGCAGTCCCGCTGTCGCCGCTGTTGATGAGAAATTTCTCTCACGCGCTGGCCTGGGAGATCTGCTTAACTCCAGTGCAGGTCCTTCTCGGCTACCTGTGCTGTGCAGGGCGTGCCAGTTGATTTGATCTGTTAATCAACAGGAGAAACAAGGGAATATGCGCTAAGTGTTAGGTTAGATCCCCACTGGATCGGCTGAGGGAATCCATGAGCATATATATGCTATCCTAAAATATATTTAAGCCAAACGACTGGAATGGATCGGCTATACCAAGACAGCATCAGTCGTGTAACCTAAATACAGTAAAGGATAATAAATATATGAATAGATAACCTAGCCGATACTGGAAAGCTAACGATAAATCGGCTAGTACTTCGATGAATCTTATGAAAAGATACCACTCTTAAACCAGATGCGCATGGCCCGGAAATCGGCCATCAGCCGCCGATGGCGGGCCGATTTCGGCTAGTGACGTCCGACAAGAATGCGATCTTAATATAAGAGGCGATCCTAATATAAATCTAATAATAAATATATTAAAAGAAACATATCGGGCGAGATAAGGCCTGAAACCGGAAGTCGTCTCTAAACAATATAAATCTTAGCCGAACATATCATTGATAGTTCTAAAAACGACTTAATAGTTTGAACCCGATGCAGCATTAAGTATAAAAAGAAAAACCTGATCTATTGCAGCCAATTTATATCCCTCGAGACGGTGGATACCGCATATAAACCACCAACCTTTAGATCTAGCACTATCTACTGCAAGTTCTTGATAGAACTAGCCAATGGCAGGATAGATCTAAACATTAGTCTAATTTATATGCGCTATATGATAAGTAGCACAGTATAAACTCTTGAATCTAATGTGTCGGTGGCCAAGAGCTATGAGTTCTCTTACCCGGTGTCGGCGGCGAGGCAGTTCGGTCTTGGGCAGCTTCCCATCGACTTCTTTTATGCTGATAAGATTGAAACGAGGGGAGTGGTAAGCCAGGACTTGATAATGGATCGGCCGCTTAATATAGCCGGCCCTCCCCTCGGCGACGTCGGCGTGATGACACCGGCGCCGAGAAAAGCGCCGCTTACGACCAATGGTGGACTGAAATCAAGCGCCATATCGTCCACCGCGGTCGTCTTGTTACGTCGACCTCCTCTTGCCCGAGGAGATCCCTCGAAGATTTAAGTCCCAAATGATTTTCTTCTTCTTATCATTGGCTGATATAGCTGATTAACATTTGCACTCTGATTTGCAGGAGACAGAGACAGAGCGGCCGACGGTGAGCGATTTCGGGCGCCCCATCGAATACCGTCTAGGTGTTCTGGACGGGGGCGGCCTCGCTCCGTCGGCCATCGGCTAGGGAGCGTTGAAGCTGGCGTCATTGCTACGAGGGCAGGTGCGCCAGCCGATTGCCTAGAAGAAAAGGGCTGCACCACCCCTACAGCCGTCGGCCGTGCCTGCCCCCAAACTGAAAGAGAAGAAGCTGGCAGCGCCAGCTGACAGCCTTCCCCCTTAGACCCGGCCGTCGCGCAGTTCCTCGACACCATCGCCAGCGAGAAAGTGCCGGCAGCTGTTGGAGCGGCGGCCGAACCTGGGAGTTTGAGCCATGAGTCCGTCAATGCCCCACCGACGCTCCGCCTGGGTCCCAAGTCCTCCAGCGAGAAATTGGCCGGTAAGCCCCCATTTCACCAAGTTCGGCTTCATAATGATATCATTTGCATCTGACCGAACAATTCATTTAGGTCAAGAAATTGGTCGGCCGCACTTCACGCCCCGCGCCATCAGTAATCGTCTCTTGCCACTTGACCTGTAGAAATTAGCCGATTTGTCCGCTAACTCTTATTTTGCAGCCCCCACGATCTCCATCGGTTGCCCCCCAGGCGTCCAGCGAGCACGCTGAGGCTGCCGCGGGCGGCAGCAATGACGCCGACGAAGAGGCCCCGACGGTTGCAGGCGGTGAACCAACGGAGCCGATCGCTCCAACCCCGGTGCCCACGGTAAGCCGACTAGATTTGATGATCGGCTTTATCAGCTCAATATCTTCTTGATCATCTTCCTCTTTGCAGAACATAGCCGACCTCCTTAATTTTGACCTGTCAGGGTTTGAGGAGTCCGGCGAAATCGGCGAAGAGGTGTTGGTGACGCTGGCTGAGGACCTGAGGGCCACCCTAGCCGACATCGGCAACCGGCTGGAGGCCTCGCTGGATGCGCAGGTGGTCGACAGCGGTTCGATACGCGCGCATTTCAGAGAAATTCAAGGCCAGCTGCCAAAAGCTCTAGCCGACGCCATTGTGCCGGCCACCTTCATGGAAGTCCACCAGCTCAAGTACGAACGGGCACGGCAGCAGATAGCCGATCGCCGAGAGAACCAGGCATGGTCGGCCACCCTCCAATCGACCAAGGACGCCATTGAAAGCCGGAATGCTGCCTTCGACCGCGTGAAGACTGAGCCGGCAGCCAAGCTCGAGCAACTCCTTGCACGCCAAGATCAGCTGATGGCCGATCTCGTTCAAGTCAGGAACGAGATCGATGTCCATAAGGAGTACATGGCTGGTTTGCCGGTTGAGATCGAAGCTCAACGCCAAGGCATCAAGGCGACCGTGGCACACCTGCGAGACCTGGTGAAGGGCATCCGACCGGTGGCAGGGTCCGAGGCCGACGACGTCAGGGCCATTGAAGAGATAGACCAGATCAGGCAGACGGCGTTGTCGGCCATAGCTGATTTCTTAAAACAATGAGCTTGTAATAATCTAATATTCTGAAATCGGCTGCTGCCTCTTGTATTATACTTGTTAGGCTCTTGTGCTGGGATTGGACTTTAATCAATTTGCTCCTACTTGTAATCGGCTGTAACTTATGTGTAATATAGTTTATCAATCTTTTGTCGCTGTGCTTGTAGATGAGATCGGCTTTTGGCCGTGCGTAGTGTCTTGAATTGCTCTTGCTGAAATCGGCCCCAGCCGCCCGTATCACTTCATGTTGCCGATCTGAGACCGCACCACAATCGTCGGTGTCAGCGCTCGAACTACGACCGTCGATCCAAATCACTTCCAACTCTTTTATTCGGACTGCCGATCGCGAGGCTTAAAAGTTTCAAAAATATTTCAAGAATCCTGACGCCCGATTTTGCAATCGGCTCGTGTACGTATATGCCCCCAAGTTTTGTTGATAGCTTCGGCCAATCATTGCCGTCCCTATCGGCCATTCGCGCATCATTGCCGTCCCTATTGAGCTCGAGTCATTCGCGCATCATTGCCGTCCCTATCGGCCAATCATTAGCCGATCGTAGAAAACTTAGTAAGAAAAACATTGCATAAAAATGCCTAAAGGCGATGCGTTGTTAAAGCAAGGCATCGGCTGTCGTAAATCGGCTTAAGCAACCAGAGCTGAATCACGAGTTGATCCATACGCTTGGGTAATATTTCTTCAGGTATTTTCCATTAAGAGCCTTTCCAAATACTTCTCCATCCAGCCCTTTTAGCATGTAAGCTCCTTTAGAGACGCATTTGTGGATCTTGAAAGGCCCTTCCCAATTTGGTGACCACTTGCCGAATTTGCTGTCTCTAGATCCAATCGGCAGTATCAATTTCCAAACGAGTTTGCCTTCCTCAAGAGATTTAGGCACCACCTTTTTATTATAATGTCTGGCTACTCGTTCTTTATCCTTTGTGACTTTTTCCAAGGCCCTCATCTGGATAAAACTAAATCTTCCGATTCGTCCACCATCAGGTGATAATAATCGTCGGCTGTGAGTTGATCCTATATCTGAATGCGCCTTGAGCCGACGACACTTTCCCATGGCAGCACTGCCTCATGTCCGTAGACCAGCTTGTACGGAGCGACTTGAATTGACCCGTGGCATGCCATTCGATATGCCCACAGTGATTCGACTAATCGGCTGTGCCATTGTTTAGGGTACTCAGAGATCTTTCTTTTAATCAATTTGATCAAACTTTTGTTTGAGGCCTCGGCTTGTCCGTTGGCTTGTGCATAGTACATCGAAGAATTAAGCAGCTTGATCCCTATGCCGTCGGCAAACTGAACAAATTCGTCCGATACAAAGATAGATCCCTGGTCTGTTGTTATTGTTTGTGGAACGCCAAATCGGTAGATGATATGTTCTTTGACAAACTCGATTGCGTCCTTAGAATCCACTTTTCTGAGGGGAATCGCCTCCACCCACTTTGTGAAGTAATCTGTCGCCACCAGGATAAATTTATGTCCTTTGCTTGAGGGTGGATTGATCTGGCCGATCATATCAATGCCCCATCCTCTGAATGACCACGACTTAATAATTGGGTTCATAGCCGATGCGATGCTCGTTGTATGGCGCCAAACTTCGACAATCTGGTAGCCCTTGTAATACTTGAAACAATCCTCCAGCATCGTCGGCCAAAAATACCCTGCTCGGCGAAGCAGCCACTTCATTTTGTGGGCCGATTGATGTGTGCCACAGATTCCTTCATGTACTTCTCCGATGGCCACTGTAGCCTGATCGACTCCCAAACACTTAAGTAGCACGCCGTCAATCGTCCGATAGTATAGATCTTTATCGAGCAACACGTATTGCAATGCCTTGTATCGTAGCTTCCTTGTAGCTGATTGAGAGGGGTTTTTGAGATAGTTGTAAACTTCAAACCTCCAATCATCGGCTGTGATGGCGGCAACGTCTATGTCAATTTCTTTCGGCATCGGCCGATAGCCCGATGCCCCCTGAGCCAAGTCATTGGCCTCTGAGTTCTGCTCTCTGGGGATATGTTTCAAAGTAACTAGCCAAAAACCGTCCATTAGTTCCTGACATTGCCGATAATAGACCATCAGCATGTCGTTTTTGCATTCATATTCTCCTGATAATTGGCTGATGACCAATAATGAATCTCCCATTATTTCGATGGCGTCGGCTTCAACTTCCTTGAGTAGATGTAATCCTTTAAGGACGACTTCGTATCCGGCTTGGTTGTTTGTAGCGTGGGGGTTGATGGCAAAAGCAAACTCGAAGCTTGCCCCCCTGGGCGAAATAATGACCAAGGCGATGCCACAGCCGTTGGTGCAAACCGAGCCGTCAAACGTCAAAGTCCAAGGCATAATTTTCACCGAGCCGATTTAGTCGTTTCGTGCTCCACAATGTAATAGGCTATGGCTTGTCCCTTGACTGCCCTTGGTGCCTGATACCTCAAATCGAATTCTGTTAGCGCGAAAATCCAGTTCCCAGTTCTTCCTTTGAGTACTGGAGCCGATAGAATATACTTAACTACATCGACTTTGCAGATTACTATGCACTCGTTGGATAATGATAGTGCCTTAACTTCGTACATGAAAAATAGAGGCATAGGCATAGCTTCTCCACAGGTGAATACCTCGTCTCTGCGTCTAGTAACCGTTGGCTGAGATAGAAGATGGCTTTTTCTTTGCCGTTGACCTCTTGGATTAGGACGGAGCCGATTGATTTATCATTGGCTGATAGGTACAGTTTGAACGGTATTCCCTTTTGCGGAGGCATTAAAACTGGAGGGGAACTCAGATAATCTTTTATGTTATCTAACGCCCTTTGTTGTTCTGCCCCCCATGTGAATGTTTGATCGGCTTTCAGCCGAAGCAGTGGTGTGAACGACTCCATCTTTTCTGAGAGATTGGCTATGAACCGTCTGATGAAGTTTATCTTTCAGATCAATGATTGGAGTTGTTTTTTGTCCTTCGGAGGTTGAATTGTCTTGATAGCATTTATGCTTCTTGGTGTAACTTCAATTCCTCTTTCATGGACAAGAAATCCCAATAATTGCCCGGCCGATACGCCGAACGCGCACTTAAGCGGATTCATCTTCAGACCGTACTTCCTCGTCTGTTCTAACACCTGTCTCAGATCGGCTATGTGGCCTTCTATCTCCCTTGACTTGACAACCACGTCGTCAATGTATATCTCTATTAGTGAGCCGATCATATCGTGAAAGATGTAATTCATGGCCCGTTGATATGTTGCCCTAGCATTCTTCAAGCCGAACGTCATTACTACCCATTCGTACAAGCCGATTGCGCTGGGACACTGAAAAGCGGTCTTGTTGATGTCCTCGTCGGCCATGAATATTTGATTATACCCTGCATTGCCATCCATGAAACTGATAATTTTGTGGCCTGAAGCAGTGTCGACAAGCAGATCGGCTATCGGCATTGGGTATTCGTCTTTAGGGGTTGCCTTGTTTAGATCTCTGAAATCGATGCACACCCTAAGTTTACTGTTTTTCTTCAACACTGGGACGATGTTTGAGACCCACTCGGCGTATCGGCAAGGCCGAATGAATCCCGTGTCGTATAGCCGAGTGATTTCAGCTTTAATTGCTTCGTACATATTGGCCTTAAACCTCCTGGGAGGCTGTTTGAACGGCCGATAGCCTGCCTTAATCGGTAGCTGATGGACCACTATTGATCGGCTGAGGCCGGGCATCTCGAAGTACTCCCAAGCAAAACTGTCTTTATATTCTTTTAACAACTCAATAAGCTGGGATCTACAATGAGGAGACAGATTTTTGCTAATGTACGTCGGCCTCCGCTTATCACCAGAGCCGATGTCAATTTCCTCTAATTCGTCGGCCGACGTGAAACCTTGCCCTAGCTTGCCATCGTCTTCGTCCGCGGTGTCCATGCCGAAAACGCTTGAGCCCTCCACCATGTTTTGTTCAAAGCAGCAGCTGCGGCTCGTCATTTCCAATCGGTTGTATTGTGGAATTGGACACATTTAGAAAATCGGCTTGCCAGATTTTCCCGGATAAACAATCGATGCCTTTGATTTCCCAAAGTGGCAAATCGGCACTGACGGCACTAACTGACCTGTCGGCTGGTATGATCTCGATCTTGTCGCCGTTCCATTGGATCAGGCTCTGATGCATTATAGAAGGGATGCAGCAGTTAGCGTGTATCCAGTCCCTTCCGAGCAGCAGGCTGTAAGACCCCTTCCCATCGATGACGAAGAACGTTGTGGGCACGGTCTTATTGCCAATGGTCAGTTCAACGTTGAGGACGCCCTTGGTTTCCGATGGGTTGCCGCCGAAGTCTTTGAGCACCATGTTGGTTTTTATTAGGTCTTCGGCTCCCTTGCCTAGGTTTCTGAATGTTGCGTAAAGCATGAGGTTGACTGCAGCTCCCCCATCAACTAGCATTTTGTAAATCGGCTTGCCGTTGACGATCCTTTAACGTACAATGGCTTTAAGTGCCGATTTTCGGTTACCTCGGGTTTGTCGAAGACAGCATGGTCTGGTGAGATTGCCAATTTCGCCAGGTCGTCCTCAATGGTGTCTGCATCGGCTTCAGGAGCGCCAAACTCGGCTAGCGGCACGAACACCATGTTAACCAATGCAGAAATTTTGCCTTTCCCTTTGGCTGCCCTCCTGGCTTGATCGGTTGGGCTTTCCTCGGCTTGCTCTTCGTCGGCTATGACAGCTTTCTCTTTGGGTACCCATCGCCTTTTGATTTTGCCCAGCCGACGGCGCTGTTCGTGGATCATTTGCTGAACTTCGTCTTCTCTCCCTTCACGCTTAAGCCGTTGAACCCTTCTTTTCTGCGTTTTTGTGAAGAGATCGGACGGGCACCATTGGGGGTTGGCCGATTCCTCATCGTCGGCCTCTTCATCGTCGCGGTTGTTGCCATCGCGGTTTTCGTTGACGAAGAAGTCTTGGAGGATCGGGCCGAGCCGATCATGGACAGACCACCGTCTTTGGTTTAGCTGAACGGCTCTGGGGACGAACCGGGTTGGGCTTGCAGCCGATGAGTTCCTGTGCCCGCCGTCGCGGCGATCGTTGCATGGTTGGCAATCGTCCAGTGTTGGTAGTCTCATACCGGATTTCCAGCAGTACATGAAAAAATCACAATTCTAATGCGGATCGGCATTGTTGCGATTTGCCTCGTACTGGCTGCTTTGTGTATTCGGCTCGCGCTGTCGAGATGCTTCGTTGTAAGCTTCTTCCTGCTGGGACCGATGCTGATGACGGTGTTGACTGCGTTCGTGGATCGGCCGTCGATCAGCCGATCTGATGACTGGGCGCACCATATTAATCGGCGCGGCGTGACATCCAATCTGCTCGTCTTCTTCCTTGGCCCCGATCGATGTATTGACTAAGCCGTGCGCCATTCATTCGTCGATCGCTTGCCTAGGACCGGCTTGGACCGTGTTGGCCGGGAAAGGATTGTCGTCTACTTTCATCGGCCGATTTGAATCGGCGAACTTCAGCTTCCCGGTCTCAATCGCTGATTGGATTTGCTGCCTGAAGACTTTACAGTCGTTTGTGGCATGGGATATGGAGTTGTGCCACTTGCAATATTTCTTTTTCTTCAACTCTTCGGCCGACGGGATCACGTGATTTTTAGGCAACTGAATCTGCTTCTCCTTGAGTAGCAAGTCGAAGATCTTGTCGGCCTTGGTGATGTCGAAATCGTATCGTTCTTCCTTGGCCGTCTTCGGCGCCATTGGCGACGATGGCATTTTTGTTCTTGGCCCATTCCTGCGCGACTTCTCCGTCATCGTCATCGGACTCGTAGTCTGATTCGACGATGACCTGAGTTATATTTTTGACGGCCTTCCTGGTGTCTTGGAATCGCTGCTCGTGGGCCATCACCTTCTGCGCCAAGTAGGCTAAGCTGTCAAAGTCTTGCGTAGGGAATCGCTCTCGGATCGGAGCGATCAAACCATGAAAGGCCAAATTGGCCAGCTGGGCATCCGATAGCACCAGGCTGTAGCATCGGTTCCTCATTTCTCTAAAGCGTTGGATGTATTCTTGGACCGATTCGTTGTGTTTTTGCCTAATGCTGGTGAGGTCCGACAACTTCATCTCGTAGTTGCCGGAGTAGAAGTAGCTGTGGAATTGTTTTTCAAGATAGGCCCAGCTCTGAATTGAGTTGTAGGGCAATGAGGAGAACTAAGTAAAAGCCGATCCTGTAAGAGAGAGTGGGAACAATCGGACTCTCAAGGCGTCCGTAGCCGATGCTTCGCTGCACTATGCCAAGAATCGGCTAACATGCTTGTAAGTTGAAACGTTGTCCTGCCCTGAGAACTTTGAAAAATCTGGGATCTTGTATCGGTTGGGCAACGGGATCCGCTCGAAGTGCTCTGGATAGGGATACCGATACATGTTCCCTGAGTCTTTCGGCTTGAGGCCGAATTGATCGCGCATGACATCTGCAATCAGATCGGCCTATGTTCGGTTGTCTTGCTGTATCGGCTCGTATAGGTCACACGACACAGGTGCCTGCTGATACAGTGGTGGTGTCTGAAGCCTGTAATGATGATCTTGACGGCCTCCTTGGTACTGGTAGTGATGATCAGCGGGAGGCGGCCGATGCGCCGGTGGTGGCGTTGGTCCTGGAAATAGCTGTCGGCCACCGGCGTTGTACCGTCTGTTTGGATCAATCAGCTCTGACTGCCGATTGTCATTGAACATATTAGCAATATGATCTTGGGGCAGTGGCTGCTGTCAGTTCAACATAGTAATTGCTGGCCTTATAGCCGATTCACCTGGATTCGGCTGACCGAGGACTCCTCCCGGCGGCCCTTGTTGTGCTAGTGGTGGGATCGGCCGATTCTGTGTGACCAGCGTCCTGTAACCAGGAAATTGACCTTCTGTGAAGTACGTCGGCCCTCGTTGCAGCTGGTCGGCTATCTTGGCATCGACCACAGTAGCGATCATGTTATTGAGAGTGTTGACCAGAATGCTACTTTGATTGACTAACGCGTGATGGACGGCCGAGTCGATCCGGTCTTGTAGAGAATATACAGCCGAATCGTCCTATTCCTGGGTCGGCTCCTCCGTCTTCTGTTTGCCTTTTGTCTCACCAGAGGAGGATGCCTTAAGATCGTTCATGCTGAACTTATATTTTTGATGCATGGCCCCAGATCTTGTTTGGGGTGAAAGATTGCAAGTAGTTAGCCTGGAGCTCTCCACCATCTTCTTATAATCAGCTTGCTGTTCAGCCGATAACTGCTCCATCTTCACATGCACGATGTTGTCCTGGGAAATGCTGGGCTTCTTGGAGTCGACCATCTTGCCGGCTGAATCTATACGTCCGAGTCGAGCCGACAGAGAAAGTCCCACTGGGCATGCCAAGAAGCGTGTTGATGAGAAATTTCTCTTACGCGCTGGCCTGGAAGATCTGCTTAACTCCAGTGCAGGTCCTTCTCAGCTACCTGTGCTGTGCAGGGCGTGCCAGTTGATTTGATTTGTTAATCAACAAGAGAAACAAGGGAATATGCGTTAAGTGTTAGGTTAGATCCCCACTGGATCGGCTGAGGGAATCCATGAGCATATATATGCTATCCTAAAATATATTTAAGCCAAACGACTGGAATGGATCGGCTATACCGAGACAACATCAGTCGTGTAACCTAAATACAGTAAAGGATAATAAATATATGAATCGGTAACCTAGCCGATACTGGAAAGCTAACGATGAATCGGCTAGTACTCCGATGAATCTTATGAAAAGATACCACTCTTAAACCAGATGCGCATGGCTCGAAAATCGGCCATCGGTCGCCGATGGCGGGCCGATTTCGGCTAGTGACGTCCGACAAGAATGCGATCTTAATATAAGAGGCAGTCCTAATATAAATCTAATAATAAATATATTAAAAGAAACATATCAGGGCAGATAAGGCCGGCTGAAACCCCGGCGCTGTCTCTAAACAATATAAATCTTAGCCGAACGGATCATTGATAGTTCTAAAAACGACTTAATAGTTCAAACCCGATGCAACATTAAGTATAAAAAGAAAAACCTGATCTATTGCAGTCAATTTATATCCCTCGAGATGGTGGATACCGCATATAAACCAGCCAACCTTTAGATCTAGCCCTATCGGCTGCAAGTTCTTAATAGAACTAGCCAATGGCAGGATAGATCTAAACATTAGTCTAATTTATATGCGCTATATGATAAGTAGCGCAGTATAAACTCTTGAATCTAATGTGTCATTACGATGGAAGCACTAGAAATAACAGATCATACCACTAATGACAAGCATTTACCTAGATCTGGGGATCCAAACGATGCAGCCCGTAGCCAAACAAAACTGCTCGTCTGAAGAAAAAGGTTGGCGATGCGCCGAAGGTTTGATTGATTGTGATTGTCTTTGTTTACAGGGGGTCTCGGGTCCTATTTATACCCAAGATAGAATTATCTATACAAACCCTGGACTCTATCTAAACTACTATTTAAAACACAACATTATACCGAGAAGGACCCATGCCGTGCTACAACTAACAGTTTAAACAAACTCCTAAATTACAGATACAATTGCCGTTACAGGACTCTATCCATAGGTGGCAATATCGTTTAACACGCAACTAACAACCGAATCTTCTATTTATCCTCAAACTGCTGCACCAGAAACGGTTTTATCTCTTCCGGACCTGGAATCGGCTATCGGCTGCCATTGTCCGATCCAACCTTAGCCGATTGGCCTCGTAGCCGATCACTCCTCGGCCGTGCGGCCTCTTTTTCACACCAAACCAGCCGATCCGATTCGCCGCCTTGCGAGACTTAGGGACTCAATTACCAAACTTCGTGTGCCGGTCGTGCCGTCCTGCGCGTCCCCGCGTGCCGCCGTCCGCCGCGCCGTCCGTCTTGCCGGTGAGCGGCCGGCCGCGCGTGGCCATGGCCGGCCGAGTCAAGCACGGTTGCCGCCGCCCGTGCAACCCTAACCCTAGCCGCGCGCTCGGCCATCCGATCCCACCGCCCGTGGCCGCTCGGATGCCGCCACATGTCCCGCGCTACCGCCGTCCATGGACTTGGTCCACGGTGGACCAAGCCCGGCGCCCGCTTGCGTCGGTGCCGTTGACGTCGCGCCTAGCGCCGACGCCGCCCGCCGACGTCGCGCCGACGTCACCCTCGTGTCCGCCGCTTGTGCCGGCATGACGTCATGCGACGTCGCCCCTATCGACCCGCGCGCACTGCTTGCATCAGCTAGGGACTTAATTGCACAATAAATTAATTTAGGTTTTTCTGTTTAGTTTAAAAATCGTAATTAAACTTCTAAAATTCATATGTTTTTAATCCGAGCTCCGTTTTAGTCCATTCAAACTTCCTTAAATCCAAAAAAATGTTAAGAATCCATTAAAAATAGTTTCTTGTGCTGTTTTGGTCGACTTTTAGCATGTTTTGTTGAGTGTTTTGTTTGTCGTGTAGATTTCGATAATTCTGGCGATCCCGTTTATTTCGAAGTTGTAGCCGAGGTTCCCAATCTTCAGAGCAAGGCAAGTCATACTTTACATTGATCATATTGTACCTATTTTATTTAAATGTCTCATTTGTTTTAGAATGTCATTTCATGGGACTATTATACCTATTATACTCAGACGTAGGAATTGAATACCTTATACCATTGATAACTTGGGTTCAATATGACTGGATATTGGTTTAGGACATGCTTAGCCTGGCTTAGATCAATTAGCTCATATAAGGGATCACAGTAATTAGATATTTCAGTGGAGACTAATACTCAGATGATGTCAAGCATGTGGTACTATTCTAATAATATTGAAATATGATAATGGTGGGTCGTGAGCACATGGTTGGATGTTTTTTTAGAGTGCTCATGACAATTAAGGACCGGTTCTCGGGAAACCCTGGAAGAAATACCGTGTATACCACAAGCCAACATGGGTAATGGCTGGATCTGTAGTGTAGCTGTCTCTAGCCGACGTACCCTAGTGAGGGTGGGCGTGATGGAGTTGGGTCGGTGTTAGCGACCAAATTTGGTAACCAATCCCTAAGCCCAAGCCAATATTAGAGCGAGATCGGATCGGAAAAGTGATCTGCGGAGAAACTAAGGCCGCATCGGCTATGATTCAATCGGCTGGGAAACCAGTTGGCTAAAGCCGAATCGGATGGGAACAACCGATAGCTGATTCCGATTGGGAGAGGAAGATGAGACTATTTCCAATGGAAAGCTTGAAGATAAACGGTAGGTTCGGTTCCCAAGTTGCGCGTTAAAGATATTGCCATCTACGAGATAGAGTCCGTAACGACGATTGTATATGTAAATTAGGGATTTGTTTAGATATTCCTATTGTAACGCGACATGGGATTGTATCCCGAGATATTGTCGTATTTTGAATAGTAGATTAGTGTTAGTGATATGTCCTAGAAGCAACATGGAGATGTTGGATATCATTGTCAATGTTTATGTTTAAATGAATAAAGTGTTATTCAGTTCCATGAAATAGACATCTTGTATTGATCAATAAGTATGTGACTTATTTATGAGACTCTATATGTATGAATCTATTTCTAAATGATCCCTGATCATATGTCATATTGTTGGAACAAATATGATTCTAAGATCGACATGTTTATTGATTGATGATCCTGTCTCATAGATCATGGTATGGAGATACCAAATCAATATACATGGACATGTGTTAGAGAACACATTGTTGGATAGACCCCACCATGAGACACTACAGGAATTAATGTGCCATTAGTTGGTCTCAGGTAGTGTTGGTACAAAGTTCTTAGACCTGAGATCATCATGGATTCCAACATGTGTAGTAGCCTACTTTGGAACTATCAAACGCTATTCCGTAACTGGGTAGTTATAAAAGTAGTCTTCGGGTTTGCTATGAAACATGTAGTGGGATGTGAATGATCAAGATGGAATTTGCCCCTCCTTTGGAGAGATATCTCTGGGCCCCTCGAGGTAATGGATTATGGAAGTGCATGGCCATGCCGAGTTGATTGAGGAGTCAATCAATAGACAGATAATCCAATACGGTTCGAGTGAATGGTTAAGCTATTGAAGGGATGGCACACACATCTTGCCTATAGCTTAATTGGTATCGTGAGGCAAAGGGATTTGTGTACACATTATATGTTCAGAGCCGATAATATATTCTTGTATACTATGGTGTCAATATGTGCTGCTAGGTGCCGCTGTTGACAATTGGCTTAGTTGGACTCGAGCCGACGGTCGGCTGAGTTGGACTCGAGCCGACGATCGGCTGAGTTGGACTCTAGCCGAAACTGAGTGTACCTGAACCTACAGGGTCGCACACTTAAGGGGATAAGAACATGCATTCGAGTTAGACTCGTACGGCTCGATCGGATAGGGATCCGATCGGATAGAGTTTTATGGGCTTATGAAGTCCGACCGATCAACTCTATGAGATTCGGATAGGATCCGATTCAAAATAGAGTCCCGATGGGACTCTAGGCCCAACCGACAAATCTATATAAAGGGGTGAGGGGTGGAGAGTTGATGCAGGCAATTGGAACCGAATCAATCTGATCACGCGTGTCTTCAGAAGTCGGCAAGATCAATCTCCACGGAAACCCTCCCCACCTCCGAGCCAAAACCCAAGCCTTGCATCTTGTGCTAGCACACGGGTCTTACACGGATAGTGTTATTCTTGGGTATAAATAGGACCCGAGACCTCTGTAAATAATATCACAATCAATACAATCTCGGCGCATCGCCTCTCATTTTCTTTTAGACGAGTTCTTGATCCGGCTTCGGGCTGCATAGTTTCGATCCCCGATTAAGGTAAATGCTCGTCATTGGTGGTTTATTTCGTTGAATCTAGTGCTTCCATCATCATGATACTCTAGGTTTGATGCTTTAGACTGCACAACTTATCATATACGGCATATAATCTGGAACAATCTCTAGATCTATCTTGCCATCAGCCGATAGAGCTAGATCTAGATGTTGGCCTGGATTATATGTTGTATCTATCGTCTTGAGGGGTTTACAACGGTCTATATAGATCCAATGCTATCATTTTGTACTTCATGCTGCATCATTTATGATCTGTTAAGTCGCTTTTAGAAGTATTATGATCTATTCGGCTAGATGTAAATTTGCAGAGACAGTGTCGGGGTTTCAGCCGACCTTACCTATTTTAATATTTCTTTTAGTATTATTTGCTATTAGATTTATTAGAGCTGTCTCTTATATTAAGATCTTAATATGGTTAAATGCTTTAAGTCGGTATCAATCTGTCAGCACTAGCCGATAGCCGATTGATTTAGGTTTAACTCATTTAGTTTAGATTAATATCTTTTCATAAGAAATATCAGAGTACTAGCCGATCCACAATTAGGTCTATAGTATCGGCTAGGCCATGAATGCATATATTTATTATCCTAGTGTATATTTAGATTGAGTGATTTATACTGTCTCGGCATAGCCGATCTATCCCAATCACTTAGTTTAAATATACTTTGGGATATCAAATCTATGTAAATTTGTTTCCTCAGCCGATCCGGTAGGATCTAACCCTAACCTTAATGCATGTCTATTTGTTTCTTGTTGGTTGACAGATCAAACCAACTGGCACGCTTGTTTACATCAGACAGCCGAGGAAAGGACTTGCACTAGAGTTAAGCAAATCTCCAGCGCATAAGAGAATTTTCTCATCAACACGCTTCTTGGCACGCCCGGTGGGACCATCAGTAGATCACTAAGCATCGGACGCAATGGTCAACATCAAGAACTCAGAGATCACTGAAGAGAACGTGACTCCAATCAAGATGGAACAACTGTCGGCTGAACACCAGGCCGACTACAAGAAAATGGTAGAAGAACTGCATGCCAATTACCTGCGATCGTTCGCCCAGACCTGATCTGGATCCGTCCTCCAGAAATACAAGTTCAGCATTGACGATTTCAAGGCATCCTCCTCAAGCGATACGAAAGGCAAACACAAGATGGAGGAGCCGAAACAGGAGCAAAACGATTCGAAGCTGCATACTTTGCAGGATCGAATCGATTCGGCTGTGCATCATGCACTCGTCAACCGGAGCGGCATTTTGGTCAACACCTTGGACAACATGATTGCCACGTGATTGATTCAAAGATTGCCGATCAGCTATAGAGGGGCCAACCTACTTTGCGGATGACCGGTTTCACGGCTACGGGAGTTTGGTCACCCAGAATCGGTCGATCCCACCACCGGTGCGGCCGGGGCCGTCGGGAGGAGTCCCAAGCCCAATCCTTCTGGATCGGCCTCAAGACAACCGATCACTATGCTCAACCGGCAACAACCCCTTCCCCAAGATCAGCTGGCCGACATGTTCAACAACAATCGGCAACAGGAGCCGATTGCCCATATCGGCCAGGGAGGACAGTACAACGCTGGTGGTCGATAGCTTTTTCCGGATCCACAGACACCACCGTCGACGAATCGGCCACCTCCTGCTGGCAACCCACTCCAGTACCAGTACCAAGGAGGTCATCACGAGAAGCATTACCGCCCTCAAACACCACCACCTCAGTATCGGCAGGCACCCATGCAGTACGAACAATACGAGCTGATACAGCAGGTTCAAGACAACAGGGCTTGGGCCGATTTGATTGCCAATGTTATGCACGATCAATTCGGCCTTAAGCCAAAAGATTCTGGGAACATGTATCGGTACCCCTATCCGGAATTCTTTGAGCGGGTTCCACTGCCCAACCGATACAAGGTCCCGGACTTCTCCAAATTCTCAGGGCAGGACAATGTTTCAACATACGAGCACGTCAGCCGATTTCTGGCACAGTGCGGCGAGGCATCTTCTACAGACGCCTTAAGAGTTTGTTTGTTCCCTCTCTCACTTTCGGGATTGGCCTTTACATGGTTTTCTTCGTTGCCCTACAACTCTATTCAGAGCTGGGCCGATCTCGAGAAACAGTTTCACAGCTACTTCTACACCGGCAATCATGAGATGAAGTTGTCGGACCTGACTAGCATCAAACAGAAGCATGACGAATCGGTTCAGGACTATATTCAAAGATTCAGAGAGATGAGGAACCGATGCTATAGCTTGGTGCTATCCGATGTCCAGCTAGCCGATTTGGCCTTCCACGGGCTAATCGCGCCGATCCGTGAGCGTTTCTTGGCTCAGGACTTCGACAGTTTGGCGTATCTCGTGCATAAGGTGACGGCCCATGAACAGAGATTTCAAGAATCAAGGAAGGTCGTCAAGAAAGTAGCTCAAGTCATCGTCGAATCAGCCTTCGATTCCACGACGATGACGCGAGAGGTTGCGGCACCGAATGGACCAAGAACAAAAAGGCCATCGTCCGCCAATGGCTGCTGAAAACGACCAAGGAGGAGAAATACGATTTTGACATCACCAAGGCCAATAGGATCTTTGATTTATTGCTAAAGGAGAAGCAGATAAAACTGCCCGATAATCATGTGATCCCGTCGGCCGATGAACTCAAGAAAAAGAAGTACTGTAAGTGGCACAACTCCACCTCCCATGCCACTAATGATTGTAAAGTTTTTAGGCTGCAGATCCGGTCGGCGATCGAGGCCGGGAAACTCAAATTCGCCGATTCACCTCGGCCGATGAAGGTAGACGAAAACCCTTTCCCGGTCAACATGGTTCAAGACCGGCACCGGGCGGGCGATCGGCGAAGAATGACGAACGGCTTAGCCGAAACTCTCAAAGGGGTCAAGGTAGAGAATAAGCCGACCGGAGACCAAGCCACACCAATCAACATGGGCCGTCCCGCTGGCCGATCGGCTGATCAACGACCAATCCGCATGGACAGCCGACGCCGCTTTCAACAGCGGTTTTGGCGGGAAGAAGAAGCTCGACGCAACAGGCCTTATGTGAGGGAGCCCGAGGTTATTGGCTTCCACTACATTAGGCATCACGGCGGCGTGATCCACACGCGCGATGCGAGTTTTTGATTCGTTGGGAATCGGGGATGAGGCGCCAACGATCGCGCTCGACTGCGGTGAGAGTACCACGAGGATGACTACAGAGACCCACCAATTCAAAGCCCAACTCAATTCGTCCCTAGGGCCGTGCAGCTGAAGCAGACACGTCAGTCTGTCCACGATCGGCTCGAGCCGATCCATCAAGATTTCTTTGAGGAAGACGATAATGAGGAATACTACGATGAAGAAGCAACTGATGATGATCAATCGGCTAACCCCCCATGGTGCCCTTCTGACTTGTTCACTAAAACTCAGAAGAGAAGAATCTAGAGGCTGAAACACGAGGGACAGGAAGAAGAAGTTCGGCAGATGATACAGGATCAGCGTTGCCGGCTGGGCAAGAAACAGTGGAGGCCCAAGAAGAAAACTGCACCAGCCGACGAAAGCCAAGCCGAAGAAAGCCTAACCGATCAAGCCGGAGGGCAGCCAAAGGTAAAGGAAAAGCTACGCATCGGTCAATATGGTTTTCATATTGCCCCAAATTCGATGTCACCGAGGCCGATGCAGATAGCGTTGAGTATACCCTGGCCAAGATAGCCATATCCCAAGATCAAGCCATCTATGACAAACCAGAGGGAACTAAAAATCGACATCTCAAACCACTCTATGTGAAGGGATTTGTCAACAGTAAGCCGATGTCCAAGATGCTTGGTCGACGGAGGGGCTGCGGTAAATTTGATGCCCTATGCAATTTTTAGAAAATTGGGCAAGGGGGCCGAAGACTTGATCAAAACAAATATGGTGCTTAAAGACTTCGGCGGCAACCCATCAGAGGCCAAGGGTGTACTCAATGTGGAGCTGACCGTCGGCAGCAAAACCATGCCCACAACCTTCCTTGTCATCGATGGGAAGGGGTCTGATAGCCTGCTGCTTGGGAGGGACTAGATCCATGCAAATTGCTGCGTCCCTTTCACCATGCACCAAAGTCTGATACAATGGGATGGCGACAAGATTGAGATTGTACCAGCCGACAGGTCAGTAAGCATCGCTAATGCCGATCTGCCATTATGGGAGATCGATGGCATCGATTGTTTGTCCGGGAAAATCTGGCAAGCCGATTTTCTTAAAGTGTTCGATTCTGCCATACAGCCAATCGGAGACGAGGAGCCACAACTGTGTTAGTGATATGCCCTAGAGGCAACATGGAGATGTTGGATATCACGTCAATGTTTATGTATTTATGAATAAAGTGTTATTCAGTTCCATGAAATAGACATCTTGTATTGATCAATAAGTACGTGACTTATTTATGAGACTCTATATGTATGAATCTATTTCTAAAGGATCCCTGATCATATGTCATATTGTTGGAACAAATATGATTCTAAGATCGGCATGTTTATTGATTGATGATCATGTCTCATAGATCATGGGTATGGAGATACCAAATCAATAAACATGGACACATGTGTTGGAGAACACATAGTTGGATAGACCCACCATGAGACACTACAGGAATTAATGTTCCATTAGTTGGTCTCGAGTAGTGTTGGTACAAAGTCCTTAGACCTGAGATCACCATGGATTCCAACATGTGTAGTAGCCTACTTTGGGACTACCAAACGCTATTCCGTAATGGTAGTTATAAAGGTAGTTTTCGGGTTTGCTATGAAACATGGAGTGGGATGTGAGTGATCAAGATGGAATTTGCCCCTCCTTTGGAGAGATATCTCTGGGCCCCTCGAGGTAATGGATTATGGAAATGCATGGCCATGCCGAGTTGATTGAGGAGTCAATCAACGGACGGATAATCCAATACGGTTCGAGTGAATGGTTAAGCTATTGAAGGGATGGCACACATCTTGCCTATAGCTTAACGGTATCGTGAGGCAAAGGGATTTGTGTACATATTACGGGTTCGAGCCGATATTATTCTTGTATACTATGGTATCATTATGTGCTGCTAGGCGCCGCTGTTGACGGGTCGGCTTAGTTGGACTCGAGTCGACGGTCGGATGAGTTGGACTCGAGCCGACGATCGGCTGAGTTGGACTCTAGCCGAAACTGAGTGTACCTGAACCTACAGGGTCGCACACTTAAGGGGATAAGAACATGCATTCGAGTTAGACTCGTACGGCTCGATCGGATAGGGATCCGATCGGATAGAGTCCTATGGGCTTATGAAGTCCGACCGGCCAACTCTATGAGATTCGGATAGGATCCGATTCAAAATAGAGTCCCGATGGGACTCTAGGCCCAACCGACAAATCTATATAAAGGGGTGAGGGGTGGAGAGTTGATGCAGGCAATTGGAACCGAATCAATCTGATCACGCGTGTCTTCAGAAGTCGGCAAGATCAATCTCCACGAAAACCCTCCCCACCTCCGAGCCAAAACCCAAGCCTTGCATCTTGTGCTAGCACACGGGTCTCACACGGATAGTGTTATTCTTGGGTATAAATAGGACCCGAGACCTCTGTAAATAATATCACAATCAATACAATCTCGGCGCATCGCCTCTCATTTTCTTTTAGACGAGTTCTTGATCCGGCTTCGGGCTGCATCGTTTCGATCCCCGATTAATGTAAATGCTCGTCATTGGTGGTTTATTTCGTTGAATCTAGTGCTTCCATCATCATGATACTCTAGGTTTGATGCTTTAGACTGCACAACTTATCATATACGGCATATAATCTGGAACAATCTCTAGATCTATCTTGCCATCGGCCGATAGAGCTAGATCTAGATGTTGGCCTAGATTATATGTTGTATCCATCGTCTTGAGGGGTTTACATCGGTCTATATAGATCCAATGCTATCATTTTGTACTTAATGCTGCATCATTTATGATATGTTAAGTCGCTTTTAGAAGTATTATGATCTATTCGGCTAGATGTAAATTTGCAGAGACAGTGTCGGGGTTTCAGCCGACCTTACCTATTTTAATATTTCTTTTAGTATTATTTGCTATTAGATTTATTAGAGCTGTCTCTTATATTAAGATCTTAATATGGTTAAATGCTTTAAGTCGGTATCAATCTGTTAGCACTAGCCAATAGCCGATTGATTTAGGTTTAACTCATTTAGGTTAGATTAATATCTTTTCATAAGAAATATCGGAGTACTAGCCGATCCACAATTAGGTCTATAGTATCGGCTAGGCCATGAATGCATATATTTATTATCCTAGTGTATATTTAGATTGAGTAATTTATACTGTCTCGGCATAGCCGATCTATCCCAATCACTTAGTTTAAATATGCTTTGGGATAGCAAATCTATGTAAATTTGTTTCCTTAGCCGATCCGGTAGGATCTAACCCTAACCTTTACGCATGTCTGCTTGTTTCTTGTTGGTTGACAGATCAAACCAACTGGCACGCCTGTTTACATCAGACAGCCGAGGAAAGGACCTGCACTAGAGTTAAGCAAATCTCCAGCGCGTGAGAGAATTTTCTCATCAACACGCTTCTTGGCACGCCGGTGGGACCATCGGTAGATCACTAAGCATTGGACGCGATGGTCAACATCAAGAACTCAGAGATCACTGAAGAGAACGTGACTCCAATCAAGATGGAACAACTGTCGGCTGAACACCAGGCCGACTACAAGAAAATGGTAGAAGAACTGCATGCCAATTACCTGCGATCGTTCGCTCAGACCTGATCTGGATCCGTCCTCCAGAAATACAAGTTCAGCATTGACGATTTCAAGGCATCCTCCTCAAGCGATACGAAAGGCAAACACAAGATGGAGGAGCCGAAACAGGAGCAAAACGATTCGAAGCTGCATACTTTGCAGGATCGAATCGATTCGGCTGTGCATCATGCACTGGTCAACCAGAGCGGCATTTTGGTCAACACCTTGGACAACATGATTGCCACTGTGATTGATTCAAAGATTGCCGATCAGCTATAGAGGGGGCCAACCTACTTTGCAGACGACCAGTTTCCTGGCTACAGGACTTTGGTCACCCAGAATTGGTCGATCCCACCACCAGTGCAGCCAGGGCCGTCAGGAGGAGTCCCCAGTAAGCCCAATCCTTCTGGATCGGCCTCAAGACAACCGATCACTATGCTCAACCGGCAACAACCCCTTCCCCAAGATCAGCTGGCCGACATGTTCAACAACAATCGGCAACAGGAGCCGATTGCCCATATCGGCCAGGGAGGACAGTACAACGCTGGTGGTCGATAGCTTTTTCCGGATCCACAGACACCACCGCCGACGAATCGGCCACCTCCTGCTGGCAACCCACTCCAGTACCAGTACCAAGGAGGTCATCACGACCAGCATTACCGCCCTCAAACACCACCACCTCAGTATCGGCAGGCACCCATGCAGTACAAACAATACGAGCCGATACAGCAGGTTCAAGACAACAGGGCTTGGGCCGATTTGATTGCCAATGTTATGCACGATCAATTCGGCCTTAAGCCAAAAGATTACAGGAACATGTATCGGTACCCCTATCCGAATTCTTTGAGCGGGTTCCACCGCCCAACCGATACAAGGTCCCGGACTTCTCCAAATTCTCGGGCGCGGACAATGTTTCAACATACGAGCACGTCAGCCGATTTCTGGCGCAGTGCGGCGAGGCATCTTCTACAGACGCCTTAAGAGTTTGTTTGTTCCCTCTCTCACTTTCGGGATTGGCCTTTACATGGTTTTCTTCGTTGCCCTACAACTCTATTCGAGCTGGGCCGATCTCGAGAAACAGTTTCACGGCTACTTCTACACCGGCAATCATGAGATGAAGTTGTCGGACGACCGCATCGAGACGAAGCATGACGAATCGGTTCGGGACTATATTCAAAGATTCGAGAGAGATGAGGAACCGATGCTATAGCTTGGTGCTATACGATGTCCAGCTAGCCGATTTGGCCTTCCACGGGCTAATCGCGCCGATCCGTGAGCGTTTCTTGGCTCAGGACTTCGACAGTTTGGCGTATCTCGTGCATAAGATGACGGCCCATGAACAGAGATTTCAAGAATCAAGGAAGGTCGTCAAGAAAGTAGCTCAAGTCATCGTCGAATCAGCCTTCGATTCCAGCGACGATGACGCAGAGGTTGCGGCAGCCAAATGGACCAAGAACAAAAAGGCCATCGTCTGCCAATGGCTGCTGAAAACGGCCAAGGAGGAGAAATACGATTTTGACATCACCAAGGCCAATAGAATCTTTGATTTATTGCTAAAGGAGAAGCAGATCCAACTGCCCGATAATCATGTGATCCCGTCGGCCGATGAACTCAAGAAAAAGAAGTACTGTAAGTGGCACAACTCCACCTCCCATGCCACTAATGATTGTAAAGTTTTCAGGTTGCAGATCCAGTCGGCGATCGAGGCCAGGAAACTCAAATTCGCCGATTCACCTCGGCCGATGAAGGTAGACGAAAACCCTTTCCCGGTCAACATGGTTCAAGACGGCACCAGGCGAACTGATCGGCAGAACAGAATGACGAACAGCTTAGCCGAAACTCTCAAAGGGGTCAAGGTAGAGAATAAGCCGACTGGAGACCAAGCCACGCCAATCAACATGGGCCGTCCCGCTGGCCGATCGGCTGATCAACGACCAATCCGCATGGACACCGACGCCGCTTTCAACGGTTTTGGCGGAAGAAGAAGCTCGACGCAACAGCCTTATGTGAGGGAGCCCGAGGTTACGAGGCTTCCACTACATTAGGCATCACGGCGGCGTGATCCACACCGGCGATGCGAGTTTTGATTCTGTTGGGAATCGGGGATGAGGCGCCAACGATCGCGCCGACTGCAGGTGAGTACCATGAGGACGAGTACAGAGACCCACCAATTCAAAGCCCAACTCAATTCGTCCCTAGGGCCGTGCGGTGAAGCGGACACGTCGTCATCCACGATCGGCTCGAGCCGATCCATCAAGATTTCTTTGAGGAAGACGATAATGAGGAATACTACGATGAAGAAGCAACCGATGATGATCAATCGGCTAACCCCCAATGGTGCCCTTCTGACTTGTTCACTAAAACTCAGAAGAGAAGAATCCAGAGGCTGAAACGCGAGGGACAGGAAGAAGAAGTTTGGCAGATGATACAGGATCAGCGTTGCCGGCTGGGCAAGAAACAGTGGAGGCCCAAGAAGAAAACTGCACCAGCCAACGAAAGCCAAGCCGAAGAAAGCCTAGCCGATCAAGCCAGGAGGGCAGCCAAACGTAAAGGAAAAGCTACTGCATCGGTCAATATGGTTTTCATATTGCCAGCCAAATTCGACGTCATCGAGGCCGATGCAGATAGCGTTGAGTATACCCTGGCCAAGATAGCCTTATCCCAAGATCAAGCCATCTTTGACAAACCAGAGGGAACTGAAAATTGACATCTCAAACCACTCTATGTGAAGGGATTTGTCAACAGTAAGCCGATGTCCAAGATGCTGGTCGACGGAGGGGCTGCGGTAAATTTGATGCCCTATGCAATTTTTAGAAAATTGGGCAAGGGGGCCGAAGACTTGATCAAAACAAATATGGTGCTTAAAGACTTCGGCGGCAACCCATCAGAGGCCAAGGTGAAGGGTTACGCGGAGGCTACGCTAGCCGAAAACAAAACTTTTCTACCGCGCAAACCAGGAACACTTGCAAGTAAGGGCCAATAGATCGTTACCGATTGGAGTGTGCGGCGAACTTGACCAATCGGGGCTATCCGATCCGAAACATTGTAGCCGATTCTCGCAAGCCGACGGCGATTCTCGGAGACAGCCGGTCGCCAATCAGCCGATTCGCGAATCTGTA
Source organism: Oryza australiensis (assembly GCA_019925245.2). Classification (NCBI taxonomy): domain Eukaryota; kingdom Viridiplantae; phylum Streptophyta; class Magnoliopsida; order Poales; family Poaceae; genus Oryza; species Oryza australiensis. Next base: position 234,716 of record JAIFGZ020000032.1, on the reverse strand, counting down.
GCCGTCCGAGTCGTCCGGCCGTGTTCTCGCGCCTCGCTCCGTGCGGTCGACCGCGCCGATTCCTCCACGGCCGATGAATGGCGTGCAACGTAGCAGCGCCTCTGCGGTATCCACACGTTCGGGGACGAACGCCGAACACCCGTGTGCTAGCACGCGATGCAAGGCTAGGGTTTGGCTCGAAAGTGGGGAGGGTTTCCGTGGAGATTGATCTCGGCGACTTTTGCACGCGATGCAATTGACGTGTCGCAGCTCTCCACCCCTCCCTCCTTTATATAGAGTTGGCCGACTAGGACTAGTGGCCGATCGGGACTCTATTTTTGAACCGGATCTCATCCGTATCTCATAGAGTTGGCCGCCCATACGTCGTAAGCCTATAGGACTCTATCCGATCGGATCCCTATCCGATCGAGCCGTATCCGAGTCCAACTCGAATGCATTCTTATCCCCTTAAGCGTGCGATCTTGTAGGTTCAGGTATACTCGGTTTCGGCTATAGTCTAACTTAGCCGATCGTCGGCTCGAGTCCAACTCACCGACCCATCAACGCGGCGCCTAGCGGCACATATTGACACCATAGTATACAAGAATAATATCGGCTCCGAACTGTAATGTGTACACAAATCCCTTTGCCTCACGATACCGGTTAAGCTATAGGCAAGATGTGTGCCATCCCTTCAATAGCTTAACCATTCACTCGAACCGTATTGGATTATCGTGCATTGATTGACTCCTCAATCAACTTAGCATGGCCATGCATTTCCATAATCCATTACCTCGAGGGGCCCAGAGATATCTCTCCAAAGGAGGGGCAAATTCCATCTTGATCACTCACATCCCACTCCATGTTTCATAGCAAACCCAAAAACTACCTTTATAACTACCAAGTTACGGAATAGCGTTTGGTAGTCCCAAAGTAGGCTACTACACATGTTGGAATCCATTGTAATCTCAGGTCTAAGGACTTTGTACCAACACTACCGAGACCAACTAATGGCACATTAATTCTGTAGTGTCTCATGGTGGGTCTATCCAACAATGTGTTCTCCAACACATGTGTCCATGTTTATTGATTTGGTATCTTCATACCCATGATCTATGAGACATGATCATCAATCAATAAACATGCCGATCTTAGAATCATATTTGTTCCAACAATATGACATATGATCAGGGATCGTTTAGAAATAGAGTCATACATAAAGAGTCTCATAAATAAGTCACGTACTTATTGATCAATATAAGATGTCTATTTCATGGAACTGAATAACACTTTATTCATAAATACATAAACATTGACGTGATATCCAACATCTCCATGTTGCCTCTAGGGCATATCACTAACACAGTTGTGGCTCCTCGTCTCCGATTGGCTGTATGGCAGAATCGAACACTTTAAGAAAATTGGCTTGCCAGATTTTCCCGGACAAACAATCGATGCCATCGATCTCCCATAATGGCAGATCGGCATTAGCGACGCTTACTGACCTGTCGGCTGGTACAATCTCAATCTTGTCGCCGTCCCATTGTATCAGACTTTGGTGCATGGTGAAAGGGACGCAGCAATTTGCATGGATCCAGTCCCTCCCAAGCAGCAGGCTGTCAGACCCCTTCCCATCGATGACAAAGAAGGTTGTGGGCATGGTTTTGCCGACGGTCAGCTCCACATTGAGTACACCCTTGGCCTCGATGGGTTGCCGACGAAGTCTTTAAGCACCATATTTGTTTTGATCAAGTCTTCGGCCCCCTTCCCCAATTTTCTAAAAATTGCATAGGGCATCAAATTTACCGCAGCCCCTCCGTCGACTAGCATCTTGGACATCGGCTTACTGTTGACAAATCCCTTCACATAGAGTGGTTTGAGATGTCGATTTTTAGTTCCCTCTGGTTTGTCAAAGATGGCTTGATCTTGGGATAAGGCTATCTTGGCCAGGGTATATGCTGAAACCGTTAGTGATATGCACTAGAGGCAACATGGAGATGTTGGATATCACGTCAATGTTTATGTATAAATGAATAAAGTGTTATTCAGTTCCATGAAATAGACATCTTGTATTGATCAATAAGTACGTGACTTATTTATGAGACTCTATATGTATGAATCTATTTCTAAACGATCCACGATCATATGTCATATTGTTGGAACAAATATGATTCTAAGATCGGCATGTTTATTGATTGATGATCATGTCTCGTAGATCATGGGTATGGAGATACCAAATCAATAAACATGGACATATGTGTTAGAGAACACATTGTTGGATAGACCCACCATGAGACACTACAGAATTAATGTGCCATTAGTTGGTCTCGGGTAGTGTTGGTACAAAGTCCTTAGACCCGAGATCACCATGGATTCCAACATGTGTAGTAGCCTACTTTGGGACTACCAAACGCTATTAAATCGGATAGTTATAAAGGTAGTTTTCGGGTTTGCTATGAAACATGGAGTGGGATGTGAGTGATCAAGATGGAATTTGCCCCTCCTTTGGAGAGATATCTCTGGGCCCCTCGAGGTAATGGATTATGAAAATGCATGGCCATGCTAAGTTGATTGAGGAGTCAATCAACGACAGTATAATCCAATACGGTTCGAGTGAATGGTTAAGCTATTGAAGGGATGGCACACGTCTTGCCTATAGCTTAACCGGTATCGTGAGGCAAAGGGATTTGTGTACACATTACAGTTCGAGCCGATATTATTCTTGTATATTATGGTGTCAATATGTGCCGCTAGGCGCCGCGTTGATGAAGTCGGCCGAGTTAGACTCGAGCCAACGATCGGCTAAGTTAGACTATAGCCGAAACCGAGTATACCTGAACCTCTGTGGTCGCACGCTTAAGGGGATAGAATAGATATTCGAGTTGGACTCGGATACGGCTCGATCGGATAGGGATCCGATCGGATAGAGTCCTATAGGCTTACGACGTATGGGCGGCCAACTCTATGAGATACGGATGAGATCCAGCTCAAAAATAGAGTCCGATCGGCCACTAGTCCTAGTCGGCCAACTCTATATAAAGGAGGGAGGGGTGGAGAGTTGTGACACATCAATTGCATCGCGTGCAACGTAAGTCGCCGAGATCAATCTCCACGGAACCCTCCCCACTTTCGAGCCAAACCCTAGCCTTGCATCGCGTGCTAGCACACGGGTGTACGGCGTTCGTCCCCGACGTGTGGATACCGGTAGGCGCCGCTACGTTGCGCGCCGTTGATCGGCTTCGGATCGGCCGCAATCGGAGCGATCGGCGTGGTGGAATCGGCCGCGGTCGGCGCATCGGAGCGAGGCGTGAGAACGCGGCCGGACGACTCGAATCGGCTGATTGGCGAATCGACCGTCTCCGGGAATCGGCTACACTTCCAGATCGGATTGCCCCGATTGGCTATTCCGCCGCACTCTACTCCAATCGGTAACGATCTATCGGCCCTTACTTGCAAGTGTTCCTGGTTTGCGCGGGAAAAGTTTTTGTTTTCGGCTAGCGTAGCCTCCGCGTAACCCTTCAGAAACACGAGGGACAGGAAGAAGAAGTTCGGTAGATGATACAGGATCAGCGTTGCCGTGGGGCAAGAAACAGTGGAGGCCCAAGAAGAAAACTGCACCTGACGAAAGCCAAGCCGGAAGAAAGCCTAGCCGATCAAGCCAAGAGGGCAGCCAAAGGTAAAGGAAAAGCTACTGCATCGGTCAATATGGTTTTCATATTGCTAGCCAAATTCGACGTCACCGAGGCCGATGCAGATAGCGTTGAGTATACCCTGGCCAAGATAGCCTTATCCCAAGATCAAGCCATCTTTGACAAACCAGAGGGAACTGAAAATCGACATCTCAAACCACTCTATGTGAAGGGATTTGTCAACAGTAAGCCGATGTCCAAGATGCTGGTCGACGGAGGGGCTGCGGTAAATTTGATGCCCTATGCAATTTTTAGAAAATTGGGCAAGGGGGCCGAAGACTTGATCAAAACAAATATGGTGCTTAAAGACTTCGGCGGCAACCCATCAGAGGCCAAGGGTGTACTCAATGTGGAGCTGACCGTCGGCAGCAAAACCATGCCCACAACCTTCTTTGTCATTGATGGGAAGGGGTCTGACAGCCTGCTGCTTGGGAGGGACTAGATCCATGCAAATTGCTGCGTCCCTTTCACCATGCACCAAAGTCTGATACAATGGGACGGTGACAAGATTGAGATTGTACCAGCCGACAGGTCAGTAAGCGTCGCTAATGCCGATCTGCCATTATGGGAGATCGATGGCATCGATTGTTTGTCCGGGAAAATCTGGCAAGCCGATTTTCTTAAAGTGTTCGATTCTGCCATACAGCCAATCGGAGACGAGGAGCCACAACTGTGTTAGTGATATGCCCTAGAGGCAACATGGAGATGTTGAATATCACGTCAATGTTTATGTATTTATGAATAAAGTGTTATTCAGTTCCATGAAATAGACATCTTGTATTGATCAATAAGTACGTGACTTATTTATGAGACTCTATATGTATGAATCTATTTCTAAAGGATCCCTGATCATATGTCATATTGTTGGAACAAATATGATTCTATGATTGGCATGTTTATTGATTGATGATCATGTCTCATAGATCATGGGTATGGAGATACCAAATCAATAAACATGGACACATGTGTTGGAGAACACATTGTTGGATAGACCCACCGTGAGACACTACAGGAATTAATGTGCCATTAGTTGGTCTCGGTAGTGTTGGTACAAAGTCCTTAGACCGAGATCACCATGGATTCCAACATGTGTAGTAGCCTACTTTGGGACTACCAAACGCTATTCCATAACGGGTAGTTATAAAGGTAGTTTTCGGGTTTGCTATGAAACATGGAGTGGGATGTGAGTGATCAAGATGGAATTTGCCCCTCCTTTGGAGAGATATCTCTGGGCCCCTCGAGGTAATGGATTATGGAAATGCATGGCCATGCTAAGTTGATTGAGGAGTCAATCAACGGACGGATAATCCAATACGGTTCGAGTGAATGGTTAAGCTATTGAAGGGATGGCACACATCTTGCCTATAGCTTAACGGTATCGTGAGGCAAAGGGATTTGTGTACACATTACAGTTCGAGCCGATATTATTCTTGTATACTATGGTGTCAATATGTGCTGCTAGGCGCCGTTGACGGGTCGGCTGAGTTGGACTCGAGCCGACGATCGGCTAAGTTAGACTATAGCCGAAACCGAGTATACTGAACCTACGGGTCGCACGCTTAAGGGGATAGAATAGATATTCGAGTTGGACTCGGATACGGCTCGATCGGATAGGGATCCGATCGGATAGAGTCCTATGGGCTTACGACGTGTGGGCGGCTAACTCTATGAGATACGGATGAGATCCGATTCAAAATAGAGTCCTGATCGGCCACTAGTCCCAGTCGGCCAACTCTATATAAAGGGGCGAGGGGTGGAGAGTTTCTGTATCGCGTTGAACCGAATTCGCAACAAAAGTCGCCGAGATCAATCTCCACGGAAACCCTCCCCACTTTCGAGCCAAACCCTAGCCTTGCATCGCGTGCTAGCACACGGGTGTACGGCGTTCTGTCCCCGGACGTGTGGATACCGGTAGAGGCGCTGCTACGTTGCGCGCTGTTGATCGGCTTCGGATCGGCTGTGGTCGGGCGCATCGGAGCAAGGCGCAAGAACGTGACCGGACGACTCCGGGAATCGGCTGTCGGCTTGCGGGAATCGGCTACATAGTTCTAGATCGGATAGCCCTGATTGGCTGTTTCCGCCTGCATACTCCAATCGGTAATGATCTATCAGCCTTTACTTGCAAGTGTTCCTGGTTTGCGCGGTAGAAAATTTTTGTTTTCGGCTAGCGTAGCTTCCGCGTAACCCTTCAAACTGCTGCTTTGAAGCCGTCGTGGAGGGCTCGAGCGTCTACGGCAAGGACACCGCGGACGACGACGATGGCAAGCTTGGGCAAGGTTTTGTGTCGGCCGACGAGCTAGAAGAAATAGATATCGGCTCTGAAGATAGGCCTAGGCCGACATATATTAGCCAGAATTTGTCTTCTCGTTGTAGATCCCAGTTTATTGATTTATTAAAGAAATATAAAGATTGTTTTGCTTGGGAGTATTTCGAGATTCCTTGTCTTAGCCCATCAATTGTCGTGCATCGGCTACCTATCAAGCCGAATTATCGGCCGTTCAAACAACCTCCTAGGAGGTTCAAAGCCGATATGTACGATGCAATCAAAGCCAAAATCACTCGGTTGTATGACACTGGATTCATTTGGCCTTGCTGATATGCCGAGTGGGTCTCAAATATTGTTCCAGTAATGAAAAAGAACGGAAAACTTAGGGTGTGCATCGACTTCAGGGACTTAAACAAAGCTACTCCTAAGGACGAGTACTCGATGCCAATAGCCGATTTACTCATGGATGCCGCTTTAGGCCACAAGATTATTAGTTTCATGGATGGTAATGCAGATTATAATCAGATTTTTATGGCCGAAGAAGACTTCCACAAGATTGCTTTTAGATGCCCAGGAGCAAACGGCTTGTACGAGTGGGTCGTTATGAGGCTTGGATTGAAGAATGCTGGAGCAACTTATCGAAGGACCATAAATTACATTTCCATGACATGATCGGCTCCCTGGTAGAGATTTATATTGATGATGTTGTTGTCAAGTCCAGGGAAAGAGAAAATCACATAGCCAATCTTAAGCAGGTTTTGGAGCGAACAAGGAAATATGGCCTTAAGATGAATCCATTGAAGTGCGCGTTCGGCGTATTGGCCGGACAATTTTTAGGGTTTCTTGTTCACGAAAGAGGAATTGAGGTTACACCAAGGAGCATCAATGCTATCAAGATAATACGACCTCCGAAGGACAAGAAGCAACTACAATCTTTGATCGGCAAAATCAACTTTATCAGGCGATTTATAGCCAATCTTTCAGAGAAGATGGAACCGTCCACACCACTGCTTCGGCTGAAGGCCGATCAAGCATTCACTTGGGGGGCAGAGCAGCAGAAGACATTGGATAATATCAATGATTATTTGAGCTCGCCTTCAGTTTTGATTTCTCCACAAAAAGGGATACCATTGAAGTTATATCTATCAGCCGATGACAAGTCAATCGGCTCGGTTTTGATCCAAGAGGTCGAAGGGAAGGAAAAGGCAATCTTTTATCTTAGCCGAAGGCTGTTGGACGCAGAAATAAGGTATTCCCCCGTGGAGAAGTTGTGTCTTTGCATGTATTTTTTATGTACCAAGTTAAGGCATTATTTGTTGTCCAATGAGTGCTCGATAGTTCGTAAAGCCGACGTAGTCAAATATATGCTATCGGCTCCAGTATTAAAGGGATGAATTGGAAAATGTATTTTTGCTTTAACAGAATTTGATTTAAGATACCAGGCACCCAGGGTAGTTAAAGGACAAGCTATAGCCGATTTCATAGTGGAACACAGGGATGATCAATCGACTCAGTGGAAATCATGCCTTGGACGTTAATATTTGACGGCTTGGTTTGCACAAATGGCTGCGGTATCGGCTTGGTAATTATATCCCCAAGGGGGACAAGTTTTGAATTTGCATTCTCAATCAACCCCCACGCCACAAACAACCAAGCCAAATATGAAGCAGTGCTCAAGGGATTGCATCTTCTCAAAGAGGTTGAAGCCGACGCCATCGAGATCATGGGGGATTCACTGTTGGTCGTCAGCCAATTGTCAGGGGAATATGAATACAAAAATGATGCGGTGATGATCTATTATCAACAATGCAAAGACTTGTTGGACAACTTTCTGCTAGTTACATTAAAGCATATCCCCAGGGAGCAGAACATAGAAGCCAATGATTTAGCTCAAGGGGCATCGGGTTATCGACCGATGACAAAGGATATCAAGATAGAGGTTGCTGCCAAGACAGCCGACAATTGGAGGTTTGAGGTCTACAAGTATTTACAAAACCCTTCTCAATCGGCTTCCAGGAAATTGCGATACAAGGCTTTGAGATATGTTTTGCTTGACGAAGATTTATATTACAGGACGATTGATGGTGTGTTGTTAAAGTGTCTCAGTGCCGATCAAGCCAAGATGGCTATCGGAGAAGTGCATGATGGAACATATGGCACGCATCAATCGACTCAAGAGATGAAGTGGTTGCTTCGAAGAGTGGGGTATTTTTGGCTGACGATGCTGAAATATTGTTTCAAGTACTACATGGGCTGCCAGGATTGTCAGAAGTTTGGAACTATACAAAGAGCACTAGCATCGGCTATGAACCCAATCATAAAGCCTTGGCCGTTCAGAGGATGGAGAATTGATATGATCGGCCAGATCCATCCTCCCTCGAGTAAAGGACACAAATTTATATTGGTGGCAACCGACTATTTCACGAAGTGGGTGGAAGCAATTCCTCTTAAGAAAGTTGATTCTAAGGATGCAATCAAGTTTGTTAAGGAGCATATCATATCTCGATTTGGCGTTCCTCAAACCATAACAACAGACCAGGGATCTATCTTCATATCGGACGAGTTTGTTCAGTTTGCTGACGGCATAGGAATCAAGTTGCTCAATTCTTCGCCGTATTACGCTCAGGCCAACGAGCAAGCAGAGGCTTCAAATAAAAGCCTAATCAAGCTGATAAAGAGGAAGATCTCTGAGTATCCCAAGCAATGGCACAACCGATTAGCCGAATCACTTTGGGCCTATCGGATGGCATGCCACGGATCTATCCAAGTCCCTCCATATAAATTGGTCTACAGGCATGAAGCAGTCCTACCATGGGAAAACATCATCGACTCAAGACGGATTCAGTTGCAAGATTAGCTCACAGCCGATGATTATTACAATTTGATAGTAGATGAATCAGAAGACCTGGTTTCGTCCCGGATGAGGGCTTTGGAAAAGGTAACAAGGAATAAGGAATGAGTAGCCCGTCATTATAACAAGAAAGTTGTGCCTAAGTCTTTTGAAGAGGGCAAACTCGTTTGGAAATTGATAATGCCAATTGGATCAAGAGATAATAAATTCGGCAAGTGGTCACCTAATTGGGAAGAGCCTTTCAAGATCCACAAATGCGTCTCTAAGGGGGCCTACATGTTGGAAGGATTGAATGGAGAAGTGTTTGGAAGGGCTCTAAACGACAAATATTTGAAAAAAATACTACCCAAGCGTTTGGATCAGTTCATGATTCGGCTGTGTTCTTGCCGATTCGTGCTAGCCGATGTCTTGACTTATGCCAGCATCGCCTTTAGGTCTTTTTCACGCTAAGTTTTTTCCCCTAGTTTTCTACAATCGGCTAAGTTTGGCCGACAATGACGACTGCGGCAGAGTTGAGGATTTCATAATTTTATCGACATCACAAACATCTACAAAATTAGGGGGGCATACATATACAACAATTGAAAAAACAGATATCAAGAAATTTTTCAAGTTTTTTGAAGCTAATGTGATAGGCGATCAAACATCGGCAATCAACTGTTGAGTGAGGACGGTTTCAGCCGATTACAAAAGATGGACAATGTTGGCCGATTACAAAAAAATAGTTACATTTTTTGACCTAGCAGGCTATTACAATCGGCTCATTGTTTGAGAAAATCTGCTATAGCCGATAGTGCCTTGCGCCTGATTTCATCGACTTCTCGATGGCCTTGGCATCGGCTGTGTCGTCTCTAGAAATCGGCTTCACTGCCTTTGTCAAGTCCGTAAGGTAGGACATGACCACCTTGATGCTCAATCGCTTGTCTTCAATTTCCTTGGGCAAGCCGGCCATGTATTCCTCTTGAATGTCGATCTCATTGGTGGCTTGGATAAGATCGACTACCAGCTGGTCCCTGCGCGCACGAAGCTGCTCAAGTTTGGCAGCCGGCTTCGTCTTCAAGATATCAAATTCAGCCTTTTTCACCTTGATTTCCTCTTGATTCGACTTGATGGCGGCCATCAGTGATTGGTTTGATCAGCGATCGGCAATGCGCTATTGAGCTCGCTCGTACTTCGGTGATGCGCCTCGAGGAAAGTGGGCGGCACGATCGCGTCGGCTAAGGCATCGAAAGTCGCGCTTGAACATCTTAAAACCTGGAGTTAATGGGGCCGCAATCTGCTACCAGCGTATCCAAAGACGCTTCTAGCCGATTGTCGATATCGGCAAATGCAGCTCACGAGGTCCTCGTCCGGCGGCACGAGCTTTGTCGCCTCCTTCGTCTAGGTCTACAAATTTGAACAGGTCGAAGCCCAGAAGATCGACTACGTTCTGCAAGGAAAAGAACAATTAAAAGATGGGTGAGGTTTATCGAACCGATTATAAAGAGTGAATAAAACTTACCGGGATTGCCGGGGCTGAAGTAACTTCTTCATCGGCTTGGCCGCTACTAGCGGCCGACTGAGTTCGTTCACTTGAATCCTGGGGGGCAGGCGTTGGCGCACGTGGAGGCTGAAAAAGACTTAGTTTTAAAATCAACTAATGGACAAGGGATGCAAGTTGAAGATGCTTACCGATGGAAGGGGAGCCGATTTCTTCATTGTGGCTAGCTTTTTCCTCTGCTAATGTAAAGACATGGTAAGAAAATGGCGAATGTAAGGCATTAAAAGAACAAGTGTTGAGGTTACGTACCGCTATCGGACGAACATGACGCCTTGGGGGACTTGGTGTTTTTTGGATGGATGCCTCATCGGCTGATGGGGTCTGTGCATATCTTTCAGAACTCGACTCGGCTGCAGCTGCGTCGACTGCGTCTGTCATCTCTTTGTTCTCCACTTCTTCGTTAAGCACTGCTTCGACGTCTGGGTCGATCGGAGAGAAGTCATCGGCTGGAGTTGGTTTGGCCTTCTTTGCCGCTCGTTTCTTCTTCTCGGCAGCAGGAGTAGCGACAGCCGATGGATGTGCCCTCTTCGTCCGACGGAGCGGCTTACGAGGTTGGCCGTGGAGAAGCATGCCCACCTTCGATGCGTTGAAGCCGATGATGGACGGAGCTAGTCCACAGCCGCCTGGCAGGATGCCGAGCGCATAGTTAATTGCCACTCCTGTGTTGCTGACGTGAGGAGGGGATTCGTCGATCATCTGCAGCAAGAAATGGTTTGTTAGCCAAGGGCACAAGTGTTAGCCGATAAAGAAAAAAGATTGAAAGGAAAAAGTGCTTACTGATGGAACCAAGTCCGGGTCGATGACTGTCAGGTACATTGAAGCCGATTGGTGGAACAGGTGTTGTTTTCCATTCATTCCACCATCGGCCGAAGATAGCCGATCGGTCACGCGGATCAGTGCCGCGATACGCTGCAAGGAGGACCAGGGGATGTTGAGCAGCCGATGCATCATAACATTGCCGTCAATTTTTCCCCTCGGCTGGATCTTGTCGGCAAAATACAAGCCGATTGGCAGCTGTCCCATTCCAAGTTTGCCTTGCTGCCACCATTGGGTGATAGAATTCATAAGTCTTGATGATGTTGTGCCCCTGGTGGATGCTGACGGGAAGGATGCATGGGGTGATGGCTGTGACAAATATTTCCCTCGGCTCAGTATATTCTTCAGAGTAAAGCTCATCTAGTCAAAGATTGTCTGGTTGTTCAAACTTATCAAAATATGTGTAGGCAAACCAGATCTTGGAGATGTTTGAGAAACCGCTGTACAGATGATCAAACCACTCCTTGAAATCGTCAGCTGTTAGCTTAGACCCTGGATAAGTAGTAGTGGCTTCCCCATACGACATACAACGCCGAGTTGTCTGCTCTTCATCATCTATTATTCTCGGCTCCAACAGAGGAAAATCGGCTTCAAGCAGAGGAGGCAACTCAGCAACTTTGTACAGATGGAGGTTGAGCCAGAGTTGTAACAGCCACCATGGCCCTCCTGTGCCGATGGTTTGTTTAGAGGCCAGCCGAGCCGATGTCGTACTTAACACTTGGTATAGATAGCCAAGCCGCTATTTGCCTAGGGGAATCTTCTTTTTTGCCACCAAGGCCTCTGCTATATGTTGCCAGTTGCTGGTTGGACCGCAGCTCGATCCACAAAAGACGAATTTTTCTAACCACATCAGAAGGAAGGTTGTGTGTTCCCTGTCAGAGATCGGCCCATCACTCATGTTCATAGATATGAAACCGCTCCAGCTGCTGATGCTCTTTGTCTTGAAGATATGCTGGCATTTTATTTGGAGGTCATTGGGGCTGACAGTGGAAGTGATGTCTAAACCGGTGATCATGGCCACATCAAAAAGGGTTGGCGTCATCAGCCCTTGCCTAAACAGAAAGGCGTTGAGGGTGTCAGACCAAAAGTAGCTTGCAGCCGATAGAAGGGATTTATGCTTAGGCATATCGGCTATTGTCAGTCCTAAACATTGGTCTATTCCAATTTCGGTCCAGTGGGCTTGTTTCCTGGCCGACATCCTAAGATACCAAGCCGGCCAAGACTTGTCAGTTGACGGCCAAGATTTGAAAGTGCTAGTCCAGTACGACAGATCTGGGGCTGAGAATTTGTAGGGGATCCGATTGGTTTTGACATTGATAAACTCACTAGGATCCAAATTGCCAGTCGGCCCTAAAAAATACTGGTTTGGGTGGTTAAGGTCTAGGATCGCAATTTGATGAGAGAACTGCTAGAGAGTGCAGAGAAAATGAAGAAATTATAAGAGGGTGCAATGATTAAATCGTGAGAAAAAAGGAGTGGAGTCGATTGGGGTTTACCTCAGGGTAGAGCTGTTGCGGCGCGTCGACAGGAGTGCTTGAAGACGCCATCAGTGAGGGGGATTGCCACCTTGCGGGGTTCGTCGAGGAGTTGCTGGGGAAGAAGAAGGGTTTTTGTTGGCTAAGGCTCTAGTGTGCAAAGTGACAGCGTGGCTCGTTTCGGCGTCGGGCGGGCAATATGTGAAGAGTTTTTCTGGCAGCCGAAACGGACTTGAACGAAAAGTGCATGGGAATTTGAAAAAAGCGGAAAATCCACGATATTATCTTACCACGGACTTGGGGGGCATGTGTTAACGACCAAATTTTGTAACCAAATCCCTAAGCCCAAGCCAAGATTGGAGCGAGATCGGATCGAGAAAGTGATCTGCGGAGAAACTAAGGCCGCATCGGCTACGATTCAATCGGCTGGGAAACCAGTCGGCTAAAGCCGAATCGGATGGGAAGAGCCGATTCCGATTGGGAGAGGAAGATGGGACCGTTTCTGATGGAAAGCTTGAAGATAAATGGTAGGTTCGATTCCCAAATTGCACGTTAAAGATATTGCCATCTACGGATAGAGTCCTGTAATGGCGATTGTATATGTAAATTAGGAATTTGTTTAGATATTCCTATTGTAACGCGACATGGGATTGTATCCCAAGATATTGTCGTATTTTGAATAGTAAATTAGATAGAAACCATGTCTTACACGGATGGTGTTATTCTTGGGTATAAACAGGACCCGAGACCTCTGTAAATAATATCACAATCAATAAAATCTCGGCGCATCGCCTCTCATTTTGTTTTAGACGAGTTCTTGATTCGGCTTTGGGCTGCATCATTTCGATCCCCGATTAAGGTAAATGCTCGTCATTGGTGGTTTATTTCGTTGAATATAGTGCTTCCATCATCATGATACTCTAGGTTTGATGCTTTAGACTGTGCAAGTTATCATATACGGCATATAATCTGGAACAATGTCTAGATCTATCTTGCCATCTGCTTGTTCTTCTCAGGAAGCAGCAGCCGATAGAGCTAGATCTAGATGTTGGCCTGGATTATATGTTGTATCCACCGTCTTGAGGGGTTTATATCGGTCTATATAGATTCAATGCTATCTTTTTGTACTTAATGCTGCATCATCTATGATCTGTTAAGTCGCTTTTAGAAGTATTATGATCTATTCGGCCAGATCTAAATTTGTAGAGACATTGCCGGGGTTTCATCCGGCCTTACCTGTTTTAATATTTATTTTAGTATTATTTGCTATTAGATTTATTAGAGTTGCCTCTTATATTAAGATCTTAATCTAGTTAAATGCTTTAAGTCGGTATCAATCTGTCAGCACTAGTCGATAGCCTATTGATTTAGGTTTAACTCATTTAGGTTAGATTAATATCTTTTTATAAGAAATATCGGAGTACTAGCTGATCCACAGTTAGGTCTACAGTATCGGCTATGTCATGAATACATATATTTATTATCCTAGTGTATATTTAGATTGAGTGATTTATACTGTCTCGGCATAGTCATCTATCCCAATCACTTAGTTTAAATATGCTTTGGGATAGCAAATCTATGTAAATTTGTTTCCTTAGCCGATCCGGTAGGATCTAACCCTAACCTTAATGCATGTCTGTTTGTTTCTTGTTGGTTGACAGATCAAACCAACTGGCACGCCTATTTACATTAGACAGCCGAGGAAAGGACCTGTACTGGAGTTGAGCAGATCTCCCAGGCCAGCGCGTGAGAAAATTTTCTCATCAACAGTCGGCCCTAGTTATAAGGGTTGATCGGCTTCCTGATTCATATCGGCACGCGAGGGGGCTACCCATTACCCTGATGGAAGTGGGGCAAAACCTTGGTGTGGTATGATTGGTTAGAGGGGGTTATGTGAAGGGTCCTGCCACAGTTCTTTTCCGGGGTATCATGTTGGTACACCGGCACGCGGTAACGTGTCGTGGGACTGTGTCTTGTGGGTACAGTTGTACACCTTTGATCAGAGTAAAACTATTCAAATAGCCGTGTCCACGATTATGGGCGATCAACCAGATTCACCGTGATTAGTCTCATTTAAGTAAATAATCTGACTGTTGGAACTTGACTAGTATAGATGGATTGTTGGGCCTGTTGCAACGTGGGTTTATCGTTGACAGTGTTTATTTAATATTACTTGATTATTATTACTATTTTATTGCTCTCAACTATTATTATTTCTGAAATGTTGTTTATGCAAATGAGACCCTATTTCCTTCCTTGTGAATTATCCTGCATCATACCTTCTCTTCCAGTATGACTTGTTAAGTATAGTGGGTAGTACTCAGTCTTGCTTAATTTTCCCCACCAGAGCCAGAGGTTGCAGAAGAGGAAAGTTCCAACAAGGTTTAGGCTTGCGTCCGACATCAAGGTTGCCTGTGGAGTGTTGGAGTTTCGTCGCAAGAGTTAGAGTTTTAGTTTGTTTAGTTTTTCTTGTCCGCTGCATTTTTGTAATCTTTTATACTGTTTCTAAGATGTGGATTATGTAATATCAATAATTGTCAATTTTTGTACCTCAGCTGATTCCTGAATGAGGATTGAATGCACAAATTAGCTACGAAAATTCTGGCTTGAATTTCTGGGCGTAACAAGTTGGTGTCAGAGCCAGCCTTTGACCATAGGACAAGCCAACTGGAAAACCCTAAGAGCCCTCTAAAATCCTTTCATTTGTATAAGTTTGAAAAAAATCTTGGCTTTTTCTTAAAACGGAGGTTTTAAAAGGAGTAAAGCCGGTCTAGGGTTTTTGAATTTGTGAAAATGGGTCTGAGGTCTTTTGGTTTTGAGCATGCATTGATTCTCATTCCTTTGTCTTCTATAGATGGCAGGTCCCCCAGCTACACACTGTGGTCGAGGTATTGTGGGCTTCGTCGCAGAATTGGCTTGCATGGCCCTAGCAGTTGGGTACACTGATGCTCCGGAGTATACTACCCTCGCACCTCTCAGTGGCGAGCTGCCTCATCGTGTCCGTTTGGAGGTTCACGGCTTTGTGGGTATATGTATTCCCATCATGGAGGTCACAGCTTCAGTAGGCACAACTGAGCACGCATGTTAGGAAGCTGCGTATCTAATGTTGGCTAGGATGAGGGAGATGCACGACTTCGACCTTCGCACCTCCGCTTATCGCTACCATCCCCGTCGTGGTAGTTCCTCCAACGTCAACACTTTCAGGTCTATGGCAGATGAGAATGACTCTACTTTTGGCCGCATGTGCACGGTGATCAAGGGACTGGACAAGATGCACTATGACTTGCACAAGGCAGCCAATACTTTGAACGACAAGAATGCTAAGGATCGTGAGTTTGCAGGATGAAGTGGTCCGCCTAAGAAGGAGGTCGCTGAGTTGAAAGGACTCCCAGCTCCAGGTGGCGTCAGGATCCGGACTACGCCCCGGAAGACCACCACTGCACCTGTGTACATCCAGCTAGCGCCTTGGATTCCACCAGCAGCCCCTCCTGCGCCTCCACCCCCTCCTCCCACTCCACCAGTTCCGGCTTCGGCTCCCGCTATAGGACCCGTTCTCGCTTTCGCCCTGACTTCGGCATACCAGGGTGGAGGTGGAAACAATGGTTGGATCTCTATCTCCAGTGATTCAAGCTCTGAGGAATCGACGGAAGACATGGATCTGGAAGTTCCTCGAAGAATCTTTGAGGAGAAAGGCAGAGGTGGCAGTATTGGATGGATCACTGCCTCCGATTCTAGAAGTAGCTCGAGCTCTGAAGAGCCAAGTGAAGACACGAAGAAGGAAAACTTTCGAATCATCGCGAGGATGAGGAAGACTCAGAGGAGAGCAGTTTCAACTCCATCGCCCGCAGGAGTCCCTCAGATCGCTCTAGCCGCCACCCTTAGTATTACCGTTTGCTTAGTTTGTCTTCTTGGTAGTTGTTGTGTGTTAGGTTTGTTGTGTGTGGGGTAGCTAGCAACCTATATCAATTGTGGTATGGCTGTCCAATTAAGGATGTTGCGTGAGTTTTACTTGTTTTAATTAAGATCAGAACAATGCAGTTAATTCAAATAATAAAGTTTAGCTTCTAAGTCAGTCTGTTTTTCTTCTTCTTTCTTTTTGTTCGGTCGTCTTCTCCAGATGGTGAACAGCAGGACTAGCGAAGCGAACAACAACAATGGGCAGTAAGGGAACAACAACAACAACCGTGATGTCAATGGCAACGCTCCACCACCACCACCTGAGAACCCCACTATAGCTTAGGTTCTTGCCTCGCAAACACAGATGATGGCTGCTATGATGCAGCAGATGCAACAACAACACCAGTAGATGCAACAATAGATGTTGCAACAAATGCAGCAGCAGCAGCAAACAATCAGTTTGCTCCTCCACCACCTCAATCCAAGTTGCCAGAGTTTCTTCGCGTCCGGCCGCAACTTTCTCCAACACTACCAACCCTATGGAGGCCAATGACTAGCTGCATACCATTGAAAAGAAGCTAGATCTCTTGCAATGCACGGACCAAGAGAAAGTCTCTTTTGCTACACACTAGTTGCAAGGACCCGCTTCTGCTTGGTGGGACAATTACTTGGTCACTCGCCAGGCTGGAGCAACAATCACATGGGAAGAGTTCCATCGCAGTTTCAGGACCGCACACATTCCTGCAGGAATAGTCGTGCAGATGAAACAGGAGTTATGATCTCTTGAGCAGGGCAACAGGTCGGTCACTGAATACCTACATGAGTTAAACCGTCTTTCACGTTACGCCCTGGAGGACGTGCGCACAGATGCAGAGAGGCAAGAGAAGTTCTTGGCTGGTTTAGATGATGAACTCACTGACAAGCTGATCTCAGGAGAGTATGTTAACTTTGAGAAGCTGGTTGACAAGGCCATTCGACAGGAAGACTAGCACAACAAGATTGATCAAGAAAAGGAAGACAGTGCAGTTCAAGCCTTCACAGTAGCAGGGAAATCAGCAGACGCCGTGTTTCATACCCGGAGGTCAGGGTGGACCTACCACCATGATTGTTCGTCAACATCGGCCTTATCACCTAGGAAATTTTCAAGCTAGCAGTAGTGGCAGTGGCAGTGGACAACAGCAATGCAATCCCACTCCGCATCCCCCAACAGCGCCATCCCAGCCGCAGTCCAAGCCACCACCTCCAAGAAAGGACTCCGGAAGAAAGCCGGGAGTGTGCTTCAACTGTGGTGAGCCTGGGCACTTTGCAGACAAGTGTCCGAAGCTGAAGCGCATGGGACCTAGATTCATCCATGCTCGTGTCAATCATGCGTCCGCAGAGGAGGCACAAGCTGCTCCCGAAGTTATACTGGGTACATTTGCTATGAATCTCACTCCTGCTATAGTATTATTTAATTTTGGTGCTACACATTCGTTTATTTCCAAACAGTTTGTTGGGGCACATGGGTTATCAGTAGTGGAACATAAGATACCTATGTGGGTTCAAACCCCCTGGAAACCATTTGGACACCGCTCACTACTGTCCCTTGGTGGCAATAGAAATCCAAGGGTCCCAATTTCTAGCCAATCTTGTTCTTCTTAAATCAAAAGGTCTAGATGTCATTCTTGGGATGGATTGGTTGGCAAGACATAAGAGAGTGATTGACTGTGCTAGTCGCACGATCACTTTAAGCAATGGAAAAGGAGAGAAGATTACTTTCCGTTCTCCCATGCCATCAAAGACTGTAGCAAGTTTGAATCAGGCTTCTATCAGGGGATCGTCTGAAGTTGCAGCAAAGACCCCTATGAAATTAGAAGACATCCCCATAGTCAGAGAATATCCTGAAGTTTTTTTGGAAGATCTAACCAAGATGCTACCAGAAAGAAAAAATGAATTCCGGATTGATCTAATGCCTGGAACTGCCCCAATTCATAAGAGACCATATAGAATGGGAGCCAACAAGTTGACAGAAGTCAAGAAGCAAGTTGATGAACAGTTGCAGAAAGGTTACATTCGCCCGAGCATATCACCTTGGGATGCTCCAGTGATATTTGTAGAGAAGAAAGATAAGACCAAGAGAATGTGCATCGATTATCGCGCACTCAGTGAGGTTACTATTAAGAATAAGTACCCTCTACCACAGATTGATGACTTGTTTGATCAACTCAAGGGGGCAAAGGTATTCTCCAAGATAGATCTACGATCAGGCTACCATCAATTGAGGATCCGGGAAGAGGACATTCCCAAGACCGCCTTCATCACTCGGTATGGTTTGTACGAGTGTATGGTCATGTCTTTTGGACTTACCAATGCACCGACCTTCTTCATGAACCTGATGAACAAGGTGTTTATGGAATTCTTGGATAAATTTATCGTGGTGTTCATTGACAACATTTTGATCTACTCCAAGACCAAGGAGGAACACGAGCATCATCTCCGGTTAGTGCTCGAGAAGTTAAGGGATCATCAACTCTACGCCAAGTTTAGCAAGTGTGCCTTCTGGTTAAAGGAAGTGCAGTTCCTCGGCCACATTGTGAATGCCCAAGGAGTAGCTGTGGATCCGTCGAATGTGAAGTCACTTACCAAGTGGACCCCACCAAAGACAGTTACTCAGGTTCGAAGTTTTCTTGGACTTGTGGGTTATTACCGCTGGTTCATTGAGAATTTCTCCAGGATTGCAAAGCCAATGACACAATTTGTTAAAGAAAGATGAGAAATTCAAGTGATCAGCAGAATGTAACAAGAGTTTTGAAGAGCTTAAGCAGAAGTTGTTGTCTATGCCAGTCTTGATACAGCCGGATCCGACGAAAGATTTTCAAGTGTATTGTGATGCGTCCCGCCAAGGGCAAGGATATGTGTTGATGCAAGAAGGTAAGGTGGTCACATACACTTCTCGTCAGTTGCGTCCGCATGAGAACAACTATCCAACCCACGATCTGGAGTTAATCGCAGTGGTCCATGCCTTGAAAATCTGGCGACATTATCTAATCGGCAACCATTGTGAAGTGTACATGGATCATAAAAGTTTAAAGTATATCTTCACCCAACATGATTTAAACCTTCGCCAACGACGATGGTTGGAACTGATCAAAGATTATGACTTGGGAATACACTATCATCCCGACAAGGCTAATGTGGTAGTAGATGCTCAGAGCCAGAAAATCTACTGCAACACCATGCATATGGAGGGAATGTGTAACCAATTGCAGCAATAATTTAAGTGCCTGAACCTGCAGATCGTGGAATTTGGATTTGTGGCCGCTCTTGAAGCTCAACCCACTCTCATAGACCAAATTCGGGCTGCTCAAGCGTCAGATCCCGAGATAGCTGAACTCAAGAAGAACATGAGAGTCAGAAAAGCTCGTGACCTCACTGAAGATGAGCATGGAACAATCTGGATGGGAAAGAGATTGTGTGTACCGAAAGATAAGGAATTGAAGAAACTGATTCTTACGGAAGCTCATCAAACTCAATATTCAATCCATCTAGGCAGTACAAAGATGTATCAAGATCTCAAGGAGAAGTTCTGGTGGGTCAGTATGAGGAGAGAAATAGCTGAATTCGTCGCACTCTGTGATGTTTGTGAGCGAGTCAAGGCAGAACATCAACAGCCTGCAGTACTATTGCGACCCCTCCAAATTCTGGAATGGAAATGAGAAGAGATTGGAATGGATTTCATCACTGGTTTACCCCGCACATCGTCAGGACATGATTCAATTTGGGTCGTCGTAGATCGACTCACGAAAGTGGCTCACTTCATACCAGTACATACCACCTATTCGGGAAAGAAGTTAGCAGAACTTTACCCTCCTAGGATCATGTGTTTACATGGAGTACCTAAGAAGATTATGTCTGATCGAGGAAGTCAGTTTACTTCCAAGATCTGGCAGAAGTTGCAAGAAGAGCTTGGTACCCATTTGAACTTTAGTATGGCTGTTAATGCCATAATTTGGTAAGCCCCAAGGTCCCCATCGGCTCAAGGTCTAAATCGGCTCAAAGCTAGAATTAGCTTAGAGTCCTACATCACCGATGGAGGTTTTCTATTATCTACATTTTTAGCAGTCGGATTCTTGTTAGATTCGGTTTGGGGAAAGTCTTATCCGAAGAAACCGAGTCCAGAAGGATGCGGCTTGTATCTATTAATTAGGAAGGGTTTGTTTAGTTTTCTATTTTATCTTTAGGAAAGTTTGTTAGTGTCCAATAAGGACTCAATTTGTTTCCTTTTATCTTTAGGAAAGATTGAGTCGTAATTTGTTAGGATCTTTATTAGCCTGTTGGTATAAATATGTAAGCTCGTGGTTCATGTAATCTATCTTCTATGATCAATACAATTCAGTGCATTGCCACCTTTTACTTTTTCCACTTTGTTCATCATCCGGCGAGACTTGGGACCTGACGCAGGGCTGCATCGGTTAGGTTCGATCTCCGACGAAGGGGTAAGTCCAAGTGTTGCCTATCTAGTATATCGTCTCTATCTTTAGTTCCATTACTGTTTATAGTCACATCGGCATAGTTAGGACTTTCTCGGTTAGGTCCAATATTCTGATCAAGTTGATGTTTGTTTAAACATAATGTTGCTTTAGATAGATTTGTTATATCCATCACATTAGACAGATCTATCGGCTCATGGAGTATTAGATTATCATATACAATCTCGTGCTGCATCGGTTAGGTTCGACCTACTAGATTGTTGTTAATAATTTAAGTCTGTTAAGCCGACAGGTTTACGCTAATGTTTCATCGGAGGGTTAGCCGATCCTATCTGATGTGTTAAATTTCCTCTTGACGGTTTTACTCTCTTGGTTAAATTTAATAATGACCACTTTGATCGGTGTCATATCGGCTTATTTAAATCTATCAGGCAATTATCAACCTTATGCTGTATCGGTTAGGTCTGACCTAAGAGGTTGTGGTTGTAAGTTAGATTCATTTAAGTCAGTAGGCATCAGACATTTTTCATCGGGGTTTCAGCCGATGAGTTCTCTGGACGTTGCATCGACTTACAAGGATTATATACAAAGTTGGTTTTAGCTGATTGCAGCAAAGGTTTCTAATCATTTGGATTTAACGACATCGGACCTCCAGCCGATGTGTGCTTTAATCTTCACATCAATGTCTATTTTATCCTGTGATTGGTCTGCGCAATATTACATTGCTATATCATCATGTTATCATCGGTCGATCGCCTATATATACAAGTTTGCTCATCAACACGGCCGATGGATTAAAACCCTGAGTGCATCGATCAACATCGGCATTGGCTAGAATCGCGCCATCGGCTCATCAGCCGAACGACTGTTTTGGCTATCGGATGTTTTAGCTGATCGACTATTTTGGTTATTGGCCTGTCAGCTGATATGCTTTATGCTTTGCTGCTTTGTATATCTTGTTATGGCAGGATCAAACTGACGTTAACACATCTTTTGGAGCTAAGCAGATCTCCCAGGCCAGCGTGTGCTCTGACATTAACACATCTTTTGGCACGCCAGTGGCGATACGGATTTGGCGTCAACAACGGCCTATCACCCGCAGACTGATGGTCAAATCGAGAGAGTGAATCAAATCTTAGAAGATATGTTGAAAGCATGTGCACTTGAGTTTGGAAAAGCAAGGGACAAGAGTTTGCCTTACACGGAATTCTCCTATAACAATAGTTACCAAGCCAACATTCAAATGGCATCATATGAGTCATTTTACGAACGAAAGTGTCGTAGACCCCTTTTCTGGGATCAGATGGTGAGTGTCAGTTGTTCGGGACAAAAGTGATAAGTGAAGCAGAAGCAAAAGTTTGAACAATTAGGGAAAGATTGAGGATTGCGCAGTCTCGACAAAACATAGACAATCGTCGAAGAGACCTCGCTTTTGAAGCAAGAGATTATGTGTATCTCGGGTCACACCACTCCGGGGAGTACATTGTTTTCGGACCATATAGAATTCGGGAACATCAAGGAGAAGTTGCTTATCAGCTCGAGCTTCCATCCAACATGGCTGGTATTCACGACGTGTTCCATGTCTCTCAGTTAAAGAAATGCTTGAGAGTACCAGAAGAGCAGGTGAGACCAGACCAAATCGAGATTCAAGAGGACTTAACCTACATGGAGAAACCAGCTCGTATCCTAGAGACCAGTGAGAGAAGGACTCTGAACAAGGTTATCAAATTTTGTAAAGTTCAGTGGACTCATCACTCAAAAGAAGAAGCTACTTGGGAAAGAGAAGATGAGTTGAAGGTCGTGCATCCGCATCTCTTCGCCAGTACCTCCGAATCTCGGGGTTGAGATTCCGTTTAAGGGGGTAGGTTTGTCACACCCTGAGATTTGCCCTTTTAAATCATTTAAATAATTCACCCTAACAGAATTGGAATTTCTGGAATTAATCTGGAGCCAACAATCAATTTTAAAACACAATTAATAAGTGGAAATGGCATGGTAGGATTTTTCTTGGATTCTACATGTCAAAATACATTAACTGGATTTTTAGTGGAATTTTAATAGCACTAGAAATATTTTTAACCAATTAAATGAATTATTCATAATTAAATTAAGTCCCTTAATCATTTTCCCAATTTTCCTTTTCACCCGTATGGCTTCCCACCCAATTTTCCCTTTGGGCCGCCGCCCAAGCCGCCACCCCGGCGCGCACCCCTCTTCTTCGGCCGTGGGCCGAGGCCCATGAGTCGTCTCAGCCTGCGCGGAAGTCCGCGATCCCTCCCCCGCTCTCTCGGGCCACTGACAGGTGGGGCCCACCTGACGGCCCTGTCTTCCCCGCGCCCGACCGGGCCGCGCCGCCGCATCATGCGCACCTTCCCGCCGCGCCCTCTCCGCACCACCCCGTGCCGCACCGAGCCCGCGTCGGGCCCAAGCTGCCTTCCCCGCACCCCGTGCCGTCGGATGCATGCCCCGCACTAGTCGAAGCCGAATCCAAACCGTCGTCGCATTTTTTTTCTCTCTCTCTCTCTCAAAGTCTGAGTTCGTCAGCGAGGAATTCGGCCTTATCCCATGCGCAATCCTTTCTCCAAAGCCCTCTATAAAACCCGCACGAATCTTCGCCACGTTTTCCCTTTTGTCACTCATCGGTTTAGCCCTAAAATCGCCGTCGCCGGCCGCCGTCTTCCTCTCAAACACTGGTGAGCACCCTCGCCCTTCGTCACTCCAATGCCTACCCGCACCGATGCCGAGCCGCTCCCGTGCAGTCCCGTTGTGGTCGCGCCATCCCGTGCCCGCCGCCACTCGCGTCGCCATCCACCGCCCCATCCCGCGCCGTCGGTGAGTCGGCCGGCCGCCGCGCGCCATGGCCTCGCCGAGTCAAGCCCGGCCGTTGCCGCACGCGCAACCCTAACCCTAGCCGCGTGGTTGGCCATCCAATCCCACCACCCATGGCCGCTCGGATGCCGCCATGTGTCCCGCTGCTGCCGCCGTCCATGGACTTGGTCCACGGTGGACCAAGCCTGGCGCCCGCTGCGCGCGCCGCTTACGTCAGCCTTAGCCGACGTCAGTCCTCACGTCTGCCTGCTTGCACCAGCATGACGTCATGCTGACGTCAGTCCTATCAACCCGCGCGCACTGCTTGCGTCAGCAAGGGACTTAATTGCGCGATAAATTAATTTAGGTTTTTCTGTTTAGTTGAAAAATCACAATTAAACTTCTAAAATTCATATCTTTTTAATCCGAGCTCCGTTTTAGTCCATTCAAATTTTATTAAATCTAGAAAAATGTCAAGAATCCATTAAAAATAGTTTCTTATGCTGTTTCAGTAGACTTTTATTAACGACCAAATTTGGTAAATCATGCATCGGATTTGGAGTTAAGACCGAAGCAGATTTGGAGGAAATCGTGATTCTCAGAAACAGAGTACGCACCAGGTACAAACGGAATCAGCTAAGTGTTAGTGATATGCCCTAGAGGCAACATGGAGAAGTTGGATATCATGGTCAATGTTTATGTATTTATCAATAAAGTGTTTTTCAGTTCCATAAAATAGACATCTTGTATTGATCAATAAGTATGTGACTTATTTATGAGACTCTTTATATATGAATCTATTTCTAAACGATCCTAGATCATATGTCATATTGTTGGAACAAATATGATTCTAAGACCGGCATGTTTATTGATTGATGATCATGTCTCATAGATCATTGTATGGAGATACCAAATCAATATACATGGACATGTGTTAGAGAATACATTGTTGGATAGACCCACCATGAGACACTACAGGAATTAATATGCCATTAGTTGGTCTCAAGTAGTGTTGGTGCGAAGTCCTTAGACCTGAGATCATCATGGATTCCAACATGTGTAGTAGCCTACTTTAGGACTACCAAACGCTATTCCGTAACTGGGTAGTTATAAAAGTAGTCTTCGGGTTTGCTATAAAACATGGAGTGGGATTTGAGTGATCAAGATGGAATTTGCCCCTCCTTTGGGAGAGATATCTCTGGGCCCCTTGAGGTAATGGATTATGGAAGTGCATGGCTATGTCGAGTTGATTGAGGAGTCAATCAACAGACAGATAATCCAATACGGTTTGAGTGAATGGTTAAGCTATTGAAGGGATGGCACACATCTTGCCTATAGCTTAATTGGTATCGTGAGGCAAAGGGATTTGTGTACACATTACAGGTTCAGAGTCGATATTTTATTCTTGTATGCTATGGTGTCAATATGTGCTGCTAGGCGCCGCTGTTGATAGATTGGCTGAGTTAGAATCAAGCCGAAGCCGAGTATACCTGAACCTACAGGGTCGCACGCTTAAGAGGATAAGAACAGACATTCAAGTTGGACTCGGATGCGGCTCGATCGGATAGAGATCCGATCGGATAGAGTCCTATGGGCTTACGAAGTATAGGCGGCCAACTCTATGAGATTTGGATTGGATCCGATTCAAAATAGAGTCCCGATCGGCCACTAGACCCAGTCGGCCAACTCTATATAAAGGGGCAAGGGGTGGAGAGTTGCGGCATTGCATTAAACCGAATCAATTTGATTTGGCGCAACAGAAGTCAACGAGATCAATCTCCACGGAAACCCTCCTCACCTCCGAGCCAAAACCCTATCCTTGCATCTTGTGCTACCACACGGGTGTTAGGCGTTCTTTCCCCGGACGTGTGGATACCGGTAGAGGCACTACTACGTTGTGGTGCTATTCGTCGGCTACGAATCGGCTGCGATCGGACAATTCGGCTGCGGCTCATCGGAGCGAAGTGGCTGCGGCAGATCGGCAGCGCGAGTGCGGTACGGCAAATCAGCGAGTCAACTGAGGTTAGATCGGCTCCGGCATCGAGAATCGGCTACGTCGGATCGGCTGTTTGGTGATCGGCTGGCACTGTTCCGGATCGGATACCTCCTGATTGGCTATTTCCGCTGCATACTCCAATCGGTAGCGATCTATCGACCCTTACTTGCAAGTGTTCCTGGTTTGCGCGGTAGAATTTTTGTTATTAGCTATGGTAGCTTCCGCGTAACCCTTCACTAAGGTGTTCATCGGCTGATACCGAGTCAGACAAGGTAAGCTGATGTAGCCGATTTCGGTAAGATGATATTGGAATCATGGTCGGATCAGGTTGATGTGCTTCATGAGGATTGCCATATATGGATAGAGTCCGAAAAAGGTAAGTGTATCTATTAATTAGGTTATTTAAGTAATTTTCTTATAGATTGTGTCGGTAAGAGTCCGCCTAAGGGACTTGTCTGTATTTTGAGTTGTAATAGAGATAAGAGTCGTGTCCGACAAGGACATATTATGTATTTGGGTATAAATATAGCCCAAGACTGTGTAATCAAGGAAGAAGGAGTTCAATAACACTTTCGATGCATCGCCACCTTTTCTACTTTCGTTTGTTTCGATTAGTTCTTGCTTTCGAGTTGGGCTGCATCAGGTTCGATCTCCGACAAGAGGTAAAACTTGTTTTGGCGGCTTGCGTTCTCAGGATTAGAGCTTACATCTTTATGACACTCTAATCTTGTTCACATAAATCGTCGAGTTATCATATATGTTATATAATCTAAATCAATATTGCTAGCTGTTAACAACCAAATTTGGTAAGCCGACCATCGGGTTTGGAATTAAAGACGAAGCGGATTTGGAGGAGATCGTGGTTCTCGGAGATAGAGTGCGCATCAGTTGAGACCGAATCGGCTAAGGTGTTCATCGGCTAAGACCAAGTCGGACAAGAATAGCCGATGTAGCCGATTCCGATAAGGACAGCTGATGTAGCCGATCCCAATAAAAGTGCATTGGAATTGTCATCGGATTCATTTAAAGTGCTTCATGAGGATTGCCATGCATGGATAGAGTCCAAAAAAGACAATTGTATTTATTAGTTAGGTTGTTTTAAATAATTTCCTTGTAGATTTACCGGTAAGAGTCTACATAAGGGACTTATCCGTATTTTGAGTTGTAATAGAGATAAGAGTCGTGTCCAACAAGGACATATCATGTATCTGGGTATAAATATAGCCTAAGACCATGTCAAAAGACAACAATCAGTTCAATACAACCTTCGGCGCATCGCCACCTTTTTACTTCCTTTTGTTTCGACAAGTTCTTGCTTTCGAGTTGGGCTGCATCGGGTTCGATCTCCGACGAGAGGTAAAGCTTGTTATGGCGGCTTGCGCTCTCGAGATTAGTGCTTACATCTTTATGACACTCTAATCCTGTTTACGTAAATCGTCGAGTTATCATATATGCTATATAATCTAGATCGATATTGTTGTCTAACCCTAATCAGCTAGCATCTGTTACCAGACAACAGTCGATAGGGTTAGATCTCAAAGTCGACTTAGATTATATTGTGTATCCACCATCTCGAAAGGTTTTCATTGACTTGTTTAGATCTTATGCTTCTCTTTATGCTTAGTGTTGCATCAATTGAGTCTGACCTACTAAGTACTATCTAGAATCATAATTCTATCTTGTCCCATGATTGCTATTAGAGATAGTATCGGGGTGTCAGCCGATTTTATCTGGTTTAGTTATATTGTTTCCTACATGTTTACTTTATATGCTAAATCTGCCCTTTATATTAAGATCTCACTGTGATAAAATATATTAAGCTTGGTATCGATCTGTTAGGTCATCTTAACATTTGATCGGTTCCACCCTAATCGGCTAACATCTATTACTAGACAATAGCCGATAGGGTTAGATATCAACATTGACCTAGGTTATATAGTGTAGCCATCATCTCGAAAGGTTTTCATTGATTTGTTTAGACCTTATGCTTCTCTTTATACTTAGTGTTGCATCGGTTAAGTCTGACCTATTAAGTATTATCTAGAATCATAATATCTATCTTGTTCTATGATTGCTTTTAGAGATAGTTTCGGGGTTTCAGTCGATCTTACCTGATTTAGTTATCTTGTTTCCTACATGTTTACTTGATATGCTAAATTTGTCCTTTATATTAAGATCTCATTGTGATAAAATATATTAAGCTTGTTATTAATCTGTTAGGTCATCTTAACACTTGATTTATTCTTGTTTAATATATTTAATCTATATTGATATCTTACTATAAAGTGGTATCGGAGTATTAGCCGATACAAGTTAGATTCTTACATCGGCTATGCTATAAATACATATAATATCTGTCTTAAAGTATTTTTAGACATAAGTGATTTATACTGTCTTGGCACACTGTCCGAGCTATCCCAATCACTTGGTTTAAACACATTTTAAGACATAGATTATATATTATTGATATCTATAGCCGATTGAGTAAATCTAATTTTTCCTTTGCTTTATCCTTTATTGTAGATCCTATGCATATTGCATCGGCCCAATGTTGAACGATACGCCATCGGTCATTAGCCGATCGGCTATCGTTTATGGATTTAACTTTGTTTTCTCTCTTTGTTTCTTACTGGTTGTAGGATCAAACCAACTGGCACGCCTTTGAAACCCAAAAGCAAGATTTAGGTCCTGCACTAGAGTTAAGCAGATCTCTCAGCCAGTGTGTGTTTTTTGCATCAACACGCTTTTGGCACGCCCAATGGGACTTGATTAGAAGTCAGACATCATGGTGGACCACAAGTCGACCGATGTTGACCCAGAAAACATCATTCTTGTAACAATGGACAAATTGACGCCAAACAGAAGGTGGAGTTTGAAGAGATGATGAATAACCTGCAGAGCCAATTTTTGCATTCATTTGTTCAGACTCGCTCAGGCACGGTGATTCAGAGGTACAAAATAGCTTTGCCAAGCAATGATGAGCCCGAAACAAGTTCTGGCAAGAATGGTGAACCTCAGGATGTCAAGCAAGAGGAAGGCCCTACAGAATTCAACAATCTACAAGATCGGATTGATTATGTTGTGCATCATGCTTTAATCAACCAGTCAGGAGTTCTTGTTAACATCTTAAACAATATGATCAATTATGTGGTTGATGGTAGAATTGCTGAGCATCAAGCCAAGGGTCCAATGTTTCTTCCCGAGGAAAATTTTCCACGATATAGGACTCAGTTACCGATAAACAACAAACTGTTTTAGGTGTGGCCCTGCAGCGAGATGGCATCGGCATCGGCTCTTGGAAAGCAGATTGCATCATCATCGGCATAGAAGCAACCAGGGTTCAATCCTCTTCTTTTGGTCAAACAACGACCTCAACACATAGGACAAAACATCCCTCAGGTTACTCAAGAACAAGTTGCAGCTATGTTCAGAACAAACCAGCCGGTTGTCGAGCCAATTCCACAGATACCGATAATGTAGCAGACATCGATTCCACAGCAGCATCAGCCTTTTGGTACTCAGTTTGTTCTTGATCAGCAAGCCCATATGGTGCATCAGTCTCCTCAACATCACATGGGAGGCAATATTAATTTTCAGTATCAGCCTCATTCACCTTAAGTGCAGTATCGGCCAGGGGCATCACCTCAACCCCAGTATTTGCCTCAATTTAATCAGTTTAATCCGATACAGCAGCAATTTCAAGGAGCACCTCAACAAAAGCCTTGGGCTATATGATAGCCGATGTGATGAGAGAATAGTTTGGTCTTAAGCCTAAGGATACTGGTAATTTGTATCGGCATCCATACTTGGAATACTTTGAGAGGGTGTCATTACCAAACCGATACAAGGTCTCAGATTTTTCAAAATTCTCAGGGCAAGATAATGTGTCAACCTATGAGCATGTCAGCCGATTTTTGGCTCAGTGTGGTGAGGCATCGACTACTGATGCTCTGAGGGTTAGATTATTTACTTTATCTTTATCTGGATCGGCTTTTACATGGTTTTCATCTTTGTCATATAATTCTGTTCAAAGTTGGGCCGATCTGGAAAAACAGTTTCATAAGAACTTCTACAGTGGTATCCATGAGATGAAATTGTATGATCTGACCGCAATCAAATAGAAACATGATGAATCTTTTCAAGATTATATTAGAGAAATGAGAAACAGATGTTACAGCTTGGCTTTGACAGATTCTCAGTTAGCCGATCTTGCTTTCCAAGGTTTGTTGGCACCAATTAAGGAAAGATTTTTGGCTTAAGACTTTGAGAGCTTGGCTCATTTGGCTCAGAAGGTGACAACACATGAGCAAAGGTTTCAAGAAGTTAAGAAAGCATTTAAAAAGGTTAACCACATTAATACATATGCTTCTGAATCCGAAGAAAAAGATGACTTCAAAGTAGCAGCGGCTGAGTGGGCGAGGAACAAGAAAATTGTTACATGTCAGCGGGTCAGAAATTCTGCAAAGGAAGAAAAATATGACTTTGATATTACCAAGGCTGACAAGATCTTTGATTTGCTACTTCGAGAGAAACAAATTCAACTACGTGTTGGTCATGTAATTCCATCGGCTGATGAGTTGGAAAAGAGGAAGTATTGTAAGTGGCATAATACTGGATCTCATAGCACTAATGATTGCAAGGTTTTCAGGCAATAGATCCAATTGACTATTGAGAAAGGGAAGATAAAATTTGATGATTCAAAAAGGCCGATGAAGGTTGATGTAACCCTTTTCCTGTTAACATGGTTCATACGAGTGGGAGGGTAGCCGATAGAAAAGATTATCGGTCCACGCAACGTAACTCTGTCAGAATCATCAATAAATACCAGAGAAAGTATGATAGGCAGGAAGAGAAATACTATGAGTAAGATGACAGTTTTGATCCCTATTGGAGTTATGAATTCTTCAGATTTTGCTAGAATGAAGGGATGAGACTGCCGTCAATAGAAGATTGCCCAAGATGCAACAACTATGATAAGGGATATGCTGGAGGCTCAAGCCGATCTTGTCCTAGGGAAAATCGGCTAAGACAGAGGAAATTGCATGTTCATCAGAGATTGGGTCCAATTCGTCAGGATTTTTCACAGGAGGATTTTGATGAGGATGAAGGTGAAACCAGGAACCCACAATGGTGTCCTTCTGGTATTTTTCACTAAGAACCAGAAGAGAAGGGTTCAAAGGATGAGGAACAGGGAGCATTTCCAAGAGGTTCAAGAGGAGATCAATCATCGGCTAAAGAGGAAAAAGCAAGAGTGGCGTGTCAAGAGTAAGGTGCTTTCAGCCGATGATGTTAAAGCCGATAAGGCAAAAAGGCTAGCTAAGGGGAAGGCTATTGTTTCTGCATCGGTCAATATGGTTTTTGTACTACCAGCAGAGTATGAGGCTAACCAAACCGATGCAGATGTCATGGAAGAATCATTAGCCAAGTTGGTTTTATCACCAGAACAAGCTATTTTTGAGAAGCCGGAAGGAACAGGGTATCGGCACCTCAAGCCATTGTATGTCAAGGGATTTGTCAATGGCAAGCCGATGTCTAAAATGTTGGTTGATGGTAGAGCTGCTGTGAATTTGATGTCGTATGCTACATTCAGGAGGTTGGGCAAGAATTCAGATAATCTCATCAAGACCAACATGGTTCTTAAAGATTTTGGTGGCAATCCTTCAGAGACCAAAGGAGTGTTAAATGTGGAGTTGACAATTGGTAGCAAAACTGTTCCTACCACGTTTTTTGTCATCGATGGGAAGGGTTCATATAGTATGTTGCTTGGAAGGGATTGGATTCATGCAAATTGTATTCCTTCGACCATGCATCAGAGTTTGATCCAATGGCAATCTGACAAGATAGAAATCATGCCAGCCGATAGGTCAGTCAATGTTGCTAATATTGATTTAACTATTTGAGAGATGGATGAAATTGATTGCTTGTCTGGAAAAGTTTGGGAAGGAGATTATCTAAAAGTGTCCGATTGTGATATACAACCAGTTGGAGATGAAGAGCCCCAATTATTACTTTGAGGGCGTTGTGGAGGGTTCAAATTTCTACACCAAGGATACTGTAGATGATCTCGATGGCAAATTGAGACAAGGTTTTATGTCGGCCGATGATTTGGAAGAAGTTGATATAGGTCCAGGTGATGGGCCTAAGCTGACTTTTATCAGTAAATAATTGTCTTCTTATTTTAGAACCAAGTTGCTAGAGCTTTTGAAAGAATACAGAGATTGCTTTGCTTGGGAATATTTTGAGATGCCAGGACTTAGCCGATCGATTGTAGAACATCAACTTCCTTTTAAACCAAAATATCGGCCATATAAACAACCACATAGAAGATGTAAAGCCAATATGTATGATGCTACTAAAGCTAAAATTACTCGATTATATGATGCTGGTTTTATTTGGCCATGTCGATATGCTGAGTGGGTTTCTAATATAGTTCCAGTTATCAAGAAGAACGGTAAACTTAGGGTTTGCATTGATTGTCGAGATCTAAACAAGGCTACCCCTAAGGATGAGTACCAATGTTGATTGCTGATCAATTGGTTGATGCTGCTTCAGGGCATAAGATTATAAGTTTTATGGATGGCAATGCTGGATACAATCGGATTTTTATGGCAGATGAAGACATTCATCAGACTGCTTCTAGATGTCCTGGTGCAATCGGCTTGTATGAGTGGGTTGTGATGACTTTTGGCTTGAAGAGTATTGGAGCTACATATCAAAGGGCCATGAATTACATATTTCATGATCTGATCAGCTTGTTGGTTGAGATCTATATTGATGATGTGGTAGTGAAGTCAAAGAAGATTGATGATCATATAACCGATTTGAGGAAAGTTTTTGAAAGAACAAGGAAATATGGCTTGAAGATGAATCCCACAAAGTGTGCTTTTGGTGTATCGGCTGGACAATTTTTGGGTTTTCTTGTTCATGAGAGGGGGATTTAGGTAATGCAGAGGAGTATTAATGCAATCAAGAATATTCAACCTCTAGAAGACAAGAAGCAGTTGCAATCTTTGGTCGGCATGGAGAATTTTATCAAGAGATTTATTTCTAACTTATCTGAGAAGATGGAGCCCTTCACACCTTTACTCAGATTGAGAGCCGGTCAGGAGTTTACTTGGAGGACGGAGCAACAAAAGGCCTTGGATAATATTAAGGAATATTTGAGTTCCCCTCCAGTTCTGATTCCTCCACAAAAAGGAGTACCTTTCAAGTTATACTTGTCAGCTGATGAGAAGTCAATCGGCTCGGTCTTGATCCAGGAATTTGAGGGCAAGGAGAGAGCAATCTTTTATTTAAGCAAAAGGCTTCTGGATGCAGAGATAAGGTATTCTCTAGTGGAGAAATTGTGCTTGTGTTTATATTTCTCTTGCACAAAATTGAGGCATTATTTGTTATCCAATGAATGCACCATAATTTGAAAGGCCGATGTTGTTAAGTATATGCTATTGGCTCCGGTGTTGAAACGAAGAGTTGGAAAGTGGATCTATGCCTTAACAAAATTTGATCTCAGATATAAATCGCCCAAAGCAGTTAAGGGGCAAGCCGTAGCCGATTTTATTATCAAACATCGTGATGACTCGATCGGTTCGGTTGACATAGTGCCTTGGACATTGATTTTTGATGGATCGGTTTGTACTCATGGTTGTGGTATCGGCTTGGTCATAATATCACCTAGGGGGCAAGTTTTGAATTTGCTTATACTATTAAGCCTTATGCCACCAATAATCAAGCTGACTATGAGGCAATTCTCAAGGGATTACAACTCTTAAAGGAAGTTAAAGCCGATGCTGTTGAAATAATGGGTGATTCTTTGAGATATGTCTTGTTGGATGATGAGTTATATTATCGGATAATTGATGGGGTGTTGCTAAAGTGTTTGAGTGCCGATCAAGCAAAGGTTGTGATGGGAGAAGTACATGAAGGTATATGTGGTACTCATCAATCGGCCCACAAGATGAAGTGGTTGCTTCGGTGAGCTGGGTATTTTTGGCCGACGATGTTAGAAGATTGTTTCAGATATTATAAAGGTTGTCAAGATTGCCAGAAGTTTGGAGCAATTCAAAGAGCACCAGCATCGGCTATGAATCCTATAATCAAGCCATGGCCGTTCAGAGGTTGGGGAATTGATATGATCGGCCAGATCAATCCAACTTTAAGCAAAGGACATAAGTTTATATTGGTGGCAACTGATTATTTCACAAAGTGGGTGGAGGCAATAGCATTGAAGAAGGTTGATTCTGGGGATGCAATTCAGTTTGTTAAAGAGCATATTGTACACCGATTTGGTGTTCCTCATACTGTTACAACCGATCAGGGATCTATCTCTGTATCAGATGAGTTTGTCCAATTTACAGAAAGCATGGGGATTAAGTTGCTGAATTCTTCACCATATTATGCACAAGCCAATGGGCAGACAGAAGCATCTAACAAGAGTTTGATTAAGTTGATTAAGAGAAAGATTTCTGAATTTCCAATGCAATGGCATAGCTTACTGGCTGAAGCATTGTGGTCTTATCAGATGGCTTGTCATGGATCGATCCAAGTTCCTCCTTACAAGCTAGTTTATGGGCATGAAGTTGTGTTACCATGGGAAAGTGTCATCGACTCAAGGAGGATTAATTTACAAGATGAGTTGACAACCGATGATTATCATAATCTCATGGTAGATGAATCGAAAGAGTTGGTTCAATCTTGGATGCGTGCTTTGGAGAAAGTAACAAGAGATAAGGAGACAATTGCTCGTCATTACAATAAGAAAGATGTGCCAAAATCTTTTTCAGAGGGCGAGTTGGTATGGAAATTGATTCTGCCGATTGGAACTCGTGATAATAAATTCGGCAAGTGGTTATCGAATTGGGAAGAGCTTATATGTTGCAAGGGCTTGATGGAGAAGTTTTTGGAAGAGCTCTCAATGAAAAATATTTGAATAAATATTATCCAAGTGTTACTTGTTACTTGTCATGGATCGATCCAAGTTCCTCCTTACAAGCTAGTTTATGGGCATGAAGTTGTGTTACCATGGGAAAGTGTCATCGACTCAAGGAGGATTAATTTACAAGATGAGTTGACAACCGATGATTATCATAATCTCATGGTAGATGAATCGAAAGAGTTGGTTCGATCTTGGATGCGTGCTTTGGAGAAAGTAACAAGAGATAAGGAGACAATTGCTCGTCATTACAATAAGAAAGATGTGCCAAAATCTTTTTCAGAGGGCGAGTTGGTATGGAAATTGATTCTGCCGATTGGAACTCGTGATAATAAATTCGGCAAGTGGTTATCGAATTGGGAAGAGCTTATATGTTGCAAGGGCTTGATGGAGAAGTTTTTGGAAGAGCTCTCAATGAAAAATATTTGAATAAATATTATCCAAGTGTTTGGATCAATTCATGATTCGGCTGTGTTATGCCGATACATGGTAGCCGATGTGTTAACATCACCTTTAGATAGCTAATCCAAGTTATATCGCCCTTAGTCTTTTTAACTTATCATAATCGGTTGTGTTATGCCGATGTGTGATGGTTGGTATTTGTGATGTCGTCCTTGAGGAGATCGTCGGTGAAGTTGGGGACAGTTGCGGTTAAAGCAGTGAAAACAGAAGTAGCAGCATGAAAAACATTAAAGTGGTGGTTATTATTTAAAGAGGTGCAGGAATCGAGATGGAAAGCCCTAGATTTTCTTGGAGATAAGATTAAGCAAATCCGCAATATTATAAATATAGTGGACTTGAGGGGCATATGTTAACAACCAAATTTGGTAAATCAAGCATCGGATTTGGAGTTAAGGCCGAACCAGATTTGGAGAAAATCATGATTCTCGGAAACAAAGTACACACCAGTTGCAAACCGAATCAGCTGAGGTGTTAATTGGCTGATACCAAGTCAGACAAGGTAAGCCGATGTAGCCATTTTCGGTAAGATGATATTGGAATCATTGTCGGGTTAGGTTGATCTGCTTCATGAGGATTGCCATATATGGATAGAGTCCGAAAAAGGTAATTGTATCTATTAATTAGGTTATTTTAAGTAATTTCCTTATAGATTGTGCCGGTAAGAGTCTGCCTAAGGGACTTGTTCGTATTTTGAGTAGTAATAGAGATAAGAGTCGTGTCCAACAAGGACATATTATGTATTTGGGTATAAATATTGTTAGTGATATGCCCTAGAGGCAACATGGAGATGTTAGATATCACGTCAATGTTTATGTATAAATGAATAAAGTGTTATTCAGTTCCATGAAATAGACATCTTGTATTGATCAATAAGTATGTGACTCATTTATGAGACTCTTTATGTATGAATCTATTTCTAAACGATCCTCGATCATATG
Organism: Oryza australiensis; assembly: GCA_019925245.2. Classification (NCBI taxonomy): domain Eukaryota; kingdom Viridiplantae; phylum Streptophyta; class Magnoliopsida; order Poales; family Poaceae; genus Oryza; species Oryza australiensis. Next base: position 198,601 of record JAIFGZ020000032.1, on the reverse strand, counting down.
TCATATTGTCGGAACAAATATGATTCTAAGATCGGCATGTTTATTGATTGATGATCATGTCTCATAGATCATGGGTATGGAGATACCAAATCAATAAACATGGACACATGTGTTGGAGAACACATTGTTGGATAGACCCACCATGAGACACTACAGAATTAATGTGCCATTAGTTGGTCTCGGTAGTGTTTGTACAAAGTCCTTAGACCGAGATCACCATGGATTCCAACATGTGTAGTAGCCTACTTTGGGACTACCAAACGCTATTCCGTAACTAGGTAGTTATAAAGGTAGTTTTCAGGTTTGCTATGAAAGATGGAGTGGGATGTGAGTGATCAAGATGGAATTTGCCCCTCCTTTGGAAAGATATCTCTGGGCCCCTCGAGGTAATGGATTATGGAAATGCATGGCCATGCTAAGTTGATTGAGGAGTCAATCAACATGCGATAATCCAATACGGTTCGAGTGAATGGTTAAGCTATTGAAGGGATGGCACACATCTTGCCTATAGCTTAACGGTATCGTGAGGCAAAGGGATTTGTGTACACATTACAGGTTCGAGCCGATATTATTCTTGTATACTATGGTGTCAATATGTGCTGCTAGGCGCCGCTCGTTGACGGTCGGCCGAGTTGGACTCGAGCCGACGATCGGCTAAGTTAGACTATAGCCGAAACCGAGTATACCTGAACCTACGGGGTCGCACGCTTAAGGGGATAAGAACGACATTCGAGTTGGACTTGAATACGGCTCGATCGGATAGGGATCCGATCGGATAGAGTCCTATGGGCTTACGACGTATGGGCGGCCAACTCTATGAGATTCGGATAGGATCCGATTCAAAATAGAGTCCTGATCGGCCACGAGTCCCGCGGCCAACTCTATATAAAGGGGTGAGGGGTGGAGAGCTGCGGAGTACAACAAGTCAATTGATTGCGCCGAAATCAATCTGATCACACGCGGCTTTAGAAGTCGTCGAGATCAATCTCCACGGAAACCCTCCCCACTTTCGAGCCAAACCCTAGCCTTGCATCGCGTGCTAGCACACGGGTGTTCGGCGTTCTCTTCCCGACGTGTGGATACCGGTAGAGGCGCTGCTACGTTGCGCGTTGTTGATCGGCTTGGATCGGCTTGGATTGGCTGCAATCGGAGCGATTGGCTGATTGGCGAATCGGCTGTCCCAGGTATCGGCGTCGGCTTGCGGGAATCGCGGCACAGCTCGGATCGGATAGCCCGATTGGCTAATTCTGCTGCACACTCCAATCGGTAACGATCTATCGGCCCTTACTTGCAAGTGTTCCGGTTTGCACGATAAAAAGTTTTTGTTTTCGGCTAGCGTAGCCTCCGCATAACCCTTCGGTGGTATCGAGCTAATCTTGCTTAGTTCGGGTTTTAGATTGATCCGGAACAAGTTTTGCGCACGGGTTGATTAGATCAATCGGTTTTACGGGTTTTGTTGAGGAGAGTTCATGGTAATTGTGTTCCTTGATAGTGTATCGGAACGGCGTAATGTGATTACGTCGAAGCAATATCCATAGAACTCGGTTTGAGTCGGTTCGAGATAGCGTTCCTTGATAGTGTATCGGAACGGTATAATGTGATTATGCCGAAGCTATCTCGTAGTCCGATCTTGTTTCTGCCTCGCGCCTGCGCAAACCATCTCCCTTGATAGTGTATCGGGACGGCATAATATGATTATGCCGATATGGTTTCCGTAAGCGATTTCATAGATTGGATCTATGAATTTCGTGTGGTGTTCGGCGCTGCCCGAAACACCGCAGAGGCGGCTTCCCGTCGACCCCCGCCCGCTAACCGGCTAACGGGACCGCCGTGTGCACCCCCTTATAGGTCGTCTCGATGCCGAATCTCTGCGATAGGTAGAAAACGTTTCTACGCCTAACTTGTTTTTGCGAGAGAATGCTTTGAGATGGTATGGCCCTATTGTATGTATGAGATGCATGTGATGCATGTAATATTCTTTCATATGTGCAATCCTGTAATATTCTTTCATACATGCAATGCTTGTAATATTCTTTCACGACTGCGAGTCGATGTAATCTTCAATTAGAGCTTCTATAGTAGTAGCTTAGTTTGAAGAAATCAAGCATTCGGCACTCGGAAGAACGGTGATGAAGATGGAGATCCTCTACACCGGCATGGAGATGGAGATCACCATGTGAAGGGGGCCATACTATTTCATGCTATTCTACCTGCTTTCATATATGTGATATGTTTGTTTGATAGGATAGCATCCTTCACAATATTAAGTAGTAATGATGCCCTTCCAAATGTTGCACCCGTCACCGTTATGCTCGTCAATGGTGGGTCCGCCAAAGCGAGTGCCATTCTCCATCATAACACGAGGGGTATATGTCGGACATATACATGGAGAATTTGGTTTACTTAACAAGGCTATCAAAACAGTTTTGGGCCTTGGGGCATAGGTTGGGGGCGGGGCATGGAGATGCCACACCAACAACAAGAGTCACATAGAGATGTGATTAGCAAGGAGTTGCTTACCGATGTTATTAATATTCTAGCAAGTGATGCCAAAGCTCACTAGAAAATTAATTAACATGTGGATCTTGACCCAATACGTAACCTAGAGGGAAGGTGGAAAATACGTAATGGGAGTCTAATGTTAAATTGTTTAACAATAGACATAGCATAAACATTATGCTAAACTTTGCTTTTTCTCGTTGTAGAATAAATGGCGGCTAATACTACACCCAGTTCTTTTAATTTGCGATCTATTGTCGAAAAGGAAAAATTAAATGGAACAAACTCTATGGATTGGTATCGCAACTTGAGAATTGTTCTCAAGCAAGAGCGTAAGGAGTACGTTCTTGAAGTACCCTATCCCGAGGATTTGCCAAATAATGTCACTTCGCAACCGCACGGAGGGCTTATGAGAAGCACACTAATGATGCCCTAGATATAAGTTGTCTCATGCTTGCACAATGTCCCCGAGCTTCGAAGCAATATGAGAGCAGCGATGCTCACACTATTATTCGGGGACTGCGTGGCATGTTTGAGAACCAAGCACGGGCCGAGAGGTTCAACACCTCAAAGTCCTTGTTTGCGTGCGGCTTGTTGAGGGAATCCCGTCGTCCGCACGTGATAAAAGTGATTGGCTACATTGAGAGTCCGGAAAACTAGGTTTTCCCCTTAGCCAAGAGTTGGCTACGATGTGATTCTCCACTCGCTCCCTCCGAGCTTCGAGCCATTCATATTAAATTATCACATGAACAAGATGGATAGGACCTTGGCTGAATTGCATGGGATGCTAAAGACAGTGAGGAGAGTATCCAGAAAACGGTCATCATGTGATGATGATGCGAAGGCTAAGCGCAAACCACCGTCAAGAAACTTTGCACCAAGAGGAAGTTAACTCCCGATGAGATCGCGAGTGCCTCTAATGCAAAGAAGGACAAGAAGGGGTCGGCGGCATCGATGCCGTTTGCTTCTATTGCAAGGAGACAGCCACTGGAAGAGGAACTGCGAGAAGTACATGGAGGATCTCAAAAGAAGCAAAGTACGACTTCGCTTCGGTATTAATGTTATAGACATTAATCTTGCTACTTCACCTACCGATTCTTGGGTATTTGATACCGGATCGTAGCTCATATTTGCAAGTCGTTGCAGGGGAATGAGAAGAAGTAGAGGATTGAGAAGGGGCGAGGTGAACTGCGCGCAATGGAGCAAGCGTTGCTACGGTTGTTGTCGGCACAGTACCACTTCATCTACCTTCGGGATTAGTTTTGGAATTGAATAATTGTTATTGTATTCCAACACTATGTCAAAACGTTATTTCCGCTTCATGTTTGCAAGCGGAAGAATGTGATTTTAGATCAATGAACAATGGTTGTTCAATATATCTCGAGATATGTTCTAGTTTCATGCTCCATTGGTGAATGGATTATACGTTTTGAATCTTGAAGCGTCTCCCATCTATAACATTAATACGAAAGGCAACTCTCTAATGATATAAACCCCACGTTTATCCGGCATTGTCGCTTAGGCCATATAAATAAGAAACGCATGGAGAAGCTCCATAAGGATGGATTGCTTCACTCTTTTGATTTTGAATCATTTGAGACATGTGAGTCTTGTTTACTTGGTAAGATGACAAAGGCACCTTTCACGGGACATAGTGAGAGAGCAAGTGACTTATTGGCACTCGTACATACGATGTATGTGGACCAATGAGCTCAACGGCCGAGGTGGTTATCGTACTTCATTACCTTTACCGATGACTTTAGTAGATATGGTTATATCTACTTAATGAGGCATAAGTCCGAATCCTTTGAAAAGTTCAAAGAATTCCGAATGAAGTACGAATCATTTAGGAAAACAATCAAGTTTCTACGATCGATCGTGGAGGGAATACTTGAGCCAAGAGTTTGGTAATCATCGAAAGATTGTGGAATTGTTCCACGCTTGACTCCGCCTGAAACTCCACAATGGAATGGGGTGTCCGAACGGAGAAATCGCACCTTGTTGGACATGGTGCGGTCAACGATGAGCCAAAGTGATCTTCCGTTATCCTTTTGGGGATATGCTCTTGAAACAGCGCTCACACTAAATAGAGTTCCATCTAAGTCGGTTGAAAAGACACCATATGAGATATGGACAGGGCAACCCCTAGTTTGTCTTTTCTCAAAATTTGGGGATGTGAGGCTTATGTAAAACGTTTACGATCGACAAGCTCACACCCAAATCGACAAGTGCTTCTTTGTGGGATATCCTAAGGAAACTAAGGGATATTACTTTTATAATCGGGAACAAGGCAAAGTGTTTGTTGCCCGATACGATGTATTCTTGGAGAAAGAGTTTCTTTCAAGAAGGGTTAGTGGGAGCAGGGTGCATCTTGAAGAAGTTCAAGAAACACCGTAAAATGTTTCGCGACCACGGAACCACAACAGAGGAGCAAAGTGTTGCGCCACCGGTTGTAGATACACCAGCCCACGGAGGTTTGAAAGATCACGTCGTGCACGACGGTACACAGTGCGGAACAACGTGATATATTGTTGTTAGACAACGATGAACCTAAAACCTATGAGGAAACGATGGTGGGACCCGATTCCAACAAGTGGCTTGGAGCCATGAAATCCGAAATAGAATCTATGAACGACAATCAAGTTTGGAACTTGGTTGATCCACTGATGGTGTCAAAACCATTGAGTGTAAATGGGTTTTTAAGAAAAGGCCAATATGGATGGAAATGTTCACATCTATAAGGCGCGATTGGTGGCGAAAGGTTTTAAACAGATTCAAGGAGTTGATTATGATGAAACCTTCTCGCCCGTCGCAATGCTTAAATCTATTCGGATTATCCTAGCGATTGCGCATATTTCGATTATGAGATATGGCGATGGATGTCAAAACGGCTTTCCTAAATGGAAACCTAAGCGAGGATGTATACATGATACAACCTCGGGGTTTTGTCGATCCAGAATCGCTGAAAGATATGCAAGCTACGTAAATCCATTTATGGATTGAAGCAAGCATCTCGGAGTTGGAATATTCGTTTTGATGAAGTAATCAAAGGGTTTGGTTTCATCAAAAACGAAGAAGAGGTCTGTGTTTACAAAAAGGTCAGTGGGAGTGCAATTGTATTTCTAATCTTATATGTGGATGACATATTGTTGATTGGAAATGATATCCCTATGCTAGAATCCGTCAAGTCTTCATTGAAAAATAGTTTTTCCATGAAAGACTTAGGGAGGCAAGATACATATTAGCATTCGGATCTATAGAGATAGATCCAAGAGGCTAATTGGATTAAGCCAAAGTACATACATTGACAATGTGTTGAAAAGGTTCAACATGCATGATTCCAAGAAAGGTTTCTTGCCCATGTCACATGGCATTAATCTTAGCAAGAATCGGTGTCCTCGGACACATGATGAGCGGAATAAGATGGGTATGGTTCCATATGCTTCGGCAATTGGATCCATCATGTATGCCATGCTTTGTACACGCCTAGATGTCTCGTACGCTTTGAGTGCTACGAGCAGATACCGATGATCCAGTGAAGGTCACTGGATGCCGTAAAGAATATCCTTAAGTACTTGAGAAGAACTAAGGATATGTTCCTAGTCTATGGAGGTGAAGAAGAGCTCATTGTAAGTGGTTACACCGATGCTAGCTTCCAAACGGACAAGGATGATTATAGATCGCAATCGGGTTCGTGTTCTCGCCCGAACGGAGGCGCGATCACGGAAGAGTTCCAAGCGGGATACCGTTGCTGATTCTACAACGGAGGCCGAGTACATTGCGTTCGAAGCTGCAAAGGAGGTTGTTTGGATCAAGAAATTCATTTCGAGCTTGGTGTGATGACTAGTGCGACGGTCCAATGTCTCCCTATTGTGACAATAGTGGAGCCATTGCGCAAGCCAAGGAGCCGAGGTCACATCGAAGTTCAAACACATACTTCGGCGATATCATCTCATCCGCGAGATTGTGGACAGATGTGATGTCAAGATATGCAAAGTGCACACGGATCTCAACATAGCCGATCCGCCGACAAAACCTCTCCTCGCCGAAGCATGAGGCGCACACAAGAGCAATGGGTATTAGATACTTACATGATTGACTCTAGTGCAAGTGGGAGATTGTTAGTGATATGCCCTAGAGGCAACATGGAGATGTTGGATATCACGTCAATGTTTATGTATAAATGAATAAAGTGTTATTCGGTTCCATGAAATAGACATCTTGTATTGATCAATAAGTACGTGACTTATTTATGAGACTCTTTATGTATGAATCTATTTCTAAACGATCCTCGATCATATGTCATATTGTTGGAACAAATATGATTCTAAGATCGGCATGTTTATTGATTGATGATCATGTCTCATAGATCATGGGTATGGAGATACCAAATCAATAAACATGGACACATGTGTTGGAGAACACATTGTTGGATAGACCCACCATGAGACACTACAGAATTAATGTGCCATTAGTTGGTCTCGGGTAGTGTTGGTACAAAGTCCTTAGACCTGAGATCACCATGGATTCCAACATGTGTAGTAGCCTACTTTGGGACTACCAAACGCTATTCCGTATCGGGTAGTTATAAAGGTAGTTTTCGGGTTTGCTATGAAAGATGGAGTGGGATGTGAGTGATCAAGATGGAATTTGCTCCTCCTTTGGAGAGATATCTCGGGCCCTCGAGGTAATGGATTATGGAAATGCATGGCCATGCTAAGTTGATTGAGGAGTCAATCAACATGCGGATAATCCAATACGGTTCGAGTGAATGGTTAAGCTATTGAAGGGATGGCACACATCTTGCCTATAGCTTAACGGTATCGTGAGGCAAAGGGATTTGTGTACACATTACAGGTTCGAGCCGATATTATTCTTGTATACTATGGTGTCAATATGTGCTGCTAGGCGCCGCGTTGACGGGTCGGCTGAGTTGGACTCGAGCCGATGATCGGCTAAGTTAGACTATAGCCGAAACCGAGTATACCGAACCTACGTGGTCGCACGCTTAAGGGGATAAGAACGGGCATTCGAGTTGGACTTGAATACGGCTCGATCGGATAGGGATCCGATCGGATAGAGTCCTATGGGCTTACGACGTATGGGCGGCCAACTCTATGAGATTCGGATAGGATCCGATTCAAAATAGAGTCCTGATCGGCCACGAGTCCCGTCGGCCAACTCTATATAAAGGGGTGAGGGTGGAGAGCTGCGGAGTACAACAAGTCAATTGATTGCGCCGAAATCAATCTGATCACACGCGGCTTTAGAAGTCGTCAAGATCAATCTCCACGGAAACCCTCCCCACTTTCGAGCCAAACCCTAGCCTTGCATCGCGTGCTAGCACACGGGTGTTCGGCGTTCTGTTTCCGGACGTGTGGATACCGGTAGAGGCGCTGCTAGGTTGCGCGTTGTTGATCGGCTTCGGATCGGTTGCAATCGGAGCGATTGGCTGATTGGCGAATTGGCTGTCCCTAGGTATCGGCTGTCGGCTTGCGGGAATCAGCAGCACAGTTCCAGATCGGATGGCCCTGATTGGCTAATTTCGCTGCACACTCCAATCGGTAACGATCTATCGGCCCTTACTTGCAAGTGTTCCTGGTTTGCGCGGTAAAAAGTTTTTGTTTTCGTCTAGCGTAGCCTCCGCGTAACCCTTCAAATATAGCCTAAGACTGTGTAATCATTGAAGAAGGAGTTCAATAAAACTTTCGGTGCATTGCCACCTTTTCTACTTTCGTTTGTTTCGACGAGTTCTTGCTTTCGAGTTGGGCTGCATCGGGTTTGATCTTCGACAAAAGGTAAAACTTGTTTTGGTGGCTTGCGTTTTCGAGATTAGTGCTTACATCTTTATGACACTCTAATCTTGTCCACGTAAATCGTCAAGTTATCATATATGCTATATAATCTAAATCAATATTGCTATCTAACCTCAATCGACTAGCATCTGTTACTAGACAACAGCCGATAGGGTTAGATATCAACGTTGACCTAGGTTATATAGTGTAGCCACTATCTAGAAAGGTTTTCATCGATTTGTTTAGACCTTATGCTTCTCTTTATACTTAGTGTTGCATCGGTTAAGTCTGATATATCAAGTATTATCTAGAATCATAATATCTATCTTGTTCTATGATTGCTTTTAGAGAGAGTTTCGGGGTTTCATCCGATCTTACCTAGTTTAGTTATCTTGTTTCCTACATGTTCACTTGATATGCTAAATCTGCCCTTTATATTAAGATCTCATTGTGGCAAAATATATTAAGCTTGTTATTAATCTGTTAGGTCATCTTAACACTTGATTGATTCTTGTTTAATATATTTAATCTATATTGATATATTAGTATAAAGTGGTATCGGAGTATTAGCCGATACATGTTAGATTTATTACATCGGCTATGCTATAAATACATATAATCTATGTCTTAAAGTACTTTTAGACATAAGGTATTTATACTGTCTTGGCACACTATCCGATCTATCCCAATCACTTGGTTTAAACACATTTTGAGACATAGATTATATATATTGATATCTACAGCCGATCGAATAAATCTAATTTTCCCTTTGCTTTATCCTTTATTGCCGATCCTATGCATATTGCATCGGCCCAATATTAAACGATACGTCATCGGTCATTAGCCGATCGGCTATCGTTTATGGCTTTAACTTCGTTTTCTTTCTTTGTTTCTTGTTGGTTGCAGGACCAAACCAACTGGCATGCCTTTGAAACCCAAAAGCAAGATTTAGGTCCTGCACTAGAGTTAAGCACATCTCTCAGTCGAGTGTGTGTTTTTCGCATCAACAAATTTTAGCATGTTGTGTTGAGTGCTTTGTTTGTCGTGTAGATTCTGATAATTTCGGCGATCCCGTTTATTTCGAAGTAGTCGCCGACGTTTCCCAATCTTCAGAGCAAGACAAGTCATACTTTACATTGATCATATTGTACCTATTTTATTTAAATGTCTTATTTTTCTCAAATACTACATATGTTTAAGAATGTTATTTCATGGGACTATTATACCTATTGTACTCAGCCATAGGAATTGGATACCTTATATGATTGGTAACTTGGGTTCAATATGACTGGATATTGGTTTAGGACATGCTTAGCCTGGCTTAGATCAATTAGCTAACATAAGGGAATCATACTAATAAAATATTTCAGTGGAGACTAATACTCAGATGATGTCAAGCTGTTGATGAGAAATCTTTCCCACGCGCTGGCCTAGGAGATCTGCTTAACTCCAGTGCAGGTCTGTCCTTGGCTACCTTCGATGAACAAGGCGTGCCTGTTGGTTTGATCTACTAACCAACAAGAAATAAACAGATACATGCATTAAGGTTAAAGTTAGATTCTACTGGATCGGCTCAGGGAACCAACTTTCATATAATTGCTATCCCAAAGCACATTTAAACTAAGTGATTGGGATAGATCAGCTATGCCGAGACAGTATAAACCACTTAATCTAAATATACATCAAGATAATAAATATATGCGTTTATAACCTAGCCGATGCTGTAGTTCTAACGTGAATCGGCTAGTACTCCTATACATCTTATGAGAAGATATTAATGTGACCTAAAATGCACTAAACCCAGATCAATCGGCTATCGGCTAACGCCAACAGATTGATACCGGCTTAAAGCATTTAACCAGATTGAGATCTTAACATAAGAGACAGCTTTAATATATCTAATAGTAAATAATGCTAAAAGATAATTAAAACAGATAAGGCCGGCTGAAACCCCGGCACTGTCTCTAATGACAAACATCTAGCCGAATAGATCTTAATAATTCTAAGAGCGACTTAATAGGTCATGGTGATGCAGCATTAAGTACAAAAAGCCCTCGGGTCTTATTTATACCCAGGCATAACAATATCCGTGTAAGACATGGTTTCTATCTAATCTACTATTTAAAATACAACAATATCACTGGGATACAACCCCAATGTCGTATCACAAAAGGAATATCTATACAAATCCCTATTTTTCAGATACAATTGTCGTTACAGGACTCTATCCATAGATGGCAATATCTTAACGAACACTTGGGACCCCGAATCTTCCTTTTATCTTCAAGCTTCTTTATTGGAAACGGTTCCATCTTCTTCTTTGACTCAGAATCGGCTATCGGCTGTCCCTATCTGATTCGGCCTCAGCCGACTAGTCTCCCAGCCGATTTAATCATGGCCAATGCAGCCTCTGTTTCTCCGCAGATTACTTTCCCGATCCGATTCCACTTCAATTTCAACCTTGAACTTAGGGATTTGGTTACCAAATTTGGTCGTTAACACATGCCCCCCAAGTCTGTGATAATATAATATCGCGGATTTGCCGCTTTTTTGAATTCCCGCGTGATTCCCGTCCTATTCTGTTTCGGCTATTAAAAAAACTCTTTAAATACCGCTCGCTCGGTGTCGAAACAAGCCACGCTGTCACTTTTACTCCTCAAGACCTAGCCAAAAAAACTCTCTTTCTTCCTTCGGCGATTCCAGCGAACCGAAGCAGAACCCCTCCGGTGATCTCCCTGCAGCAGCAATCCCCTCCGCCAATGGCATCCTCAAGCACCCTCGCCGACGCACCTCAACAGGTGTACCCCGAGGTAAGTCTCGTCGGCCATAACTCTTTTTCTTCCACGATGCAACTTTTCACTTTTTGTGATTCCTCGTGCACCTCTCCGATAGCTACCTTGGCTTGATCGGCACTAAGGCATTTGAGCAGCACTCCATCAATCGATCGATAGTATAAATCTTCATCGAGCAAGACATATCTCAAAGCCTTGTAGCGCAATTTCCTTGGTGCCGACTGGGAGGGGTTTTGCAGATAGTTGTAGACCTCAAATCTCCAGTCATCGGCTGTCATGGCGGCAATCTCTATCTCGACATCTTTTGTCATCGGCCTGTAGCCTGATGCCCCTTGAGCTAAATCATTGGCTTCTGCATTCTGCTCTCTGGGGATGTGTTTTAACGTTACTAGCCGAAAACAGTCCATCAATTCCAGGCATCGTTGATAATAGACCATCAGCACATCATTTTTACATTCATATTCTCCTGACAACTGGCTGATGACCAACAGTGAATCTCCCATTATTTCGATTGCGTCGGCTTCAACTTCCTTGAGAAGATGCAATCCCTTGAGCACTGCCTCGTATTCGGCTTGGTTGTTTGTGCCATGGGGGTTGATTGAGAAAGCAAATTCGAAGCTTGCCCCCCTTAGGGATATGATGACCAAGCCGATACCGCATCCATTTGTGCAAACCGATCCATCAAATGTCAGAGTCCAGGGCATGATCTCCACTGAGCCGATTGAATCATCTCTATGTTCCACTATGAAATTGGTTATGGCCTGTCCTTTAACCGCCCTGGGCGCCTAATATCTTAGATCAAACTCTGTTAAGGCAAAAATCTATTTCCCAATTCGTCCTTTCAACACTGGAGCCGATAGCATATATTTGACTACGTCGGCTTTGCATATCACAGTGCACTCGTTGGATAATAAATAATGCCTCAACTTTGTACATAAAAAATACAGGCAAAGACATAATTTCTCCACTGGTGAATACCTTGTCTCTACGTCCAGCAACCGTCGGCTGAGATAAAAGATGGTCTTTTCCTTTCCTTCAATCTCCTAAATCAGAACTGAGCCAATGGATTTGTTGTCGGCCAACAAATATAGCCTGAACGGTATCCCTTTTTGTGGAGAAATCAAGACTGGAGGTGAGCTTAAGTAATTCTTGATATTGTCCAATGCTTTCTGCTGCTCTGCCCCGCAAGTGAACGCTTGATCGGCCTTCAGCCGAAGCAATGGTGTGAACGGCTCCATCTTTTCTGAAAGATTGACTATGAATCGCCTGATGAAGTTGATTTTGCCGATCAAAGATTGTAGCTGCTTCTTGTCCTTCGGAGGCTGTATCGTCTTGATGGCATTAATGCTCCTTGGTGTAACCTCAATCCCTCTCTCATAAACAAGAAACCCTAAAAATTTGTCCGGCCGACACACCGAACGCGCATTTTAGTGGATTCATCTTTAGGCCATATCTCCTTGTCTGCTCCAACACCTGCCTAAGATCGGCTATATGATTCTCTGTTTCCCTGGATTTGACAACAACATTATCAATGTAAATCTTGACCAGAGAGCCAATCATGTCATAGAAAATATAATTCATGGCCCTTTGATAAGTTGCTCCAACATTCTTCAAGCCAAACGTCATGATGACCCATTCATTCAAGCTGATTGCTCTTGGGCATCTGAAACCAGTCTTGTGGATATCTTCTTCGGCCATAAAGATCTGATTATAACCTGCATTACCATCCATAAAACTTATGATTTTGTGGCCAGAAGCAGCATCTACGAGCAAATCGGCTATGGGCATCGGGTATTCGTCCTTAGGGGTAGCTTTGTTGAGGTCTCTGAAATCAATAAACACCCTAAGTTTGCCATTCTTCTTCATTACTGGAACAATATTCGAGACCCACTCGGCATATCGGCAAGGCCGAATGAATCCAGCATTGTATAGCCGAGTGATTTCAGCCTTGATCACATCATATATATCGGCTTTAAACCTCCTAGGAGGCTGTTTGTGCGGCCGATACCTTGGCTTGATAGGCAGCCGATGCACAACAATAGACGGGCTAAGACCAGGCATCTCGAAATACTCCCAAGCAAAACAATCTTTATATTCCTTTAATAAATTAATGAGCTGGGATCTACAATGAGAAGACAAATTTTTAGTAATGTATGTCGGCCTAGGCCTATCTCCAGGACCTATATCAATTTCTTCTAGCTCGTCAGCCGACATAAAACCTTGCCCAAGCTTGCCATCATCGTCGTCCACGGTGTCCTTGCCGTAGACGTTCGAGCCCTCCACGACGCCCTCAAAGTAGCAATTGAGGCTACTCGTCTCCAATAGGCTGTATAGCAGAATCGGACACCTTTAGAAAATCGGCTTGCTAGATTTTGCTGGACAGACAATCGATACCGTCGATTTCTCAAAGTGGCAAATAGACATTAGCAATGCTCCGGACCTATTGGTTGGCACGATTTCAATCTTGTCGCCTTGCCATTGGATCAGACTTTGATGCATGATGGAAGGGACGCAGCAATTTGCGTGAATCCAGTCCCTCCCAAGCAGTAGGCTGTAAGATCCCTTCCCGTCGATGACGAAAAATGTCGTGGGCACGGTTTTGCTGTTGATGATCAGTTCAACGTTCAACACGCCCTTGGCCTCCGATGGGTTGCCGCCGAAGTCTTTGAGCGCCATGTTCGTCTTGATTAGATCTTTGGCTCCATTGCCCAGCTTCCGAAAAGTGGCATAGGGCATGAGGTTGACTGCTGCCCCTCCATCGACTAGCATCGACATCGGCTTCCCGTTAACGAATCCTTTTACGTATAGTGGTTTGAGGTGCCGATTTTCAGTCCCCTCTGGTTTTTCAAAAATGGCTTGTTTCGGGGAGAATGCTAGTCTCGCCAAGGTGTCTTCGACACTATCTGCATCGGCCTCTATGGCACTGAATTCAGCTGACAGTATAAAGACCATGTTAACCGATGCAGTAGCTTTTCCCTTTCCTTTTGCTGCCCTCCTAGCTTGGTCGGCTGGGCTTTTGTCTGCTAGGTTTTCATTGGTAGTCGGCGCTTGTCTCTCCACGCACCATCGTTTTGCGCCTTGCCGACGTTGTTCTTTGTCGGATCATCTGTCATACTTCTTCGTCCCGCCCTCGCTCTTGAGCCGCTGGATACTTCTCTTTTGTGTTTTAGTGAAGAGGTTCGAAGGGCACCATTGGGGGTTGGCCGGTTGCTCATCTTCGGCTTCTTCTTCGTAGTATTCGTCTTCGTCTTCGTCTACGAAGAAGTCTTGGTGGATCGGCCCAAGCCGATCATGTACCGATTGCCGCCTCTGGTTCAGTTGCACGGCCCTAGGGACGAATTGAGCAGGGTTTTGCATCGGCGGATCCCTGTATTCGTCTTCACGATATTCGCTGTAGGCCGGGCAGCTGTCTATCGTCGGCAGCTTCATCCCTGATTCCCAGCAGAATTGGAAAAACTCACAGCGCCAGTGCGATCGCAACCACTATGGTTTCTGACGAACTGGAGTCCCCTGACCTCAGGTTCCCTGGCGTAAGGCTTGTCGCGCCAGGACTCCTCTTCCTCGTGAAAGCGTAGTTGAAAACGGGGCATGGGGTCCATGCGCCTGGGTCGCCGATCGGCCGATCGGCCGGTGGAATGCACCATGTTGACTGGTGCAGCTTGATCTCCATCCGGTTTCTTTTCGGCCTTAACCCCTTTGAGAGTTCTGGCTAAGTCGTACGTCACTCTGTTCTGCCGATCAGCTCGCCTGGGGCTGGCCTGAACCATGTTGACCATGAAGGGATTGCCATCTACTTCCATTGGACGAGGTGAATCGGCGAACTTCAACTTCTCGGCCTCAATAGGCAACTGGATTTGCTGCCTGAAAACTTTACAGTCGTTAGTGCTATGGGAGGTGGAGTTGTGCCACTTGCAGTACTTCTTCTTTTTGAGCTCTTCAGCCGATGGGATCGTGTGATTGGCCGGAAGCTGAATTTGCTTCTCTTTAGCAATAAGTCAAAGATACTATCGGCTTTGGTGATGTCGAAATCGTACTTTTCCTCCTTAGCCATTTTCAGCAGCCATTGACAGATGATGGCCTTTTTATTCTTGGTCCATTCGGCTGCTGCAACTTCTGCGTCATCGTCACTTGTTTCTAAGTCAGTTTCGACGATGACATGGGCAACCTTCTTGACGGCCTTCCTTGATTCCTGAAACCTTTGCTCGTGGGCCGTCACCCTCTGTGCTAGATGGGCCAAGCTGTCGAAGTCTTGAGCCAAAAACCTTTCACGGATTGACGGCAGCAGTCCATGAAAAGCCAAATCGGCTAACTGGGAATCGGACAGCACCAGGCTATAACAGTGGTTCCTCATCTCTCTGAATCCTTGAATGTAGTCCTGGACCGACTCCTCATACTTCTTCCTAACGCTTGTTAGGTCCGATAGCTTCATCTCATGGTTGCCGGTATAGAAATAGCTGTGGAATTGTTTTTCGAGATCGGCCCAGCTCTGGATGGAATTGTAAGGCAGTGAAGAAAACCATGTAAAGGCCGATCCCGATAGCGAGAGCGGGATCAAGCGAACCCTTAGGGCATCCATAGCCGATGCCTCCCCACATTGCGCTAGGAATCGGCTGACATGTTCGTACGTAGAAGTATTGTCCTGCCCTGAGAACTTGGAGAAATCTGGGACTTAGTATCAGTTGGGCAGTGGCACCCTCTCAAAATGCTCTGGGTATGGATCGGCCCAGGTTCTGTTATCTTGGGCTTGCTGTATCGGCTCATATTGATCGTATTGCACGGGTGCTTGCCGATACTGAGGTGGCAGTGTCTGCGGTCGGTAATGTTGGTCATGTTGGCCTCCCTGGTACTGGTATTGAGCTGGGTCGATGGCGGGAGGAGGCTGATTCACCAGCGGTGGTGATTGGTCGGAGATGAGTCGCTTGCATTATACCGTGCCCCTTGTATGAGGTTGGCGACTGGTTCTTGCCGTCGATTGAACTAGAACATGCCAGCTAGTTGTTCCTGGAAAGGAGGTTGCTGTCGGTTCAGAACGACGGGCGGCGACCTTGAAACCGATGCAGATGCATTCGGCTGACTGAGGACCCCTCCTGGTGGCCCCGGCTGTACTGGTGGTGGCATCGGCCGATTCTGGGTCGCCAAGACCCTGTAGTTGGGGAACTGGCCATCAGTGAAATAAGTCGGCCCCCGCTGCAGTTGATCGGCAATCTTCGAGTAACCAACTATGGCAATCATGTTGTTGAGGGTGTTGACCAAGATGCCACTCTGATTAACGAGAGCATGGTGCACAGCCGAGTCGATTCGGTTTTGCAAAGTGTGCAGTTCCGAATCGTCTTGTTCTTGCTTTGGCTCCTCCATTTTGTGTTTTCCTTTTGTATCATCTGAGGAGGATGCCTTGAAGTCGTCCATGCTGAATTTGTACTTCTGGTGGATGGCCCCCGACCTAGTCTGGGCAAAAGATTGTAGATAGTTGGCCTGCAGTTCCTCCACCATCTTCTTGTAGTCGGCCAATCGCTCAGCCGACAATTGTTCCATCTTGATAGGAACCGTGTTTTCCTCGCTGATCTCGGGGCTCTTGATGTTAACCACCACGTCGACTTTGTTACTGCGTTCTAGCCGCGTTAATGGTCCCACCAGGCATGCCAAGAAGCGTGTTGATGAGAAATCTTTCCCACGCGCTGGCCTGGGAGATCTGCTTAACTCCAGTGCAGGTCCGTCCTTGGCTACCTTCGATGAACTAGGCGTGCCAGTTGGTTTGATCTGCTAACCAACAAGAAATAAACAGATACATGCATTAAGGTTAAAGTTAGATTCTACTGAATCGGCTTAGGGAACCAACTTTCATATAATTGCTATCCCAAAGCACATTTAAACTAAGTGATTGGTATAGATCGGGTATGCTGAGATAGTATAAACCACTTAATCTAAATATACATCAGGATAATAAATATATGCGTTTATAACCTAGCCGATGCTGCAGTTCTAACGTGAATCGGCTAGTACTCCGATACATCTTATGGGAAGATATTAATCTGACCTAAATACGCTAAAACCCAGATCAATCGGCTATCGGCTAACGCCAACAGATTGATACCGGCTTAAAGCATTTAACCAGATTGAGATCTTAACATAAGATTCAGCTTTAATATATCTATAGTAAATAATGCTAAAGGATAATTAAAACAGATAAGGCCAGCTGAAACCCCGGCACTGTCTCTAATGACAAACATCTAGCTGAATAGATCTTAATAATTCTAAGAGCGACTTAATAGGTCATGGTGATGCAGCATTAAGTACAAAAAGAAGTATTAGATCTATATGAACCGATGTAAACCCCTCGAGACGGTGGATACAGCATATAAACTAGTTCAACATCTAGATCTATCTCTATCAGCTATTATCTCTCGAGAAAAACGAGCAGATGGCAAGATAGATCTAGATATTACTCTAGATTATATGTTGTATATGATAAATTGTGCAGTCTATAACATTAAATCTAGAGTATCATGACGATGTAAGCACTAGATTCGACGATACAAACTACTAATGACAAGTGTTTACCTTATTTGGGGGTCAAGATTGATGCAGCCCGAAGTGGGATCAAGAACTCATCTAAAAGAAAAAGGTTTGGCGATGCGCCGAGATTGTATTGATGTGTGTTTTTTACAAAAAGCCCTCGGGTCTTATTTATACCCAGGCATAACAATATCCTTGTAAGACACGGTTTTATCTAATCTACTATTTAAAATACAATAATATCATTGGGATACAACCCCAATGTCGTATCACAAAAGGAATATCTATACAAATCCCTGTTTTTCAGATACAATTGTCGTTAAAGGACTCTATCCATAGATGGCAATATCTTAACGAACACTTGGGAACCAAATCTTCCTTTTATGTTCAAGCTTCTTTATCGGAAACGGTTCCATCTTCTTCTTTGACTTGGAATCGGCTTTCGGCTGTCCCTATCCGATTCGGCCTCAGTCGATTCGTCTCCTAGTCGATTTAATCTTGGCCGATGCAGCCTCTATTTCTCCGCAAATTACTTCCCTGATCTGATTCCACTTCAATTTCAACCTTGAACTTAGGGATTTAGTTACCAAATTTGGTCATTAACACAAGCATGTGGTACTGTTCTAATAATATTAAAATATGATAATGGTAGGTCAGTAGCACATGGTTGGATGTTTTGTTAGAGTGCTCATGACAATTAAGGACCGGTTCTCGGAAACCTTGGATGAAATATCGTGCATACCACAAGCCAGCATGGGTAATGGCTGGATTTGTAGTGTAGTTGTCTCAAGCCGACGTACCCTAGTGAGGGTGGCCATGATGGAGTTGGGTCGGCCCGGTTATAAGGCTTGATCCGCTTCCGGATTCACCGCGGCTTGCGGAGGGGTTGCCCATTACCCTGATGGGAATGGGGGCGAAACCTTGTGTGGTATGATTGGTTAGAGGGGTTATGTGAAGGGTCCTATCACAGTTCCTTTCCAGGGTATCATGGTGGTACACCAGCACGCGGTAACGTGTCGTGGGACTGTCTTGGGGGTACAGTTGTACACCTCTGATCAGAGTAAAACTATTTGAATAGTCGTGCCCGCGGTTATGGGCGATCAGCCAGATTCACCATGATTAGTATCATTTAAGTAAATAATATGGCTATTGGAACTTGACTAGTATAGATGGATGGTTGGGTCTGTTGAAACGTAGGTTTAACGTTGACAGTGTTTATTTAATATTGCTTAATTATTATTACTGTTTTACTGCTTTCAACTATTATTATTTCTGAATTACTGTTTATGCAAATGAGACCCTATTTCCTTCCTTATGAATTATCCTGCATCATACCTTCTCTTCCGATATGACCTTGTTGAGTACAGTGTGTAGTACTCAGTCTTGCTTAAATTTTCCCACCAGAGCCTAAGGTTGCAGAAGAGAAAAGTTTCGACGAGGTTTAGGCTTGCGTCCGATATCAAGGTTGTCTGTGGAGTGTTGGAGTTTTGTCGCAAGAGTTAGAGTTTCAGTTTAGTTAGCCTTTTCTTTTTCGCTGCATTTTTGTAATCTTTCATACTATTTCTAAGACGTGGATTCTGTAATATCAATAATTGTCGATTTGTGTACCTCGGCTGATTCCTGAACGAGGATTGAATGCACAAATTAGCTGCGGAAATTCTGGCTTGAATTTCTGGGCGTTACACCGGGGTCCTTGTTCCACCGAAGACCTAGTGCACTCTGGGCTTGTAATATGGCAGATATGCCGGGAATACCCAGGGAGTTGATCGAGCATGAGCTCCACGTTCTCCCCAATACCAAGCCGGTCAGGTAGAGGCTGTGGTGATTCACTCAAGAACGCAAGGACGAGATCAGGAAGGAGTTGACTAGGCTTTTGGATGCGGGATTCATCAAAGAAGTGTATCATCTGGAGTGGCTAGCCAATCCGGTTCTTGTAAGAAAGAAAAATGGGAAATGGAGGATGTGTGTTGATTATACCGATCTGAACAAAAACTACCCTAAGGACCCACTCACTCTCCCCCGTATTGACCAAGTCGTCGACTCCACTGCGGTTTGTTCTATCCTGTGTTTTTCGGATTGGTACTCAGGCTATCATTGGATTGGCCTCAAAACATCCGACCAGGAGATGACGTCTTTTATCACGCCATTCGGGGCCTTTTGTTACACCACGATGGCATTTGGCCTTAAGAACGCCGGCTCGACTTACCAGCGAGCCATTCGACGTCGTTTGGCGACCCAGATCGGCCGCAATGTGGAGGCCTACATCGATGATGTGGTAATTAAGACGCGGAACCCTGACGACCTGTTGTCCGACATAGACGAAACCTTCATGAATCTCTGCACATTCCGATGAAAGCTTAATCCCGAGAAATGTGTCTTTGGTGTATCATCCAGGAAGCTCCTCGGCTTCATTGTCTCCAGTCGAGAGATTGAGGCAAACCCCAAGAAGGTTTTGACAATCCTGAACATGGGTAAACCATCCTGTGTTAAAGACATCCAGAAGCTCACAGGATGTATGACGTCTCTCGGGAGGTTTATTTCCCGACTCGGCGAGCGCGGAGCGCCTTTCTTCAAGATGGTCGGGAAGGACAAGGACTTCCAATGGTCGGGCGAGGCCAGCGAGGCCTTCGCCGACCTCAATCACCTCTTGGCTATGCTGCCAGTACTCGCCGCGTCGAACCCTGGGGAGCAACAGCTTCTGTACGTCGCAACCTTGTCGGTTGTAAGCACGGTGCTAGTTGTCAAGCGCCCGAAAGAAGGCCGCGCTTACCCGGTGCAAAGGCCGGTCTATTATGTTTCCGAGGTCCTCGGACCGTCCAAGGCACGATATCCTCAGGTGCAGAAGTTATTATACACAGTCCTCATCACCACCCGAAAGTTAAGACATTACTTCCAAGCCCACAAGGTGGTGGTGGTGACCGGGTACCCCCTGGAGGACATCATCTGAAACTATGAGGCTACCGGCCGTATAGTCAAATGGGCCTTGGAAATGGGTGAATTTTCCATCGACTACAAGCCACGCAACGCCATCAAGTCCCAAGCTCTAGCCGACTTTATGGTCGAATGGATAGAGATCCAACTCCCGCTGACCTCCGAAACGCAGCTGACCTAGACCATGTATTTTGACGGCTCGCTAAGTATCGACGACGTCGGGGCCGGCATGCTTTTGATCTCTCCGAAGGGAGAGCATCTTAATGTAACGCCCTGAAAATCGGAGAATTTAAAAACCGGAAATTAAAAATCGGAGCTTACAAAAACTTTTGCTTGTTGCCTTTTTGCTCGTGTTTGTTGCTTCTTATTTGCCGGTTTGGTTGCATGAATTTAGTGTGAACGATTCATCTCAAGTTTTGTGAAAAACCGAATGATTTGGATTTCCGTTGAAGGAAAAAGTCTCGAAGTCTAGGGTTAGGAGTTTTTAAAATAAAATCGGAAAGGGATGCGGATTCATGAAGATATGTGTTTGAAAAATAAAACATTAATTGGTGATAATTGAATATTAATTAGGAAATAAAATAGACAATAAAATATTTTAAGAGATTTATATAAAATCTAGAAAATTATTTTAAATAAAAAATGGTGTTTTATGAATTTAGGAAAAAGGGATTTAATTAAATATGGAAATATATATTTTGAAATAATTAATGGTCGAGGAAAGGTTAAAAGTATATTTTTAATTAATTTTGGGAATATTATGTTTTTTTGGAATTTTTAGTGTGAAGGAAAAATTAGAATTGGAAAATGGAATTGAAAATCGGGAAATCGGAAAAACGGACTATTCATCGGTCACCATCGTTCGACGCCGTACGGGCCCGGCCTCACGCCGCCGCGCGTCGCCCGCCATACCACGCCGCGCGCGCACGCGCCGCACGCACGCGCACGTGCCCCGCCGAGCCCGGCTCGTCTCGCACGCCGCGCCGCCGCCCCGCCGCGCCCCGCGCGCCGCCGCCACCGTCGCCGCCTTGCCCCGACCCGCGCGCGCGCCCGCCACCGTCGCCGCCTTGCCCGGCCCCCGCGCCGTGCCCGCCACCCGTCGCCGCTTTGCCCGGCCCCGTCCGCGACCAAGCCACGTGCCGCCGCCCGCGCCCGCCCGTGCGCGCCGCGCCCCGCCACCCGCGCGCCGTGTGTGCTTCGTCGCACGCTGCCGCTCGGCCCCTTCCCTCGTTCCTCTCCAACGCCGCGCCTATAAATAGCGCCCGCCCTCTCTCTATTCCCCTCACCTCGCCGCCTCTAACTCTCCCCCTCTCGCCGACTTTCTTCCCCCTCCCGAGCGCCGCCGCAAGCCGCCGCCGCCGCTGCAAGACGCCGCGAGCCGCTAGCGCCATCGCCATTGTGCACCGGAGCCCCACCGCCCTCCCCGAGCGTTGCCATCGCCGGTAAGCCCGAGCCGCCGCCCCTTCCCTCGCTTGCGCCGCCGCCGCAATGTAAAGAGAAGAGAGAGAGAGATCCGGTCGAACACCGGCGTGTCGATGAATAGTAGACACAAAAAGGAAAAGAAAAGAAAAGAGAAGAAAAGGGAAAAGAAAAATAGAAAAAATGGGAAAAATTTTAGAAAATTAGGAAATGTTCTGAAAAGATTTGAGGGAATATTTGGGCAAAAATATATTGTTTTCTTGTATATTTTCTCGGAGCAAATTCGAAAAGTCAAAATCGGACTTTTCGGGATTTCGTTTCGCGTTGTTTTAATCCGGATTTTGTTTAATTCTTTCTTGCCATTTAAATATGTTTCTCTTTTGTGCTCGAACCTTCAAAACCTCGACTACAAAAACCCCTCCGTTGATATTTCTAAATCTATTTTCTCAAATAACTACGATTGTCGTTTTGCGAAAACCCTAGGGCAACAACTCGATTTCAAACTCGGATTTTACCCTAACAACCCTCGTCCGAACTCGAGTAGAATTCTAGGTTAAACGTTGGGAGTCGTTTTTATGGTTTTTATGGTTCCTTGCGATCTCTCGGTAATTTATTGAGTTCTGATTGAATTCAATTGATCTTTCGCACGTACGGATAGCAACCGAGGAAGCGAGCACCGACTACGTTGAAGACCTCGGCCAACAAGTGTGCGAGCAAGGCAAGTCAACACATCCCTTTGAACATATTGATCCTACCTTGCGAAATGGTGTTGTTTTCAATTACAAATTGCATGCTATACATAAATGAGTACCTATACTTGATATGCCCTGCCTTGATATTGAATACCCTTAGAAATATTCTTTGTAACCTTCGATGTGATACAACCGGAGGATATGTTTGGTAAAATGCTTAGCCACGCTTATACTAGATTCTTGCATACTTATGATTTTACAAATAAGCCTTGTGCTTGGGCAACTATCTTTGGGAAGATGGTTGAAACACGGCAAGTGGAGACATGAGCGTCACGTTGCCCTGATTATGTTGGAAATAGCTTTGATGAAAAAGAGAAATACAAACCAATGTTTTTAGACTGGGCGGATGGATGGATTTGGGTGGTTTTCTGGGAAAGGCTAGTACCGTCCCTGGTCAATTAAGGACCGAGCCATGAGACTACAACTTAGAACGAGCCAGTACAACCGTACTTCTCGAATGGGTATAGACCTAGCAAAGTAGATAGCCGAGCGCAGGCAGTATCCCTGCATAGTGGTTCAGGTGTAAGTGTTGGTTAGGGACCTACCAAGGGTAGGGTGCCCATGATTGTGATGAGATGAAAGGCCTTTATGTGAATAGTAACCTGAACCTATCAATGTCTTAAAGATAAAGTGAAGTTTCTCTCTTACCTCGGGAACGCCAGAACTCCTCTCACTGCTAGGAAATGATGGCTAGAGTGCATGAGGACTTAAGTTCATGGAGCGGGTACTGCCAAATTGAGGTTATCAAAAGGCTTTGCCGTGACCATCCCATATAGAGGGATCTAAGCTCATTCAATGAGTAGTTGCGGAGTACGGGTAAAGTGTACATCCACTACAGTGTGAATCAATCAATCTATTCGAATAGCCGTGCTCGCGGTCAATGAGCGACGTGACAAGTTTCTCCCATGGCTAGACTCTTAAACTTTAAACTGATGGGAATCGGGATTGCATAATGATTTTTGTGCTGGTGGACTTAACTTCTCGACCTACGAGAAGGGATAGATTCCCCGGAAAAACCATGACGAACCGGAGACGGGAAACCATCCTTGGTATCACGATGGATGGCAGACAGAACCGTCACCGATTTAATATACTCTGAAACTAAAAACTTGACTGGCTAGATGTTAGGTTTGTGAAATGATTTGTGAAAATTGGCTTTGTGCAAATAAACCTTAGCCTCCCTTTGAATGGCCCTATCATGTGCATCATTCCGTGATGGCTTGCAGAGTACGTTGGGTACTCACCCTTGCTATACACACAAACTTCAGATGAAGGAAACGAAGAACTGGAGGACCCCTATGCTTACTACCAGGAGGAATGAAGACAATGAAGTGCGCTAGGTCTTAGTCCCCAGTCGTTGCCTGTGGCAATCGACATGCCGCTGCTTTCTGTCTGCTTATCTCATCTAAACTCTGAATTTGGTTGAATTCAGACCAATAGGTCCTATATGTATCGGATATTGCCTTCGGGCCTATTATTGTAATAAGTCATTGTAAGATTATTCGTGCACTTTGCACCTGGTAATTCAGAATTGTATTCGTGGGTACCAAACTACTCGATCCAGGGATATGGTACTATGAACACGAATGATTCCCGTTCCCAAAAATGGGGGTCGACACGTAAGTATGCCCTCCAGTTGCTTTTCAAAGTCGAATAATGCTGCCGAATACAAGGCCTTGCTCCATGGTCTTCGTATCGCCAAATCTATTGGCGTTGAACGTCTCATGGTGTACGGTGATTAGAAGCTGGTAATTAGCCAGGTCAACAAGGACTGGACCTGTTCAAGTGAGAAAATGGATGCCTACAGCGCTGAGGTCAGGAAACTCGAGGGTTAGTTAAGTGGCCTCGAGTTCCATCACGTCCTCCGTGACGCAAATGCGGCGGCCGACCAACTGGCCAAGCTTGGGTCATCTCGGGTGGCTATTCTGTGGGGGGAGGTTCGTTCAAGAATTACGCAAACCGTTGATCAAGGAACTAGAGCAGCTGGCCGACCCTCCTGCTAGGAAGCTCGGTGCTTGCCATCACCAGCTCTGTGGATGACTGGTGCCAAGAGCTCATCGATTACATCACCACCAAGACACTACCACCCGACAGGGTCATGGCTGAGTGTATCATTCGACGCAGCAAGCAGTGCGTTGTGGTCGGCTCCGAGCTATACAAGCGTGCGGCCTCCACCTGAGTACTTCTGTTGTGTGTCCTCTGGGACCGTGGAGTCGAGATCCTCAGCGAAATCCATTCAGGCATCTGTGACAACCATGCGGGCACTTGGACGTTGGTCAGCAAAGTTTTCCGCTCGGGTTTTTATTGGCCGACCGCCAATGAAGACGCCAAGGAATTGGTGCGATGTTGCGCTGGATGCCAATTCTTTGCCAAGCAGCATCATCTTCCGTCTCAGGCTCTCCAAACGATCCCACCGTTGTGGCCATTCGCGTGCTGGGGGCTCGACATGGTTGCCCTGTTCCCAAAGGCACCTCAGGGCTTCGACCGTCTTTTGTCGCAATTGATAAGTTTACGAAATGGATTGAGGTAAAAACTCTGAAGACCTGCATGGCTAAGAAGGTGACGAAATTCATTGAGGATAGTTTCTACCGGTTCGGCATCCCGAGGGAGATCATTACCAAACTTGGGACGC
The DNA here is from genome assembly GCA_019925245.2 of Oryza australiensis. Taxonomy (NCBI): domain Eukaryota; kingdom Viridiplantae; phylum Streptophyta; class Magnoliopsida; order Poales; family Poaceae; genus Oryza; species Oryza australiensis. The sequence goes on along the minus strand of JAIFGZ020000032.1, from coordinate 173,268 downwards.
AGTTTACCAGGAATGATTTTTGGGAGTTCTGCGAAGATAGATGCATCAAGGTCAAGTATGCTTCGGTGGCGCACCCCCGAGCAAAGGGGTAGTGGAAATGTGCCAATGACATGATCCTACAGGACCTGAAGGCTCGGATCTTTGATTCGCTCCAGAAGTACGAAGGTTGTTGGCTGCGCGAGCTCCCCGCCATGCTCTGGGGGCTCTGCAACCAACCAAGCCGGGCCACGGGTCAAACCCCATTGTTCTTGGTCTATTGCTTAGAGGTTGTTTTGTCGGTTGACATGCTCCACGAATCCCCGAGAATTCACCACTACGATGAAGGCATGGCTGAACAGACACGGGCAGAGGACATCAACAGCCTTGAAGAAGCACGAATGGCTGCAGTGATCTAGGCGGACCGCTACTAGCAAGCCCTTTGTCCTTACCATGACAGGAACACCCAAGGGAGGTACTTTAAGGTCGGCGACCTCATACTCAGCCACAAGTTGTCGGCCCCTTGAGAAGGCCCCTTCATCATCTCCGCTGTCACACGCCCGGGCTCCAATAGGCTAGTTCGCGAGGATGGTCAAGAGCTGCCGAACTCATGGAACATCGAGCACCTACGTCGATTCTACACTTGAGCAGCTAAGTACCCGGCCCTTAATTCTTTCAATAAAGCAATGTAAATCCTCTATTAACCTTTCTGCAGATCAATTCCTCCCGACCCCCCGAACGGCTCGGGGCTCGGTAGCCCTCCCGAGCAGTATCAGCAGCCAGGCCGACCCCTTCCTCGAAAAATGCTCACGGCTAAAGCCTTGAGCAGTGCGGCCCCCGCTTGTTAGCCAGGGGTTCTTTGGAAGAGGAGCTCGCCGGCTACGCATGAGCTGCTCGGGGCTCATTCTTTGCCCACTTTGACTGAACGTGATGGCTAGACCTAACGTCCCTCGGGCCAGGGGTCGGTCCCCTCCCTAAGGCAGCCCAGGGTAGAGGCCTATCGTGTTTCGGTCAAGTGCCAGGCGAATGAGATCGGGGCTCTCAACAACTATATCCTGTGTAAATGACTAAGACGCCAAGGGCTTGACTCGGTGACCACCCAGACTGAGGTCTGTTGATGGCTCGAGCCACTCTACTTCGAGGGTCGAACACGTGGGGATTAGTCGATCGTCGACCTCACGATCACCTATCACGTAAATGATTAACTGGCCCTAGCTTGACTGGAGATCCCCAGAATCAGTTCCGTGGCTCCAGCCGCCGCTTAGCCACGATGGTCATATGTGTGTCGAGTGATCGTCGATCTCCCCCGTCAACCTATTTGCCCGGTGTGTTTGACTAAGTCGTTCGAGCTTGACTGGGTAGTTCTCTGGATCCGTCTGTTGAGTCCCTAAGTCGCTTAGCTTCGAGGGTTGGACACGAGGTGAATAGAAGGCAGTCTCTTCGCGCACCGACCCGCTATGATAGAGGTGGCCTAGCTTGAGCTCGATTAGGAGCCCTCCGGATTCGTTCCGTTGAAGGCCAAGGTTGCTCGACATGATCTATCCAAAAGGATAGACTTGCTAGAGCTCGACCAGGAGCCCTCCGGATTTGTTCCATTGAAGGCCAAGATCGCTCAACGCAGTCTGCTACATAGCGAAAGGTCGAGTAGTCCAAAAAATTTTTTTACGTATCAGACATTTCGTGAATCGAAATTGTGTTCAAAAGAACTAATAAAGTCTTTACTACAAACGGGGTTGAAGATCACACATAGGGTTCGAGGTCCCCTGAACTACAGGTTCATCTCGGCTACGGTCTTCTCCGCCGTCGGCTCCATCGCGGCATAAATGGCGTCAACATTGGCCTCAGCAACGCCGACCGGCCACCCTTCGGCGACCGCCTCAATCTCTGTGTGGGGGTACAATTTCTGTACCACCCCGAGGACGTGCGTTGCGACGGTCTTCGCCACGCCCCAGACGTAGGTCCGGAGAAGCTCCCGACCATTCTAGAGACGCGCCATGAGCGCGTCCTCGGCCGACCTAGCCGACGATGGTTCGGGATTGATCTCGACGAGGAGCTCTCGGACTCCGTCCGAGCAGTCCGTCCAGCGCGCCTCGGCCATCTTTGCGCGAGTCCTTAGCCCGTCCACCTGTCGGTGGAGTGCCGCAAGTTGGCCTGTTCAAAAAGGAGCCAGTCAAAATACACCCTGAAAAAAAAAGAATGATCATGATGAAGATAGGCCAACACGTATGGACGACCTCCTCCTGTGCTGCATTCACCTCGGCCAGCTTAGCCTCAGCCTCGGCCCTTGCCGCTTCACCGGTCGCCAACCTCTTCTCCACCTCAACCCTCCCTGCCTCCGACGCTGCCAATTTTGCCTCGGCGTCATCAAGCGCAACAACCAAGTCTTGGAGCAGGTCCTCGGCATGCTGTCGCTGAGCCACGAGCTCCTCAGCACCAGCACAGGAGGACGACCCCCCAGAGCGGGGATCGATGTCCGATGCCTCCCTGTTCGAAGCTGCTAGTTAGTCCATTCAACATTAATAAAGGAAAGTACATAGTAAAACGCCGGAACTCACCAAGTGGACGTCGTAAACTTGATGGCGCCCTGGCGTAGTATCTTTCTCGCAGGCCCCGACGATCCCGTTCCCGGAACCCCACGAGAACTTGGCCTTGCTTCGAATGAAGCGGTTATCTTCCGCTTTCCCCTTGGGTCAATCATCATGACGGGGAGACGGTGCTCCACAACATTTAGTGTGTGTTCTTTTCAAAACATTTTAACTCTCTTAAAATTTATTTGCATTCTTTATTTATTCTCCTTATTTTAATAAAAAATCCCAAATTTATTAACTCTTATCTTATTTTGAAAAATCTTAATTTAATCTTTAACTCAAGGGAATTTCCAAAAAATAAATTTAAGTTAATTTCAAATCCTAAATTAAATTCTTTCTAAATTTTTCCTAATTCTAATTTAAAAATCTAAAATCAATTAAATCATTATTTTTCTATTTTTGAAAAATCCCAATTTGACTTTTAATTTGAGAACAATTCTCAAAATTTGAGTTTAATTGGTTTCTAAACCCTAGATCAATTCGTTTCCAAAAATTCCTCAAATCTTGCTTCTCTTCTATTTTCTCCTTTTCCTTTATTTTTTCTTTCCTCTTTTTCTTTCTTTTTTCTTTTCCTTTTCTTCCTTCTCCCTCCTCCCTTTCCTTCTTCTTCCTTCCCGGCTCAGCCCGACAGCGGCTGCCGCTGCTTTGCTGTCGCACTGTGGGCGCCGCCCCTGGCCATTGGAGTTGAGAACCGACATTGCGCTATCACCTATTCCTTCCCCACGTGTCCGCACCCCATTGGAGCAACGACGTCACCGATCTCATCCACGGGGAACCGCCATTGCCGCTGAGCTCCAAACCGACTTTGTACTGCTATAAATAGAGCACTTCGGATCAAACTTTCTATACATCATTTCTCCCTCATTCTCTCCTTTATCATTCCCCCAAGATTCCCCCAACCATTGCACCCTATATTGCTTGAATTTTGAAGAAGACCGACGAACCCTAACATTGAGCCGCCCAAGCAATCCTTCAAAATTCATCACAATCAGTTAAGCCCTCTTCAAATTGAAGGTATTTCTATGATCTAAACTTTTAAAGCTCCTTTCCCCCTAACTTTATCAGGTGCAAAAGTCATCGGAAATCACCGCCGGCAAGGCCGCCGGACTTGCTCTGTTCGGCCGCCGTCGTGCGCACGTCGCCGGGTCATTCCAGACCATTTCCGGCCAAGCAAACCACTTATTTAGCATCTCCATGTCCCATAGATTCTTCCACACTTCTTATTTTGGCCGCATCATCACCGGAGAGCCATGGCGACGAGCGCCGCCGCCGCCATGGCGGCCTCACCTTCGCCGGCTCATTCCATTGCCTCTCCGGCTCGGCCAACCCTAAAAATGGAACCCTTATAATCTCTAGATGGTATACAGCCCCTTAAATCCCAAGCTCTGGCCATCTCTTGTCGCGCGCATCCCCTGTTCCCACTGGCGTCGGCTCTCTAAAGAGGAAACAGAGCAAGAAGAAAAAAAGTGAAGGGAAGAGAGAGAAGAAGAAGAAAAGGAAGAAATAAATAAAAAGAAAAGGAGAGAGAGAAAGAAAGAAGAAAACAAAATTAGAAAATGTACAAATAATTTTCAGAAAATTAGTTTATTCCCTAGTTGACCAATAGATCCTTTCAAAATTTCCAAATTCAAAATTTTCCTATCTTCTATGTTCTTTAAAAATATTTTTAACTCCAAATTTTTGTAAATCATTTTATTTTAAGTCAAAACTCAAATTTTAAATTTTTAGGATTTGACAAATAATCCTAGAAAAATAGTTTGACCCCTTTAACTCTTTTCAATTTTTATTCCATTTTTACAAACCTATTTATTCTCCTTTAAAAATGTTTGAAATATTTCCTTCAACTCTTTTTATCTTTATTCAAGCTCAAATTTCAAACTTTAAAATTTAACAAATAATCTCCTATTTTAAAACTTTAAAAACTATCCTTTTTTTCCTCTTTAAAATATTTTAAATACTTTTCTTGTTTTTTTATTTTACTCAAGCCCAAAATTTAAGTTTTAGGATCTAACAAGTAACTTTCCCTTTAAAACTTCCAAAAATCACCCTTTAAACTCTTTTTGAATTTCTATATTTATTTGGTGTTTATTTGATGTCTCTCGTTTGATTTATTTTATCAAATATCGATAGATCGCAATGTTGAGTTCGCAGAGGAAGTTGAGTTCGACCATATCGTCAATGCTAACACTTTTACTACTATTCAAAGAGAAGAAAGTTTAGAGACCACTGGTCGTGAAGGCAAGTCAAACTATTCTTAATCATTTAGTTCAAAAACAATAAATGATCATGTTTTAAGTAATGTATTTAATTAGAAATATTTTGCGGAATGGGTTAGATAGTTATAAATTATCATTTCATGTAGATTTAGATATTCTTTAAAATCATGCATGCCAATATTTAATATTTTACGTAGATTTCCTAGTTTATATATATTAATAATCCATGCATTAGGAATATCCTATCAATTCATGTATAATAAATGAGAAGTTTAATATTCCTCATGTATAATAAAGGAGAAGTTTAATATTCCATGTTATTAGATATATTCTCCTTCTTCTTAGACAATATTTTGATAGCCTTCATTAAGTATAAAATTATGAGAATAATAAAATGAGCATTATCATATGCATTAATACTTCATGTCATGATTATAATTTCATATCTTAAGATGGCAAAATAACCCATTATTTTATGTGATAGGTAAATATAAATCATATCATTTCATATAATATGAGAATGGTTATAGGAATTATATTATTATTTCATGCAATAGAATGGAAGAATGATTCATTATTTTATGTGATAGGCAAATATAAGTCCTATCATCTCATGTGATATGAGAATAATTTTGGCTATATGCCAGAAAATATAATTCATATGACCTAAATGATTTTGGCTATATGCCAGAAAATATAAAAACTCTTGTGCCAGAATAAATACATAGTTTTGCCCATCTGATGGACCAGTTATACTAGCATGGCATTTATATATTTCTCTCTGATATCCCCAGGGACTTGAGGAGATTTATTAATGCGCATATCAGCATTTGGAGATTTGTAGTGTGGTTGATAAAGTCTCATAGGTGGACAGCTATGTAAATAGTGGATAACAACGTCGATACTAATCAGATCGGTACCGTCTGTTAAGATAGAATCCACGTTTCACTAAGCAAGGGCAAGTGTGTAACGAACAGCTATTAAATAGGGGTCTGGACACCAATTACTGGTTAGAGTTGGTGCCCCTATTAAGATAGCCCACAGGTCTCGTTTACACATCAAAAAAGGTTAAATGTCATGTTACCCTTAGTCTGGCTAACTACGGTTAATCCTCGGGTAAAGCTGGGCAGACGCTGTAGAGTCGATTTGTATTCGAATACGCCGTACTCCTGGTCAATGGAGTTGTGTCTATGGGTGAATCCAGTTTAATGGCATAAGCAATTTTTCTAAAAAGCCATCTTAAAATTTGAACATTCATATAATAATAATAATAAAGGATAGAACCTAGATCCATGTTAAAGTTAGGCTTAGGTTATTTCCTTTTAAAACATCATATATATATTTATGTATAGTATGAAATCACATTAAGATTAGGCTTATGTCATATCATGCATATCCATGTGGTATAAAATAATGTTAAGACTAGGATTATATTATTCTTTTTAAGACATCTTGCATATTTATAAGAAGGGATAGAATATATAATTGGCTAAAATTAAGTTTATGATTCATACTCTTAGATGTTCACATAAAATATTTTAAATGAAGGATAGGATATATCATCATGTTAGGAATAGATTTATAATTCCTTTCTCTTGTCAATATAACATGCATGTTTATCTTTATAAAGTTGCATTCAGTTTGGCTTGCTAAGTACCATTGGTACTCACTCTTCCATATAACAATTTCAGGAAATCCCGAAGCAAAGGAAGAACGCGAACTCTAGGTTGACCCTACACTCGGGCTATCCCTGTGGAAGTGTCATGTCTTTTTGTATTGTATAACTTGTATTTGTACATTATTATTTTTGTAAGAACATACGAAGTTTCTGTATCTGTACTATTTCATGCATAACCAGATTCCTGGGAGGTTATGTGGTATTGTGGAGTTGACCCCTTCAGAGGAGATCCCACAATGCATGATGTGGAAAAGTAAATATGCCATGCTAATTATGCAGGAATCAAGAATTTGCAAGGAAATAAATATGCATTTGGAAAATAAATATGGTGATACATACCGATTTACCTATCGGCAAGTAGGAGTGGGCATAAAACCCAAGCCCGAAGCCCGAACCCAAAAAAACGAACCCGAATCAGAACTACCCGATACCCGAAACCCGAAAACTGATATCGGGTAGGTAACTAGAAAACCCAATATTATTTCGGGTTAATCGGGTAGTGAATCGTGGTACCCGAATCACCCAATAACCCGAATTATCTGCGTGTGCGCCCAGCGGCTAGCCATGCCGCACCCTGCCAAGTGCCAAGCGCGCGCCGATCGCCCAAACCCAAAAGTGAAAACCCAACCCAACCCGCCCGTCGCCCGACCCCGACCGTCCGCACCGCACGCGCGCGCTGCGCGGCGCCCCTCGCGTCGCCCTAACCCTAACCGGAGGGGGCCGAGGCATCAATCCCCCGAGACCCTGACCCTCCCAAGCCGCCGTCGCTGCCTCGGCCCGCCCTCGCGTCGTCGCCGCTCGTCGGTCGCATAGTCGCTCTCGCGCCGTCCATCGCCGCTCGTGCCTTGTGCTCATCCTCACCGCTCATCGCTCTCCCCTCGCGCCCGTCCATTGCCGCTCACTCCTTGCGCCCATCCTCGCCCGCAGCTCGCGCCATCGATGGTCGCCCCCCGCGTTTTCGCCGCTCGTCGCTAGCGCCATCAGTGCGTCACGCGCTTGTCGGCTTACGGAGAGCCTCACGCTGTAAGTTGGGGTAATTCGGATTACCCAAAGCCAAAACCCAAAATAATGGGTACCTAAAATTTTGGGTAATAAGGTGATCGAGTAATATTTCGGGTATCCTTTTTGAAAACCCAAAATTCTACAAACCCGAATTACCCGACCCAAAATTTCGGGTATACTCAAATGCCCAATGCTATCGGCAAGAACTCCTTGTTTGAAGTCCGATGAGCAGGACTTCCTCTGTGCAATTAAGCTTTTGCATCACCTAGTCTCAGAGAAGTAAACGTGGATGTCTTTACCTGTTTCGCTCGCCACACCTTTTTTATCTTGTTTTTGTTCGTTCGATGTGGTCGAGGAGTTTTTGGACTTCGGCGGTGGCTGAACTAACACCGCCTGCCTCACCGTCTTAAATTTGCTTTGAGACAGCAGTTCCTTCTTGTAACACCCTGAGGTGTTTTCCCCTTTTAAAAATCCAAAAGAAAATCGTAAAAGAAAATCGTTGGAATTAACTCGAGGGAATTAATAATTTTAAAATCCAAACGATAAATGGAAATGGCATGGTAGGATTTTTCCTAAATTCTACATGTCAAAATACGCTAACAGGATTTTTAGTGGAATTTTCAGAGCACCAGAAAGAATTTTTGACCAATTAAAATCAAGTTTGGAATTAATAAATCCCAGAAAAATCATTTTCTCCCTCCTCCGTCCATTCCCCTTTTTTTCTCGGCGGCCGCCGCCCGAGCCGACGGCCCATCCTCTCCCGCGCGCGCAGCCGATCGGCCCGCCCAGTGCCGCCGTTTCCCCTGCCGACGCGCCCCTCCTCTCTCTCACGGCCGATCAAGGCTACGACCCGCCAAAACCCTCGCGCCGCGCTAAGTCCAGTTCGTATCCCCTTCTTGCCGGACACCGGCAGTGGGGTCCACCCGCCGCCCGTCCCCTACCTCCGGCCGCTCGCCGCCATTGACGCCGCCTCGCCCGCGCGGATCTCGGCCGCCCGTCCCTCCCGCGTGCCCCGAAGGCACCGCCTTAACTTCCCGTCTCTCCGCCGCCATCAATCGCCCGACCGCCGCTCCCGCACCACTTAATGGTCGGATTTAATCACCGGTCATTATTTCCCCAAATCGCGCCGGCGAGGAATTGCGCCCTACCCGCCGCGCCGACCTTCCCATCCCCTATATAAGCACCCCTCGCCCTCCCCGAGCTCCCCACACCTCCACTCAAGCCTCTCTCTCTCCGTCGTTCCCGCACCGTGCGGCCCTGCTTCGGACTTCGTCGCCGAGGTTCGGCCGTGTGTTCCCGCCGCTCCGAGACGCTCCGAGCTCCGCCGACTCCTCCTCTTCGTCACCGCGCGCGTGCCCGGCCACCCTTCCCCGAGTGGTTCCGTCGCCTCCTCACCGTCCGCGCCGCCGTCCCCTTCGACTCGGTCGCACTGCGGTGAGCACCGTCCCTATTTCCTCTCGGCGAGTGCGCGCGCCGTCCCCGAGTGCGCACGGCTCCGCCCACACGTGAGCCGCAATATTCCACCGCCCGCACCGCCGCCCGAGTGGCGCCGGTCGGTCTCCGACCGCCGTGCACCATTGTCGGCCGATCGCGCCACCCGAACCCCTTCCCGACCGTCCGATCACGCCGCCCGAACCCCTTCCGCCGTCCGATCTGCCTTGGCGGATCGGGGCTGTCCGTCCCCGGCCCGCCGCGTGGCACACCGCGTGGCCGCCGAGTCGGCGCCCGTGTGCGCCACTGTGCGTCGCTCTCCATCTCGGCCGTGGACTCGGTCCACCTTGGACCGGTGCTCCGCGGCCGATGGCGCCATCGCGACGTCAGCCTAGCGCCGACGCAATTCCGGATTTATTGCGCAATAAATTATTAAGGATTTTTCTGTTTTAGTAAAAACACAGATAATCTTCTAAAAATCATATCTTTTCAACCCGACCTCCGTTTTAGCCCATTCAAATTTCATTAAATTCGTAAAAATGCCAAGAATCCATTAAAAATGGTTTTGTTTCCTGTTTTAGTAGCCTTTTAGCCTGTTTTGTTGAAGTGCTTGTTTGCCGTGTAGATCCGGTAGTCCTCCGTCCGGTTTACTTGAAGTCGTCGCGAAGTCCCCCAAACCGAAGAGCAAGGCAAGTCATGCTATATCATTGATCATATTGCTCCCGTTTTGCTAAAACACCTGTTTTACTCTATGAAATTGCATGTATTTTATGTTGTCATTTCATGGGAAATAATACACCCTATGCTTAGCCTATGCCTTAGGTTTGACACCCCAAACCCTTGACAAAACTTGGGAAAATAATGTGACTAGATTTCAGGACTAGGTTATGCTTAGCCTGGCTTAGTATCACTAGCTCACTAAATGGGTCATTTTCTCACTTAATATATATCTCCCGGACTTATGTTCGGAGGATTAATGAGTAAAGATTCAGGTGAACCGGACTAATAACTAAAATATGACAAATGGTGGGATGTGGGTGCTATGGTTTTGGCTAGCGGCGCCCATAGCAATTAAGGACCGGTTCACGGGACCCCTCGGGAGAATGACCGTGCAAACCATAAGCCGAAATGGGTAAGGTAGGTCCCGTAGTGTAGCCTCTCCTAGCTGACGAACCCATCGGCAAGGGTGAGCGGGATGGAGTTTCAGTCGGCCCCGGTATAAGGGTTCTTGGGGCCGCGATTCACCGAGGCACTCGGGGCTGCCCACTCCGGGTCCGGAGTGGGGGCGAAACCTTGGTGGGGTTCGCTTGGTTAGAGGGGGTTATACGAAAGGTCCTATCACGCTTCCTTTTCGGGGTACCGCGGTGGTATTCGGCGCACGGAAACCGTGTTGTGGGGCCGTGTCTTGTGGGTACGCTTGTACACCTCGATCGAGTAAATCTATTCGAATAGCCGTGCCCGCGGTGATGGGGCGATCGACCGAGCTCTCCGTGATTAGTCTCACACTTTTACACCCTAAGTTTTGGAACATGACTAGTATAGGTGGATGGTTTGGGCCCGTCACAACGTGGGGATAACGTTGGACGGTGTTGGAGTAAAAATGCTCTACTTACTCAATTTACTGTTGTTTTGGTTTTGTTCAAATTCGTATTGTTTGGAAAAACTCCTGCCGTTTGCGCAAAAGCAAACCTTAGCCAGACCTTGGTCTCCCCTTCATTCATTCTTCTCCTCTTCCGGCGTGACTTGTTGAGTACGTGGAAGTACTCATCCTTGCTTCTTCACCAGAACCTGAGCCAGAGGTTGAAGACGAAGATGAAGTGGAGTAGGCTTTGTCCCGCACTTTGGAAGCCGCTGTGGAATGGTCGAAGCCGCGTGGCGGCGCCAAGCTTAGGCTTAGGCCCTTTTCTTTTTCCGATGCTCTTTTGTAATCTTTTTGTATTGTTTCTAAGACGTGGAACGTAATATCAACAATTGTCGTATGTGTACCACGGCGGTCTGGACGGGGATTTTAATACACATATAGCTTTGGAAATTCGGGTCTGAATTTCTGGGCGTGACAAAGTTGGTATCAGAGCCAATTCCCAGACTGTAGGAAAAGCCAAACGGAAAAACCCTAGGAGCCCTCTGAATCTTTTCATATGCATAAGCCCTGTCTTTTGAAAACGGTTTCGGGAAAATGGGACTTGTTTCCTCGGGATTGGGAAAATTTTTATGTTTCTCTCAAAGCATTTTGAAAACCTGGTCAAGTCTAAGTGATAGGATTCTAGAGTTAAAATTTGGAAAAATCATTTGATCTCTTATTCAGCCGCCAAGTTGGGATTTTCTAAGGGGTCAATGTCCTAAGTCGAGATAGGAGGGAATGGTCGCCATTTTTTTATTATAACTGAGCATCTATTTTTCAGCATCATTTAGGGATGTCCTTAGAAGTTTTACTTAGCCTCATAAAAATGTTTCTCAAAAACCCTCTTTTTCTCGTTTACTTTACTTGAGTCCTTTATCGTTTGTCTAACTTGGGTTTGAGCATGCATTGATCCCCTACCTTGTTTTCTCTAGATGGCAGGCCGTCCAGTCACCCACAACGGTCAGGGTCTGAAAGGGTTCGTCGCGGAGCTGGCAAGAATGGCCTTGGCAGTGGGCTATCCGGATGCACCTGAGTACACTGTCGTCTCACCATTTGGGAGTGAGTTGCCTCACCAAGTCCGCCTGGAGGTGCATGGGTTCGTAGGCACCAATATACCGAACATGGTGGTCACGGCGTCAGGAGGAACAGATGAGCATGCCGCCAGGAGGCACTTATCTAATGCGGCTCGGATGAGGGAGATGCATGACTACCATCTCCGCCACTCGCCTCTACGTACCATCCTCGGCGGGGAACTTCATCGCAACCAACACCTTCCATCTGCTGAAGGGGAGAACGACACCACCTTCTCCCACATGAGGATAGTGATTGAAGGGTGGATAAGATGCATGCGAGCTTCACATGGCGGCAAAGGCCCCGAATGACCGAAGATCTTAAAGATCAAGAGTTTGAAAGATGAGGTGGATCGACTCAAGAGAGAGATCGCCGATCCGAAGGGGCTTCCACCTCCCAACATCCTTCGGATAAGGATCACGCCACGGAAGAACACCAAGGCTCCGTACGGATGCAGCGGCGCCCGGGTTCCACCTCCCGCACCACCGCCTTCCCTGGTCCCAGTACGGATCCGCTCTTGCTCGGTGCTTGCCCCAAGCGGAGGAAGAGGATGGATCTCGGTGTCCGAGCGGCGGCGGCTCCGAGGAGTCCCAGCACGAAAAGGCGAGTTAGCCGCTCTTGAAGCCGCTCAAAGGAAAAAGAAGACGGGAACTCCCTTGGAAGTGGTTTCGACTCCTCCGACCGTGGAAGCCGTTCCGACCCTTAGAGCGTCGCCACCCTTAGTTTACCATTTTCCTAGTTTTTCTGTTTGCCTAGTTGCTGTGTGTTAGGTGTGCTGTGCATGGGTAGTGGTCAACCTATATCAAGTGTGGATATGGGTTGCCCAATTAAGGATGTTGTGTGTTTTAAGTGTTTTAAGTCAAGAACAGATCAAAACAAGTAATAAAGACCAACTTCTCTGTTCAATCTATTTTACTCCTTCTCCCCGCCTTGTTTGTTCCGCTCCTTCGGATGGTGAACACCGGAATGGTAGCAACAGCAATGAGTCACCGAGAACAACACCGTGCTAATACCAACAACCCACCTCCTCCCCGAAAACATCACTTTGGCACAAGTTCGCCAACTGGACCGGATGATGGCTGCAATGATGCGCAAATGCAACGAGAAATCGACGCGATGCGGTTGCAAATGATGCAACGGTTTCAACAGCAGAACCAAGATCGGCACGCCACCATTTCGCACCACCCCTCCCCCACAAAACACACTATCGAAATTTCTTCGAGTCCGACCCCCAACTTTCTCCAAGGCACCACCAACCCCATGGAGGCTAATGATTGGATCATTGCCATAGGAAAGAAGTTGGACCTTCTCCAATGCACGACCAAGAAAGGGTGTCTTTCGCCGCTCACCAACTCCAAGGTCCCGCCTCGGCTGGTGGGACAATTTCTTGGTCACCCGTCGGGCGGACGCACCCGCAGCTACTTGGGCGAGTTTTGCCACCAATTCCGGAAGGCTCACATCCCGGAGGGTAGTAGTAGCCCGAAAAAGAGGGAGTTCGATCCTTGGAGCAAGGCACTCGAACCGTCACCGAATATCTGCACGAATTCAATCGCTTAGCGCGATATGCTCCGGAGGACGTACGTACGGATGCCGAGCGTCAAGAGAAGTTCTTGGCCGGGCGGGACGATGAGTTGACGGACAAACTCATCTCCGGTGAGTATGCCGACTTCGAAAAGTTGGTCGACAAAGCCATCCGTCAAGAAGACCAACGCAATAAAATGCTCGAAAACGAAAAGCTACCCAGTTTAGGCCACATCCCAGCAAGGGAATTCCCGCGCCGCGTTTCACTCCGGTGGTCGAATGGGCCTACCACTATGATCGTTCGTCGGCATCGCCCGTACCATCCCGGAATTTCCAACCCGGCGGAAGCCGTCCCGTATGCCGCAGCGGAATCCGCCCCACGTCCACCAACAGCGCCGCCACCGCAGTCCAAGCCAATGCCACCAAAGAAGGACTCGGGATTCAAACCGAGAACTTGTTTCAATGTCGAACCTGGACATTTCGCAGACAAATGTCCAAGACCAAAACGCACACCCGTGTTCATCCAAGCAAGAGTGAATCATGCTGCAGCAGAGGAGGCACAGGACGCACCGGATGTCATACTAGGTATGTTCCCGGTGAACTCCTTTAATGCATCAGTCATGTTTGATTCGGTGCAACCCATTCTTTCATATCAAAAGCATTCGTGGGGAAACATGGGTTGTCGGTGTTAAAACATAAGATACCCATGCGGGTCCAAACACCAGGAACCGTTTGAACACCGCCCACTTTTGCCCTTCGGTGGCAATAAAAATCCAGGATTCCCTTTCTAGCCGATCTTATCCTTCTAGAATCAAAAGGCCTGGATGTCATCCTTGGGATGGACTGGTTAACCCGTCATAAAGGTTTGATCGATTGCGCAAGCCGCACGATCTCTTTAACCAATGATGAGGGGAAGAAAGTAATTTTGCTCCCCTAAACCACCGAGGGTAGTAGCAAGTCTGAATCGGATCTCGGCTAAGGAGAAGCCCGAAGAGAAAGGAAAGGATCGGCGAAGTTAGAAGATATTCCCGTGCTTTGTGAGTACCGGAAGTCTTCCGGAAGACCTAACCACAATGCCACCGAAAGAGAGATAGAGTTTCGGATTGACCTAGTCCCGCACTTGCTCCGATCCATAAGAGACCCTATAGAATGGGAGCCAATGAGTTGGCAGAGGTCAAGAAGCAAGTAGATGAACATTCTGAAAGGTTATATCCGCCGAGCACATCGCCCAGGGTGCGCCAGTCATTTTTGTGGAGAAAAAGGATAAGACCAAAAGGATGTGCGTCGACTATCGCGCACTCAACGAGGTCACTATTAAGAATAAATACCCTCTCCCTAGGATTGATGACCTGTTCGATCAATTAAAGGGAGCAAAGATGTTCTCCAAGATAGACTCGCGGGCTATCATCGCCTAAGAATCCGAGAAGAAGATATTCCCAAGACGCCTTCGTCACTCGTGCACGTGCCGTATGAGTGCACGTCATGTCCTTCGGACTTACAAATGCCCAGCCTTTTCATGAATTTGATGAACAAAGTGTTCATGGAATTCCTAGACAAGTTTGTCGTGGTGTTCATCGACGACATCTTGATCTATTCACAGTCGGAAGAGGAACATGAGCACCATCTACGGTTGGTACTTGGAAAGTTAAGAGACCACCAACTCTATGCTAAGTTTAGCAAATGTGCTTTCTGGTTGAAGGAAGTGCAATTCCTCGGCCATATCGTGAATGCCCAAGGCGTCGCAGTGGACCCTTCCAATGTAGAAGCTGTGACCAAATGGACTCCACCTAAAACCGTCACTCAGGTCAGAAGTTTTCTAGGACTTGCGGGTTATTATCGTCGGTTCATCGAAAACTTCTCCAGAATTGCCAAGCCTTTGACACAGTTGTTAAAGAAGGACGAAAAGTTTATATGGACTGCCGAGCGCAACCAGAGTTTTGAAACACTCAAGAGAAAACTGGTGTCAAGCACCGTGTTGATCTTACCAGATCAAACAAAGGATTTCCAAGTCTATTGCGATGCATCTCACCAGGGGTTAGGCTGTGTGTTGATGCAAGATGGAAAGGTGGTCGCGTATGCTTCCCGCCAATTGAGACCCCATGAGTCTAATTACCCAACACATGACTTGGAGCTAGCAGCAGTCGTCCATGCTCTGAAAATATGGCGACATTACCTCGTCGGTAATCGCTGTGAAGTATATACGGATCATAAGAGCCTGAAATACATCTTCACCCAACCGGATTTGAACCTCCGTCAGCGACGATGGTTGGAGTTGAAGGGTTACGCGGAAGCTACGCTAGCCGAAAACAAAAATTTCTACCGCGCAAACCAGGAACACTTGCAAGTAAGGGCCGATAGATCGTTACCGATTGGAGTAGAGTGCAGCGGAATAGCCAATCGGGGCAATCCGATCCGAACAGTGTAGCCGATTCCCGGAGACGGCCGATTCGCCAATCGCCCGATTCGAGTCGTCCGGCCGCGTTCTCACGCCTCGCTCCGATGCGCCCGACCGCAGCCCGATTCCACCACGCCCGATCGCTCCGATTGCGGCCGATCCGGCCGATCAACAGCGCGCAACGTAGCAGCGCTCTACCGGTATCCACACGTCCGGGGACAGAACTCCGTACACCCGTGTGCTAGCACGCGATGCAAGGCAAGGGTTTGGCTCGAAAGTGGGAGGGTTTCCGTGGAGATTGATCTCGCGACTTCGTTGCACGCGATGCAATTGACTGTGGTAGCTCTCCACCCCTCCCTCCTTTATATAGAGTTGGCCGACGGGACTAGTGGCCGATTAGGACTCTATTTTGAATCGGATCTCATCCGTGTCTCATAGAGTTGGCCGCCCATACGTCGTAAGCCCATAGGACTCTATCCGATCGGATCCCTATCCGATCGAGCCGTATCCGAGTCCAACTCGAATATCTATTCTATCCCCTTAAGCGTGCGACCACAGTAGGTTCAGGTATACTCGGTTTCGGCTATAGTCTAACTTAGCCGATCGTCGGCTCGAGTCCAACTCAGCCGACCAATAGCGGCGCCTAGCAGACATATTGACACCATAGTATACAAGAATATAATATCGGCTCGAACCCGTAATGTGTACACAAATCCCTTTGCCTCACGATACCGTTAAGCTATAGGCAAGATGTGTGCCATCCCTTCAATAGCTTAACCATTCACTCGAACCGTATTGGATTATCTGTCTGTTGATTGACTCCTCAATCAACTTAGCATGGCCATGCATTTCCATAATCCATTACCTCGAGGGGCCCAGAGATATCTCTCCAAAGGAGGGGCAAATTCCATCTTGATCACTCACATCCCACTCCATGTTTCATAGCAAACCCGAAAACTACCTTTATAACTATCCAGTTACGGAATAGCGTTTGGTAGTCCCAAAGTAGGCTACTACACATGTTGGAATCCATGGTGATCTCGGTCTAAGGACTTTGTACCAACACTACCCGAGACCAACTAATGGCACATTAATTCCTGTAGTGTCTCATGGTGGGTCTATCCAACAATGTGTTCTCTAACACATATGTCCATGTTTATTGATTTGGTATCTCCATACCCATGATCTATGAGACATGATCATCAATCAATAAACATGTCGATCTTAGAATCATATTTGTTCCAACAATATGACATATGATCAGGGATCGTTTAGAAATAGATTCATACATATCGAGTCTCATAAATAAGTCACGTACTTATTGATCAATACAAGATGTCTATTTCATGGAACTGAATAACACTTTATTCATTTATACATAAACATTGACGTGATATCCAACATCTCCATGTTGCCTCTAGGGCATATCACTAATAGGAGTTGATCAAGGATTATGATCTCGTATACACTACCATCCCGCAAAGCTAACGTGGTAGCGGATGCTCGAGCCGAAAGAGTTATTGCAACTCTATTCACCTAGAAGGGAGACGTGAGCAGCTACTACAAGATTTAGAGCACCTCAACCGGAAATTGTTGAACTCGGATTTGTGGCCGCTCTTGAGGCCCAACCCACACTCTTGGATCAAATTCGCATAGCTTAAGCCTCAGATCCGGACATAGTTGAGCTTAAGAAGAATATGAGAGTGGGAAAAGCTCGTGACTTCACGGAAGACGAGCAAGGAACCATATGGATGGGCAACAGGATATGTGTGCCAGAAGATAAGGAATTAAAAAAAGTTAATCCTGACTGAAGCACATCAGAGTCAGTACTCTATCCATCCCAGAAGTACCAAAATATACCAGGATCTTAAGAAGAAGTTCTGGTGGGTTAGCATGAGAAGAGAAATAGCAGAGTTCATGGCACTATGCGACGTATGTCAGCGAGTAAAGGCAGAACACCAGAGGCCTGCTGGATTATTACAACCCACTCCAAATTCCGAATGGAAGTGGGAGGAAATCGGGATGGATTTCATCACCGGTTTACCCGGACATCATCGGACACGATTCCATCCGGGTCATAATCGACCGCCTCACTAAAGTGGCTCATTTCATCCGTGCTTACCACCTATACGGTAGAAGGTTAGCGGAGTTATACCTTGCAAGGATTGTGTGTCTTCATGGTGTACCTAAGAAGATAGTATCGATCGTGGTAGCGTTCACCTCCAAATTTTGGCAAAGATTACAAGAGGAACTCGGCATCCGGTTGAATTTTAGCACGGCTTATCACCCGCAAACCGATGGTCGACGAACGTGTGAACCAGGTTTTGGAAGATATGCTTGAGAGCTTGTGCTCGGATTTCGGAGGAGCTTGGGATAAGAGCCTTCCCTATGCGAGTTCTCTTATAACAACGGTTATCGGCTAGTTTACAAATGGCACCTTTCGAAGCACTTTATGGACGAAAGTGTCGAACCCCGCTTTTCGGGATCGACCGGCGAACGTCGGTTGTTCGGGACCGAAGTGTTAAGTGATGCCGAAGAGAAAGTCGAATCATAAGAGAAGGAAAGTCGCACAGTCACGTCGAAGAGTTATGCGGACAACCGCCGCAGAGCTAGTTTTTAAAGTTGGAGACTATGTATATCTTCGTGTCACCCCACTTCGGGAGTGCACCGATTCCAAACCAAAGGCAAGTTGGCACCACGCTATGTGGGACCATATCGGATTCAAGAGCGACGAGGTGAAGTGGCATACCAACTCGAACCGCCACCCACCATGGCAGAATCCACGATGTTTTCCACGTCTCCCAACTCAAGAAGTGTCCGAGAGTTCTGAAGAACAAGCTAGTCCGGACCAGTTGAAATCCAGGAAGATCGACCTATGTGGAGAAACCAAGACGGATACTCGAAACCAAGAACGAAGGACCCGGAACAAGGTCATCGGGTTCGCCGAGTGCAATGGACTCATCACTCCGAAGAAGAAGCAACTCGGAAAGGGAAGATGAGCTAAAGGCCGCTCATCCCGATCGTTTGCAGCACCTCGAATCTCGGGTCGAGATTCCATTTAAGGGGGTAGGTTTGTAACACCCGAGGTGTTTTCCCCTTTTAAAAATCCAAAAGAAAATCGTAAAAGAAAATCGTTGGAATTAACTCGAGGAAATTAATAATTTTAAAATCCAAACGATAAATGGAAATGGCATGGTAGGATTTTTCCTAAATTCTACATGTCAAAATACGCTAACATGATTTTTAGTGGAATTTTCAGAGCACCAGAAAGAATTTTTAACCAATTAAAATCAAGTTTGGAATTAATAAATCCCGGGAAAATCATTTTCTCCCTCCTCCGTCCTTTCCCATTTTTTTTCTCTCCGGCCGTGGGCCGCCGGCCCGAGTCGACGGCCCATCCTCTCCCGCGCGCCCAGCCGATCGGCCCACCACCGGCCGTTTCCCCAGCCAGACGCGCGTCCTCCTCTCTCTCGCGGGCCGACGAAGGCTACGACCCGCCAAAACCCTCGCGCCGCAGCTTAAGTCCAGTTCGTATCCCCGTTCTTGCCGGGACACGGCAGTGGGGTCCACATGTCAGCCGTCCCCTACCTCCGCCTCGCCGCCATTGACGCCGCCTCGCCGCGCGGATCTCGCCGCCGTCCTCCCGCGTGCCACTGAAGGCACCGCCTTAACTTCTCGTCTCTTCCGCCGCCATCAATCGCACCGCCGTCGCTCCCGTACCCCTTAATGGTCGGATTTAATCACCAGTCATTATTTCCCCAAATCGCGCCGGCGAGGAATTGCGCCTTATCCGGTCGCCGCCGACCTTCCCATCCCCTATATAAGCACCCCTCGCCCTCCCGAGCTCCCACACCTCCACTTAAGCCTCTCTCTCTCCTTCGTTCCCGCACCGTGCGCCCCGCTTCAGACTTCGTCGCCGAGGTTCGGCCGTGTGTTCCCGCCGCTCCGAGACGCTCCGAGCTCCGCCGACTCCTCCCTCTTCGTCACCGTGCCGCGTGTTCGGCCACCCTTCCCCGAGTGGTTCGTCGCCTCCCTCACCGTCCGCGCCGTCGTCCCCTTCGACTCCGGCCGCACCGCGGTGAGCACCCGTCCCTATTTCCCCTCTCGGCCGAGTGCGCGCCGCCGTCCCAGTGCGCACGGCTCCGCCCACACGTGAGCCGCGGTATTCCACCGCCCGCACCGCCGCCCGAGTGGCGCCGGTCGGTCTCCGGCCGCCGTGCACCATTGCTGGCCGATCGCGCCACCCGAACCCCTTCCCGACCGTCCGATCACGCCGCCCGAACCCCTTCCCGTCCGTCGTGCCTCGCAGATGGGGTTGTCCGTCCCGGCCCGCGTGGCACACCGCGTGGCCGCCGAGTCGGCGCCCCGTGTGCGCCACGTGGTGCGTCGCTCTCCTCTCGGCCCGTGGACTCGGTCCACCTTGGACCGGTGCTCCGCGGCCGATGGCGCCATCGCCGACGTCGCCCTAGCGCGACGCAATTCCGGATTTATTACGCAATAAATTATTAAGGATTTTTCTGTTTTAGTAAAAACACAAATAATCTTCTAAAAATCATATCTTTTCAACCCGACCTCCGTTTTAGCCCATTCAAATTTCATTAAATTCGTAAAAATGCCAAGAATCCATTAAAAATGGTTTTGTTTCCTGTTTTAGTAGCCTTTTAGCCTGTTTTGTTGAAGTGCTTGTTTGCCGTGTAGATCCCGGTAGTCCCTCCGTCCCGGTTTACTTGAAGTCGTCGCGAAGTCCCCCAAACCGAAGAGCAAGGCAAGTCATGCTATATCATTGATCATATTGCTCCCGTTTTGCTAAAACACCTGTTTTACTCTATGAAATTGCATGTATTTTATGTTGTCATTTCATGGAAAATAATACACCCTATGCTTAGCCTATGCCTTAGGTTTGACACCCCAAACCATTGACAAAACTTGGGAAAATAATGTGACTAGATTTCAGGACTAGGTTATGCTTAGCCGGCTTAGTATCACTAGCTCACTAAATGGGTCATTTTCTCACTTAATATATATCTCCTGACTTATGTTCGAGGATTAATGAGTAAAGATTCAGTGAACCGGACTAATAACTAAAATATGACAAATGGTGGGCTATGGGCGCTATGGTTTTGGCTAGCGGCGCCCATAGCGATTAAGGACCGGTTCACGGGACCCCTCGGGAGAATGACCGTGCAAACCACAAGCCGAAATGGGTAAGGTAGGTCCCGTAGTGTAGCCTCTCCTAGCTGACGAACCCATCGGCAAGGGTGAGCGGGATGGAGTTTCAGTCGGCCCCGTATAAGGGTTGCTGGGCTGCCGGATTCACCGAGGCACTCGGGGGGGCTGCCCACTCCCAGGGTCCGGGAGTGGGGGCGAAACCTTGGTGGGGTTCGCTTGGTTAGAGGGGGTTATACGAAAGGTCCTATCACAGTTCCTTTTCGGGTACCGCGGTGGTATTCGGCGCACGGAAACCGTGTTGTGGGGTGTGTCTTGTGGGTACGCTTGTACACCTCGATCGAGTAAATCTATTCGAATAGTTGTGCCCGCGGTGATGGGGCGATCGACCGAGCTCTCCGTGATTAGTCTCACACTTTTACACCCTAAGTTTTGGAACATGACTAGTATAGGTGGATGGTTTGGGCCCGTCACAACGTGGGGATAACGTTGGACGGTGTTGGAGTAAAAATGCTCTACTTACTCAATTTACTGTTGTTTTGGTTTTGTTCAAATTCGTATTGTTTGGAAAAACTCCTGCCGTTTGCGCAAAAGCAAACCTTAGCCAGACCTTGGCCTCCCCTTCATTCATTCTTCTCCTCTTCCGGCGTGACTTGTTGAGTACGTGGAAGTACTCATCCTTGCTTCTTCACCGAACGAGCGAGGTTGAAGACGAAGATGAAGTGGAGTAGGCTTTGTCCTGCACTCTGGAAGCTGCCTGTGGAATGGTCGAAGCCGCGTGGCCAGCGCCAAGCTTAGGCTTAGGCCCTTTTTCTTTTTCCGCTGCTCTTTTGTAATCTTTTTGTATTGTTTCTAAGACGTGGAACTGTAATATCAACAATTATCGTATGTGTACCCTGGCTGGTCCTGGACAGGGATTTTAATACACATATAGCTTTGGAAATTCGGGTCTGAATTTCTGGGCGTGACACTTCTCCAAAAACTTCATCATGAACATGATGAGGTTGTCCTTCTCCGGGGGTTTAACTTTGACCTCCTTGATATTCTTCATGTTGGGTCCGTACTTGATTCTGACCATCAAACATTGCTCCACTCTTGGATAGAAGTTGAATTTCTTCCTTCCCGTTGATGTGGAGTCAGATTTCTTCGGCTCCCACATCGATGCGGGCATCCACGGTGCTAAGGAACGGTCGCCCAAGAATGAGCGGCGTCCTTTTGTCGACATCCATGTCGGGCACCACGAAATCCACGGGAATAAAACAACCCCAGAATTTCACCAGTATGTCTTCTGCAATCCCTGTTGGATAGCGAACCGATGAATCGGCCAGCTGCAACTGCATCGGAGTTGATGCCAAGGTAGTGTAGTTCAGCAAGTCAAAAACCTCCTTGGGCATGACGCTTATGCTTGCTCCAAGGTCGCACAAGACATGGTCAAATTGTGGTGCCCCAATTGAACAGGTAATCGTGGGGCACCCCGGATCTTTCTTCTTCTTCAAAAGCTAGTTGAGTATAGCAACGCTACACTCTTCCGTCAACTTAATGACTTCCATGGTGGGCATCGGCCTCTTGTTGTTGAGGATATCCTTGAGGTAGCGAGCATATGTAGGAACTTGCATCACATCCATCAGAGGGACATTGATGTGTATCTTCTAAATGACCTCAACAAATCGAGCAAATTGCTCGTCCACGGTCGGCTTCCTGTTGCGATGAGGGAACGACAATAGTGTTATATCGTGGAATTCCTTTGGGGCCGTGGTTCCCTCGTGCATTTGGCTCTGAATGTTGGATGGTCCATCCTCCTTCTCTTTTGCCTTCCCTGTATTGTTAGGGGATATGGCGGATCATGAGTGGTTTTACCCCCTCGTGTGGTCACCACACTAACATTGTCAAGAGAAGGTTCGGGTTGCCCCGAAATCTTCCCTGACTCAGATGAAAGGATAGCAGCCGCCAGTTGAGCTAATTGAGTTTCTAACATTTTATTTAAACTCAACTAGTTCTTGATAAGTAGAGGAGAAACCTTCCATTTTGGCATTGATACTTTCTAAAGTCTTATCATTGGCCGCTAAGTTCTTAGAAATGTTTTCATTAATTTTAGCCTGGCCTAAGACAAGATCTTTCAAGGAGGGTTGGTTAGGATTGCAAGCATGAGCAAAGTTGTTACCTCCTTGATAATAAGGGTGTTATTGGTTCCACTCTTGACCTCCTTGTGGACGATAGCCGTTGTTGTTCAGGTAGCATACGTCCTCACCAGTCTTGGGGCAGTTATTCCCCGAGTGCCCAGTGTTGACGCATGTCTCGCATGTCATGCGAGCTCCTATGGCCTAAACTCTTTCGGCCTTATCATCCAGCTTTTTCAACAGAAGGTCCAGCTTAGCGACAAGCATGTCTGTTTCCTTAACGGTATGCATGCCCCGATTACTGGGTTGGAGATGATCGTCACTCCACCCCTGATTAGAGACCATGTTTTCGATTAACTTAGTCATGTGAGGAACAGTTAATGAGAAGAAGGCTCCTCCCGCAGCAGCATCGATATGGTCACGGGCAGCCGTAGTCAGCCCATTGTAGAAATTTTGGATAATGAGCCAGTCGTCCATATCATGGTGAAGGCAAGCCAAGATATACTCTTGGAAACGCTCCCACGCTTCGAGGATCGACTCATCCGATGTCTACTGAAAACTCGAAATCCTTCCGCGAAGGGCATTGGTCTTACCCATCGGGAAGAATTTCGTGAGGAACGTGTTTGAGCACTTGTCCTATGTATCCACAACACTTTGGTTTGCATAGAACCACTGTTTCGCCCTCCCAATGAGAGAGAACAGGAACAATCAGAGTTTGATAGCATCTTGTGTGACTCCCTTGATAGCGAAAGTGTTGTAGATCTCTAGGAATGTCTGGAGATGAGCACTAGCGTCCTCGTTGTCTTTCCCAGAGAATGGGTTAGCCTGCACCATAATGATGAGACCAGTCTTGATTTCAAAGGTAGCTTCCTCCGTGTTGACTGCCTGTTCGGTGAGGACATTGGCAGCCGAGGGTGCCGAGAAATCGTGAAGGGTCTTCTGGGCCATTGAGCTCGATGATGCTTTAAATGACGGTTCAACTGTCGAGAGGATGACTTGAGGAGGAACGACACGAGGTCGATCTCTTCTCACAAGTGCTTCCGGATTTGGATTATAATTTGTCGACAAGTTGAAACCGATCATCCACTACCCTGTTTTCACAAAAAAGAGAAAACAGACCAAGATAATCCTACTAGAGCAAAGGTAAGTCAATTATAACTATACCAATATACATGTACTTAATATTCCTTCCTAGACCATTGTCTTCACTGGCAACGGCGCCAGAAATGCTTGTTGGTATTTCTTACATTTACAGATAAATTCTCAAGTGCACGAATATACCATTGTAGTATTTCACCCAGGGAGTATTCCAAGGAAATCGTTATTTGTTTTATCCCAAAGGAAGACTGTGGTCTAGAAAAGAATAATAAGGTACTATGGATATTCATAAGTTATAATTGAGATGCCTATGTCTAGGCAGGGTAATTTATCAAACTTTCTGAATTCGGACTTCTTTCCAAATTCGACTCCACATACGATCCTGAAGGGTTACGCGGGAGCTACGCTAGCCGAAAACAAAAATTTCTACCGCGCAAACCGGAAGACTTGCAAGTAAGGGCCGATAGATCGTTACCGATTGGAGTAGAGTGCGCGGAATAGCCAATCGGGGCAATCCGATCCGGAACAGGTGTAGCCGATTCCCGAAGACACCGATTCGCCAATCAGCCGATTCGAGTCGTCCGCCGCGTTCTCACGCCTCGCTCCGATGCGCCCGACCGCAGCCGATCAAGAGCGCGCAACGTAGCAGCGCCTCTACCGGTATCCACACGTCCGGGGACAGAACGCCGTACACCCGTGTGCTAGCACGCGATGCAAGGCTAGGGTTTGGCTCGAAAGTGGGGAGGGTTTCCGTGGAGATTGATCTCGACGACTTCGTTGCACACGATGCAATTGACGTGTCACGCTCTCCACCCCTCCCTCCTTTATATAGAGTTGGTCGCGGGACTAGTGGCCGATTAGGACTCTATTTTGAATCGGATCTCATCCGTATCTCATAGAGTTGGCCGCCCCACACGTTGTAAGCCCATAGGACTCTATCCGATCGGATCCCTATCCGATCGAGCCGTATCCGAGTCCAACTCGAATATCTATTCTATCCCCTTAAGCGTGCGACCACAGTAGGTTCAGGTATACTCGGTTTCGGCTATAGTCTAACTTAGCCGATCGTCGGCTCGAGTCTAACTCAGCCAGGCACAATAGCGGCGCCTAGCAGCACATATTGACACCATAGTATACAAGAATAATATCGGCTCGAACCTGTAATGTGTACACAAATCCCTTTGCCTCACGATACCGTTAAGCTATAGGCAAGATGTGTGCCATCCCTTCAATAGCTTAACCATTCACTCGAACCGTATTGAATTATCATGCGTTGATTGACTCCTCAATCAACTTAGCATGGCCATGCATTTCCATAATCCATTACCTCGAGGGGCCCAGAGATATCTCTCCAAAGGAGGGGCAAATTCCATCTTGATCACTCACATCCCACTCCATGTTTCATAGCAAACCCAAAAACTACCTTTATAACTACCCGATTACGGAATAGCGTTTGGTAGTCCCAAAGTAGGCTACTACACATGTTGGAATCCATGGTGATCTCGAGTCTAAGGACTTTGTACCAACACTACCGAGACCAACTAATGGCACATTAATTCTGTAGTGTCTCATGGTGGGTCTATCCAACAATGTGTTCTCCAACACATATGTCCATGTTTATTGATTTGGTATCTCCATACCCATGATCTATGAGACATGATCATCAATCAATAAACATGCCGATCTTAGAATCATATTTGTTCCAACAATATGACATATGATCGGGATCGTTTAGAAATAGATTCATACATAAAGAGTCTCATAAATAAGTCACGTACTTATTGATCAATACAAGATGTCTATTTCATGGAACTGAATAACACTTTATTCATTTATACATAAACATTGACGTGATATCCAACATCTCCATGTTGCCTCTAGGGCATATCACTAACAATCTCCCACTTGCACTAGAGTCAATCATGTAAGTATCTAATACCCATTGCTCTTGTGTGCGCCTCATGCTTCGGTGAGGAGAGGTTTTGTCGGTGATCGGCTATGTTGAGATCCGTGTGCACTTTGCATATCTTGACATCACCTCTCTCCACTATCTCGCGGATGAGATGATACCGCCGAAGTATGTGTTTGGACTTCGATGTGACCTCGGCTCCTTGGCTTGCGCAATGGCTCCACTATTGTCACAATAGAGAGACATTGGACCGTCGTACTAGTCATCACACCAAGCTCGAAACGAATTTCTTGATCCAAACGCCTCCTTTGCGCTTCGAAGCGCAATGTACTCGGCCTCCGTTGTAGAATCAGCAACGTATCCGCTTGGAACTCTTCCAGTGACTGCGCCTCCGTTCAGCGGAACACGAACCCAGTTGCGATCTATAATCATCCTTGTCTGTTTGGAAGCTAGCATCGGTGTAACCACTTACAACGAGCTCTTCTTCACCTCCATAGACTAGGAACATATCCTTAGTTCTTCTCAAATACTTAAGGATATTCTTTACGGCGATCCAGTGACCTTCACGGATCGGATCGGTATCTGCTCGTAGCACTCAAAGCGTACGAGACATCGGGCGTGTACAAAGCATGGCATACATGATGGATCCAATTGCCGAAGCATATGGAACCATACCCATCTTATTTCGCTCATCATGTGTCCGAGGACACCGATTCTTGCTAAGATTAATGCCATGTGACATGGGCAAGAAACCTTTCTTGGAATCATGCATGTTGAACCTTTTCAACACCTTGTCAATGTATGTACTTTGGCTTAATCCAATTAGCCTCTTGGATCTATCTCTATAGATCCGAATGCCCAATATGTATATCGCCTCCCCTAAGTCTTTCATGGAAAAACTATTTTTCAATGAAGACTTGACGGATTCAAGCATAGGGATATCATTTCCAATCGTAATATGTCATCCACATATAAGATTAGAAATACAATTGCGCTCCCACGACCTTTTTGTAAACACAGGCCTCTTCTTCATTTTTGATGAAACCAAACCCTTTGATTACTTCATCAAAACGAATATTCCAACTCCGAGATGCTTGCTTCAATCCATAAATGGATTTCGTAGCTTGCATATCTTTCCGAGCGATTCGGATCGACAAAACCCCGAGGTTGTATCATGTATACATCCTCGCTTAGGTTTCCATTTAGGAAAGCCGTTTTGACATCCATCTGCCATATCTCCTAATCGAAATATGCAGCAATCGCTAGGATAATCCGAATAGATTTAAGCATTGCGACGGCGAGAAGGTTTCATCATAATCAACTCCTTGAATCTGTTTAAAACCTTTCGCCACCAATCGCGCCTTATAGATGTGAACATTTCCATCCATATCGGCCTTTTCTTAAAAACCCATTTACACTCAATGGTTTTGACACCATCAGTGGATCAACCAAGTTCCAAACTTGATTATCGTACATGGATTCTATTTCGGATTTCATGGCTCCAAGCCACTTGTTGGAATCGGGTCCCACCATCGCTTCCTCATAGGTCTTAGGTTCATCGTTGTCCAACAACAATATATCACATTGTTCCGCACTGTGTACATCGGGTGCACGACGTGATCTTTCGGACCTCCGTGGGGCGGTGTATCTACAACCGGTGGCGCAACACTTTGCACCTCCTGTTGTGGTTCCGTGGTCGCAACATTTTCGGTGTTTCTTGAACTTCTTCAAGATGCACCCTGCTCCCACTAACCCTTCTTAAAAGAAACTCTTTCTCCAAGAAGACACCGTATCGGGCGACAAACACTTTGCCTTGTTCCCGATTATAAAAGTAATATCCCTTAGTTTCCTTAGGATATCCCACAAAGAAGCACTTGTCGATTTGGGTGTGAGCTTGTCGGCGTAAACGTTTTACATAAGCTTCGCATCCCCAAATTTTGAGAAAAGACAAACTAGGGGTTGCCCTGTCCATATCTCATATGGTGTCTTTTCAACCGACTTAGATGGAACTCTATTTAGTGTGAGCGCATTGTTTCAAGAGCATATCCCGAAGGATAACGGAAGATCACTTTGGCATATCATCGACCGCACCATGTCCAACAAGGTGCGATTTCTCCGTTCGGACACTCCGTTCCATTGCGGAGTTCTGGCGGAGTCAACGTGGAACAATTCCACAATCTTTCGATGATTACCAAACTCTTGGCTCAAGTATTCCCTCCACGATCGATCGTAGAAACTTGATTGTTTTCCCTAAATGATTCTCGTACTTCATTTTGGAATTCTTTGAACTTTTCAAAGGATTCGGACTTATGCCTCATTAAGTAGATATAGCCATATCTACTAAAGTCATCGGTAAAGGTAATGAAGTACGATAACCACCT
This sequence comes from Oryza australiensis, assembly GCA_019925245.2. Lineage (NCBI taxonomy): Eukaryota > Viridiplantae > Streptophyta > Magnoliopsida > Poales > Poaceae > Oryza > Oryza australiensis. Next base: position 145,098 of record JAIFGZ020000032.1, on the reverse strand, counting down.
CGGCCGTTGAGCTCATTGGTCCACATACATCGGTATGTACGAGTGCCAATAAGTCACTTGCTCTCTCACTATGTCCCGTGAAAGGTGCCTTTGTCATCTTACCAAGTAAACAAGACTCACATGTCTCAAATGATTCAAAATCAAAAGAGTGAAGCAATCCATCCTTCGGAGTTTCTCCATGCGTTTCTTATTTATATGGCCTAAGCGACAATGCCGGATAAACGTGGGGTTTATATCATTAGAGAGTTGCCTTTCGTATTAATGTTATAGATGGGAGACGCTTCAAGATTCAAAACGTATAATCCATTCACCAATGGAGCATGAAAATAGAACATATCTCTAAGATATATTGAACAACCATTGTCCATTGATCTAAAATCATATCCTTCCGCTTGCAAACATGAAGCGAAAATAACGTTTTGACATAGTGTTGGAACACAATAACAATAATTCAATTCCAAAACTAATCCTGAAGGTAGATGAAGTGGTACGTGTCGACAAACAGCAACGCTTGTTCCATTGCCGACGCGCGAGGTTCACCTCGCCCCTTCTCAATCCTTTACTTCTTCTTATTCCCGCAACGATTTGCAAATATGAGCTACGATCCGGTATCAAATACCCAAGAGTCGAGTAGGTGAAGTAGCGAGATTAATGTCTATAACATTAATACCGAGCGTAAGTCATACTTTGCTTCTTCTTGAGATCCTCCATGTACTTCTTGCAGTTCCTTTTCCAGTGGCTGTCTCCTTGTAGTAGAAGCAAACGGCATCGATGCCGCCGACCCCTTCTTGCCCTTCTTTGCATTGGAGGCACTCGCGATCTCATCGGGAGTTAACTTCCTCTTGGTGCAAAGTTTCTTGACAGTGGTTTGCGCTTTGCCTTCGCATCATCATCACATGATGACCGTTTTTTGGATACTCTCCTCACTGTCTTTAGCATCCCATGCAATTCGCCAAGGTTCTATCCATATTGTTCATGTGATAGTTTAATATGAATAGCTCGAAGCTCGGAGGGAGCGGCGGAGAATCACATCGAGTAGCCAACTCTTGGCTAAGGGGAAAACCTAGTTTTTAGACTCTCGATATAGCCAATCATCTTTATCACATGCGGACTAACGGGATTCCCCTCAACAAGCTCGCACGCAAACAAGGACTTTGAGGTGTTAAACCTCTCGGCCCGAGCTTGGTTCTCAAACATGCCACGCAGCCCTTGAATAATAGTGTGAGCATCGTGCTCTCATATTGCTTCGAAGCTCGGGGGACATTGTAGCTAGCATGAGACACTTATGTCTAGGGCATCATTAGTGTGCTTCTCGTAAGCTCTCCGTGCGGTTGCGGTGGCATTATTAGGCAAATCCTCCGGATAAGGTACTTCAAGAACGTACTCCTTACGCTCTTGCTTGAGAACAATTCTCAAGTTGCGATACCAATCCATAAAGTTTGTTCCATTTAATTTTTCCTTTTCGAGAATAGATCGCAAATTAAAGGTACGGGTGTAGTATTAGCCGCCATTTATTCTACAACAGAAAAAGCAAAGTTTAGCACAATGTTTATGCTATGTCTATTGTTAAACAATTTAACATTAGACTCCCATTACGTATTTTCCACCTTCCCTCTAGGTTACGTATTGGGTCAAGATCCACATGTTAATTATTTTTTAGTGAGCTTTGGCATCACTTGCTAGAATATTAATAACATCGGTAAGCAACTCCTTGCTAATCACATCTCTATGTGACTCTTGTTGTTGGTGTGGCATCTCCATGCCCCGGCCCCAACCTATGCCCCAAGGCCCAAAACTGTTTTGATAGCCTTGTTAAGTAAACCAAATGCTCTCGTATATGTCCGACATATACCCCTCGTGTTATGATAGAGAATGGCACTCTGCTTTGCGGACCCACCATTGACGAGCATAACGGTGACGGGTGCAACATTTGGAAGGGCATCATTACTACTTAATTTTGTGAGGGATGCTATCCTATCAAACAAACATATCACATATATGAAAGCGGGTAGAATAGCATGAAATAGTATGGCCCCCTTCACATGGTGATCTCCATCTCCATGCCGGTGTAGAGATCTCCATCTTCATCACCGTTCTTTCGAGTGCCGAATGCTTGATTTCTTCAAACTAAGCTACTACTATAGAAGCTCTAATTGAAAATTACATCGACTCGCAGTCGTGAAAGAATATTACAAGCATTGCACGTATGAAAGAATATTACAGGATTGCACATATGAAAGAATATTACATGCATCACATGCATCTCATACATACAATAGGGCCATACCATCTCAAAGCATTCTCTGCAAAAACAAGTTAGGCGTAGAAACGTTTTCTACTTATCGCAGAGATACGGCACCGAGACGACCTATAAGGGGACGCCGGAACACCACACGAAATTCATAGATCCAATCTATGAATTCGCTTCGAAACCATGTCGGCATAATCATATTATGCCGTCCCGATACACTATCAAGGGAGATGGTTTGCGTAGGCGCGAGGCGGCTAACAAGATCGGACTACGAGATAGCTTCGGCATAATCACATTATACCGTTCCGATACACTATCAAGGAACGCTATCTCGAACCCAACTCAAACCGAGTTATATGGAAATTGCTTCGACGTAATCACATTACGTCGTTCCGATACACTATCAAGGAACGCAATTACCATGAACTCTCCTCAAATCCCATAAAACCGATTGATCTAATCAACCCGTGCACAAAACTTGTTTCGATCCAATCTAAAACCCGAACTAAGCAAGATTAGCTCGATACCACCGAAGGGTTACGCGGGAGCTACGCTAGCCGAAAACAAAAATTTCTACCGCGCAAACCGGGAAGACTTGCAAGTAAGGGCCGATAGATCGTTATCGATTGGAGTAGAGTGCAGCGAATAGCCAATCGGGGCAATCCGATCCGAAACAGTGTAGCCGATTCCCGAAGACGGCCGATTCGCCAATCAGCCGATTCGAGTCGTCCGGCCGCGTTCTCACGCCTCGCTCCGATGCGCCCGACCGCAGCCGATCAAGAGCACGCAACGTAGCGGCGTCTCTACGGTATCCACACGTCCGGGGACGAACGCCGTACACCCGTGTGCTAGCACGCGATGCAAGGCTAGGGTTTGGCTCGAAAGTGGGAGGGTTTCCATGGAGATTGATCTCGACGACTTCGTTGCACGCGATGCAATTCACGTGTCACGCCTCTCCACCCTCCCTCCTTTATATAGAGTTGGCCGACGGGACTAGTGGTCGATTAGGACTCTATTTTGAATCGGATCTCATCCGTATCTCATAGAGTTGGCCGCCCACACGTTGTAAGTGAAGGGTTACGCGGAAGCTACGCTAGCCGAAAACAAAAATTTCTACCGCGCAAACCAGGAACACTTGCAAGTAAGGGCCGATAGATCGTTACCGATTAAAGTAGAGTGCGGCGGAATAGCCAATCGTGGCAATCCGATCCGGAAAGTAGTAGCTATTCCCGGAGACGGCCGATTCGCCAATCGCCGATTCGAGTCGTCCGGCCGCGTTCTCACGCCTCGCTCGATGCGCCCGACGCAGCCGATCAAGAGCGCGCAACGTAGCGCGCTCTGCCGGTATCCACACGTCCGGGGACGAACGCCGTACACCCGTGTGCTAGCACGCGATGCAAGGCTAGGGTTTGGCTCGAAAGTGGGGAGGGTTTCCGTGGAGATTGATCTCGGCGACTTCTGTTGCACGTGATGCAATTGACGTCTCACAGCTCTCCACCCCTCCCTCCTTTATATAGAGTTGGCCGACCGGGACTAGTGGCCGATTAGGACTCTATTTTGAATCGGATCTCATCCGTATCGATAGAGTTGGCCGTCCCACACGTCGTAAGCCCATAGGACTCTATCCGATCGGATCCCTATCCGATCGAGCCGTATCCGAGTCCAACTCGAATATCTATTCTATCCCCTTAAGCGTGCGACCACGTAGGTTCGGGTATACTCGGTTTCGGCTATAGTCTAACTTAGCCGATCGTTTCATCACATAAAATATAAATCAAACACATTTGATTTAATATTTTGATTAATCCATAGCCAGAAGCATGTCAGCAACGAGCTCCCTCACTGCCGCTCGCATGTCGCCGCCACAGGCCATCTCACATCTTTCCCAGCTTAACCCTAGTTCAAAAATGGATTCCTTGAGGTTGTTGGATGGAGAAAAACCCTTTAAAACTCGAGTTTTAGCTACCCCATGCCATGCACATCCATTTCCTCACTCGTACTGGCACGGGAGAAAGGAACAGTAAAGGAAGAAGGAGAAGAAAGAAAAGAAAGTAAGAGGAGAAGCACCGAATAGCCCAGTGGTAAGAAAGAGGGAGTGTGAAGGGGGAGGTCTGGGGTTCGAAACCCAGCCTCAACCCATTTTCATTTTTTAGTGTAACTTTCATTTAAGAAGAAAAGATAGAAGAGAGGAAAATAGAAAGGACCTTAGGAAAATCCCTAAGAGAATATTTTGATCCCTTTAAACCCCTTTAAAACTTTATTGCTAAATTTTATATCTTTTAAAATATTATTTATCTACTATTTTAAAAACCTTTTAAATATTTTTTCAAAACCCTTTTGTTTATATTTTTGTAAAACTAAACTTTTAAACCAAGAAATAATACCTTTTAAATTCTAGAAATTCATTCCTTTCAAAATACTCTTGATATTTGATTTTTATTTGAATTTATTTTGATAATTTCTTTTATTTATTTTATCGATAAATTGCAACGTTGAACCGCCAATAAGTAGAGCTCGGTCCAAGAAACCGACGTAAATGCTCTCGAACCCAGCCTCAACCCATTTTCATTTTTTATTTAACTTTCATTTAAGAAGAAAAGATAGAAGGGAGAGGAAAATAGAAAGGACCTTAGGAAAATCCCTAGGAGAATATTTTGATCCCTTCAAACCCCTTTAAAACTTTATTGCTAAATTTTATATCTTTTAAAATGTTATTTATCTACTATTTTAAAAACCTTTTAAATATTTGTTTCAAAACCCTTTTGTTTATATTTTTGTAAAACTAAACTTTTAAACCAAGAAATAATACCTTTTAAATTCTAGAAATTCATTCCTTTCAAAATACTCTTGATCTTTGATTTTTATTTGAATTTATTTTGATTCAAATAGGGAGGTCGGGGTTCGAACCCACCTCAACCCATTTTCATTTTTTATTTAACTTTCATTTAAGAAGAAAAGATAGAAGGGAGAGGAAAATAGAAAGGACCTTAGGAAAATCCCTAGGAGAATATTTTGATCCCTTCAAACCCTTTTAAAACTTTATTGCTAAATTTTATATTCTTTTAAAATGTTATTTATCTACTATTTTAAAAACATTTTAAATATTTGTTTCAAAACCCTTTTGTTTATATTTTTGTAAAACTAAATTTTTAAACTAAGAAATAATACCTTTTAAATTCTAGAAATTCATTCCTTTCAAAATACTCTTGATCTTTGATTTTTATTTGAATTTATTTTGATTCAAATAGGGAGGTCGGGGTTCGAACCGCCTCAACCCATTTTCATTTTTTTTAGTTTAACTTTCATTTAAGAAGAAAAGATAGAAGAGAGGAAAATAGAAAGGACCTTAGGAAAATCCCTAGGAGAATATTTTGATCCCTTCAAACCCCTTTAAAACTTTATTGCTAAATTTTATATCTTTTAAAATGTTATTTATCTACTATTTTAAAAACCTTTTAAATATTTGTTTCAAAACCCTTTTGTTTATATTTTTGTAAAACTAAACTTTTAAACCAAGAAATAATACCTTTTAAATTCTAGAAATTCATTCCTTTCAAAATACTCTTGATATTTGATTTTTATTTGAATTTATTTTGATAATTTCTTTTATTTATTTTATCGATAAATTGCAACGTTGAACCCGAGAATAAGTAGAGCTCGGTCAAGAAACCGACGTAAATGCTCTCGAACCCAGCCTCAACCCATTTTCATTTTTTATTTAACTTTTATTTAAGAAGAAAAGATAGAAGGGAGAGGAAAATAGAAAGGACCTTAGGAAAATCCCTAGGAGAATATTTTGATCCCTTCAAACCCTTCTAAAACTTTATTGCTAAATTTTATATTCTTTTAAAATGTTATTTATCTACTATTTTAAAAACCTTTTAAATATTTGTTTCAAAACCCTTTTGTTTATATTTTTGTAAAACTAAATTTTTAAACCAAGAAATAATACCTTTTAAATTCTAGAAATTCATTCCTTTCAAAATACTCTTGATCTTTGATTTTTATTTGAATTTATTTTGATAATTTCTTTTATTTACTTTATCGATAAATTGCAACGTTGAACCCAGAATAAGTAGAGCTCAGTCAAGAAACCGACGTAAATGCTCTCGTTGCCCTCCAACCAAATACAAGTTTTGAGACCGTTGACACTCAAGGCAAGTCAAACTATTTTTGAATATTTAATTTAAAAATAATAAATTATCCTGTTTTAATATTCGTTTGGTTGGAAATACTTCATGGGATGGGTTAGATAGAATATTTTTCTATGCATTAGAAGCATTATATCATTTCATGTACAAAAGGAGAGGACTACTATTTTATATTTATAGATATATTTTCCTTCTCCTTAAACAAACTTGATATTTTGAAATAATTAAATAAGCATCATTACATGTGTTAATATCCCATATACATATAGAAGATCATTTCATGCATTAGAAATATTTAATTATTTCATGCACTAAGAACACCTTACATGTAATAAGGAGTTTGTTATTTCATGTATCCGGATATATTCTCCTTCTCCTTAGAAAACATCTTAATAGCCTAGACTTAATGCTAGAGATAAGCATCATCACATGCATTAAAACTTCATGTTATAATTTCATATCTTGGAATGGGTAAATGGCCCACTATTTTATGTGATAGGTAAATGAAATTCCTATCAATTTGTGAAATATGAACAATTTTGGTTGTATGCCAGAAAACTATAAAAACTAAAACTCTTATGCCAGAATAAGGACATAGTTTCGTCCATCCGATGGACCGGTTAAACCGGCATGTCATTTATATATTTCTCTCTGATCTCCCTGGGGACTTAGGAGTTTTATTCATGCGACTCTATGCATTGGAGATTTGTAGTGTTGTTTTTGTTGAAGTCTCATTGGTGGACAGCTATGTAAATAGCGGATAACAACATCGATACTAACCAGATCGGTACTGTCTATTAAGATAGAGATCCAGGTTCCACCAAGCGGGGGTAAGTGTGTGACAAACAACTATTAAATAGGGGATTGAGACACCAATTACTGGTTAGAATTGGCGCCCCTATTAAGATAGCCCTCAGGTCTCGTTCACATATTAGAAAAGGTTAGAACTATATAAATGTCATGTTACCCTTTAGTAATGTCATGTTACCCTTTAGTCTGGCTAACCAAGGTTAATCCTCGGGTAAAACTGGACAGACACTGCAGTCGATTGATATTTGAATACGCCGTACTCTCGGTCAATGGAGTTATGTCTATGGGTGAATCCAGAATATTGGCATGAGGACTTTTAATATGCATATGTAGGTATCATTAGGAATGGATGGAGCATACACTTAAATTCATAATTCTTACTCTTAAACAATTGCATTAGATATTCTATTAAGGAATAAGATATATTAACATATTAGAGTTATTTTTGATAAATTATTTCTCTTGTTGATATAGCATGCATAAATATTTAAAATGAATTGTATCCAGTTTGGCTTGCTGAGTACCTTCGGTGCTCATCCTTGTATAACCATATTCAGGTAACCCAGAAGCCGAAGAAGAACTCCCTAGTACCCTAAAGGATTGGGAAGATGAGTACGAATTCTAGGTCGACTCTACACTCGGGCTATCCCTGTGGAAGTATCGCGGAATTTCTTGTATCGTATGAGTTGTATTTGGATGTTATAAGTTTGTATTACGAAGTTCTTATATCTGTATTATCTCACGCATAACCAGACTCCTGGAAGGTTATGTGGTATTGTGGGAGTTGACCTCTTTGAGGAGACCCCACGCCTTCGAGGTATAAAAAGGAGTTGTGCAACTTAGTAGGGGTTTGAGCCGATAACATTGGGAGCTCACATAAGTCTCATATTAGATTGTAATCCAAGTTCCTCACAAATAACCCACCCACACAGGAGTAAGGTGCATCCGTGTGACCGAAGTTGTATACTTGCATTGTGTTTTTACACTTGTCATCTTCTCGCGTGAGCTCGACTCGTCCCTCAGCCGAATTTTCAAAGGGGAGGGTCTTCACTTTCCTTTTGTTGTATTTCCTTTTGTTGTAGCTCCTGTCTCCAACAATGGTGGTACAAATTGGATGAGCAATTAATTTTTATAGATTAAATTCAAATAATATCATGAAAAAAACTCGCCTACCACTTGTTAACCAAAATAACATATAGTTAGCTCAATTGATGCACCAAAATAATAAATGCTTCAATTCTTGTACTAAAATGTATTACCTATTTATCAAGTTATTATACTCGGACATTCAATTCTTAAGTTTTTTTTCCTAGATTATCAGATTTGTAGCGTTTCCCCTTATGTTGACTGGGGGAGTACGGAAAGTCGGAAACCCTATCACCAGGGGGGAGGCGCAGAGCAAATTTCCTCCTAATCCTCTTCTCCCTTGCGCGATGGCTTCCATTGCTATGGCTGCCTCGTTGCGAACCTTCCTCCGCCCTCACCGTTGCCGCTTCCTCCTCCGCCAGAGCCGCAGCCTGTCCGCCAGCGCCGCCCCGGCCGGTGCCGCCGCCGCATCCACGGTTATCCGGCGCAGCGTGGTGGAGGTGCTCCGGGAGCGGGGGCTCGTGGAGGCCACCACTTCTGTGGCGCTGGGGTCGGCTTCAGCGAGCCCTAGGGAGCTCAAGGTGTACTGCGGCTTCGACCCCACGGCGGAGAGCCTCCACCTCGGAAACCTCCTCGGGCTCATCGCGCTCTCTTGGTTCCGCCGCTGCGGTCACACCGCCGTCGCGCTCGTCGGCGGCGCCACCGGCCGTGTCGGTGACCCCTCTGGAAAGAGCGCCGAGCGGCCCGAGCTCGACCTCGCCGCCGTCGAAACCAACTCCAACGCTATCAAATCGCTCATCGTCCAGATCCTTGACCGTGCACCCGAGCCCTCCCAACATTCGCAATCCGGTAAAAACTTGAACTTGGAGCAAAATGAGCAGGCTTTGGTCAATTCGGGAGAAAAGATGGGTTCTTTTCAGATCCTTGATAACTATGACTGGTGGAAGGACATCACGCTGCTGGATTTCCTCAAGGATGTGGGGAGATTCGCTCGTGTTGGGACGATGATAGCCAAGGAGAGTGTCAAGAAGCGGCTTATGTCCGAGGACGGAATGAGCTACACTGAGTTCACCTACCAGCTGTTGCAGGGCTATGACTTCCTGTACATGTTCCGGACTATGGGTGTTAATGTGCAGATTGGAGGAAGTGATCAGTGGGGAAACATCACAGCAGGGACTGAGTTAATTCGGAAGATTTTACAGGTTGAGGGGGCACACGGTCTGACATTCCCACTCCTGCTGAAGAGTGATGGAACGAAGTTTGGCAAGACGGAGGATGGGGCAATCTGGCTTTCTGCGAAGATGTTGTCGCCGTACAAATTCTATCAGTACTTCTTCTCAGTGCCAGATATTGATGTCATAAGGTTTATGAAGATACTGACGTTCATGAGCCTGGATGAGATTCAGGAGCTGGAAGAGTCGATGAAGAAGCCTGGCTATGTGCCGAACACAATTCAGAGGAGGCTTGCAGAAGAGGTCACACGTTTTGTGCATGGCGAGGAGGGATTGGAGGAAGCCTTGAAAGCCACGGAAGCCTTACGGCCTGGGGCACAGACTCAGTTGGATTCACAAACAATTGAGGGGATAGCAGATGACGTACCATCATGCTCTTTGCCATACGACCAAGTTTTGAAGTCTCCCCTGGTTGAACTAGCAGTCTCCACAGGTTTGCTTGCTAGCAAATCAGCGGTTAGGCGGCTTATTAAGCAAGGGGGCCTATACTTAAATAACATAAGAATTGATAGCGAAGATAAGTTAGTTGAGGAAGGTGATGTAGTTGATGGGAAAGTGCTGTTGCTATCTGCTGGAAAGAAGAACAAGATGGTTGTGAGGATATCTTGATTGTTCTAATTTGTTCATTGCATTTAAATTTTTTGATCATTGAGGAGCAAAGGAATGGGACCAAGTCTTGTATTAAGAATTTAATATCAATTTTCATGAACATACATGTCGCTTTACTGGAATGATTAAACTGATGATACTGTTAGTCTTCTATATAGCAGCCTATATTTGAAAGAAAACTCCTATACTGCCTTTGTGTGAGTTTACTTCAGAAACATAACTGACTTCAATTTACTATATGGCAGAGATTCATGTTCTGTTTAGTTTGGACGCCATGAGATAAAGGTAGAACGATGCTGCAGCTATATTTTTTATTAGTTTGTCATATTTATTAAACTATTTGTATCATGGGCAACCGTACATGGTTTGTGATGGTGGAACCATTGCTTTACATTGGTTACTAGCTTCTGATTGTGAAGGTGCTGATGATTTTTTATTGCTTCAGATTGATAGTCTAGCAAGAGATGCCTGATGATTAGTTCTATGTTGCAGAAGCAGATATTGGCTTTTGAGATGGAGTCTTTTCTGGGGATGATTTCAACACCACTTCTTGTTGTGATGACTGGATTAACTAGTGATTTTACTGCTTCTGTAAGTCCCTATGATTGCACTACCTAATTTGGTTTAATAAATAAGATATAGAAATTTGCCATAAAATCCATTATAAATGTTTGCCTACCTTCTGAACTTGTTCCGAACATGATGTAGTGGTCTGTTCCACAACTGCAAGTTCCTTCATAGGGCAAATCTTTTAATGATATATGGCATTAGAAAGTTGAAGATTCATCCGCTTTAACTGACATTGCTTTTATTAAACATAATTGTGTAAACCAAAGTCTAGAGATGCAAAAGATGATAACATTTGCCAAAAAATGAATTACAGATAGAAGTTTCAAAAGAAGCATTTGCCAAAAAACGAATGGTCAGATGTATGTCTAAAAGTCAACGGCGTCATCTATTAAAAACTGGACTGAGTATTAATTAAGTGATTGACTAGGCAGTTAGTTATATTACCATCAACCCATTCATTGCACGGGCAAGCAAATTTTGTGTAATGTTATTAACAGTGCTGCTGTTTATTGATTTGAATGGCATCATGTGGCCTATCCATTTTTTGGAAGCTTAATTCTATGCTTGAAATAGCAGTATGACATTATGTGCATGTGGAATGGGTGTACCTTGCATGGGTTGCATGTGTAGCAGTATATAATAAAACGCAATATCCAACAGTTCCCATGTTATATATTGCATTTTAATTTTCATCTGCCAATATGAGACAATAGAAGGCTTGATTAACCAAAAAAAGTATTTGTGTATAGATGGTTTCTGCAAAGTACTACACATATCAAATCAAAAATATAAGTTCTTTACTTTTTATAGATAATGATCTAGGTTTGTTAGAAAAGTATATTACACACTCAAAATTGATTCAGTTTGATGCTAGTCATATGCAGGTTTCTTTCCTACAATATCAAAAGATGCTATTAACAGGATCCAATTCTAACTAAGACTTGTACTTTGTTTCCAATTGGACCATGGACACTAGCAATATATGTATTGTAGTAGATTACAACTATTTATTTCAATTTTAACTTCTATGCGGAAAACATTCTCTTCCTTTGCATTGCTTAATAGAGGCTGTAGGATTCGCATGTGAGAAAATTGGACATATATGATCTATTCTTTTTACTGATTAAAGTGGGAATTTCTATTTTTTTAATTAACGTGGAATTCAGCTTTTTGTCCCCTAGAATTAATATGGTGGTTTCTAGGAGAGCAAACTGAATATAGTGGAGAGTATCTTTGTAACATCATTTAAATTTATTTGTTATTTTTTTTGTGATCCCTTACACTGTGTGGCTGAATAATTCATGTTTGTTCTTTTGAAACTGAATCATCTCTTACATGGTAAATGTTAGGACTGATAGCGAATGGCAAATCACTGCATATTCCTTTCTTCACATCATCACTTCTTGCATGCTTTTTATTATGATTTCTAACCATGGGTCCAGATCCCCTGGTTGAAACTTGGGTCCCTGCACGAGAGTGGAAATGGGAGAAGTGGATTTAAGCCTAAATCAATGATGGAGCATGTGGAAATTAGCAAAACCTCGAATATAGAATCTTACACCAGGAAAAAAGATGTCACAGAATTGCATGCTTAACAGCAATGCTGAAGCATGTTCATCTGGTGCTTGTTCCTCAAACTAGTATTTATCCTTGCAGTATGATTGTTTCTACTGTGCTGGATGGACAGAAGCTATCCATGTGGTTTTCCAATTACCTTCATTAGAAGTATCCACAGGCTCCCTTGTGTGCTGTTGGGTAAGCATATGTGCCAATATTCTTGTAGATCTTGTTGTCTGTTCTTAAGATGGTCTGTTTATTTTCCATAATCTTCTCACGTGCACGCAATTTGCTGTTTACTGCGGTTGGTACTGAATAATTGAACTGCAATTTTCTTTATGTATTTCTTATCTGTTATCCTTTTAGGTTATGTATCACAGAGGTGAGGGTACTCCTGTGGCTGGTGCTGTATCTGTTTGCTCACCCTGGGAATATGGCTTTTGCTGGTCATTGTCTACAATTTTTTTGCATTTTGTTATTTCATGGATTAGTGATATTCTTTTATGCATACTTAATTTATTTGAGACACAACCTTTGCCCTTCATTGTGTTACTTATATGTTTGTTTGCAAACTATTTCCCTCGATGTCCTACTGAATGGATAGCAAACGATAGTCTCTTCTAGCGCTTCAGCTCATCAATAATATTTATAATAATTTTCTGATTTCATATCATAATATTTTGTTATGTCATTTCAATGTTGCAGGTAACCAGCAGACATATTGCTCTCAAGTTTGTTCAATGATGTTATGACGGAGCTCTTGCAATTGGTCTCAAAAGGACATCTGAAACTGTATGTACTTGTTAGGCTTCTCTATGTGCTAAGCATTTAGACATCCTGCCATAGCTTTTATTGATAAAATATATTGTGTTAATCATTGAAACCTTTTTGCATCGATTATTAATTGATCATGATTCTTTCGCCATATATAATATCTTTCTTTGGAACAATTTAGGAATGTGATTCTTCTAAAACAGTTTGACCAAGAAGGTAAACTAGAAGATCCTGATTGAGATTTGTACTTATGCTTGCAGTCAACAAAGAAATGACTAATAGGTAAAAATATAGACCGCAGGTTGCCTGATTTAGGATTTGCATCCTATGGATTCAGTTACTGTAGTGCCCTTTGGATTGGAGGAATTGCTCATAGAAAAAACAAAGAAAAACCAAAGGAACATTTTGTAAGCTACCAATTACACAGGAAAAGAACAATCCACTTCGAGCTCTGGTTTCCGTTTCCTTTGTGTTGGCTCGAGGCATTCAAGAAACTAATCCCGATGAGCTGGAGAAGAACTGGAGATTTGGCACAATAGTAGTGGGCTTAGGAAGAAGATGACCAGATTGAGCTTGGTGTAGACATCAACGGAGATCTCGGGAACAGCTCAAGCGCTCTCGCCCCCGCTCGCATCTTCCCTGAGCCGTTGCCTCGTTGTGGTCAACCTAGTGGCGCCGCTTTGCTGCCTCCTGCTTGGAGCTCGCACAATCGCTTGCCTTATCTGATACAATAATGGATGGCTGGTGGGGAAATTGTAATCGATGATTATGATTATTTACGAATCCTATTATGTGAAGATTTGGTTAGTTGGCCCAAGTTTCTAAAGAATCCTATGTTTTTCCTATTCTCCATCCAAACACATATTCAACTATACTTTCTCTGTTTTTTGATCATCTGTTTTACACGTGCATTCCTGTCCTATTCTTGTGTTTTCTAATCCTGTGTTCCATAGGAGCCCTTAGAGTGTTAAAAATTGACAGGATGCTTGTCTGACTGGAGGGAGTACATTTTAATTTTGGTTGATTGCAAGAAATTAGAATCTCACCGTATGCTCCCAAACTGATTGCAAAATGAACTTTTCTTCTTGACTCCTACCTCTTATTTATGTAAACAGAAAATGTCTATTTTATAACATCTGTTGCCCTGATGACTTCTGCTTTCTACAGCCAAAGCCCAATCTAGTTATAGTTCTATTCAACTACGGATTGTCTGATGAACGCTCCATTTGGTAAGTTCACGGCTTTGATTGGCTCGATCTTTCGTTGAGTTGATGAAAACTATGATTTGGAGAAAACGTTGATGACTCGACTACAACCGTACGAGACGTTGTGTTGCGTCTTAGCGCAATCGATATACCTCTTCGTGGGTTGTTATCTCGCCAGTGCAAATCAATCTTATTCCTACAAACAAATCAAGAAACAAACAAGAACAATATAAAAGCAATTTGATATTATAAAGTGGAATTGAATACATAAGATAAGTTGGGGTTTGGAAGACAAGTAATTAGGTGGTCTAGCTGACACACGTAATTATAAGGTAAAGTAGCAATGGCTAAAACTTTAATCTAACAAACCGAACAAACCTTAAAAGGGTACCTAGCAATTTAAGGAGGTGGGAGGACGACCAAGAGGTCACTAGGGTTGTGCTCCACCAGGTTGGGGTGCATCCCACTTGGGTTCCACTTGGGTCGGGTTTCAGATGAAGTTATGAGCCCATTTTTCTGTGATTGCGGTCGACTGAGATGAAAATTTAGAGATGAGGTTTGATCCGTTGAAAAAAGAACTCTAAGAGTTTTCCATCAAGTACTCAACGGAGCTCGTATGCACATTTGACGGCTGTTAGAAGTCAACTCTATTGTAGGTGGCTGAATTGAATTTCAGAACTTATGTGGCTTAATCTTGATATCTTTCAGTTGTCCTGTGATATGAGTAACGGTTATATCAATGGTAGCCATGGTCACATCATCCTCCCATTCTTCACGAAAAACTATCCTCGGTTTTTCCATATGTTCTTGTCGGGTAGTGCTTGATTTTGCTCATAGAAGTGTCTATATGAAAACAAACTCGTCATGTAATATCATCAATTCTTTAGCAAATAGTATCAATCTCCTACTGAATGAATGTATTTGGTAATGAGGATACACAACAACGAATATGGATACTACATTTGATTGTTTCGCTTGCTGTTCATTTTGCTCCCCTTCTTTAGAAGCAATGTACTCATACGGTGCAACAAGCTTGTTGTATAGTGATATCATCGAGTGATTTGATCGCTCCTCTCCATTTAAAACAACATGCTTCTTACAATCAAAACTAAAGAAACTCGAGGTAACATGATTAGCAATAATGTAGCACAACTTGCTAGCTTCATCCATGACTATACGATGTTCCAAAACTAAACATATATAAACTCTATGCATCAAATATTCAAAGATATGAAAATAGCATTAATTGGACACGGCAAATTGGACTGGACAAATAATTTCTCCTTCAAATTATTGAGCTCACAAAAGTCATCAAACAAAACATAACTTAAAGTATTTAAAGAAGATAGCATTTCACGTTCCTTAACTTCATTAACGATTTGAATAACATGTTTAAAATTAGCACATAAAGAATTAACAATAGGAACAACATGTTCATCATTAGTTGTGGCATTGCTATAAGTGAAACATTATCATACAATTTTTCTTTTTCACAAGGAACAACAAATAAACAAATAAATCAACTTGTAACAAAGGAATTTCAGCAATTGGTTCCGCTAATGGTTGCTCTACTATAGCAACAAATTTAATTCATTAACAACACACTCACCTTGATTAATTTCAGCACCATTTAGTTTACATTTGATGCTCTCTTCAGATGATGGAGGTGCATTGAACTTGAGTGTGAACAATTGAAATGGCGACTCATTTATGTCTATTTCCTTCTTTTCGTGACTATGCACTTCTTGCAAATGGTTAGTAATAGAAGGAAAAATTATAGCGTGTTGCTTTTTAATGTCCTCCTCTATTTAACTTTCAGTTTTGCAAGCAAGTTGTAACAAATGAGAAAGAGATCCATAACTTTGACAAGCAAGTATGTCCTTAATTTCTTTGTTAAGCCTACGTAAAAACCTTAATTCTGTAGCTTCTTCGCATTCATCTAAACCACAACGTAATAAATAAGCATGCATATTATGATAGTATGAACAGTTTTGGTTTCTTGTTTTAAACATTGCAGTTTACTGAGCAGAATATCAGCATAATGCACAAGAATATAACATTGTCTCAAATATCATTTCAAATCTTGAACAACTCTATTCAAGATTGAGATATTTTGTTATGCCTACAAAAATGTTTCCAATCATAAGAAGCATTTTTAATTAAAACACTAGAGGCACACATAACCATATGATTCTCAGACAAACCATGCTTTTTCAATTCTCTGTCAACTGCTAGCTTTCACTTTATGTAAGCATGGGGATCATAATTTCCTTCAAAATAAGGTAGTGCAGATTTAATCTTAGCAAGAACAACGTCACTTACCTCATGTGTCATGTTGATCACTTCTCATGTCTCAACGAAGATGTCCATTTTGAGCTTGACTGTCTCGTATTCTCTTGCTTAATCTTGCTTAATAGTAGAAAACAAGTAACACACAAGAACCAACTTAAGGGTCTCAATGTAAAATTACATGGATTTAAACGTAAATATAAAAATTACAGGGACTAAATGCAAAAATACAAATGCTAAAATTAAAACTATACAAAAATGGAATGTTGAAGTTATGTCGTTTTTTTTGCAAACAAATCCTGAATCCGACACTAAATTTTTTTCATCAAGGTGTAACTCACGGTATGGTAGAGGAGGAAACAACCGTAGGTGGGGAGGTGGAGTGGAAGGATACGATCATACCCACCTAGGAGTTCAACTTTGGTGCACGAGATAAAAGGGAAATTGATTTCCAACTGATCCAATCTACTATTTCTTCCCAAACCGAGATTGGCTACTTCCAAAAACTGATTTAGTAACTCTTCTTCCACTTTTGGCGTAGCACAAAAACACAAGAAGCATGACTAAGTCTAGGCAAACCCTAGATCAACTCCAAAACCAACCGACAGAAATTTTTGAAAGCTACAAAAATAGAACCCTGGCAGCGAGACGATTCTGTTTTTTAGGTCCCGACGGCAACAAGACATAGCGGCGGCGACAACAATGGTGGTACTAGACGTGACAAGAACTCAAAACTCTAAATGAATTAGACACTAGACCATCAACACGACACGACGATGCAACACAAAACTCAACAAAGCAAAAACTGAAAGAACAATGCAATGGCACAAATATGGCTAGGTAAAGGATGCAATTCGTTTTTTCGTAAGGCTATATTTTGGTTATAGGTAGATAAAAACTCACCGAACAGTGAAAACTCTGGTATCACTTGATAAATCCTAAGCTCCACTTGATAAGCTCATGGCTTTGATTGGCCTGATCTTTCAGTGAGTTGATGATAATTACGATTTGGAAAAAACGTTGACGACTTGATTACAACCATACGAGACGTGTAATGCCTTAGCGATCAATACACCTTTTCGTGAATTGTTGATCTCGTCGGTGCATATCAACTTTATTTTTGCAAGCAAATCGATGATAAAAGCAATCTGATATTGCAAATTGGAATTGAATAGACATGATAAGTTATAAGTTGGGGTTTCGAAGACGAGTAATTAGGTGATCTAGCCAACACACGTAACTACAAGGTAAAGTAGCAATGGCTAAAACTTTAATATAACAAAACACAAGAAATCCTAAAGGTGTACCTAGCTATTTAAGGAGGTAGAAAGACACGGCCAAGGGGTCTCTAAGGTCGTGCTCTACTAGGTTGGGGCGCATCCCACATGGCCCCACTTAGGCCGCGGTTCCAGAAGAAGTTACAAGCCCATAGGCCCATTATAGGTGATATAACATCTTGTTTCTGTGACTGCAGATGACCAAGATGGAATTTGGAGATGAGGTTGGATCCGTTGGAAAGAGAACTTCGCGAGCTTTCCATCAAGTATGCATGGACCCAAAATGGAGCTCGTATGCATATTTGGCGGTTGTTAGAAGTCAACGCTGTTGTAGGGGGCTGAATTGGATTCCTGAACTTATGCGGCTTAATCTCGATGTCTTCCAGTTGTCTTATGACGTAAACAATGGTTGTATCAATAGTAGTCATAGTCACATCATTGTCATATAACTTTATCTCAAAAAGGTTATTAATCATTGTCATACAACTTTACCTCTAAAAGGTTATTATTCAGTGCCTTCATTCTTTGTTATGGTGCTGACTTGCTTTCATATGGTTGGTTTAATCCTTAGTAGTGTATGTACTACTGGTTGTTGGTGATGTTATAAGCTGATCTGTTGCAGTATATATTCATTTGCAGTTCACCATTTTCTTTGCAGAAGAATGAAGATTGTCAATGGTGACTGATGTCTGTCGCGTTGAACCAGACTTCCATGTCAGATAGCCTTAGCGCACGTAGGTAGCAAATATACAATATGATATGGGATTTTCTTAATTGATCTTGTTGCTATGCTTGCTTCATTCTTATGTCCAAATTATTTGATAATGCGAAGCAATGGCCAAAAACTCCCGCATGCTTTAGTTTTTTCAAGTAAATGACAGCAAAATGAAGCTTGCTGATAGGCCAGTCCATTTACCCTTTTGAAATAATGGAGATGCTTATATTTTTATTTGTTCTTGAAGGTAGGAGTACCACTTTTGTTTGCTTTCTGGATCTGAGCCACTATCAACTTTCGAGAAAACCTCTGCTTGGCAGTACCTGAGGATTCAAATGTACATGCAATGAAGGTAGTCTTTTTCCGTAATAGTGTAATGATGCAAAAATTATATTATTGAGTTTACTGATGATTATGTTCAGAAAGCATGCAGCATACTTGTTGGGCATTTTGATGTCAGGTCAGGTCAGGTCAGGTGGTGTACTTGATTCCTAACTATTATTCTCATTTGCACAGGAAGTTCATAAAGAAATGCATAGTACAGAAAGGCAGATTATATCAGATAATCAGGGTTGGGGTGGGTTGGAATATTAGGCTTGGTCCACACAGCTAGAGACTTTCCTACCATAAGTGCATTTCACCTTTTCCTGCAATTGGATCAAGAACAAAGTGAACATAACAGAATGCAAGCTATGAATCGAGTTAGTCAATTGTTTGCTGAACAGTAGAATCTATACTTAGTAGATTTTTATAATTGCTACTTTAAGGGGTGGGGGGGAATACTCTATCCTGTTTTCTTGTGGTTTTTGGATTTTAACATCCATTGTTTTGTCATGCAGTTTGATCTATTCTTAGAATTTACTGACTTACTGTCACAAACGAACTCTCCGATGAGAACTTTGGATGAGCATGTTGCCAAAGTAATTCTTTCCATGTTTTTCCCTTTAGCCTGGAGAGATGAGAGATGGAGTCATCAGATGGGCCTCTTTCACTATTCAGGGAAATTTAACTATTTGCCACTTTTACGTTTGGCATTTATCCAAATACACCTTCTAGTTTTGCACTTGTGAATTTGCCACTGGGGAGAAAAGCTTTTCTAATATTTTGCCACTTTTGACACTGTAGAGCGCCACATGTGCATGCCAGCGTGGACGGGCCACAAATGACCACTCTTGTTGGACCTGAGATATCTTTTAGGTTTGTAACACAAAGTACAACTATAAGGTATGTTAAAGGTGCTACTAATTTTATTTGGTTTTTATCAACTTGGGATTTCTAACTTTTGTTGTCTTGATTAGTGTTTTGCTGTGGAGAAACTGAGGAAAGAGAATAGGCTAAAGGTGAAATGAGCTGAAAATGCAAATTTCCCTCCAGCTTTACTTTAAAGGTAAACTGTGATGGCTTATTTTTCTACAAGATGCAGGTTCTGGTGGGTGTGGGATTGTTGTCAGGGATACAAATGGTGGTGTTTTTACGGCTGCAGCCTAACAGATTGATATAGACCTTGGTTTTGAAAGGTTTCCTTCCCACTCTCTATGTACTGTACTGCTTTGAAAGTAAATGTCTTCCCTAAAAAAATTGTATGGACAATGGAGCTACTAATTCAATAAGTTGTTGGCGGTTGAAAGAGAGATTTGTTTATTGGCACCAGACACCATTGCTTTTACATACACCGGTTCTGGGATTTCTTTCATTGGCATCGGTTGTGCTAGTGCATAGCATCACCGTCAAATGCTAAAGGTTGAAAAGTGCCACCCTGCACGCTAGTCTATGTCCTAAAATAACTCAATCCAAGATAACATATGATTTATCTTAGTACTATAAATTTCGACATAAGTATGTTCAGATTCGATTCGTTGTAGGGAGGTTATAAATTTGGACATCAGTATATTCAGATTCATCGTACTGAGGTTACATTTTATCTTAAAGTTATAAATTTGGACATCAGTATGTTTAGATTCGTTGTACTGAGGTTACATCTTATCGTAGATTGAGTTATTTTGAAATGAAAAACGTATTTCTTTTCTAAAATATAGCAACTTCTATTGATTAGATTATATTACGGGAGGACGAAGTCAGTAGCAGATCCCGGACTTGTGCAAGGGCCATGCAAGCTCAAAGATTTCGTAGATATCGCCAACAGCCGCTACATGCAAACGATATTGCATCTTTTCTGAGTCATTCTGCATGAGCTTCTGCTTTGCTCCCTCTCCTCCCCCTTCTCTTTTCTTCGTGTAGGATTTTGCTTACGTGGACAATATTGCATTTGACTGACTCAACCTTGTCCTTCCTCTCATAGGTCATTTTCTCTTGAACTTGGTGACGCATTATCAAACCCAAATTACTCGGTGACAAGAAAAAAGTATGACTTCTTGCGTCATCAATTTTCAAATCTTGTATTGCTTGTGTGGGCTCTTTGGCTGTGATCTGGAAATTCTTCTGCTGTGAGGTTTACTGAAGACGAGTCATTTTGTTTCAAAGAGAAATGAATTTCACGTTGGATCAATATTCAGATAAGATCATTTTTTGACTAACCGTATCTTAGCATCAGGATCCTATCAAAACGGATTTGTAATACATGGTAAAAATTAAAGCCTATAGTATTGATTTCGATTAATATAATTAACATTTTATAAACGTCAGTTAACCTATACACATTGTTTTCAAATCAGCCTTAATATACTTATGTAGGATAGTAGGATCGAAACATAGATCCTACCAATCTCCTGGAATCACATGGAACTCTCGCATAATATTAGAATACAATGAAACTATATCCCTGATGGGATCGATATCATTTTAGCCTAGCAGGACATAAGATTGCAAGTTACTAAGATACCTGATAGGATCTCTCATATTCATAAGATTCTAAGATCTCCGAACAGGAGGGGATGAATGAAGAAAACGGGCAATTCAATCCAAAATTTGTAGAATGTATGTTGAATGGGTAAGTAGTGGCATATATCGAATAAGCTTGAAATTATAATGGCATGGTTCCGAATAGATAAATAGTAATGTTATTTTCCCAATACGATGAATTATGAATTTGCAATGGCATGGATCAAATTTACCCATTAAACAAAATGTCTGGTCTTCAGTAAACCTCTTATAGTAGCTTCAATATAATCTGGGTAGCATGCTTGTCTCAGAAACCCATGAACTCCATCAACAATATGAGATAGCACAAACTGAAAGTATGTTCCTAAGCCGGACCAACTTCAAGACTACCTCGATACGGAAGTAGCAGGTTCTGATTAGAAAACGATCACATGCAGCAACGAGCTCCTCTTTAACATTCCGACGCTACCATACAGACACCATGTTACTATCTTCTTGTATCCCCCTTGAGCAGGCCTTCAACGGAGCTTCTGTACTTTGTGATCAAATCCCTGTCAGATTAAACGCTGGTCAGTACCAAATAATCCAGAGCTTTATTCACCGTATGGTTGTCTTACTTCCTCTGATCAAGGAGCTGCTGCGTTTCTTCCAAACTTTTCCTTTGTCCTTCAACTGTCTATTGGCAAGAAAAAGAAACAATTGACATGAGTAGGCTTGCTCAACACTGGTTCTTTCCTCTCAGAAAGAAGTTAAGTAGCACATGTCAAGATTTTGACAAAATACATAAATGTCCTATTTTAATTTCTTACAAAGGCATCTAGGTTTATCTGCAAAAAAATTTTCGAAAACTTTATGATCAAATTGTTGCTTATTTACTGTTTCTCTTGGTTATCAGTAAACAAAGTAAAAAGCAGCCAAGATTTTAGTGGACTCACATTAAGGATTGAGCATAAACCTCTAACAAGGAAAAAATGAGCTAAAAATAACAATTTTATACTGACAGTTAATTTTTTTTGTAATTTGGTATTGTAACAGTGACTTTAGCTTTATAACAGTGAAGTTCATTGATACAATTAGTTACCATCCAATGTTCACGATTTCTCCAGTGATTTACCATTCCATTATGTTGTAGTAGCGCTAACACGTCAAGTGTGACCATTTTCCCTTAGAAACTGATCCCATCTCCACTGAAACAAGTTCACCTCCTAGATCTAGCCTTTACCTTCTTTACGTCCAGCCATCTGTCTGTACATTGCATTCACTACATCTATCGCCTAGCCTATTCCTCCTGCACCTTACCCCTATCTCCCACTTATCCTCCCCCATCCATCCCCCTCCCTTCTGGTCTGCATCACGGGCAGGTGATGCATACAGTAGAAACCAATACCTTGTCAGCCACTTTGAGCTCTGAGCACCCTACTCTGGCATCTATCTTCTCCTATCCCTTTTCTTCTTTCCCATTCTTCCACTCTCTTCTGCTCCAGATTGCAGCTATAATTTAGTGGGGTGATGGACGTGTCCTTTTGGTCACTTTGACCTCCTTTAGCATTTCTCCCTCTCACATTCGATTGCCCCCCCCCAACCCAACACACACACACACACAGAGGGATAGAAAGAGAGAAGGAAGGCAATAATACATTGGCCCTATTACCTAACACAATATGCAGGCTAGTCTCACCCATTGCAGAAAAAAAGGAAAAAATCAATCCTCCAATAAAGTCAATGGGAGGAATACATAAATTTAGGAACAAGCTATCCAATGGCATTAAAAGGAAAGCTTAAATTCTCAATGGCAGGTCAGAGAAATAAAAAATTCAGTGGCAGTGAAGGAAAGCTCTGAATTTTCTGTAAATATTCAGGGATGCTGAAGAAATTATCTCTTAACATTATGATATATCTTGTAATCACAAGGTCTTAATATCAACCCCAAGTCAAGAATAACTATAATGGGCGCAGACAACCTAATTTAGGGCTTGTTTGGTTCTTTACCCCTACCAAATTGTTGGTAGTGCCAAAATTTGGGCAAGTTTTGGTACTACCAACAATTTGGTATGGTATCACACTGATTTGACTATAAATTGGCTTCAATCTAAAGAATACCAAAATACTATTAAAGTTGCCAATGAATTGGTAAGGCACATTTTGGTAGCACCAAAATGGCCCTTAGATTTCAAAAATTATTTTATTACCAGACCATATTAGAATTATTATCATCTAGTCACCATCTTTTTCCAAGAAAACAAACATTGAGTTATGTATCTCTATCTCTACCACTTATAATGCACCTTAGCAACGGTTTAGATCTAACCTCTTTCTCTTACTCATAATCCAAAGGACGAAAATCAAAGGTCTTTTTTTTCATATTATTTCCTATTTGTATTATGTGCATGCATGCATGGATTTAATTGCGAGAGGTTATTCGAGATTTGCTCCTATTTCATATTTTTCTGGCTTGCATGCATGCAGGTTATTCGAGATTTGCTTCTTTTTTTGGCTTGCATGCATGCTTAAATTTAAAAAGGAGTGATCGATTATATTACTGTAGCGTTAGCACGGGTATGTTACTAGTTAGATATTAGTCAGCACAGTTAACTGTATGCCCAACTACTTACAAATTAGTTGTTCTTGTTTAGTAATATTACTCCACCTATCATCGAAGGGCCATTTCATATAATGCTTGTCAATTGATGAATCATGAGCATAGTGTCACAATACTTCCTGTCTACCATGCTTCAATGCTACAAAACTTTGAACAGACATGGTGAAATGCCATTGCGTGATTCTTAGATTTTGTGTCTCCTCACTCTTACGGCCTTCGTGCAACAGAAGGAGTCATATAGGTAGTGTTGGAACTTAAAAACACTGGAAACAGAAATGGATTAAGCAAAATACCGACTGTCTGGCTGAATCAAGGAATGGAATGGAAATCCTTTCCATCGTTTGGTTCGAATAAGTGGTTATCCGTACAATGAACATATAAACAAGCAAAATCAACGCATAAACACGAAAGGCAAGACAACAATTCAGACAAAAAATCACAAGAACCACAGATCTGATGTGTACATTGACACTCGGCAGATTAATGATTTCCAAGGATGGCATGCACCAGATTTCTATCGCGCTGTTATTTGTTACCATGTATTCGAATTACAGCCTAGCTACAGCAAACAAGATTAAACAGTATCTGTTACTATGTGATAAGATCGCAGAGCAAATTTAACAAGCCAAACACCTCATTAGATGCAAAACTTACTATAGATTTCGAGCTTAGTGTTCCCGATATGGAGTTTAATAGTTGTTGACACCTAGCAAATTGACTGGTCAAGTCTTCAACCTACACAAAACAAACAAAAAGACCATCTAATTACTCAGATATCCATGCTATAACATATAAGCAGTACAACAATAACAGGATAGTGGAAACTGGAAAATAACAGGATAGTGGAAACTGGAAAGTTACACAATTTTGCACAGGCACATATGAGATACAAAATAGACAAAGGTTTACTAACTGGAAAGTTTGATAGCATCAATAAAGAGTGTGGAAACAGATCGCAGAGAGCATTAATTCCCAGTTCAGTGTACATATTAACTATTAAAAATATGTAGTTTATAATAATATAATTCAAGTATATTGATGTTGTCGTGGTGCTCTGGCAAGGCACGGTAAGCCCACAGAGCCAGGGTGGCATCCAGGTCAATCCATAGCAATGCTACGTAAAGAAAATATAAAAAGGAAAGGAGTAGCACAATACATAAACTCAGCTCCCTCCCTCTAGCTCTCATCCTAGATGAAGACCCCAGGCAAGTGCCACCCATCACCAGGACGGCATATGACACAGCGACAATGTGACAACATTGGCATATTGTCTTTCAGATCCATCGCTCTCAGTAGAAAATATTATATGGTAAGAATCAGTCACCTAGCATATTCCACACATTTCCTCCATATTAGTATATTACAACAGGAAATGGTTTCATAATAAGTTTATGAAGCAAAACAACTGACAAGAAGTTCCTACACAATAAACTTTCCAAGAATATGTACACTCCAAAGAGAAGTTAATTCCATTCTTTACAACAAGAACCATGCACCATGGAGTAGAATCAATCAATTTATTAAAATACTATTAAGAGCTACATGAATTCCTTACCAGTGCATCAGAATTTTGATCCCTTGTGCCTTTTCCAATAGCATCAGCTAATCTTGTCGTCAACTGATAAACAAACAAAAAACCATCGATTTGTAAAGATAGTACTTTCTTGTAACTGAGAAAAGAGAATTAGATAGACGCCATTGTGTAGACGTGCTTGGCGGATATTCCATAGCAAGCAATCATCATTTACACTGCCACATGTTAAATTCCAAAAGCAGCTCAAAATAACTTTTTAATGTTAACAAAACACACCTGTATTTCATTCGTTGATTGTAGCAAATCTCCTTTTCAGAATTTTACCCAGCTGACTAAAATTAGCATCCATATTTAATTATTTACATCTTAATCCATCTACTCCAATTGTGGCAGAATGGCAGCTGTTATCCCTCTCCCAGCCAATTACTACATTGTTGCCTCTTATCCTATTCACCTATTGCTCATTTAACAGTGCAGGAATTTCTAGTCCTTTTTGATAACTTATTTTATAAATAGACCCCTAAAAAACTTATCCCAGAAATAAATCCCTAGCTCGGCGCCAATATTCAACGTCTCGGCACCAAAGATCCTGGCACCGAGACCCTAGCACATGTGGTGTTGAGCTAGTATATATTAGAATAACAACACATTCTTTCTAAAGCAACAGAGTATCTCTAGCCTAGTGGTGAGGCGTCGCTTTTCCTCATGACATCCCAAGTTCGATCCTTGGGGGCGTTCTTTTACTCTTCTTTCTTTTGGCAGTGGTGTGGTCATTCCTTTTCTTTTCTATTTTTTTAGTTGCTTGAAAAAAAAGAACATTGTATTCGTTTTTCTCTTCTTTCTTTTTCAGTCGCTTGAAAAAAAGGGAGAAGGAAATTGTATTTGTCAACTCAAAGTTATTGCTACTTAATAAAAAGGATGGACTGCTGCTTGAAGAAAAGAAAAAAAAACTTGTGCTCAGTGACAATCGAACTAAGGTGGCAAGGAACAAAGGATAGACCTCCTACCACCGCACCAGACAAACTGCTTTGTTTTAGTAGGTATGTTACCAAATTAAGAATAGAAGCTCCCAAGCCTCAGTGCCATCCTTGTTGGTGCCGACCCCTGCCTTGGCGCCAGTGTCGTTGGTGCCGAACTGTTTATCCTCGGCACCAATACCATTGGCGACGAGCTAGGTGTCCATTTATGGAATAATTTTTTTAGGGTCTATTAATAAAATAAGTTTTCGGAAAAGGCTAAAATGTAGAAAATCCAGTTTAAAAGTGTTGTCCCTCTCCCAGCCAATTACTACATTGTTGCCTCTTATCCTATTCACCTATTGCGTAATTTAACAGTGCAGGAATTTCTAGTCCTTTTTGATAACTTATTTTATAAATAGACCCCTAAAAAAACTTTCTGCCGCATTGGAGTATGTACTGACACCATCCACTGGTGTTGACCAGATCACTACATTCTGTTAGTTATCTCAATAGTGACTTCACAAATGAATAGAAGCAAGTTCAGGGAGGCAAGAAAATAATTTGCATGATTCATAGAGTTAATTGATACAAGTGTGCAAATATAGTGACCTCCTGTGTAAGTAGTATTTGGTGCTACCTCCGTCCAAAAGAATCCCTTATATTTTGGGACAAAGGTAGTAACAATTATGGAAAACTGAGCATTGTAGAGCATATATAGTAGCGAAGTGCTATATTCCTAAAAGGACAGAAGCAACACGTAAGCATCCAAATGCACAGAAAAGTGGTAGCCCATACAGTAATGCTCTTGTAGACACATAAATTACTCGAGCAGACTTGATTTACAACAGTTGTCAACTACGAAAGACATGTAACTAGCAAAATGCACAGTTTGTAGCAACCTTTTTCTTCACAAGAGACAATGCAGCGACAGTTTGCACTTAAGTTATCCAATTATAATATAGCAAGAGAATAACAGCCTCTAGGATGCTTCTATGGCCAAGTTGCAACTGAAGAATGAGCTGAGCCTTTGTGTGTATGGACTTTTTTTAGATAATAGAAGATTAACTACCGGCACTCTGGCAGCCAAAATTTGTCATGACATCCTTCCCCTTCAATTTATTAGACACAAAAACAAGCATTAAGAGATCAGAACTGTGACTTACATGGAGGAGATGGAAGTGAGAGGCGAGTGAGGCATGGTGATGTTGTGGCGGTGGTGGAGTTGCTTGCGGTGGTGGCTGTGGCTGCTGCTGGTGATTGTACTGGAGGGCATTGAGGTGGTCAGGCTGTGGTGACAGCACCATTGTCCGATAAGGGTCAACATACTGCTGCTGCTGCACGTGGTGCTGATCCATCTTCCTCTTCCCTTCTGCAAAACAGTGCCAACATGGTTGGAGTAGGACCAGGGGCAGAGATAGGGGGAGGCGAGCAATGGCTTGGCCTCCCCCGTATCTTCAATGTTTACTCTAAAGTTACTGTAGCTTTAGATAATTTTAAAAACATTAACACTACTAGTTGCCAACCCGTGCATTGCATGGGTTTTTATTGTTGTCATTGTGAATATATAAACATATTGGATATTTTTCAAATTATATATGCTTAGACTTAGAGAGGAATCCAAATCAGTTACAACTTGCTAATTTTTAATTTTGAAATTAAATTTATACAACACTAAAATGAGAGTCCGCAATGGCCAATGGGTATAGCATCATAGTAAACTTTGAATTATAAAATTATTATTTTTGGAAAACTAAAACTAAAGAATACATGTTATTTCCAAATGCATATACTATTTAACACAAAACCTACTAAAATTCACGATTAATACAATCTAATTAGTCAACAATCAGTTCTTTGTAACCACCTACCCGTGCATTTGCACGGGCTGTTATTATTATGTTGTAAACATAAATTCCAGGTATGTATCAAATATATTGATTGTTATTTGAAATAGAGCAGCAAAGAATAAAAAGATCTCTAGAAATATAATAAGTTGAGTCAAAGATGTGACAGCTAATATTTACATGAGTGCCACTCTCAGCCAATGCGGATGTTACATGGCGGTATGGTTTTCAAGACAATCACACTAACTCCCACTCTCATCCAATGCGGATGTTACATCTGTCAAAACCTCTCCATGACAAGCAGACCCAACTATTATCTCCGACCCCACGTGGGAGCCACATGGATCAAAACAACTAGCAACAGGTGAAGAGACGAGTTTTACCTAATTTTGAAAGTTAGGACATGGGTTTTACCCAGCTTTGGAGTAGAGGGACAAAAATTAAACCATGCAAAGAGTAGAGCGATTGGAGATGTTAAGCATCAGATTGTTGCTTTGGCTGGAAGCTTCAACATGCCAGTAGTGGTGGCTGGTGTGGGTATAGCTCTACGGGCCAGCAAGAGGGCTTTGGGCTAACGTAGTCCCTATGGCAGTACAAGACATAATTAAGGTAGGCATCAATGACAGTTGATGAGTGCTGCCAGCTTATTGGATTAATGTGATGGATTAGAGCTCCCGTTGCTACTGCTTCGAGCTCAGGTGACCGATTTTGATCACCTGACCACCAGACAAATGGGGTCCTGGAGGAGATTCAGAGATTCATGTCTGCCTAGAACATGAGCCAGGGTGGATCTAACATGGGACATGGGGGTTCAGTTGAACCCCCAAACTTTTTTTGGGAGCAAACAAACTGTTCTTAGTATTAAGGTTAATGCAAATTTCAAGAAAGAAGCTATGGTAACACAAATTCAAGAAAGAAGTGCATGAGTAAAGAGGGATGAGAAAGAGGATGTGCATAGCGGATGGATGCTCACCAGGATGCGGCGACGGCGCCCCTGCTTGCCCGTGGGATGGATGGTGATCGGCGGCGGCACAGGCAGCGAGTGAATTCACGAGGAGTCAACACCGAGGGGACAGGGAAATATCCTCGAGGCACTGCACCACACTACGACGATTTCCTTCTTAGGAACAATTACACACGATGGTTGGGAATATGAGATATTGGTTTCTTTCCTAACTTTATTTTATTGATTATTTTTCCTTTTTACTCTTATGTTAATTTTAACTAATATTTTTTGATTCAAATCGATAATTACTATTTTCCTAGTTCCGTAGAGTGAGCACTGAAAACTTACGTTCTACTAAGATTTAAATATTATAATATAAACATATGGAATTTTAATTATAAGATAAGTAATTTACAGTATAAGATTTGAATTTTTTTCTTGAAAAATGTGGCACCATAAATATAGCTAGTTCCAATAAATATTAGTTACCCATATAAGCATTCTATCATCGAAAATAAAATAATCTAATAAAATGTTTCTCTATTCGATTAAAACCAAGACGTTTGTCAGTTGAACATGCTGAGAGGACTTTAAGAGATGCTAAGAAAGAGAGGAGGTTAGGGCCTGTTTGATAGGGCTCCCGACTCCCAGGTCCTAGCTCCTAACTCAACTCTAGTGGGAGCTAGCTCCTATAGGAACTGGAGGTAGCAAGTGTTTGGCTAGCTTAATCGTCTTCTGGTGTTGTGGTCATTCCAATCAGCAAGAGTCCATCACTTGATTCTCCACATGTCCAGTTTTAGTGCAAAATCAGAATAGAACATGATAGAACTACTAATGCTTGTGTGATTGTATCAGTGAATCACTGTATCGAGGTTGACAGCAAATAGAAATTTTTCTGAATTTACCTGAACATGCAGTTGCCTGACAATAGAATTGGCATGGGCGGATCTAACATGGGACATGGGGGTTCAGTTGAACCCCCAAACTTTTTCGGAACAAACAAACTGTTATTAGTATTAAGGTTAAGGCAAATTTCTAGAACAGAAGCTAGGGTTAACGCAAATTCGATAAAAAGTGCGTGGGTAGAGAGAGATGGGAAAGAGGATATGCGTAACGGATGCGGCGGAAGCAGCAGGACGAACGACGGCGCCCCTGCTCGCTCGCGGGATGGATGGGGATCGGCGCAGACGGCGGTGGCGGAGGATGTGCTCACCAGGATGCGGCGGAAGCAGCAGGACGAACGACGACTCGCGGGACGGATAGAGATCGGCGGCGCCGGTGGCGGTGGGCAACCTGACGAGGAGGGTCCGGAATCGGGCAATTTAACTATTTGCCCATCCTACGCTCCTACGGATGGCCTCTCTCTTTGAGCATATTTGTTGAGCTCGAACCGGTAAATTCATCGGTGGATCGGTCCAGACATCGATTCACTAAATAATAAAATTATATATTTTAATAAGAACTTTGATTTAATTAACGTAAAATATATTTGTTTCGTTTTTAAAATTATTATAGCAATGATGTATCAATAGCTAGATATTTTTTATTGAAGAAATATAAGTTGACGAAGCAATTCAAAGAATGTATATATTGGTTCAGCTGTATCGGTAGGCTAATTAGCCAACTATTATTAATAGGATCATTAGCGGCTGGATTAGCAAAGTAATCAGATTTTTTTGATTAGCTATTTTGTCTTTTTTTGTGTTTTGAGTCCGAACAGATTTATTTCTGTTAGCTTGGGTCTTGCGCCTGTGTGCCTCGTTGGAGTCGGCCTGCACGCCGTTATATACATATGTCTAGCAATTAGGTTTGGGAAGAGTTTCTTTTGGTCGAGTTTTCGACTAGGGTTGCTGCCCAGCCGAACAAGATGATGGCAATCCCATCTTCTATTGCTTGAAGCTGTTTCTCTGCTAGGGATTTTGAGAAAGGTGACGCTGGAAATTCTGCTGCGGTGTCTCTGATTCCTGGTGGAATATCTATTTCGTGCCGCATCGCACGGGTGGAGCTGTTATTCTTAGGCTTGTGACAGCAACGTTGTGAGCAGATTCATCATTTCATCTATCATATCTTGACATATATTCTGGTCCTTACTTTTTACTATTTATCATAAGAGTGACCGAATAGATTATCACAAATAGCCCCTTGATAATTTTAATTTAAAAAATAAACCCCAAACTCGACGCTATTGTTATTGGCGCCGAGCTTACACATCTCGGCGGCGTCGATATAGACACCGAGCTCGGCCTATACTAAAATAAATAAAACAAATAACTTACGTAGCACATGACGTTTTTCATGTCATCAAGGCTAAGCGTCGAGCTCGGCGTCAATATCAACGACGCCGAGCTCGGGGTTCATTTTCCGAATTAAAACTATAAAGGATCTATTTGTGATAATTTTTTAAAAAATTAAAAAGTAAAAAAGTCGGTAAGAGTGATCATTGGTTTTGGCCGAAAGAGTTTGATTGATATTTTGGGTGCTGGTTCAGCTATACACGTATTGCTACTAGTACAGTTCTAAAGTTCCTGCTTTTTTATTGTGTGTGTGTATTGTTTTCTGTTGTTCGTATCGTGAATGAGAGAGACAAATCGGGGTACTCATCGCCGGGTGCTCATCAAGTGGTATCAGATAGTGGTTCATCACGGTACTGTTAAGTTATTTTGCTAAATTTCAAAATTTTGCATTATGGGTAAACCAGGAGGTTATAATAGCAGTGATGATTCTCACCATGGTTTCGATGAGGAAGAGGTTATTATGCATGTTTTTTATGTTCATTTGCTTGGTGAAATTAAGAATGGATTGCTTGTGATTATTTTGATAAACACATAAATCATAAATTCATGAAACTTGAGAAGAGTATTGTTATGTTAGTCGATTGTCTGCCGTCACCACGCCAGGTACATGCTAGACAGACGTCAACCATGTGAATATGTTTGCCGCCGCCACGCCAGGTACATGCTAGACAGACGTCAACCACGTGAACATCATGAGTATGATGCAGAGGATAAGAGTCCGGGGTTGTATTGAGCTGTTAATCGTCATCAGTCCTCGACAGCCTCCTCGTCAAGGTCATGCTTTTATGGACAGAGTTGTTGATGATGTTCACCATGACAACTGGAATCGTTGTGATGCTCGTTTTTCATTGGATGAAGGGCTTGGTAAGATAAAGATCTCCATGCCTTCTTTTTCATGTTCTGATGATCCGAAGAATTATCTGGAGTGAGAGATGTGTTGTGATAAGATCTTTAATAGTAACAACTATTCAGAGGACAAGAAGGTACGTGTTGCATCTATTGAATTCACCGGTTATGCTTTGTCTTGGTGGAATCAATTGGTACGTGTTGGTCATCCACATACATGGCAAATATGAAAGAGGTTATGACTCGTCGTTTTGTTCTTGAACATTATACTAGATGATTGTACATATGCTTGCAGCAGATCAAGCAAGGTGATCTTAGTGTGGATGCTTATTATAAGGAGATGTAATTGTTAATGAGTCATACAGGGTAACAGAGAATGACGAAGCTACTATGTGTTAGTGATATGCCCTAGAGGCAACATGGAGATGTTGGATGTCACGTCAATGTTTATGTATAAATGAATAAAGTGTTATTCAGTTCCATGAAATAGACATCTTGTATTGATCAATAAGTACGTGACTTATTTATGAGACTCTTTATATATGAATCTATTTCTAAACGATCCCTGATCATATGTCATATTGTTGGAACAAATATGATTCTAAGATCGGCATGTTTATTGATTGATGATCATGTCTCATAGATCATGGGTATGGAGATACCAAATCAATAAACATGGACATATGTGTTGGAGAACACATTGTTGGATAGACCCACCATGAGACACTACGGGAATTAATGTGCCATTAGTTGGTCTCGGTAGTGTTGGTACAAAGTCCTTAGACCGAGATCACCATGGATTCCAACATGTGTAGTAGCCTACTTTGGGACTACCAAACGCTATTCCGTAACGGGTAGTTATGAAGGTAGTTTTCGGGTTTGCTATGAAACATGGAGTGGGATGTGAGTGATCAAGATGGAATTTGCCCCTCCTTTGGAGAGATATCTCTGGGCCCTCGAGGTAATGGATTATGGAAATGCATGGCCATGCTAAGTTGATTGAGGAGTCAATCAACGGACGGATAATCCAATACGGTTCGAGTGAATGGTTAAGCTATTGAAGGGATGGCACACATCTTGCCTATAGCTTAACGGTATCGTGAGGCAAAGGGATTTGTGTACACATTACGGGTTCGAGCCGATATTATATTCTTGTATACTATGGTGTCAATATGTGCTTGCTAGGCGTCGCGTTGACGGTCGGCTGAGTTGGACTTGAGCCGACGGTCGGCTAAGTTAGACTATAGCCGAAACCGAGTATACCTGAACCTACGGGTCGCACGCTTAAGGGGATAAGAACAGGCATTCGAGTTGGACTCGGATACGGCTCGATCGGATAGGGATCCGATCGGATAGAGTCCTATAGGCTTACGACGTATGGGCGGCCAACTCTATGAGATACGAATGAGATCCGGTTCAAAAATAGAGTCCTGATCGGCCACTAGTCCTAGTCGGCCAACTCTATATAAAGGAGGGAGGGGGGAGAGGCTGCGACATGTCAATTGCATCGCATGCAACGAAGTCGCCGAGATCAATCTCCACGGAAACCCTCCCCACTTTCGAGCCAAACCCTAGCCTTGCATCGCGTGCTAGCACACGGGTGTACGGCGTTCGTCCCCGGACGTGTGGATACCGGTAGAGGCGCGCTACGTTGCGCGCTCTTGATCGGCTGCGGTCGGGCGCATCGGAGCGAGGCGTGAGAACGCGGCCGGACGACTAGAATCGGCTGATTGGCGAATCGGCTGTCTCCGGGAATCGGCTACACTGTTCCGGATCGGATTGCCCTGATTGGCTATTTCGCTGCACTCTACTCCAATCGGTAACGATCTATCGACCCTTACTTGCAAGTGTTCCTGGTTTGCGCGGTAGAAATTTTTGTTTTCGGCTAGCGTAGCTTCCGCGTAACCCTTCACTATGCCTAGATTTATTAATGGTCTTTGATGTGACCATGGCTACTATGGATACAACTGTTGCTCATATCATATATGAACAGGAAACATCAAGATCAAACTTCAAAAATTCTGGAATCCAATTCGTCAAGCTCTAACAGCGTTTAATTCAAACGACCGTCAAATATGCATATGTACTTAGATTTGGGTCCATGAGTACTTGATGGAAATCTCTCGGAGTTCTCTTTCCAATGGTTCCAACCTCATCTCCAAATTCTATCCCAATCAGCCGCAATCACAGAAACAATGTGTTGAACCAAGGAAGCAGGCACTGACTACGTTGAAGACCTCGGCCAACAAGTGTGCGAGCAAGGCAAGTCAACACTTCCCTTTGAACATATTGATCCTACTTTGCGAAATGATGTTGATTTAAATTACAAATTTGCATGCTATACACAAACGAGTAGTTATGCTTGATATACCCTGCCTTGATGTTGATTACCATTAGAATTATTCTTTGTAACCTTCGATGTGATACAACCGGAGGATAACTTCGGTAAAATGCTTAGCCCTGCTGATATTAGATTCGTGCATACTCATGATTTTACAAAGAAGCTTCGTGCTTGGGCAACTATCTTTGGGAAGGTAGTTGAAACTCGTATGTGGAGACATGAGCGCCACATTGCTTTGATCATGATGAAAATAGTTTTGATGAAAAATAAAAAAGTATAAAACCAATGTTTTGGACTGGGGCGGATGGATGAATTTGGGTGGATTCCGGTAAAGGCAAGAACCGTCCCTGGTCAATTAAGGATCGAGCCATGAGACTTATAACCTGGAAAGAGCCAGTACAACCATACTTCTCGAATAGGTATCGACCTAGCGGAGTAGATAGCCGAGAGGAGGCAGTATCCCTGCATAGTGGTTCTTGAGTGAAGGGGTGGTTCTGGTTATTGAGATAAGGCTGCGACCTAAGTGTTGAATAATGAATGAGAATGTTGTGAAGTTTTTCCCTTACCCTGGGAGCGCCAGAACTCCTCTCACTGCTAGAAAAGGACGGCTAAAGTGCAAGAGGATTTAAGTTCATAGAGCGGGTACTGCCAAAGCGAAGTTATCGAAAGGCTTTGCCGTGACCATCCCATATGAAGGGATGAAAGCTCATTCAATGAGTAGTTGCGGAGTACGGGCAAAGTGTACATCCACTGCAGTGTGAGTAAATCAATCTATTCGAATAGCCGTGCTCGCGGTTAATGAGCGATGTGACAAGTTTCTCCCGTGGCTAGACTCATAAATTTTAAAATCATGGGATGGGATTGCATAATGATTTTGTGTGCTGGTGGACTCAACTTCTCGAAATGCGAGAAGGGGTGGACTCCCCAGAAAACCATGACGAACCGGAGGCGAGAAGCCATCCTTGGAAATCACGATGGATGGTAGACAGAACCGTCGCCGTTGTAACATACTATGGAACTAAAACTTGACTTGGCTAGATATTAGGTTTGTGAAATAATTTGTGAAAATTGACTTTGTGCAAATGAACCACAACCATCCTTTGAATGACCCTACCATGTGCATCATTCCGTGTCGGCTTGCTGAGTACGTTGGGTACTCACCCTTGCTATATGCACAAACCTTCAGATGGAGGAAACGAAGACCTGGAGGACCCCTATGCTTACTGCCAGGTGGGCGATGGAGGAGAAGGCGTCTACTAGGTCTTAGTCCCTGGTCGTTGCCTATGGCAATCGACATACCGCTGCCTTCCGACTGCTATCTTATCTAAATTCTGCTTTTGGTTGTATCCGGACCAGTAGGTCCTATATGTATTGGATATTGCCTTCGGGCCTATTATTGTAATAATTTTGATGTAAGACTATTCGTGCACTTTGCACCTGGTAATTCAGAACTGTATTCATGGGTACCAAACTACTCGATCCAGGGATATGGTACTATGAACACGAATGATTCCCGTCCTCAAAAACGGGGGTCGATAGTGCTTGTGCTTGCTCTCCTATCTTGTATTGGACAAAAGCATCCCAGTGATCTCTCAACTTTGGAAATTTGTCAAAATCCGATGTCTGGCCCTTCAGGATGTACTTCTTGTGTAATTCCTTCTTAAAGTTCCTAAATAGTTAGGTCATTTTTTTAAGTGTCCATTTCTTCACCTTGACCTGTTCTGTCTCAGGGATTGTGAAGGTCTCAAGCATTGTGGACCATAACATCTCTTTCTTAGTGTTTGGGAGATAACTTTGCTCATCCCTGCATGTCCTTGTTCGGCACCAGTTCACCGTGCTGATGGGCACGTGATCCCTCCTACCCATCCACTGTGTGCGACAAACTTTCTTGTGGCGTCAGTTGGGACACATGGTCGACCGTCCTGTGCCACTTCAGTTATAATATGCCAACCCTCAATTTTCTTGGTGACACCGCATTGTCCGCATGCCAACCTTGTTCCCCTCCTCAGCTACCCAGTACTGGTTGTTCCACTCTGCGATCTCATCGAAGATGATCTGTTCGTCCAAGCGATTTGCCATTTGTTAGTTTTTCTTGGATGACTTGGGACCCCTTAAGCTTGAGCGACGGTGGCTGTCAGCAACTGAATCAAGTAATTTTGACAAGGAAAAAATATTTAGTTAATACATGTAATCAAAGCTGTAATTGTATGTACATGTAAAGAGTTGAAATGTGAAGACGACATAATAATACGCTATGACAAAAATGCAGCGGTTATCATTGATAAAAAGGAAATCCAAAGAGAACTCGCGTTTTTGGCGCGATCGCCGAGGAATTGAGAGAATTGAATTTTACTAAAATAGTTTCATTAGCTCCTGAAGTATTATAAATCAAATAAAAATTAGTAGACCGTGTTTCACGTATATGCTTTAGAATCCAAAATGAAAAGAAAAAGAGAACATGTTGATTATAGAAAAATTAGGAGGAACCTAGAATTAGAGTCTTATGGCCAAGGAACCTAGAATTTGTACCAACTATCAAGGTATTCCTAAGGTTTTGGGCGGAATGGGAATTGCTATTCTTTCTATTTCTTGAGGTATAATGAAAAATCGAGAAGCTCGACTAAACAAAATTGAGCAAAAAACACGGGAGAAGCAAAAATTTCTTTCGAGGGTTTAGTTATGGAAGCCCTACCCAACGGAATGTTCCGCGTTCACCTAGAGAATGACACCATCATCCTAGGCTATATTTCAGGAAAGATCTGGTCTAGTTCTATACGAATACTGATGGGGGATAGGGTCAAAATTAAAGTAAGTCGTTATGATTCAAGCAATGGGCGCATAATTTATAGACTTTCCCATAAAGATTCGAAGCGTACCAAAGACTAGAAGGGTATCGAAGATTTGAAGGATACCAAAGATTCAAAGGGTTAGATTTTTCTTTTTTTTCCTAGGGTAATAAATTCAAAGTTCTAAAATTCAAAGAAAGAGACTCATTTTTTCCAAAAGAGTAAATTCATAGTTTAAGAAAGGAATACGGAAATATTAAAATAAAAGCTTTTGTTCATAAAATTTGTAGAAAATGTCAACTGATTCGTAGGCATAAACGAATTAGAGTCATTTTTTATTTTTTTAACTCATATTTATGAGAACAAAATTTGGGTTTTTTCTCTATGTTTTTTTCAAACAGAGCAAAACATGCATATATTCACAGTCAATAGCCAAAATATCAAATACATCACAGTCCCAATCCTAATTTCACATGCTTATAGTCATATTCCCAATATCCCAATTTCTCCCCCAATAATTCACAGTCAAAAGCCAAAATATCAAATACATACACATACATCCCAAAAGGCCAATAGAGTTTATAGTCAATTCACAGTCAATTTCTCCCCAATTCACAATTAACAGAGTTACATATTTACAATTTTGTTTCACAGTCAATTCACAGGCCACACAATCAATTTTGTTTCAGAGGCAAAATGAACAAAACATCCACACATTCAAATTAGCAGAGCAAAATTAGGTTTGATGCATATATATATATATATATCACATGCATATATTTCGAAAACACAGTTTGGATCAATCGAGGACGGCGGCGATGAGTGCGCGGCGACAACGACGACGACGATGACGGGTGCGGCGTGCGACGGCGACAACGAGGAAGGCGACGGCGAGAAGACGGAACGACGTAGGAGATCAACAAAGATGAATCGGTTACCTTAGGGAATGCGGCAACGACGAGATGACGGTGCGGGACGACGACAGCGGGGCATGAGACGATGGCGACGATGGTGGCGGTGCAAGACGATGGCGGCGGCGCGAGGCGATGGCGGCGGCTCGAGACGACGATGACGATGGTGAAGGCGGTTTAGGGCAACACTCTGCTCGGCGCAAGAAGAAGATCGAAGAAACGGCTAAGTGTTTGGATCTCGGTGGAGAAGATGATGCGCGTTAGGATATATATACCCTTGGATCTTTAGTCTCGGTTAGTGCCACCAACCGGGACTAAAGATATCTTTAGTCCCAGTTGAAGCCACCAATCGAGACTAAAGATATCTACGTCCCGGTTGGTGGCACGAACCAAGACTAAAGATACAATATTTAGTCCCGGTTGGAGCCACCAACTGAGACTAAAGTTACTGTTGTATCCTGGTAGGTGGAAATCATTAGTCTCGGTTGTACCCATCAACTGGGACTAAAAATAATTTTCTGATGTTTCCCATCTATTTTTAGTCTTGATTCTGGACGAACCGGGACTAAAGATAAATTACCGCTATTTTTAATTCTTTTTTTTCCCGACTAGGATTAACAACTCGGACTAAACATTAAAAAATCTATTATATTGGGCCAAATTAATTTCATTAAGGATAGGTTTAAAACAATATTAAGTAATGCGTTAAACTTCAATAAAATCACAAATTTAATGTGAAAACATTTAAAATAGTTTAATGTTGTTATTAAATTTTCATAATCATAAATAATTAACATATGCCTCATTTAAAATTGTTTTAAATTGTAATAGTCCTATATAATTAACATACGCCCCATTTAAAATTGTTTAAAATTATAATAATCATATATAATTAACATATGCCTTATTTAAAATTATTTTAACTTGTAATAATCATATATAAATAATATATGCCCTATTTAAAATTATTTTAAATTATATTAATAATATATAATTAACATATGCCCAATTTAAATAGTTTAAAAGTTTAATAATCATAAATAATTAACATATGCCCGATTTAAAATTGTTTTAAATTGTAATATTCCTATATAATCAACATATTAAAATTGTTTAAAATTATAATAATCATAAATAATTAACATATGCATGATTTAAAATTGTTTTAAATCATAATAGTCCTACATAATTAATAACATACGATCGATTTAAAATTGTAATAGTTAGGTCTAATTAACAGATGGATCTGCAATAAATTCAAAATAATTTACATCGTCCATACAATAACCTAGCTAGGCCAGTACATTTAACATAATTTAGTGCGTGATGGTTGTCCTCATGTACTTTCTCCTCACTAATGTTCCTTCGCTATGATTGTTGCATGAGTAAGGGGTGTCCTCATTTGATAAGAGGATGCTCGGGTCAACTGTCACCACGAATGGAGGTTGCCCGTCAAACTGATCGTAATTTTCGTCAGTCTTATTCTCGACTCCAATGATTTTCCTTTTGCCTGGAAGAACCACGTGGCGCTTTTGATCGTCGGACCCTTTCCCCTTCTTTGCTTTGCTAGCCATGTTCTTCACATAGAAAACTTGACTTACATCATTGGCAAGGACGAAGGGTTCATCTAAGTATCCAACCTTGTTAAGGTCAATCATTGTCATCCCACTTTCATCAATCATTACGCCTCTACCAGTCAGCCTAGCCCACTTTCATCAATCTTGTTCCACTTTTTTTGCATCCTAAAGTTTGAATAAGGCATCGACGTTGAAATCCAATTTGTTAGTACACTTAATTTTGTTTCTTTTTCATCGGTTAGCAGTTTTAGTTGTTTGTGAGTGCAAAGAATAGGATTTATATAGGTCTGACCAATGAAATAATCAGCCTTTTTTGGAAATTTTTGTTGGTGTAAGTAAGTAGAATGGAAATGACCAATTAATTAATATTGATGATGCCGATTATTCACCACAATGGTTCCCTCATCTCAATCGGGCGTCCACCCTCATCTGTGTCGGGTATGGTGCTCGTCACGACGCAAAGATCACTGATGTGAGAAGTCATCTCTATCGGACAAAAGCCCGTCACCAATGCATTTATCTTTGTCGGGCCTAAACTAAAGCCCGTCATCGATA
Organism: Oryza australiensis; assembly: GCA_019925245.2. NCBI lineage: Eukaryota > Viridiplantae > Streptophyta > Magnoliopsida > Poales > Poaceae > Oryza > Oryza australiensis. The sequence goes on along the minus strand of JAIFGZ020000032.1, from coordinate 104,542 downwards.
GGTTTGACCCAGAAGACTAGTCAAACAAGGGCCCATTACCGATGATATAATCTCAAATGGACCTCAATTAATGCCCGTCACTGATGGTGTCATCTCCATCAGGCTTAAGTTAAAGCCCATCACCGATGAGTGTTTCCCAAACCAAAAAAATAATCTCCATCGGGCTTAAGTTAAAGCTCATCACCGATGAATGTTTCCCAAACAAAAATATAAATTCTATTTTTTGGCTAGCCTCAGGCCTTTCTAGCCATGCCCGCTGCAAAATGAGAGAAACAGAGATATATATTCCCTTTCCCACCATCCCCATTCATATATATAATTACTCACATGAAACCTAATTCTGTCTTCACATATGACATTCACATATTTCACACATCCATTTACATATACATCCATTATTCACATATTTCACAATAACATCTTTAAGTGCTAAGCATCAAAACCTACAAAACCGAGTTATAAATTGGAACAAATTTATATTTAGCATTGCAAGTATATACATAAACATATTTGACCAGATTGTAATTTACAATATAAACATAAGTGTTACATAATTGCATATCTTTGACATTAATTTTGAAATGTCCGACAACGTTCATAATTTAACTTTAACCCCGTAGTCTAAACATTCCTTTGGGGTGCAGTATGTCGTGGATGATGAAGCCCGCTATCTTCTCTCTAATCTCCTCGAAGTTGTTTATGTGTTTGACCTAACTTGATCCTGGAATGCATCTATACAAACTCAAGTTATGTTCTTGAACCATTCGTTGAACCGAGACTTATGTTCTCTGTTAATCCACATATTCGATTGCCCCAAGTTCTCGTGTTGAATTTTCGCTAAATGCTCCTCAAAGTATGGGGCAACTTCTGCCATATGTTGGAGCTCAGTGAAATGAGCCTACACATAGGAGGCTTGATCGGGCACAATTCTTTTCCCGCCTATCGTGCCAACACCTGACAACTTTCCTTAATGATGAGATGCTGGAACTCAGATAGTATCGGCCTCAGACATGTAATCGATGCAGAACTCAATAACCTCCTCGGTCGTGTAACCTTCAATGATGCTCCCCTCCGGTTTTGCTCTGTTTTGAACGTACGACTTCAGAACTCTCATGTACCTCTCGAATGGATACATTTCTCTTAGAAAAGCGGGGCCACATAGTTTTGTTTGCTTCACAAGATGAACAAGAAGATGAATCATGATATCAAATAAAGACTATTAAAAAAATATCACCATGTGACAGAGGGTATTGACAATATCGGTCTACAACTCATCTAGATCTTCGGGATCTATAACCTTCTGATTGATTGCATTAAATAAGTCACACAGATGTTGGATCGTGTGACAGACTTTGGGTGGAAGAATGCCTCTAATAGCGATTGGCAAGATCTGTGTGATTAGCACATGGCAATCATGAGACTTCATTCCAACATGTTTTAGATCATCCAATTTAACGTACTTACTTATCCTCGCTAAATAGCCCGATGGAACTTTAATATCTTTCAGGCATGATAACATTGCGATCTGCTCATCCTTCGACAAGGTGTGACAAGCTGGAGGAAGGTACACTCTTCCTGTCTATGCATCTGTTACAGACAGGAGTTTACTACGAATATTCATCTCCTGTAGATCAAGGCGTGCGTTCAACCCGTCTTTTGTATTCTCGTGATTATTCAACAATAGGCCAACCAAACTCTCACACACATTCTTTTCTACGTGCATCAGATCAATGCAATGACGGGTCACAATATGTTTCCAGTAAGGTAGTCACCAAAATATGGATTTTTTTCTTCTACATACTCTTGTTCATTGCCATACTACGTTTTATTTTTTCCCAAACTCATTAGTTATGTCCTTGACCATGTTGTGGACCTCATCTCAGACAAATCCTTGGGAGCAGGCTGAAGTTCCCTCTTACCATTGAAAAGTTTCTTTTTTCTTCTAAATACGTGAAGTAGCGGGAGTCATCTCCTATGACCAATGTAAACCATCTTTCTTGATTTCTTCAGCCACCTATTACGTGTATGTTCCATACAGTCGAAGCAAGCCTTCTTTTCTTTCACAGTTTATCCAGAAAGATTGTCAAGTGCGGGATAGTCATTAATAGTATAGAACAATAGAACTTGTAGTTTGAAGTTCTCCTGACCATATGCATCCCAAGTTTCCACACCTTGTTTCCAGAGAATCTTAAGATCATCGATAACAGGCTCCAAGAACACACAAATATCATTGCCCGATTGTTTCAATCCTTGGATTAACAAGCACAACATAATGTATTTTCTTTTGAAGCACAACCATGGCGATAGGTTATAGTTTGCAATCAAAACTGGCCAAGTGCTATGAGCACTGCTCATGTCTCCAAAAAAATTCATGCCATCCGTACACAAACATATTCTCATGTTTCTAGGGTCGGGTGTGAATTCTGGGTGTCTTCGATCGATATTCCTCCATTGAATCAAATCTGCAGGATGTCTTAGCATATCATTGATCCTTCTCTCTGTGGCATGCTAACGTACTAACTCTGCTTCCTTGGGGTTGGCAAAGATTCTCTTGAAACGATCAATGGTTGGTAGATACCATGCAACCTACGCTGGACCACCCCGCTTTGACTTCATTCCTTGTCAGCACTTTGCTTTCACTTGGATCGAGAAGCCTTACAGACAGGATAAACATCTAAGTCCGTATATTGCTTGAGGTATAATATGCAGTCGTTTGGACAAGCGTGACTTCTACGGACCTCTAACCCTAGGGGGCACAAAACCTGCTTTGCTTCATATATCATCTCGGGCAATGTGTTCTCATCAGGAAGCATGACCTTCAAAATTCCCAAAAGATCTGTGAAACTCTTGTATGTCCATCCACTACTTGCCTTCAACTTCATTAGGTCCAAGGTAGCTGACAATTTGGTGTGTTTTGCCTTGTATCCGGTGTATAGAGGCTTCTCCGAGTCACTGACCAACCTGCTGAATGTCTTGGAATCTCTCTCATTGTAAGTTGGGTCCTCAGCGTCACGTAACATGTCTTGCAACAGATCATGATCCACATCAACCATTTCACCGCCTATTGGAGAAGGTACAAACATGTCACGCTCATCTTCATCTTCCTGATTTTGTGCACCAATTCTGTTTGCAGCTGCACCACTGCCTGATTCTTGCTCATGCTTCACCCAACATGTGTAGCCCTCCATGAATCCTCGTTGTATCAGATGAGCGTGTACGTCCACTTTGCTATCAAACATATTCTCATTTTTGCAATCTGCACATGGATAACACATGTAATCGCTATTTCTTCTTTTCCTATCCTCCTCCGCGACATTTATAAAATTTAATACACCATTTCTATACTATTTGCTATGATATCGCACAGTTTTCCCATACATCCAACTTCGGTCCATCACTGAGCTACAAAAAAGTGGGAAAATATTAGATAAACATTTTGTTGGTAAATATTTACTAGATTTATGAGAATTGACTACTATTTTCTAATTACTTTTGCACTTTCTTATTTTCTTGGAAAAAAGACAAAAATTGCCCCCCGATCCTCCCACAGAAATAGTGAACAGTGGGATAACCAATACACTAGGTGATTGGGGTATTTATAGCATGCAATAAATATTTGTAACGGCCAACAAACTAACAACGGTGACGGGTATTTCACTTATCTTTGTTGGGCCTAAGTAGGCGCCCATCACTGATGACATTCATCGGTGACGGGCCTAATGGTTATCTCAATCGAGCCTCAAGTTGGAGCCCGTCACCGATGATGAACATCGATGATGGGCTCCTGATGACGGGCTCCTGTTAGGGCTCGACAAAGATAGCATCGGTTATCTTTGTTGGGCCGTGATGTGAGCCTGTCACTAATATGTATCATTCGTGACATGCTCGAGTTTTATGCACATCTAACATGTCTGTGCGAGTATATTTTTGTCGGCCTCTTTTTAGGCCTGTTTGAGATGACTTCGTTGAGACAGCCCGCAAAATCCAGACATATGAGAGGTCGTCACAGATAAGAGGATTTGTACTAGTGGTCTATAGTTTTTTTTGTCTTTGTTGGCCAATGGCAGAGAAAAATCATGATGTGTCTATGAGTTTTTGCTCAATCCCTTGGGTGTCTCAATCCCTTGTGTGTCATTGAATCTTGCTTCATCTAGAGATGAAATCGGTTGGAATCGATATCATTTTTAATTTTGTACGAAAGGGTATTGGTATCATATTTTATGAACTATTTAGTGGTGACATGACTTTAGTATCGTGACTTTACTTTAGTAATACCCTGACAGAAATAAAAAAATTATATATGATGTATGGCTATAAATGGAAACGGTGTCATTTTTACATTATTTTTACAGAAATGGATCGGTATGGTCTGGAGTTTTCATACCTTTTACACCCCTAGCTTCATCCCTTAAATGAAGTTTTTGTTTCGATATCCTTTATATCCATTCATTTACTTAACCATAAGTTGACCACTAGATTTTTTTACATGACTATATTGCCTTCTCTCATACTTATGTAATATAGCTGCTTAGTGAGAAAAAATAGTTATTAATGTGATAAAAGATTTATTATATAAAAATCGGGAAACAATTATTTGACCAATGATTTGGAAAACAAAATTTATTTTTTAAAATAAATTTCAAATCACGAAATTCATACAACATTTTCATTGAAATTTAAACCCAAATAAAAAACATTATATGGTTTTCATTAAATTTTATTTTTCAAATTTAGGGTCAAATGGTTCTGCCACATTTGATTTCATTATAAATGAAGAAAAATCAAAATGTGATTATGTTTTCAAAGTAGGTAGCATAAATATGACATAAGGATGACATAGTAATTTTAGGAAAAATCTAACAATCAACTAACTAGATGAGAATGAAGGGGATCAAAAATAAAAACTAAAAAACATGAATGGGATAAAATAATTTCAGGGATACATAAGGACCTTTGTCTTTTCTTTTATTGACAATGGCAGGTAGTTAAAAACAAGCATTCCCCAATGTTGGTATGGCGAAACCAACTGCCCAAAGAGCAGGGTGGTGGACTTGGCAGTTTTTAAGTTTTTTAGAAACACAGTACAAATACAGGACTTGAACCCGTCGGCTATCATTAAAAAAATAATTAGTCGTAAATGTGAACACAAATATAGGGTACAGGACCTGAACCCGTCGCCTACCACTAAAAAATAATTAGCCTTAAATATGAGCACAAATATCAAATATTGGACTTGAACCCAAGTGCACTAGTTCCACCACAAGAAACCTAAACGGTTAAGTTACGCTCACTCCGTGGTATGTTTTGAAGTTTGTATTGTTATGTTCATTGATTGATGCAATTGTGCAAAAGGAAGTGTCGATGGGTAGGTCGGCAGTCCTCCGAGGAGGGTGCCCAAGGAGGTGAATGAGTGGTCGGGAATGCGCTTCTTCTTGGGATCTGATGGTCGACTCAAGTCACTAAGACGAGCCAAGGAACAAGAGACACGAGATTTATACTGGTTCGACTCTCCCGAAGGATAATAGGACTATATCCAGTGTTCTTTGTTGGGATGGATGATGAACAGGGATTACAAGAGTGAGTTTTTGGGGCTTGAAAGAGACTGGCCAAGAATGAGCTAGGAACTGAGTGAAAATATGTCTGTGTGCTTGTGTGTTCGCTCCCCTTCAACCCGTCCTGTCCTCCCTTTTGTAGCTCAAGGGGAGCAGTTACAAGGGACTTGGGGGCCAAGAAAGCTAAGACTAAAGATATAAAAAGAGAAGTACAAACAACATCTGAAAAGGGGTACATGGAGATGCTCTCCGGGTTTTGCGTGCTGTGAGTGTCTTGTGCCTTATCCTGCCTTGGGGTCCCTCCTCTGCAGATACCATCTGTACTGTGCTGTCGGGTGATGTCATTCCTTGCTGGGTTGTCCCCTCCTCGCCTCCTTGCAAGCCAAGTCTTGTCCCGAGGAGGCCGGAGGTCTGGTGAGGGAGTCTAGGTTGAGAAAAGAGTGCCGAGGTCGGACCGGGAAGGTCGGGCGGCCGACCCCGAGGGGAGGTCGAGCTCCCGACCACATCCCAAAGACTCACAATTCGATTTCAGCTTGACTTCAACTTGGGTCCGAGTGCTACCCCGGGGTGACACCCCCCATAGGAAGAAAACAACATTTCTCATTGTCAAAAATATAAATCGATCTTCTTTTGATTGTTCGATTTGCATAGTCTAATATCACAACATCGTTAGCACAACCATATTACTATGTTTTATAATATGTAAAGATGATGGTTGTTAAGTCGTAAAGTCGAGTTGAGATACCCTGGATCAACTTGTCGACTTGGTCGACCAGTCCATAACTACTTCACGACTAGTAGTAGTCTTTACTACTAGCAAAATACACTTGCTTTGCAACGGATATTTGTCACACACAATTTACAAGCACATTAAAAGAACCAAGCCTCACACACAAAGATATATTTATCTAGCCTTAGAAGATCCCACCAACTTTAAGTGAGGACAGATTCATCATCACCACTAAGACCAGTCCCAATGCAAGGTTTGATCTCACAGTTTTTAAGACGTGAAACACTTAACATGAAACCTATCTCTTTCTCAATGTGTAGTTTCATTGCACAGTTTCATAGATTATTTTATTATTTTTGTGTGTTCCACAAAACTCTTTTTTCCTCTCTCTTCCTTTTCTTCCTTGCCTGTTGCAGCGCCGTCAGGGCCGTCCGCGCTTGCCGCACCGTCCACGCCGCCCGCACTCGCCTGCACTGTTCGTGCTCACTCGCGCTCGCTCACGCCCGCGTGCACCGTCTGCGCCGTCCACGCCACCCGCCGCCCGCGCTCGCCCGCGCCGTCCGCAGCGGCGCCCACCCGACGACGTTATCGCGAAGCTTGAACAAACCAACGGCGGCGCACGCTGTCCCCAAGCTTCGTCACCTTTCGACACCCTTCCACTCCGCCCGTGGCGTGAGCTATAAATGGCGCCGCACACTTGCCTGTTCCTTGCAAGTGAAGTGAAGCAAGCGACGATAAAAGCAGAGCACTCCCAACCTCTCTGATGATCTCCAGCTCACTGCTTTTAGGTTCTCAACTCTGTGATTTCCTTTCTATTCGGTAGTGCAACAGCTGCTCCATTCGCTCTCATCAGCCGCGTCTCGCTAGCGGCTTGCCTCCCCATCCTCGCCGCCTGGAGGAGCGCGAGGCCGACGGTCAGACTCCCATCCTCGGGGAGTGCCCGCCAGCTCGCCGTGGCCTCCACTGTGCAAGAGAACAGGGACAACACCGCCGTCGACGTGCACGTTAGCTAGCTGAACGGTGGGAACCAGCAAGGTAATGCCATGCAGCGCCGCCCACGCTCGCCTGTGCCGTCCGCAGCGGCTCCCACCCGGCGGAGCCACGCCCCGTGGCTGTGGAGGAGCAGAGCCCCACGGTGCTCGCGCGCCCGGCCTGCTTCCCTCCCGACGACACCTCTTCATCATGCCATGAAACGAAAGGAATCCTCAGTGCTAGTGTCGTCGCAGTTTCACACAGCTAGGAAACAACGCCCATACGTTTCATCCCCATGAAACGTTCTCCTTCTCTCTCTTCTCAGTTTCATGCAAAAAGCTGATGTGACACTCTATTAAATGGGTATGAAATCCCTCCTGAAATCCTATTGAGACTTGTCTAAGTTATTTTATATAGTAGAGATTTAAGCACATATAAATTATGAACTACGGATTAGCTAGTAAAAAAATAAATTAATAGCTAAAGTCCTAAACACAATAAGCCAGTTAGCATGGTGAATTGGTGATTTGCTACGACTAATCTACAATTGATTTTACGACTAACCAAGATTAATTAGGTGACTTGCAATTTGATCGAGTTGTGGCCTTTTAGTCGTGTGACTTCACTGATTCTATGACTAGTCTCTGTGAAAGGGGATAGATGGCAGGAACACTACCTTGAGTTCGATGTGTTTACGTGTTGACTCACAACATCAATAGCTGATGCCGTGGCATATACATAGGATATACATGAGAGCATAATCGGATAACAAGCTTGTTGGTGTAACATTTCAAAATCTAAACGTAATTAACTCGATTCGTTAGAACAGCTTCCAAAATCTTGTACTTGCAAAATATGTAAAAATATAAATAAAATTTTTGGCGAATAATTTACCAAATATTCAGTAACTAAAACTTTTAAAATCCTTAATATTTATTAATTCTCCTTTTTATTTTTCAAATTTGGAAATTAAGTCTTATTAAAGGTTAATGTTTATTTTTGAAAAATCTTAAAGTTAATAAAAGAAATTTCTGAAAACTAAATTTAAATTAATTATAAAATCTAAATTCAACTCTTTAAAGCTTTTCCAAAATTTTCTTTATTCTTTTCTTTTTCCATTTTCTCTTATTTTCCTTTTCTTCTTTTTTCTTTTTCTTCCTTTTTCTTTTTCTCTCCCTGTTTCTTCCTTCTTCTACCTCCGGTCTCCAGCAAGACCGCGGCCGCTAGAACCACGGCCACCACCCTCAACCGACTTAAGGAGATCCTCTTGTCCATTCATACTTGATCCTATCCTGTTAGGATGAACACATCAACTACCTTATCCTCAAAACAAACCAACGCTCTGAACACCACCACGGCCGCCGAAGTTTGAAGTTACAAGAGCTTCATCCGTGCCCACTGACATTGAAAACCGAGGATAGGAAATTGTTCTGGATATTACCACGTGTTTACACATCACTGGTTGCACCACGGTGTCACCTCTATCGCCGGCGAACCGACTTGCGCCAAACCGACATGGCCGCCGGCCTTATCCCGAGTGAAAACCAACATAGTATACCTATAAATAGGCCGTAATAACTCAAGGTTTAAATAAAAAAGTTAAACCTCGTCCTCTCCTCCCTATTTCCCCCAAACTTCCCCTAACAATCATTCACCGTGTTGCCCGAATTTGGAAGAAACCCGAAGCAAGGTTCGAAGAACCCTAAATTGGCCGCCCGAAGCAAAAACTATAAATTTATCACTTCCAATCCGGTTCTTCTCCAATTAAAGGTACAAAATCAATCTATATCATATAAGCTTACTTTCCCCTAAAGATTTTAGATCATTTAGGCACGGGAGCTCACCACCGACGATCGCCGCGGGAAGCTCCCCTGTTTTTCACCGACGCATGCACGTAGACAAGCCAACCCACTACTTCTTTGATCAAACTAATACCATAGCTAGACTCTCCATAATCCATAGCTACCTTTAAACATTTTTTTCGGCTAAACTGACACCAGGGAGATGTGGCGACATGCATCCTCGCCGGTGCTGCCAGGCTACCGTTGCCGGCCGACGCCAGCGCCTCTCCGGCCTGGTTGAGCCCCAAAATGGAAGGCTCATAGTTCCTATATGGAGAAAAACCAATTGATTTCCGAGTTTAGGTAGCCACAAGCCATGCGCATCCGTATCCTCACCAGCGCTGGCACAAAAGAGAGAGGAAAACGGGGGAAGAAAGGAAGAAGAAGTACAGTAAAAGAAAAAAGCATAAAAGAGGACAGAGAAATCAAGAAACACTAAATAGCCTAGTGGTTGAGATGTTGGACAGTGAGAGAGGTGTCCTGGGTTCAATTCCAGCTAATGGCCATTTTTAGTTCTTTTTCTATTTCATTTTTCTTTAAAGAGATAGTGATAGATTAAGGCATAGGAAAAATTCTGAAAAAATATTAATCATTGTAACCTTTTCAAAACTTTATTTTCAAACTTTTGCATTATTTTAAATTTATTTGCTTACTTTTTGAATCCTTTAAAAATCGTTATTTTAAAAACTCTCTAACATTTATATCTATCCAACCTAAATTTTTAAGCCTAACAATAGAACTTTTAAATTTCTATAGATCATCCTATTAAAATCTTTTCAAATTCTTTATATAATAATTTTGATATTTGTTAAAGTTTGTTTAACATTTCCTTCTATCTTATTTATCAATAGATCACGACATCGAGTTCGCAGAAGAGTTAGAACTCGATCAGGAAGTCAACATAAACACCCTCGTTACCCTTCAATCAAATAAATATTTAGAACCCGACGACACTTAAGGCAAGTCAAATTGTTTTAATCATTTAAATTAAAAAAGTAATAAATTAGCATGTTGTAATAATATATTTAGTTTAGATAGAAATATTTCGTGGGATGGGTTAGATAGTTATAAATTATCATTTTATGTAGTCCTTCATATTCTTTAGATTTTTTATGTTAACATTTAAGTCATACAGAATATTAATTCATGCCTTAGAAACATTGTACCATTTCATATATAGAAGGAGAGGATTATTATTTCATGTGTTAGTATTTCATGCATCCTAGTTCATATAGAATGTTACTTCATGCATTAGAAACATTATATCACTTCATGTATAGGGAAGGAGAAGTTTATTATTTCATGTTAATAGATATATTCTCCTTCTCCTTAGACAATATTGATAACATGTAATAATTGAACAAACATCATCACATGTTCTTTATGTAAAAGCCATAGGAAATAAATCATTTATTTCATGAATTAAATAGGATAATGGCTAGACTATACATGTGATATAAATTTTGGCTATATACCAAAAACTATAAAAATTCTTATGCTAGAACAAGGACATAGTTTCGCTCATTCGATAGATCGGTTATACCGACTTAGCAACTATATATTTCTTTCTGATCTCCCTGGGGGCTTGCCCTATGTGGCCCGTAGAAGTCAAATTGGAGAACAACTATGTAAACAGGGGTAAAAACGCCGATACTAACCAGATCGGTACCGTCTGTTAAGATAGTCCACAGGTCTCTCCAAGACAGGGTAAGTGTATGACGAACAACTATTAAATAGGGAACTGATGTACCATTCTCTGGTTAGGTTTGGTATCCCTATTAAGATAGTCAACCGGTCTCGTTCATACATCGGAAAAGGTTAGAAAATATATAAATGCTATGTTACCCTTAGTCTAGCTAACTAAGGTTAATCCTCGAGTAAAGCTGGGCAAACACTGCAGGATTGATTGTATTCGAATACGCTGTACTCCCGGTCAATGGAGTTATGTCTATGGGTGACTGCAGCATAATGGCATGAGTTCTTTTCCTAAAATATTATAAAATTTAAATATGTATACTTAAGTTCTTCTAGGATGGGATAGAATATAAATCTAGATACATGTCTTACATTCTTAAGTATGAGTAATAGGTTGTGCTACAAAAAGGATAGGATACAATAACATGATAAAGTTATCTTGATAATTTACTTCTCTTGTTGATATAGCATGCATAATTAATTAGATAAAATTGTATTCAATTAGGCTTGCTGAATACCTTCAGTGCTCACCCATTCATGACTATACTCAGGTAACCCCGAAGCAGAAGAAGAATTCCCAAGTATCCTAGAGGATTGGGAAGACGAGTACAAATTCTAGGTCGACTCTACACTCGGGCTATCCCTGTGGAAGTGTCACGGTTTTCTTGTATTGTATGAGTTGTATTTGAACTTTAAAAGCTTGTATTAATATACGAAGTTTCTGTATCTGTACTATTTCACGCATAACCAGACTCCTGGGAGGTAATGTGATATTTGTGGGAGTTGACCTCTTTGAGGAGACCCCACAGTTGTAACAGAAAAACTAAATCACATGCGTTATCTCCACATGTGATGATACATGAAATATAGATGCGTAACAACCTATCGTTGCGCTATTGAATCTATCTAACAGACTTGTCATCCGATATGCATACTTTCCAACACCCCCCCTCAATCAAAACTTTCTCAAGTTAAGATTGTGTTTGGAATGCTCTAATTGACGCATCGGTAAAGGCTTTGTAAATCCACTGCGACCTGATCTCCAATGGGAACAAATCCAACTTCTAATAATTTCTGTTGAACTCTCTCACATACAAAATGGTAATCAACTTCAATGTGCTTTGTTCTTGCGTGGAACACTGGGTTAGATGAAAGGTATTTTGCACTGAGATTGTCACACCACAATTTTACTATGGGCGAATTTGGAACTTGTATTTCTTTTAGCAGAGTTTGTATCCACATGATTTCTACTGTAGCATTCGCCATTGCTTTATATTTTGACTCAATAGTTGACCTCGACACAGTGGCCTTCTTCCATGCGCTCCATGAGACCTAGCTGTTTCCAAGAAAGATTGCAAAACCTCTTGTGGATCGGCAGTCATCACCATTACCGGCCCAATCTGCATTTGAGTATCCACTCACGTCCAAAGACTTTGATCTTCCAATCCTTACACCGATTTTGGTACACTGTTTTAGATACTAAGTATCCTTTTTACTGCCATCCAGTGATCTGTTGTAGGAGAGTGCAGGAAATGACAAACTTTATTGACAGCAAAAGCTATATCCAGTCTGGTTAAACTAAGATATTGCAGAGCACCTACTATGCTTCGATAATTTGATGAATCATCCGGTCCTAGCAGACTCTCTTTGTGAAGGCTGAGTTTTTCATTGGTTGATAGCGGTGTATTAACTGGTTTGCAGTTCATCATCCCTGACCTCTTCAGCAGATCATTTGCATTTTAGCTTGATTCAGAACAATTCCATTGGAGACTTGATTCACTTCAATTCCCAGAAAATAATGTAAATCTCCTAAGTCCTTCAGAGCGAAGTCCTGGTGCAGGTTTCGCAATAATATTGGAATTGCTTCAGATTTTGAGCTTGCCACTATAATGTTATCTACATAAATAAGTAGAAACATAGTTAGCTCATATTTGTTATAAAAGAACATAGATGTGTCTACCTTTGATTCCTGAAACCCCAGCTGACATAATTTGTGACTCAATCTGGCAAACCATGCTCTTGGAGCTTGTTTTAACCCATATAATGCCTTGTCAAGTTTGTAGACATAATTTGGATGTTGTTTGTCTTCATACCCAGGTGGTTGATACATATATACTTCCTCCTCCAGAATACCATGCAAGAAGACATTTTTCACATCAAGCTGTCTCAAGAACCACCCTTTTGAGACAACTATTGTCGATATGATTTTGATGGTGGCCATCTTAACAACTGGACTGAAAGTATCTTCATAATCGATTCCATACCTTTGCTTGAAACCTTTAGCGACCAGTCATGCTTTATATCTATCCATAGTACCATCTTGCTTCTTTTTTATTTTGTACACCCACTCGCAATCGATGATGTTCTTCTGATTGGGAGGTACTAGATGCCAAGTACCATTAGTTACAAGAGCTTTGTATTCTTCATCCATGGAATGTCGCCAATTCTGATCAGTGAGAGCTTCATCTAGATTGCTTGGCTCACCATTTGCAGCCAAGAGAGAATACCGTACTGTTCCATCAGTATAGATCTTCTTTTGAATACCTCGCTGGGCGTGAGTGACAGGACCCTGTCGAATTTTGCCCCCTGTAGACGAAGGTTGATCAAGCACAGGTGATGGGGGAGCATCAGTACTGGCTTCTGCTGAAGGGTTACACGGAAGCTACGCTAGCCGAAAACAAAAATTTTCTACCGCGCAAACCAGGAACACTTGCAAGTAAGGGCCGATAGATCGTTACCAATTGGAGTAGAGTGCAGCGGAATAGCCAATCAGGGCAATCCGATCCGGAACAGTGTAGCCGATGACAGCCGATTCCTGGGGACAGCCGATTCACCAATCAGCCGATTCGCAGATGCCGTAGCCGATCCGAAGCCGATCAACAGCGCCGCAACGGAGCAGCGCCTCTCGCGTATCCACACGTCCGGGGACAAACGCCGTACACCCGTATGCTAGCACGCGATGCAAGGCTAGGGTTTGGCTCGAAAGTGGGGAGGGTTTCCGTGGAGATTGATCTCGACGACTTCGTTGCACGCGATGCAATTGACGTGTCGCAGCTCTCCACCCTCCCTCCTTTATATAGAGTTGGCCGACGGGACTAGTGGCCGATCAGACTCTACTTTGAATCGGATCCTATCCGAATCTCACGAGTTGGTTGCCCATACGTCGTAAGCCCATAGGACTCTATCCGATCGGATCCCTATCCGATCGAGCCGTATCCGAGTCCAACTTGAATGCCTGTTCTTATCCCCTTAAGCGTGCGACCACAGGTTCGGGTATACTCGGTTTCGGCTATAGTCTAACTTAGCCGACCGTCGGCTCGAGTCCAACTCAGCCGACACATCAACGTGGCGCCTAGCAGCACATATTGACACCATAGTATACAAGAATAATATCGGCTCAACCTGTAATGTGTACACAAATCCCTTTGCCTCACGATACCGGTTAAGCTATAGGCAAGATGTGTGCCATCCCTTCAATAGCTTAACCATTCACTCGAACCGTATTGGATTATCCGTCCGTTGATTGACTCCTCAATCAACTTAGCATGGCCATGCATTTCCATAATCCATTACCTCGAGGGCCCAGAGATATCTCTCCAAAGGAGGGGCAAATTCCATCTTGATCACTCACATCCCACTCCATGTTTCATAGCAAACCCGAAAACTACCTTTATAACTACCCGATTACGGAATAGCGTTTGGTAGTCCCAAAGTAGGCTACTACACATGTTGGAATCCATGGTGATCTCGGTCTAAGGACTTTGTACCAACACTACCCGAGACCAACTAATGACACATTAATTCCCGTAGTGTCTTATGGTGGGTCTATCCAACAATGTGTTCTCCAACACATATGTCCATGTTTATTGATTTGGTATCTTCATACCCATGATCTATGAGACATGATCATCAATCAATAAACATGCCGATCTTAGAATCATATTTGTTCCGATAATATGACATATGATCGGGATCGTTTAGAAATAGATTCATACATAAAGAGTCTCATAAATAAGTCACGTACTTATTGATCAATACAAGATGTCTATTTCATGGAACCGAATAACACTTTATTCATAAATACATAAACATTGACGTGATATCCAACATCTCCATGTTGCCTCTAGGGCATATCACTAACAATCTCCCACTTGCACTAGAGTCAATCATGTAAGTATCTAATACCCATTGCTCTTGTATGCGCCTCATGCTTCGGTGAGGAGAGGTTTTGTCGGCGGATCGGCTATGTTGAGATCCGTGTGCACTTTGCATATCTTGACATCACCTCTGTCCACAATCTCGCGGATGAGATGATATCGCCGAAGTATGTGTTTGGACTTCCGATGTGACCTCGGCTCCTTGGCGGCGCAATGGCTCTACTATTGTCACAATAGAGAGACATTGGACCGATCATACTAGTCATCACACCAAGCTCGAAACGAATTTCTTGATCCAAACAGCCTCCTTTGCAGCTTCCGAAGCGGCAATGTACTCGGCCTCCGTTGTAGAATCAGCAACGGTATCCCGCTTGGAACTCTTCCAGTCGATGCGCCTCCGTTCGGGCGAACACGAACCCAGATTGCGATCTATAATCATCCTTGTCTGTTTGGAAGCTAGCATCGGTGTAACCACTTACAACGAGCTCTTCTTCACCTCCATAGACTAGGAACATATCCTTAGTTCTTCTCAAGTACTTAAGGATATTCTTTACGGCATCCAGTGACCTTCACCGGATCGGACGGTATCTGCTCGTAGCACTCAAAGCGTACGAGACATCCGGGCGTGTACAAAGCATGGCATACATGATGGATCCAATTGCCGAAGCATATGGAACCATACCCATCTTATTCCGCTCATCATGTGTCCGAGGACACCGATTCTTGCTAAGATTAATGCCATGTGACATGGGCAAGAAACCTTTCTTGGAATCATGCATGTTGAACCTTTTCAACACCTTGTCAATGTATGTACTTTGGCTTAATCCAATTAGCCTCTTGGATCTATCTCTATAGATCCGAATGCCCAATATATATGTTGCCTCCCCTAAGTCTTTCATGGAAAAACTATTTTTCAATGAAGACTTGACGGATTCTAGCATAGGGATATCATTTCCAATCAACAATATGTCATCCACATATAAGATTAGAAATACAATTGCGCTCCCACGACCTTTTTGTAAACACAGGCCTCTTCTTCGTTTTTGATGAAACCAAACCCTTTGATTTCTTCATCAAAACGAATATTCCAACTCCGAGATGCTTGCTTCAATCCATAAATGGATTTCGTAGCTTGCATATCTTTCCGAGCGATTCTGGATCGACAAAACCCCGAGGTTGTATCATGTATACATCCTCGCTTAGGTTTCCATTTAGGAAAGCCGTTTTGACATCCATCCGCCATATCTCATAATCGAAATATGCAGCAATTGCTAGGATAATCCGAATAGATTTAAGCATTGCGACGGGCGAGAAGGTTTTATCATAATCAACTCCTTGAATCTGTTTAAAACCTTTCACCACCAATCGTGCCTTATAGATATGAACATTTCCATCCATATCGGCCTTTTTCTTAAAAACCCATTTACACTCAATGGTTTTGACACCATCAGTGGATCAACCAAGTTCCAAACTTGATTGTCATACATGGATTCTATTTCGGATTTCATGGCTCCAAGCCACTTGTTGGAATCGGGTCCCACCATCGCTTCCTCATAGGTCTTAGGTTCATCGTTGTCCAACAACAATATATCACGTTGTTCCGCACTGTGTACATGCGGGCGCACGACGTGATCTTTCGACTCCGTGGGGCGGTGTATCTACAACCGGTGGCGCAACACTTTGTTCCTCCCGTTGTGGTTCCGTGGTCGCGAAACGTTTTGGTGTTTCTTGAACTTCTTCAAGATGCACCCTCCTCCCACTAACCCTTCTTGAAAGAAACTCTTTCTCCAAGAAGACACCATGTCGGGCGACAAACACTTTGCCTTGTTCTCAATTATAAAAGTAATATCCCTTAGTTTCCTTAGGATATCCCACAAAGAAGCACTTGTCGATTTGGGTGTGAGCTTGTCGGATTGTAAACGTTTTACATAAGCCTCACATCCCCAAATTTTGAGAAAAGACAAACTAAGGAGTTGCCCTGTCCATATCTCATATGGTGTCTTTTCAACCGACTTAGATGGAACTCTATTTAGTGTGAGCGCAATGTTTCAAGAGCATATCCCCAAAAGGATAACGGAAGATCACTTTGGCTCATCATCGACCGCACCATGTCCAACAAGGTGCGATTTCTCCGTTCGGACACTCCGTTCCATTGTGGAGTTCTGGCGGAGTCAACGTGGAACAATTCCACAATCTTTCGATGATTACCAAACTCTTGGCTCAAGTATTCTCCTCCACGATCCGATCGTAGAAACTTGATTGTTTTCCCTAAATGATTCGTACTTCATTCGGAATTCTTTGAACTTTTCAAATGATTCGGACTTATGCCTCATTAAGTAGATATAACCATATCTACTAAAGTCATCGGTAAAGGTAATGAAGTACGATAACCACCTCTCGGCCGTTGAGCTCATTGGTCCACATACATCGGTATGTACGAGTGCCAATAAGTCACTTGCTCTCTCACTATGTCCCGTGAAAGGTGCCTTTGTCATCTTACCAAGTAAACAAGACTCACATGTCTCAAATGATTCAAAATCAAAAGAGTGAAGTAGTCCATCCTTATGGAGCTTCTCCATGCGTTTCTTATTTATATGGCCTAAGAGACAATGCCGGATAAACGTGGGGTTTATATCATTAGAGAGTTGCCTTTCGTATTAATGTTATAGATGGGAGACGCTTCAAGATTCAAAACGTATAATCCATTCACCAATGGAGCTTGAAAATAGAACATATCTCGAGATATATTGAACAACCATTGTCCATTGATCTAAAATCATATCCTTCCGCTTGCAAACATGAAGCGGAAATAACGTTTTGACATAGTGTTGGAATACAATAACAATTATTCAATTCCAAAACTAATCCCGAAGGTAGATGAAGTGGTGCTGTGCGACAAAACGTAGCAACGCTTGCTCCATTGCCGACGCGCAGTTCACCTCGCCCCTTCTCAATCCTCTACTTCTTCTCATTCCCGCAACGATTTGCAAATATGAGCTACCGATCCGGTATCAAATACCCAAGAGTCGTAGGTGAAGTAGCAAGATTAATGTCTATAACATTAATACCAAGCGTAAGTCGTACTTTGCTTCTTTTTGAGATCCTCTATGTACTTCTTGCAGTTCCTCTTCCAGTGGCTCTGTCTCCTTGCAATAGAAGCAAACGGCATCGATGCCGCCGACCCCTTCTTGCCCTTCTTTGCATTGGAGGCACTCGCGATCTCATCGGGAGTTAACTTCCTCTTGGTGCAAAGTTTCTTGACAGTGGTTTGCGCTTTGCCTTCGCATCATCATCACATGATGACCCTTTTTCTGGATACTCTCCTCGTGTCTTTAGCATCCCATGCAATTCAGCCAAGGTTCTATCCATATTGTTCATGTGATAGTTTAATATGAATGGCTCGAAGCTCGGAGGAGCGACGGGAGAATCACATCGTAGCCAACTCTTGGCTAAGGGGAAAACCTAGTTTTCCGGACTCTCGATATATCCAATCATCTTTATCACATGCGGACGACGGGATTCCCTCAACAAGCCGCACGCAAACAAGGACTTTGAGGTGTTGAACCTCTCGGCCCGAGCTTGGTTCTCAAACATGCCACACGTCCCCGAATAATAGTGTGAGCATCGCTCTCATATTGCTTCAAGCTCGGGGGACATTGTAGCAAGCATGAGACTATATCGGGGCATCATTAGTGTGCTTCTCGTAAGCTCTCCGTGCGTTGCAGTGGCATTATTTGGCAAATCCTCGGGATAGGGTACTTCAAGAACGTACTCCTTACACTCTTGCTTGAGAACAATTCTCAAGTTGCGATACCAATCCATAAAGTTTGTTCCATTTAATTTTTCCTTTTCGAGAATAGATCGTAAATTAAAGGTACTTGGTGTAGTATTAGCCGCCATTTATTCTACAACGAAAAAACAAAGTTTAGCACAATGTTTATGCTATGTCTATTGTTAAACAATTTAACATTAGACTCCCTTTATGTATTTTACACCTTCCCTCTAGGTTACGTATTGGGTCAAGATCCACAAGTTAATTAATTTTCTAGTGAGCTTTGGCATCACCGCTAGAAAATTAGTAACATCGATAAGCAACACCTTGCTAATCACATCTCTATGTGACTCTTGTTGTTGGTGTGGCATCTCCATGCCCCGGCGCCAACCTATGCCCCAAGGCCCAAAACTGTTTTGATAGCCTTGTTAAGTAAACCAAATGCTCCGCATGTATATGTCGACATATACCCCTCGTGTTATGATAGAGAATGGTACTCTGCTTTGACGGACCCACCATTGACGAGCATAACGGTGACGGTGCAACATTTGGAAGGGCATCATTACTACTTAATTTTGCGAGGGATGCTATCCTATCAAACAAACATATCACATATGAAAGCAAGAAGAATAGCATATAGTGAAATAATATGGCCCCTTCTCATGGTGATCTCCATCTCCATGCTTGGTGTACAGGATCTCCATCTTCATCACCGTTCTTTCGAGTGCCGAATGCTTGATTTCTTCAAACTAAGCTACTACTATAGAAGCTCTAATTGAAGATTACATCGACTCGCAGGTCGTGAAAGATATTACAAGCATTGCACGTATGAAAGAATATTACGGGATTGCACATATGAAAGAATATTACATGCATCACATGCATCTCATACATCTCATACATACAATAGGGTCATACCATCTCAAAGCATTCTCTGCAAAAACAAGTTAGGCGTAGAAACGTTTTCTACTTATCGCGAGCTACGGCATCGAGACGACCTATAAGGGGGTACGCACACGGCGGCGCCGAGAACACCACATGAAATTCATAGATCCAATCTATGAATTCGCTTACGAAACCATGTCGGCATAATCATATTATGCCGTCCCGATACACTATCAAGGGAGATGGTTTACGTAGGCGCGAGGCGCTAACAAGATCGGACTACGAGATAGCTTCGGCATAATCACATTATACCGTTCCGATACACTATCAAGGAACGCTATCTCGAACCCAACTCAAACCGAGTTATATGGAAATTGCTTCGACGTAATCACATTACACCGTTCGATACACTATCAAGGAACGCAATTACCATTAACTCTTCTCAACGAATCCCGTAAAACCGATTGATCTAATCAACCCGTGCGCAAAACTTGTTCCGGATCCAATCTAAAACCCGAACTAAGCAAGATTAGCTCGATACCACTGAAGGGTTACGCGGAAGCTACGCTAGCCGAAAACAAAAATTTTCTACCGTGCAAACCAGGAACACTTGCAAGTAAGGGACGATAGATCGTTACCAATTGGAGTAGAGTGCGCGGAATAGCCAATCGGGGCAATCCGATCCGAAACAGTGTAGCCGATGACAACCGATTCCCGGGGACAGCCGAGTCACCAATCGCCCGATTCGCAGATGCCGTAGCCGATCCGAAGCCGATCAACGGCGCGCAACATAGCAGCGCCTCTACCGGTATCCACACGTCCGGGGACAAAACGCCGTACACCCGTGTGCTAGCACGCGATGCAAGGCTAGGGTTTGGCTCGAAAGTGGGGAGGGTTTCCGTGGAGATTGATCTCGGCGACTTCGTTGCACACGATGCAATTGACGTGTCGCAGCTCTCCACCCCTCCCTCCTTTATATAGAGTTGGCCGATCGGGACTAGTGGCCGATCGGACTCTATTTTGAATCGGATCCTATCCGAATCTCACGAGTTGGCGCCCATACGTCGTAAGCCCATAGGACTCTATCCGATCGGATCCCTATCCGATCGAGCCGTATCCGAGTCCAACTTGAATGCCTGTTCTTATCCCCTTAAGCGTGCGACCACAGTAGGTTCGGGTATACTCGATTTCGGCTATAGTCTAACTTAGCGACCGTCGGCTCGAGTCCAACTCAGCCGACTGTCAACATGGCGCCTAGCAGCACATATTGACACCATAGTATACAAGAATAATATCGGTTCGAACTGTAATGTGTACACAAATCCCTTTGCCTCACGATACCGGTTAAGCTATAGGCAAGATGTGTGCCATCCCTTCAATAGCTTAACCATTCACTCGAACCGTATTGGATTATCCGTCTTGATTGACTCCTCAATCAACTTAGCATGGCCATGCATTTTTCATAATCCATTACCTCGAGGGCCCGAGATATCTCTCCAAAGGAGGGGCAAATTGCATTTGATCACTCACATCCCACTCCATGTTTCATAGCAAACCCGAAACTACCTTTATAACTACCCGATTACGGAATAGCGTTTGGTAGTCCCAAAGTAGGCTACTACACATGTTGGAATTCATGGTGATCTCGGGTCTAAGGACTTTGTACCAACACTACCGAGACCAACTAATGGCACATTAATTCTGTAGTGTCTCATGGTGGGTCTATCCAACAATGTGTTCTCCAACACATATGTCCATGTTTATTGATTTGGTATCTTCATACCCATGATCTATGAGACATGATCATCAATCAATAAACATGCCGATCTTAGAATCATATTTGTTCCAACAATATGACATATGATCGAGGATCGTTTAGAAATAGATTCATACATAAAGAGTCTCATAAATAAGTCACGTACTTATTGATCAATACAAGATGTCTATTTCATGGAACCGAATAACACTTATTCATAAATATATAAACATTGACGTGATATCCAACATCTCCATGTTGCCTCTAGGGCATATCACTAACATCTGCAGCATCATTCTTGGAAGAAGATGGCGATGCGTCTGGATCCTCGAGTTCTACGGTGGCCTATGGTAGGGAATCAGCAGTCGAAGGCTGATCGCTGCTGTCTGTAGAGTTAAAGCCATTATTCTCCTGAGAACCTGAAGAAATAAGATCATTGGAAATCACATTGTTAGTAGGAAAATTATTCACATTATCATCAGTGTTGATACTCCCCAGATTTAGCAAATGTGAGGGAAGGAGATTAATCTCTGATCTAATTCTTGCGTCGGCATTAGAAGGGAAAAATGTTTTCATCAAACACCACATCCCTGGATATATAGACTCTTCCTGTAGAGATATCAAGGCATTTATAACCTTTGTGATTTTGACTATAGCCAATGAACACACATCGATTGGATATGTACTGCATCTTACGAGTGTTATATGGCCAGAGATTTGGCCAACACGCACACCCATAGGTTTTCAAGCTAGTGTAGTCAGGAGTTTGATTGTAAAGTTGTTCTAGAGGGCTGTGATATTTAAGAACTTTTGTGGGGATTCGATTGATGAGATAGACAACTGAGGAAAAGGCTTCATCCCAAAATTTTAAGGGAATGGAAGCATGAGCTAACAAGGAGAGGCCGACTTCAACGATATGCCTGTGTTTTTGTTCGGCGGAGCCGTTTTGTGTGTGTGGGGACAAGATATGTGATGAATGATTCCAACTTTGTTAAGAAGGAATTTAATCTTTGGTACTCACCACCTCAATCTGTTTGGATGGTCTTAATTTTTCGATCAAAGAATCGTTCAACATGACTTTGAAAATCATGAAACTTTTGAAACACCTCAGATTTAAACTTTAATAGATAAATCCAAGTGAAACGACTGTAAGCATCTATAAAACTCAAGATAATATTTTTCCCCCTACAGATGTTGGAGTAGACCCCCAGGACATCCGAATAAACAAGTTCAAAAGGGAAATGAACTTCACTAGTTGATGTTCCAAAAGGCAATTGATGACTTTTCGCCCTCTGACAGGCATCACAAACTGAGAGATTATTTGATTCAACATCTAAACAAGATAACTCATGATTCTGAATAATTTTCTTAACAATAGGGAAAGTTGGATGACCGAGACAATTGTGCCATCACCTCAAGTGAAGGAGCAGTGACAGCATGCACCTCTTTCTTCTGGCACAATGGAGAGAAGGCAGATGAGAGAGGATAGAGTCTGCCTTTGCATCTTCCTTCAGGAAGAGTCCTCTTCGTGATTTGATCCTTAAGATAAAAACACTTAGGGTGAAGTTGGAGATAAGCAGAATTATCTGAAACTAGGCATTGAGCAGAAACAAGATTCTTCTTTGCATCAGGGACACATAGAATATTTTTCAGATGTAAATCACGGAGGGGAGTATTAACCACCGAATGACCAATGTGAGTAATTATCATACCTGTTTTGTTGGCAGCATGAATTTGATCTCGTTCTTTGTACTTTTCTCTTGTGGACAGCTTTTCAATCTCGCTTGTCACGTGGTCAGTTGCTCTCGTGTCAATATACCAATTGGTATCAACTCCATAATAGGAAACAACAGCACCTGCATATCTCTCATCTGGCACAAAATTTTCATTAAAATGATGCCAACATTCCATTACCGTGTGTCCTCGCTTGTTGCAGAGTTGGCACTTGATCCGGTTGTCTGAGCCGCCGTTTCCTTGTCGCTGCTGCATGGAAGAAAATCCTATATTGGGGTCGCGTCCTCTGCGTCTGCCACCGCGGCTTCTCTGCTGAAACCCGCGACCGCGCCCTTGTAGATTTTTTCTTCCACGCCCTCTGTTGGCCATGTTCATCGAACCATGGCCCTGCAGGTCTCCATGTGAAGCTTGATGAAGAGCCATGCATTGTTCAAAGTGGAGAAGCTAAGAATATACTTCACCGACTGTGACAGATTCAACTCGTGAGACAAGAGATGAAACAATGGGCTCTAACTCTTCATCAAGACCAGTAATGATGTATGATACTAGTTCTTGTTCATCAATCTTTTTCCCTGATGCTGTTAATTCGTCGCCGAGGGCTCTCACTTTGCCAACATACTCAGTTATACTGAGATCTCCTTTCTTCACCGTGGCAAGAGCTATCCGAGTGTTGATTGATCTAGCTCTCGTCACAGATGAGAACATGGTTTCGATTGTATTCCAGGCGGATGAAGTTGTGTTGCACATGGTGACTTGCGCAAGAGCTTCTCTGCCCGATCATGGACAATAAGAAACCAAGAACTTGTTGATATGTTACCATCCAATCTTCAAATTCAGGGTTGGTGGTGACAGTCTCCTTGCCATATTTCTCGATGATCAAGTGTTTTTCGGGTGCCTTCTTTGCTCCAGTGAGATGCCCTTCAAGTCTTGCACCTCGAATGACTTGTAGGGCTTGCGCCTTCCAGATTGCATGGTTGCTTTTGCTCAATTTTTCAGAGATCACAACACTGCAAAAAGGATTCACGGTATTTCCTTGATTCCTTGATGAACTGGCCATGGCAGCTAGAACTCGCTACGGATGATTTTGTTGTGGGATTGGATCGTGGCTCTCATACCATGTGAAAGGGCATAGATGGCAGGAACACTACCTTGAGCTCGGTGTGTTTACGTGTTGATTTACAGCAGCAATAGCCGATGCCATGGCATATACATAGGATATACATGAGAGGATAATTGGATAACAAGTTTGTTGTAACACAAAAACTAAATCACATGCGTTATCTCCACATGCGATGATACATGAAATATAGTTGCGTAACAACCTATCACGTGCTCTGAATCTATCTAACAGACTTGCCATCCGATATGCATACTTTCCAACACGACTAGTCACCCGACTTGATAAACCTTATAAAATAAAGATTTGGTTTTTGTCATCAAAGATTGATGCTTAGACACAAGAAGATGACAATCCCATATTTCATTATCTAATGAACACCGCTAGCTGGGTTGGAGATCAAAAAGGTCAGGTGATCTAGTTTTGTTATCGGGTTCTGGCTGAATGAATCCGACTCTTGTTGTTCGTGGAAGAGCACGGTACAAGCACTACTACAAAAACCCTCATAGGGACCAGCTTATAGGTACCAGTTTAAAATAAACCTATACCTATTTAAATAATAGGTGTCGGTTCTAAAGAAAAGCCAACACCTATACTTTTAGTATGGTTTTTTAAAAAACCGACACCTATAAAATATTATAAGTGTCGGTTCTAATGAAAAACCGATACATATATATTTTAAAAAAAACGACACTTATAATATATTATAGGTGCTGGTTTTCCTAAAAAACCCAACACCTAAAGAGCTGAGCCGGTGCGCCGACCACGAGGAGATAAGTCTCCCGGTCTATCGGTCTCCTCTCTCTCTCTCGCTCACTCTCGATCTCTCCTCTCGATCTCTCTTGCTCTCCCCTCTCTCCCTCTCTCCCTCCAGCGACCTCCGCCATCCGGCCGCCGTCGTCCTCCGCCCGCCGTCGTCCTCGGCGACCTCGGCCTCCTCCGCCACCCGTTGCCCTCCGGCTTGGAGAAGCACACAATCCTTCTTCTCTCCCCTCTTCTTGGTAAGTTCTTGCCACTCTCTAATACATGTGGTAGTACAGCAAGAGCAAGCATGGTTGACTTCTGAATCTGTTCTCTTCTTAATATTTCAACTTGTGGTAGTAAAGCTTTATTCACCTGTCTATTTCAACTTGCACATCCAGGATATCCATTCCGGGTGTTGCTAGATGTGATGGATATAAACTGGAGATGCAATAACAAAAAGGAGGGTTTACTTAGTTAAGTGAAAGTGAAAGTGTGAAATAGAAAGGCAATGTTACATACAAATGGGTGAACTCTTTATAATTCATATGAACGATAAATTTAGAGAGAAGTATATATGAATCGCTTAAAATGCACGCAATTTGTATAGCTTTCAATGAACTACAAATCTGTGAACCTATTTCATAGAACTAACATTATTATGTCACTAAGCTACTGATGTAAACTGAGTAGTCAAATACTATCCTTACTAATTGCTCCAGTAGGAATTTCTGGGTTTTAATTTTTGGAAGTCTATTTTTTTGTCATTATGAAGGCTGTCTTACATTATCTTTTGTCACGATGGAAGGCTGTTTTAGATTATTTGTTCACACGACTTGTCATTGCTTGCATGTTTGGAATTGGTTATTAGATCCAGTTTTGATTTTTAGGACTGACTTCCTACTTATTGATAAGCTTTTGTTTCAATGTCCTTGTCAAAGAATCAAAATTGTTTTAGTAAGAAATGAAAAATGCTAAAGTATGCAATGTGGTTTTTTCTATGCCTAGTAAATTGTTCAATGCATCAAAATGTCAGGTGGCTCTTGTGATTTTCGTTGGGTTCTATGAGCTGATTTTGTCAAGTAGGAATGGACCACTTTGATTGCGCATGCTCTTTGACTGTTTGCAACTTCTTATAGCTTTATCCTGTAAATTCTTGTGACCAAATATCCGTGTAGTCCATGTCCAACATCCCATTTGGTCCTATACATATGAATTCTGCTTGCATTTTTTGGGGGTTTTCTGTGAATCTTGCGTGGGGGTAGTTCAGCCAGTAGACAAAACCAGATGATTGAATATTGTTATTTCAGTTTGACATATCCATAGAGAACCACCTTAGATATTAGAAAAGCGAAAGCAAGTTCCCATGTTGAGTTGTATGACAGGATGAAGCATTTTACGATTTCACGCTTACTCCCTACGCAGTTTATGTTTAAATACTTAAATATAAATTTATGGTAATACTGGGTACAATGTAAAACTTTTGCTTTAGGGTGATGGGTGATCTGAAAAGAAAATAATTCTGTTATGTGCTTGGGTTTCTCTAATAATTCTTGGATCTGCATGCTAGGCTTTATTCTGGTAATGTGTTTATGATCTTGAGTGCATGCTTTATTTTGGTAATGGTGTATTGTTTATACATAGATTAGTCTTTGTACTTTCTAGTAAATGATATGTCATTTACCATGCATAGTACAATGCATAAGGTATAATAAAAGGTCACAGGTTTGTATCCATGGCATAAATAATTATGGAATATTTATAAATAAGATGTGGTTTTTTTATCTATTACTGTCAAAATATTTGGAACCCAACCATGGTTCTTTGTTATCTCAGCTGTGTACCTGAGATCTGTATACATGTATGTGCTGCATGATATGTATCTATGTATCTATTCGCATTCTCCGATCTATTCTCTGTTTGATCTATATCCATGTAAGTTTCTACATAATCTGTATCCATGTATGTGCTGTATGTGTTGTATGAAGTACAAAGTTTGATTGTAAATGTTTTATGCAAAGTACAAGTGAGGAATATGAATTTAATGCAAAATATTATTTTTTTATGTTTTTAGGGGAATAGGTGCCGATTCTATATAGGAACCGATACATATAATGCCTAATAGATGCCGGTTTTAAATACGAACCGATACCTATTAGGCGAATATGTGCCGGTTCCTTTTAAAACTGGCACCTATTAGGCCGAATAGGTGCCGGTACTTAAGAGAACCGACACCTATTCCCTAATAGGTACCGGTTGAAGAACCAGCACCAATGACTTTGGTTATTGGTATCGACCAATAGGTGTCGGGTCCGAAACTAACATCTATTGGGGGTTTCGAGCCGACACCTATAGACTTTGTGTACTAGTGAAGAATTTATCTAGGGTTCGATTTCCTAATGTATCACTATTCGTTGATCTGAATAATTTGCGCACGAATACCTACGTCAAAACATATGTAGTAAAAATCATCAAATAAGTAAAACCCATTAAAATCAAACCTAAAATTTTTATATATTCATGTAAAAATAACTAGATAAGTGTAGACATAAAATATATTCTTTTAAGTTCAAATACAAAACTTGACATGAGTAGTAATAGAACACTATTCACTTTAAATTTATTTTTTTCCCTCAAATGAAGTTAAGTATAAACTTAAGATTTGATTTGATTTGATTTGATGTGAATGTATTTTATCTCTATACTTACTATTTACCTCTAGTAATTATGGATTTTCACTTATTTATTTTTTTACGTATTTGTTTGATGGCTACTAGTCGTACCGTGAAAGACCGTGAAAGGGAAAAGTAGAGTACTTGCTGCCTAAGTTGAAGCATCACTACCGATTTTGTTATCATATTAACCAAACATCATACTTAATTTTCATAGGTGACAACAAATTTTTTCATGCCAACACATCCTACTAACCAAGGTCAAAATGGTCATTTCATGAATCATGGGGTAAATAAGGAAGAAGAGTTGAAAATGAAGGGCAGTAGTCAATTAACTTTCAAGAACAAATAAATAATTTACTCTTGAAATGTACCCCTCCTTGCTTGCGTACATCCTTTTGGGTGTAGAGGCATATGTACTCCCTCCTGTCATCTTTTTTTGACATCAGGAGAGCTTAGTCAGTCATCAGCTCTCCCAACGTCAAATAGATTACCGAAGGGAGCACATAGGATTCAGGAGCATGTAGGAGAACAAAAGAAGAGGAAAAACAATATTTATGAGATTTGTTGAAGAGAAAAAGAGTTAATTTTATACGAACTATGTTATAATGGGGAATGCGATTTGTCAAGAACCACCGCCATGACTATGATGCTAATTAATACACACTCAATATTCGACCACCAAAATACTAGTAGCAATTATCGACCAGTTAGCTTGACCATCCAAGCACCACCCAAGTACAGGCCAAGCAGCGGACCAGCCAAGAGCATCTGAGTCAACGGATCCGTCGACGGTGTAAGCACAGCAGCAGCAACTACGGCGCCAACAACAACATATCTCCAGATGGAAAGCATTTGGTCACTAGAAACCAAACCGACTTGCCCCAGCAGTAGCTGGATAACAGGGACCTGGAAAACAATAGCATGGAAACTATAAAAATATACAAGATATTATGTTCGTTCAGCTTTGAGAGGGGATATATTCATTCTAATGAGATGGTCCTGCTACAATTAATTTTTCTCTTTATCTTCGGCAGTAAATCAGACTGATAATTCAGATCACTAAAATCTAGAGAAGTTTCCACACCAGCCATTTAATTAATGATTATCTAGCACCAGATAACAAGAAGTCAATGAGCATTGAAACAGTTAGATCAAATAATGATTTGTTCAAGCATACAGGTTCCAACACCAATTGGCAACTGAGTAGATTATGCAAGATCAAGATATCTTGTAACCTTGTCCATCGAATTTACTTACCCAGTTGCTTTGAATTTGCCCTATCACTACAACCATGGATTGAACAAAAGCGCCCACATGAACATCAGATTACATAATAATTCTATGATTGATTGAGTTGTTCTCTATATTTTTATGATAATAAGGTAGAGACTCAGCTTCAAGATGGAGATTAACCATCCACAGTCACCCATTAAATTATTCTATTATGAGAAATCTGGATGACGATCTTTGGAGAAGGTGAGGCAGTACCCTCCGAACCAGTTCAATCGTCAATAAAGTAATGGTTACTATGAACTGGCTTTCCTACTATGTTTGCTACAATTACAACATGTGGAAACAGACAATATGACAACAATCAACCTTGATACCCTGTTAAAAAAGCAAACTTATAGGACCATGTGTTTACCTGAAAAGATAATCCTGTGCTGAATAAAAGCACAAGCACAAACTCAAAATACTGATCAATCGACCATAATGATTCAACTGCCCCGTCTGCATAGTTCACAAAGAAGTTCAATGCTGCAGGAGCAAGAACCGTGTAGGAGAAGAAAATGCCAAGGTAGAATAGTACAGAAGAGCCCAGAACAATGGGCCCTAGGAATTTACGTTCATCCCTTGTTAAACCTGGAAGAACAAATGCTATTATCTCATACAAAATAACAGGACTCCCAAGTAGAAGGCCACAATAACCAGAGACCTGCACATCATTGAAATAACAATGTCAGCAAGAGTCGAATTGTTTAACGACCACATGAGAGGGTATAGGCGTCATTAACATCTAGTACGCAAGAAGACTGATTAAAAAATTATAAGGAATATGATTATATGAACTCTAATGGTCTCTAGAGCAGTTTATAGACAAGTGTGAGGCAATGTGCATTACTGTGTGGTTTTGTGAATGTGAGCCTAGTGTACACATAATAAAAACATGAGTCAAAAACCTGCACCTCTTTTCCTTCTGCACCAATCTTGCTACCCATGGCACTCAGAAGTGAGAAACTTCCTGAACTAGCTTCAACAGGCATAGGCAAATGTAGCTACTTGCAGTTTTGCATTGTGATTATATGGGAGCCTGGGAGGCAAAAACAGTCCCACACATGTCGACTTGTGTTTAAGCTTCCTGACCATGTGAGGGAGGATTTAAATATTTTCAATCTTAATGATGGGACTGGGAAGTTTGCCAGTTTATAGTCCTACACCATTTCATAGCTACAATACAGTTCATATGCTTGCACTAAATGCCTTTACAATGGATAGACTCCCCAGACTAAAACCAGTCCATGTGCTATGCACCACGTAGGACCAGGATCAACTTCAAAGTGCAGTGCACATTGTTGAAACATTTAATAAGAAACAGCAAACTTCACAAAACTACAAATATTTTGACAAAAGCATGACAAAATTACAGATTTAAGCCACAATACCACAAAACTGCAGATTTAGTATGGCTTACCACAAAACTCCAAATCTGTTTATTTTTGTGATACTGTCTTAAATTTGTAGGTATGTAATGATGTGGCTTAAATATGTACTTCTGCGATAGTTTTATCAAAGTAGCTGGAGTTTTGCAAAATTTACTCAAGCATCAAGGTTGGTTCCATAAGTAGTTGCAAAACTTACAAAGTTAATTTGCATTTAGAGTATGTTATGTTAGTTTGTTAGAGTTTTACCTTCAATGTTGTAAAGAAAAATTCTCCAGGAGAGAGCTGCAGAAACCGAACACCCTGAACACTAACCGGTGCTTCTAGAATCCTAATAAGATCTTTGGAGTAAGCGAAACAACCAAGTATCGCAGCACCAACAGCCAATACTGAGACAAATATCCTGTCACGAAGTTCCTCTAGATGATCAAATATACTCATCTCCTTATCATCAGGAAGTAGCTCTTTGCTCGGATAAAGAAAATTGTACAGGCTACTCTGTTCTTCATCCTCTGTGATACCTCCAAAAGATCCATTTTGGACTGTACAAGTTAAATTTGAATTGTCAAATACTCTAAAAAGGAACTCCACCAATGTATAATACTAATAAAGGCCATTTTGTACAATGAATATAAATATAGCAGTTATCACCAGAAAAATACACAATGGGAATATAATAGTTATGATAAGTACAATGCAATGATATGGATTTTGCTTTAAAACTTCTAGAAAATTGAGCTTAAGGTTTTAGTGACAACAAATCGGAAACTGTATAAGTTTCATTCATTCAACTCTTCCAGTTGTTTCCTTTACTCCTACAAAAGACACAACTAGTGTTGATGATGAATTTCAACTGATTCTTCTGTGGATGTTTGGAAGCATACTGTCAAGCGCCTCGGCACTCAACGACGGCGGACCGCGGCTACGTAGCTCGTACCCGCGCTCCAGTCCTCACCGCGAGGTTATACCCCTCTGCTGGTGGCTTAACGAGAGTGGAGGAAGAAGATTAGATGATAATTCATTGCATCCTCTCATTGTTGCAGTACACGAGATATATGAGCCAACTGGCTAACAAACATGGAAAGAACACGGTAAACACGATCCTAATTTTCAGGCCTGCTCTTCTCCTAGCCATTGGGTCCGATCCTTCCATCCTTGTCCACGGTGATCGCGCCCCTTGCCGCGTCAAGCGCTGCCGTGCGTTCGGTGATCGCGCCCCTTGCCACGTCAAGGGTTGCCGCGCGTTCCGCTGCCCTGCGACGTCGTGCGCCCTGCGCTGCCTCGAGTAGGTCCGGCCCCACATGACATCTCCCTGCCTCCTCGAGACTCGGCTCGTCCTCGAGCTGGAAGCTTGAAACCTCTCCGGAGCGACTCGAAGTCTTCCCAAGTGGCTGATTCGGCGGCTCGCCGTGCCGGTGAACGAGGAGTTGACGAACGCCACGTGCCAGCGAGCGCGTTCAACCCGCGCCGGCTGCAGGGTCACCACGCCGTGCTGGATTGGTGGCAACGTTGGTGGAGTCGATGGAGGCTCGCCGTTGAACTTCTTGAGGGTGCTCACATGGAACACGTCGTGTATGCGCGCTGCGGCGAAGTTCTAACCGTGCAGCCACGTCGTTGATCATTTCGACGACGTGATAGGGCCCGATGTAGCGCGGCTTCAGCTTGCCCGAAGAAGCTGGGAAAGTGAAGACATGGTGCGTTGACGTAGACGCGGCAACACCCAATCGCCCCTTTGATAAGATACCTAACGATGTTGCGGTCGTAGTAGTGCTTCGCACGATCTGCGCTGCTCCGGGCGATAGCGGACGTCGGCGAGAAAGGCGTCGCGTTATCCATGTCCGCGCCACGGTTGCCACTCGAGTCTCCCCGGCTCGTAAGAGCGGATAAAGGGTGGATCGCGGCTGTACACCACGCGAACGGAGTTTCCGGAGCGAAGATTGGTAGGCCGTGTTATACACGTACTCAGCCCAGGGAAGCCACCGCAACCATTGCCAGGGTCGGTCGCCCGTGAAGCAGCGCAGGTACATTATGATGACACGGTTGGCCGCCTCCGTCGCGTCGGAGAGGGTGGAAGGCGGATGTCATGTGCAGCTGGTGCCCATCGGCCTCATCGGCTCTCGCCAAAACAGCGAGGTAAACACCGGGTCGCGGTCGAGACCACGGACCGTGGCATGCCGTGGAGCGAACGATGTCGGTGAAGAACGCCTGAGCCACGGTCTCGGCGGTGTACGGGTGTGCCAAGGGAATGAAATGGCGTGCTTGCTGAAGCGATCGGCGCGGAGAGGATCACCGACTTCCCGTTCACGCGTGGCAGCGCCTCCACGAAATCAAGGCCGATGTCGGCCCAGACGATGGTGGGGATAGGCAGCGGAAGGAGGAGCCCCAGGCTGTAGATGTTCGACTTGTACCTCGACAAGTGATGCGATCCAGACAAAATCACGCACATAGCGACGCATGGTGGGAAAATGAAAGTCGCGGCGGAGCGGTGCGGTGTGCGCTAGACCCGCCGTGCCGTCGTCGTGGATGGCCGCCACGATCTCGCGACGCGTCGAGCGGGCGGGATGTAGAGCGCCGTCGTAGGTGACCAGGCCGTTGGAGATGGCCCGTGGTGGCGCGCGTGCCCATGCGAACCTCGTCGTGGACCGCCGCCAAGGCCGGATCCGTGGCTGAGCTGCGTAGACGGGTGATGAAGTCGAAGCGGGGCGGAGACCGCCATGATCACGCCCGGAAGTCTCCTCGGTGTCACGGCGCGAGAGGCGTCGGCCACCGTGTTCGTGGCGCCAGGACTTGTACTCGGCTGTGAAGTCAAAGCCCGGCGGTTTGCGAGCCCAATGATCTTTGTGGTATGGTCGCGGCCAGTCGAGAGGTACTTGAGGCGTAGTGGTCGGTCTTGACGATGAAGCGCGCCCACAGCAGTGCGTCGCGAATGGCGGACGCGAGCACGAGGCCGATGAGCTCCGTTCATAAGCGCCGAGGAACGATGACAAGCGCCACCCGTGAAAACCTGTCCGAGATCGCCTCTTGGATGAGCACGGCCCAGCCGTACGTGGATGCGTCACGCTCCACGATGAAGACTCGGAGAGTCGGCAATGCCGGCCAGGGTCGACGTCACCGCCGCTTTGAGGGTTGTGAAGGCCGCCGCGGCGTCGTCGTTCAGTGAAGCCTTGCCTTCTTCGGGGAGAGCGGTGAGTGGCGCGGCGATGGCGCCGTGGTTGTGGGCAATTTCCGGTAGTAGCCCGCCGGCCAGGAAGCCGCGCACGGCACGCGCGAGCGGGGCCACGGCCGCTCATGGATGGCTGGACCTTGGCGGGATCCATCGCCACGCCAGATGCCGAGATGATGTGGCCGAGGTAGCCGAGGAGTCGACGCCGAACGAGCACTTGGACCTCTTCACAAAGAGACGGTGCTGGCGTAGAATGGTGAGGACGACGCGGAGGTGTCGCAGGTGATCCGCTCAACTTTTGCTGTAAATCAAAATATCGTCGAAGAAGACGAGGACAAACCGGCGGAGGTGGGCGCGGAGCACGTCGTTCATGAGCGCTTGGAACGTCGGCGGGGCATTGCAAAGCCCGAACGGCATCACCAAGAACTCGTAGAGGCCGTCGTGGGTGCGGAACACTTGTCTTGTGGATGTCTTCGGCATCCGCGCTGGTGGTATCCGGCCAGAAGGTCGAGCTTGTGAAGCGCGCGCCATGGAGCTCGTCCGGGAGCTCGTCGGCGACGGGGATGGGAACGCGTCCTTGACGATGAGGGCATTGAGGGCGCGGTAGTCGACGCAGAATCGCCATGAACCGTCAGCCTTCTTGACGAGGAGGACCGGTGAGGAGAACGCCGAGTCGCTGCGGCGGACTATGCCCTGGTTGATCATGGCAGCGCATTGACGTTCCAGCTCGTCCTTGTGTGCTGGATATCGTACA
This sequence comes from Oryza australiensis, assembly GCA_019925245.2. Lineage (NCBI taxonomy): Eukaryota > Viridiplantae > Streptophyta > Magnoliopsida > Poales > Poaceae > Oryza > Oryza australiensis. The sequence continues at coordinate 70,338 of JAIFGZ020000032.1, read as the reverse complement.
GCGGACGGCCACAGGAGGCGTCCGGCTTGAGGATGATCTTGTGATCGCGGGCGCGTGGTGGAGCGAGCCCACGGTGATGCGATCCGCTAGGGTTTAGTCCCGTCTTTCGATGAGAGGTGGAGGATAACTCAATTGGGAATAGAGCGACGTTCACGGCCGACTACAACCGTCCAAGGACGATGCGTCTTAGCAACCGATACACCGTCTCCGATGGTTGACGCGATCTTGCGGTGCGCGACAACCGGCCGCTAGGGCACTCGTCCGCAAGCAATCGAAGAACAAGCAAGAACAAGTAAAACAAGCACGAAATTGCTATATATTAAGATGAAAGATTCAATCGAATACACGATATGGTGGAGTTCGAAGACAAGCAGGACGGACGGTCTAGCCGACACCGCGCGTGTGCAAGTAGCAAAAGGCTAACTCTAATCAACAAAACCCGCCCTTCTTGGTGGTGGTGAAGGATTAAGTAGGGGAGAGACGACCACGGGGGTGCGGAGTCGTGCTAAACCCTAGGACGCGCCCACAATGGGCCCAACTTGATACACGGCCCATTGGGCCAAAAGAGTGACGCGGCACCAAAGACAAAAAACACTCGGTAGAAAAAGAATAATTGCGGCCGCTCCAGGACGAGATATTGACATGGAGTGGATCCATTGAAAGTAGACTTGATAACCTTTCCATCAAGTACTTGCACGCCAAATCGGAGTTTGCATGAAGTCGTGGCGGCCGTTAGAACTTGGCACTCTTTGCGAGTCCGAATCCACCCCGTGCGAATCCTCTTCCCGTTGGATCCTCTCCATCGTGGCTCGGCGAAACGTCCCAAGGTGGCCAACGGCTCATCGAGGTGGGATGTGCCGTCGTGGAGCTGCGGTGCGTTGCCGAAAGAACGCCCGTCCAGACAGGGACGCCCTCGGTTGGAGCGACAGGTGTGCTTGGCGAAGTCCCAAACAATCGGGCCGAGTGTAGCCATCCACTAGGTGCCGAGCACCGGATCGTAGCTTTGCAAGGGCATGACAAAGAGATCGATGGTGAAGTCGGTGCCGTCGATGGCGGCCGTGCGGCCACGATGGCGCCGGGCGAATCCGTTCGCCGTTAGCCACGGCCCGCCGTTAGCGAGGCGAGCCTGGACCGTCGGCCGGTGCGCGTGGCACGGTCTTGGCGGCGGCGATGAAGTTGTGGGTAGACCCACTGTCGAGGAGGGCGACGAGCGTGGCACCGCCCGGCGAGGCGACGATGCACGCGTCCCAGCGAGAGGACGCGCGCGCCGCGTGCGGGGAGAAGATCGGCGACTCCGCCTCTTGCTCGTCGTCGGCGTCGTCGGTGTCGGAGATCTCCACGCCGCCAATGTGGAAGATGCGTCGGCGAGACGCGATTGTGGCCACTGGTGTACTTTTCATTGCGGTTATAAGAGCCCCAGCGGCGACGCTCCTCCTGTTCCTCGCCAGAGCGCTTCGCCGGGCGGCCCTCGCCGGATTCGCGGGCACCACGGCCTTCTCGGGGCGGCGGGTTGGGCGGGCGCGCGCCGGGCGCCCGGGATGCCTCGGGCCGGACCTTTTGGGGTGACAGTGTGCTTGTTCGATGAGCTCGGGCGGCGGGCAATGCTCATGGCGGGTGCAAGGGATTGCGGGTTCTACATTTGGACACAGGGCGGCGGCGGCAAGAGTCCTCCGTGAAGAGGCGAATCCGGCCAGGGCCTCGTCAAGTGGGCGGCACGGGAAGGAGCGCTGGCGATCTTGGTAGTCAATCACCGTCCCGTGCGGCGGTAGGACGGCTGCTCGAAGAGGGCGCGGCGAACGGAGCGGAGGCCGTAGCGCGAGTGCGCGAGATCCTTGAAGCGCGGCCATGTTGGCGTGCCCTCGTCCTCTGGACTGCATGTACCACGGTTGGGCTCCTCCGGAGATTGTACGATGCCATCCACCGCGTTCCTCCGGCATGATCCTTCTTTGCAAAAAAAGGATTCGCATTTGTTGATGAAGATCGGCGGGTCACTCGTCTGAGTCGTAGTGTGGGAACTCGGGCGCCAATGCTTTGGCGGTCGATCTTGGTGGTGTTCGCCCGTGGTCGAGCTCAGCCGGTGGCGGAGGAGCCGACGGAGAGATCATGGATCGCCTTCGCGTTGGCCTCGTGGACTTTTGCATCGGCTCGTTGGACTTGTGCGGCATCTCTATGTTCTTGGTGAGCGCCTTGATGGCAGCTTTGAGATCGTCTCCCGTGGCTTCGGTTGAACGGGACGCGATGGACGATGAAGATGATGATGCGGCGGCTTGGGGTAGGTGAGGGTTTGGGTGGGCTGGTGTTGGGTTGGGATGGGAGTCGGCGGACGAGGAAGAGGATCGACGGATTCGATACCGAGGTTGTCAAGCGCCTCGGCACTCGGCGACGGCGGACCGCGACTCGTAGCTCGTACCGCGCTCAGGTCCTCGCGCGAGGTTATACCCTCTGGCTTGGTGGCTTAACGAGTGGAGGAAGAAGATTAGATGATAATTCATTGCCTCCTCTCATTGTTGCGATACACGAGATATATGAGCCAATAGGCTAACAAACATGGAAAGAACACGGTAAACATGATCCTAATTTTCGGGCTGCTCTTCTCCAGCCCTTTGGGTCCGATCCTTCCATCCTTGTCCACGGTGATCGCGCCCCTTGCCGCGTCAAGCGCTGCCGTGCGTTCGGTGATCGCGCCCCTGCGCGCGTCAAGCGTTGCCACGCGTTCGCGCCTGCGGGCGTCGCGCGCCTGCGATGCCTCGAGTGGGTCCGACCCCGCATGACACATACGCACATGGGACTTGGGGGTTCTTACTTGAGGCTTGCAGATTGGATGAAAAGTTTGTACCTAATTTCCAGATTTAAGGATATTGTCAACAGTAACATATTATGCTAAATGACAATTATGTCTGCATGATGGATTTCATTGTTTAAGTTACCATATTATGCAAACTTTGAGTTCCAGTTTTGAAAGTCTGTGCGAGAAAGTTGGATATACACATTAACTGACTTTGTTTTATCATGCTTAGCAACTTACAGTAACATTTCTTTGAGTCCGTTGCAGCACATGGCCACTCAGTTTGTTTAACACTAAAGGCTGAAGGAGACCCTGAAAATCTAGCTTTTTTTCATACTAAATGGGGAGTGGATTCTAATCCCTCGAGGGGATGTCCCCTCGTGTACCTTTTTCTTTCAAATTTAATATAAATAGTTGTGAAAAATTTTGAAAAAAATGACAATGTAGAGTATAGTGTATCTATTAGTCCACCAACACATCGAGAAACAAAAAGACAAATTCAGATGTGAATAGTACGCTACTATTCATATCCTGAATTTGTATTTTTATATCTCGGCGTGTGAGTTGAGTTTGGACCTAAGATTTTATGAAGTTGTAAAGATATATTGTATGAGTGTTGTCAAATTTTCCCGAATTTTCATAACCGTTTGGATGGTTTTTAAGAAAACGAGAGGACATCCTCAAGGGATCAAAATAGTTTCCCTACTAAATGGCCCTTCGATATAGCATTGCTATTCAAAACATGGGTGATGAATTCCAATATGAAAAGCGTTTGTTCACCAAATATTGATACAATGATAAGGTGACAACTTAATGTTATCATAATTGTTTCAAAAATAGTAACTATCAAAGTGAAGGAAAGCAAAATTAAATGCATGATAGATCATCAATAGTTTTATTGTAGAATCAAATGTGTTTGATTTGTATTTTGTGTGATGAAACATTCGTGGTGATGTGATTTGCGATATTTAATATATGAAATATTGGTTTATGGTGATGATGTTTGGATTTGTGAAGTTGTGCACGTTTCTTACGATGGTCGGGCCGGCGGTGTGGCCAGTCGGCCGGCCAAGCTTGGCCGTCGGGCCAGGTCAAGCTTGCCGTCGGGCGGAGGTATGCGCACGTCGGCCGGCCAACTTTGACTTGGTTTCGGATTCGAGTTATCTTTTCGATTTCGGATCATTTCTTTGTGGATTTGACTTCTAGATAGTTCCTATGCGTATGATTACTGTTGTTATGCTAATGTGAGTCAAGTTTGGACAAACTTATGCTCGGAATATGGTTTCTTTGTTGTATATGTGTAAGTATCGCTTGAGGCCTCGGGATAGTGTTGCCGGTGATAGATCGGAGTCGACTTGGGAGAAGTGGACGTCCAGAGATCAAGATCACGCGAGAATACTAAAAGGCTAGAGGATAATGCACGTGAGAGATGGAGAATCCGTATGGTATACGAGAGGAATCGTGTACGTATGGAAGAGAAGTCGAATTTGGAAAGAGTCCGAATCGGGAAGATTGATTGAGATAAGGAAAGAGATGAGTTTGTAGCATGCAAGAGAGGGTTTCCTATCTTTGGTTAGGAGTCCTAATTCGTGTAGAATTCGTGGGTTACTTCATGTATAAATAGAGAGGGAGGGGGTGCCTCCTTGATATTGATTTTGCAAGAAAGAAAGTTGAGAGAAAGTTAGGGTTTCAAGTTTAGTTCGGGATTTTGGTAAGGAGTTTTGTTGTTGCACTTTGTAAACACTTTTAGATGCAATAAAGCCGAAATAGTTTGATCTACTTCTTCAAGAGTTCATCTAGGTGTTTTATGGGTCTCGGCGGTCGATCGCGGAGTGTGCGGGCGGTCGGCCGGTGGGTTGCGGCGCGGTCAAGCGGAGTTGTGGCGGCGGTCGGCCAGGCACGGAGGGCGGTCGGCCGGCCGATATAAGGTGGTGTGACCGGTGGAGGTTTCAACGGCTACGGTTTGATTTCTTTTCTATATTGGTTTCATTGGTGAAAGGTAATCTTTTATTTCCGCTAAAAGTTTTTGGGTTTTGGTTTTCCCTACCATTCACCCCCCTCTGATAGGTTTGTTTACTCTGTTTCGATCCTACATTTATAAAATGTTGGAACCCTAACAAGTGAGTATACAAATGTCATCTATAGTAGGTGATCGATGGGTTAAGAACAAAAGCAACTAGATTTGGAACCCACTTGTACCGTTGTACGAACTACATATTCAGAGCAGATTTCCTTAGCATAGCTACAGAGTTAAGACCAGTTGCAGATAGCCTTTACATCTTATGACTGACCTGACCAAGCATATAGCATCACATGCATCTTTATCGCTCATCACCTGGGGGTTTGCACTCTAGAAAGATTTTCTGTCTTTTGGGTGTGGAGTAATGAGATACTAGTATCAGATATGCCATAGGCGGATAGGCCCCTGCTTTTTAGCTACTCAGTATACCCAGAACAAGATTTCACGAACATATATATCAAGCTCAAATGAATCAACTAAAGCTCATGGTCAGCAACTATTGCATGCTAAGCGACTTGTTAAATCTGTAGTTGGTATTGCTATGCAAAACTGTATTCCTAATCTACAGTTTCATTCCGTTGATTGTTAAATCTGTAGCACGTATGGTTACACCAGGAGGATGCCTCAAGTTTTACTCAGTTTCTTCACTCTTTGTAACATTTTTTGTTCTCATGATTTTTAGCAAGCAGCTGAATCCAGTTCCCCGTTCAATCGCAACACTTGTTCCAGCCAAGGAAACGGCTCGCTAGTGAGTACTGAGGCAAGAGTTGAGGTACCATCGGCAAGAAAAAGAGAGAAGGATAAGGGGCGCACCAGGTTGCGGAGACGGGTCCTCGAGGGCTGCGCCGAGGCTGCCCGACGGCGACTCCTCCCTCTGAGGTGCGGGCGGCGAGGGACGCTCCGTCTCCCGGCCGGCTCCCTCGTCGACGGCGGCGCAGCGAGGTGCCGGCCGTGGCGGCAGCGGAGGGCTCGGGCGCCGCGGAGGAGGAGCGGTACGCAACGGAGGAGGGAGAGACGGTGGTGGTGATGGTGGCGGGGAGGGAACCCGCCGAGCCCCGGCGGCGAGTGCGAGAGCAGCGCCCCCGCGCTCCCCATGGTCGGTCGCTCCTACACCTCCGAGGGCCGAGGTGGGGCAAGCTGGAGGCGGATAGACGATGATAATTATCTCGCTCGCTTAGTCGCTTCAGTGTTGCCTGGCGTGTGGCTTGCCGCTTCACCTCGTCTTCCTCTCTCTGACTCTGGATTATGCTCACGCACCGAGTCACGACCACACGACACACAGCAACAGCAAAGCAGCGGAGCACCGTAAACGGGTTTTCTGACCGAGGAAAAAGATCTACTACGGCCTTCGATTTGGACTGAAGCTGAAAACCTGAAAGTGGTGGACCAAGCTGGGCTATTGATCAGAGTCCCGCATTGACCGGGCCGTAGTTGGGTCGTTAATAGGCTGGGCGCCTGGGCCTGCACATAGCATTCCGTAAAACTTCTTTAGAAACGAAATCCTATAGTAATGTTTTTTCCGATTACGTACGAATCCATACATACGCACGCCACCCTCACACTGTCACACAAGTACGTCCCCTTCTCACACACGCTAAGAAAAATATAGACTAATCCGAGCCCACAGAAATATGTTTGTTTAACTAAGGCAGGACAATCGATGCAATATCTATATGTATTAGTCGAGAATTTTTTTAAAACCGGACAAAATTGCAAAACCATCCCAATTGTCAGTTTGTTACTCTTGATTTAATATTCCCTCCAAAACCCAATTTGGTGCAATACCCACCCACCCCGAAGCAACTAGGCCAAAATCACTCCCTTCACACATGTAAATAGATGAATCAGCCCATTTTTGCCAACGTGGATGCGCTGCGGGCCAAATCAGCCAAAGTCGAGGTCATCAAGCGTGGCTTGGTTTAGTCCACTACTTGAAGAAATCATATTATTTTCGGTTGAAGTGTTAAAATTATGATAGTCACAATTTGAATAGTACGTCTTAAAAAATATTTTTAGTCGGTTTAAAAAGTCTATGGATTTTTAGAAACATTAGTCCCGGTTCGTGACACGAGCAGGACTAAAATCCGGTTCAAATATTATCGAGGTTATCGAGCACTTGGATATCTTTAGTCCCATGGTAACATGCTATTTTTATCCAGGTTCTTGTTACCAACCGGGACAAAAAAATCTCCACTATCCTTATCTCCTCGTCCTTTGCGCGTCCTCTCTCGGATCCATTTTTCTCAACCCGTGCGCCTCTCATACGATCGGCTAGCTCTCTCCACTCTCTCCACTCTCCCTCTTACTCGGTAGATCTCTCCTCTCCTATCGGTTCTCTCTCCCTCCTCTCCTTCTCCGGCCGGCGGCGGAAGGCGGGCCGCCGCGTGGCGGCCACGCCGCGGCGGGTGGCGCGCGGCCCGCGCGGCGGGCGGGCGGCGGCCATGCGCGCGGCGGGTGGGCGCGGCCCACGGGCGGGCGGCAGGCTGCGGTCTCACGCGGCGGCTAGCGAGCTTCCGGATCTGGTTCTTTTGTTGTTTTTAGTTTGATGAGATGTGATTTTGATCTACGATGTATATATGTTGTATTTGATCTGTTATTTTGTGATTTCGTTGTTGTATTTGGTCTGTGACTTGAACATGTATTTGATTTGTGAAGAAAAAATGAAAATAAAAATATGTGATATGTTTTGTGAGGTTTGATTTCATCTTACGTGATGATTTTGTTTTTGCCGAAAAAAACAAAAAAATAAATATGGGAAAAGTGGGATGTCGGGAGGACAATCATTAGTCCGGTTGGTAACCGAGCTTTTTATTCCACCTCTCTCCCCATCCTCGATCAAACCAACCGGGACTAAAAATTTATTTTTGTCTGGTTATTTAACCGGGACTAAAAAAGCGATTTTTAGTCCCGCTTTCATAGTCCCGGTTTGACAACCTGGACTAAAAGGGGTTACCAACCGGGATAGATGTAGGGTTTTCTAGCAGTGGTCGTACCCTTGATTCAAGTTCGATCACGGGAAGTTTGTAGTGCGAAGACCTTCGTGGTCGGTAGGAGGGTTAAGCGCGGTGGTGATCGGGACGATGATTGGCAACGATCGAGCCCGCTTCCTCCTTCCCTTCCTACTTGGTGACAACTCGGTTTCCTTCCCTTTAGTTGGTTGGCGAGTGTTTATCTACTTATAACCGGAAAAATAGCCATAGAAAAAGAAAAAAAATTGCATCCTTTACCTAGCCATATTTGTGACATTGCATTGTTCTTTTTAGTTTTTGCTTTGTTGAGTTTTGCGTTGCATCGTCGCGTCGTTTTTCTGGTCTTAGCATATAGTTTGTTTAAAGTTTTGAGTTCTTGTCACATCTAGCACCACCATTGTCACCGCTCCCGTTGTGTCTCTGTTGCCGTCGTGTGGATGATGCTTCCCTGGGGTAGCCCACGCTAAGGAAAGGAGGTCGGGTAGGTCGGACCAGGAGTCCTTGGGCTAGGGTCGGAAACCAGACCTCGGGCAAGCCCAACCTCTGCCCTTTGGCCCGACCTCAGCCCCTTAGCTTGACCTCTACGTGCGACTCCGACCTGAAAAGGGCATGCCTTCCCCCTCGGGAAGGAGTCTTCCTTGACAAAGCTTGTAGATAAGACAAGGGAGACAAGCGACGAGAGGATGATGTCACCGGCAAGGCTGCGCACAATATGCCTACAGCGAGCGGATCTCAAGGCAAGATTGCACGCAAGATGCCCACGGCGAGAGGATTCCAAGACGATTCTGTTTTGCTTTACGACTAGCTTTCTGCGCCCCAAGCCCCTTGTAACTACCCCTCTTGAACTATAAAAGGGAGGGCAAATCGCGCGGGCATGGGGGGCATCCAAGAACGCTCTCGGATTCCTATACTAAAACCCTAATCTTTCATTACCTTAACACATAAAACACGGGAGTAGGCTTGTTATCCTCAGGGAGGGCCAAACCTCTAAAAACCTTGGCTCATCTTGTCACGAGTCGACCATCAAGCCCGTTGCTAGACGTCCGATCACTCTTTCACCTCCTCGAGCGGCCCCTTGGAGGGCGCTCGGCACCCACTCGATAGTTGGCGCGCCAGTTAGGGGGCGTCTTCACCATTTCGAGTGGTTTTGATGGCTGTTTTGTTCTCCTCCGACTTCACGACTCCCACGGGGATGATGTAAGTCTTTGGGAGCTGGTCTTCCGCTCTCACGACTTCAGCCACCTCACCCTCTCCCGGAGGCTTCGGCAAGCCGGAGCGTCAGTTGCGCGGCCATGCGGCTCACGACAACGGATGGCGAGGCGCCGGCTCCGCGCCTTGCGGCCTTGACTCCGAGGCTGCACAGCCATGAAGGCCTAGCGGCCCAAGCCCACGACGCCCACATGGCGGTCTCGAGGCGGACTCCGTGTCGCGCGGATCGAGCGCACCACGGGGTGCCACGCCACGCCCCGGCTCCCCAGGAGCCGTCTTCACCATTGCGCTGCGCTCGGACGCCCCTCCGTCCTCTGGCCGAACGAGCTTGCGAGCTTGTCCAACGTGCTCTCCTCGTCTTGAGACGCCCGCCAAGAGGCATGCTGACCGGTGTTGCCCGAAACAGCCGGGCCGACAAACTTCGTCATGATGGGCGACATGGTCTCGGATGACGAGGCCATGGGCTCTCGGGAGTTCGATGCCCATCGCAAAGCCCGTCGCTGACGCGCATCGGCCCGGTGCACCGTGTTCTACCTAGGAGTGCAGGAGCCCCACTTCACCATGGAGTTCGAGGACACCGGGTGTTCCGGATGCCGCGACAAAATTGGTGGCAATCGAGCGAGCGCTCGTCACCCTTCGACTCCCGAAGGTGCGGAAGGCCATGGCCATGACCGGGCGGCCGCTTCTTAGCTCAATGCCCGGGCCGTCAGAGCGCTTCCTCGGATGCACCGTCGATCAAGGTCTTGGCATCGGCGGATTGCCAACCACTCCGTTTCTCCACGCAACATCTAGGACCAAGCGACGGCTCGTCGAGAATCCACCACTACGATGAAGGGACGGGGAGCGAGCGCATGCCAAGGACATCGACGGCCTAGAGGAAGCTCGGCTGGTCACGGTGATCCGGTCGAGCGCTATCGGCAAGCTCTCCGCCGCTACCATGACGAGGAACGTACAAGGAAGATCTTTCAAGGTCGGAGACCTCGTGCTCTGTCGAGTGCAATCCTCCATAGGCATGCACAAGTTGTCGGCTCCTTGGAAAGGCCCCTTGATCGTCTTCGTCACGTGCCCGGGTTCCTACAGGCTAGTTCTCGAAGACAGACAAGAAGTGCCGAATTTATGGAATATCGAGCACTTGCGCCGATTCTACGCATGAACAACTACATATCTTGTACCCTACTCTTTTAATAAAGCACTTCATTTTCACACTTTTCTTCTTGGTCCATTTCACCAACCCGCTCTCCTCCCGACCCGGGCCTACGCATGCTCAATAACTTCTTCGCTACGCTTATAGTCCGCACCGAGCTACGCGGCCCGACCCTGATGGTCGGGGTTCTGCATGAGAGTCTGCCTCTCCGGAAGGAAGCCCATTGAGTATGCCTGAGCTGCTAGGGGGCTCAACCGTCTCTCCCTTAGTCTCTTCATGTTCCTATTCGCAAGATGCAAGGGCTCGGCACGATACCCCTTGGATAAAGACGGGGCACGCTCCTACCGCGATGGGCTAAGGTCGGGACCGACGCAAGGCAGTCAAAACACGAGGTGAATAGAGAACTTCAAATTTACTCTCCAATATGGCAAACTCAAAATTAGGGGTGGCAATCCTACTCGTGGATACGAGCACTCACGGGTTTCGTACCCGACAGGCATGGGCATGGATAGTAAAATCCACCCGTGGGTATGCCGAACCCGAACCGAAGTTCATGGGTGTGGGTATGGGTTACGTATTTTACCCATGGGTTTACCCGAACCGCGGACATGCAGAACCCACATCCAACCTATTCGAACCCACTCGAAACATGCAAAAAAACCTAGGACGGTCGGATTTGGAATCTGGATCCACTCACGAGCCACTTCTTCAGTTTCCCACTCCACTCCATGGCGGTGGCACACACCTCCAATCCCTCGAGCACATGGACCTCGGCCTCCTTGCCACGGCACCCCCTGCGGCCCTCCACATCACCGGCGCCCCCTCGGCCCTCCCTTCAGCCAGGTGCCCTCTTGAAGCCCTCCGGCGGCTGTGCCCTCCCGGGCGACACCCTCCAATCCGGCTATCTCCGACCACCGAGCGGCCCCTCGGCCCTCCTCTGCAGGCGTCCCTCGAGCCCTCCCGGCGAGTGCGCCCTCTAGGTTGGCGCCCTACAATCCAGCTCCCTCCCGAGCTGCCGGTGCCTCCTCGCGCCCTCCCGGCGCAGCGCCCTCAAGCCGATGACCTTTAGGCCGACGCCCGATCCGCGCAGCCATCGCCCTCCGGTGACCGATTATTCTTCTCTACATTTTCATTTCTTTAATTAGTACTAGCATCAAAGATCATGTGTGTTAGTGTGTACTACGATCACTTTGTTCATATTTTATCGTATATATTTAGTGTGTACTTTGATCACTTTGTTCATATTTTATCGTATATATATATATATATATTTAAGTTTGGATCTCTTCTTGTGACTTTAATTTCGGTAATTTCGGTACATGGGTTTCCCAAAACCCGTGGATACCGAGCCGATGGATACCGTGGGTTTGGGTTTATATTTGCACCCGTGGGTTTTTCGTGGGTGGGTTTTACTCGGGTTGATGGGTTTAGCTGTGGGTGGGTTTTCTTTGTACCCACACCCAAACCCGGTGGGTGCCATCCCTACTCAAAATTCCATTACATTAAAAGGAATGACAAAGCTTTTTACATGGACTTTGGCCGACTCTCTATGTTTCCTAAAAGGTGAGGCCCTCGGCAATCTTCTCGGCGGTCGGCTCCACCTTGGCATAGATGTCTCAGACGTCCGCCTCGGACATGCCCTCGGGCCAGCCCTTGCTGACCGCCTCCACCTTGACCCGCGGGTACAACCTCCACATGACGCCAAGGATGTGCGCGCCACCAGCTTGACCGCATCCCACACATAAATGCGGAAGCGCGCGGGCCGTCGAACAACCACGCCATCGGCGCGTCCTTGGTCTCCACTGGGCGGCGACTTTTCGGCGTCGAGCTTAGTCGGGAGCAGTGGACTCCTTCCCGATACAGGCGCCGGGCCTCGGTCGACTCCATGCGGCTCTAGAGGTCGACGATCTGCGCGGAAGGCCGAGAGGCGACTGCGGAGGGAATCGTCGGCACGAAGACAAATTCAAAAGAACACGGTGTTGGCCGGATGTCGACACTTACTCTACGCGTGGCCCTTCCCCTTCTCCGCGGCCTTGGCTTGTCCTCGGCCTCTGGCGCACGGTGTCCGAGGTCTTCGGGAGCTGCTTGGAGCCATCCAACTGCCCCTGAAGTTTTTTGGTCTTGAGATTGGCGGCCTTGAGGAATTCCCCGAGCTTCGCGGCATGCTCTATCGCAGCATCGGTCTCTACATAGTGAATATGGTAAGCAAGCAATGCTATGAGAAGTTTTGTCAAGCTCGAGAGAGGGCTTACGGCTGGAGTTAGTTGCCGATAGCCCTCCGGCTCGGCCACCTTCTCCTCGGCGACTCTCCTTCTCTCGTCCAACACACAAAGCGCCTCGGCGGGCGCAAGATCGCAAGAGCCTCACTCTTTCGCTCCGACCGGCGGATGAGCCTCTGCAAGCACAAAGCGTTAGAAATGGAACCATAAGGAGGAAAGCAACGAGATTTGCACTTACCAAGCAGAGCCTACAAGTACGCCTGAGCACCTAGTCGAGCTCCTCCACCTCCTCCTCCACCCTGAAGTCGGCCGACTCCTCGACGTCCTCGGCGACTGCCACCTCGCTGTCCGCGGCAGGCGGGTTCTCGGTGCACTCCCCGACCGGCTCGGACTCGGGAGCTCCCTCACCGGGCGAGGCGGGTCGACGGCCGTGGCGGCGGTGGCCACACGGGAGAGGGCACCAAGGCCACGTCCAACTCCGGCGGGACTTCGGCGTGGCGCCGGTCGCCTCGGGGTCAACATCGGGCTCTGCCTCCACCGTCGTCTCCCCCTCGCCGTGGCTGGCCTGCAGGTGGCACGTCTAGCGCCTCCATGTCGGCGAGGACGGCTCGGCCCCGCCGATCTGGGCACATTAGTGATATGCCCTATAGGCAACATGGAGATGTTGGATATCATGGTCAATGTTTATGTATAAATGAATAAAGTGTTATTCAGTTCCATGAAATAGACGTCTTGTATTGATCAATAAGTATGTGACTTATTTATGAGACTCTATATGTATGAATCTATTTCTAAATGATCATATATCATACTTTGGAACTAACATGATTCTAAGATCGACATGTTTATTGCATGATGATCATATCTCATAGATCATGGTATGGAGATACCAAATCGATGAATATGGACACATGTTAGAGAACATGTTGTTGGATAGACCCACCATGAGACACTACAGGAATTAATGTGTCATTAGTTGGTCTCAGGTAGTGTTGGTACAAAGTCCTTAGACCTGAGATCATCATGGATTCCAACATGTGTAGTAGCCTACTTTGGGACTATCAAACGCTATTCCGTAACTGGGTAGTTATAAAAGTAGTCTTCGGGTTTGCTATGAAACATGTAGTAGGATGTGAACGATAAAGATAGAATTTGCCCCTCCTTTGGAGAGATATCTCTGGGCCCCTCGAGGTAATGGATTATGGAAGTGCATAGCCATGTCGAGTTGATTGAGGAGTCAATCAACAGACAGATAATCCAATACGGTTCGAGTGAATGGTTAAGATATTGAAGGGATGACACACATCTTCCTATAGCTTAATTGGTATCGTGAGGCAAAGGGATTTGTGTACACATTACGGGTTCGAGCCGATATTATATTCTTGTATACTATAGTGTCAATATGTCTTTGCTAGGCGCCGCTATTGACGGTCGACTAATTTGGACTCGAGCCGATGGTCGGCTGAGTTGGACTCGAGCCAACGGTCGGCTGAGTTGGACTATAGCGAAACCGAGTATACACGAATCTGGGGTCGCACGCTTAAGGGGATAAGAACGGGCATTCGAGTTAGACTCGGATACGACTCGATCGGATAGGGATCGATCGGATAGAGTTCTATGGGGTGATGAAGTTCGGTCGGCCAACTCTATGAGATTCGGATAGGATCCGATTCAAAATACGATCCCGATGGGCCTCTAGGCCCAACCGGCCAACTCTATCTAGAGGGGCGAGGGGTGGAGAGGCTGCGGCATGCAATTGAGCCGAATCAATCGATTTGGCGCAACGAGTCGACGAGATCAATCTCCACGGAAACACTCCCACCTTCGAGCCAAACCCTAGCCTTGCATCTTATGCTAGCACACGGGTGTTAGGCGTTGTCCCCGGACGTGTGGATACGGGTAGAGGTGCCGCTACGTTGCGGTGCTATTATCGGCTACGAATCGGCTATGGTGGAATCGAGGCGCGGTCGGGCGCATCGGAGCGAGGCGCGCGAGAGCGATCGGACGACTCGGCGAATCGGCTACTCGGTGAATCGGGCGATTGGTGAATCGTTGTTTCCCGGGAATCGAGTGTCGGCAAATTGGGCATCATCGGCGGCCTTTTTTGAATCGGATAGTCCTGATTGGCTAATCCGCTGCACTCTACTCCAATCGGTAACGATCTATCGACCCTTACTTGCAAGTGTTCCTCGTTTGCGCGGTAGAAAATTTTTGTTATTACCTATTGTAGCTTCCGCATAACCCTTCGGGGCCAACGGCTCCTCGGGGCGGGCCGACAGCGCCTCGAGGGAAAGCTCAGTCGGTAGTCTTGCTCGGGGCTCGGCCACCTCCTCGGCCCCTCGGTGCGGGGTTGACGTCTAAGGCTTGCCTATTTAAAAGAACTTGTCAGCACCTAAAAGTTGAAATACAACACAACATAACAAAGTGCAGTACTTACCTCTAGAAGCCTTGAACCCCATGGCGAAGCGCCCAGCCCTCTTCAGGGCTCCAAACATATTGCCCTTGCCGACCCCCTTCGGGAGTCGTCCGCCTTGACCGTCGAGTCGGTTGACGACGTGGCGGGCTGGGCATCCACCTCTCCCGAGTCCTGCACGCCGGAGGAGACGACAAGCTTGCACTTCGCCCCAAGGATCTTGAGACTCCTGGTAGCATTGTCTTCACCTTCGGTTTCGGCCGAGTACCTCGGGCCTCTTCCCCTAGCGACTCGGGGTCGGTGAAGTCATTCTTCGCCACCGGGGTCTCGGGGACCGACAGCGGCGGGACGTATGTGGCCATTTCTGTCGGCGTTAACACCTTGCGGGTGATGTGCCGAACAAAAAAAAGAAGAAAAACAAGAATAAAAGAAGAAGTAAGATCGGACTCACCTTTGGCTGCGAGTTTGATAGGCATGGCGAGCGGACCTCCGGACCAAGATCCACGAGCTCGAGAAAAGATGGCCAGCCTCGACCGCACGCGCTCAATGGGGACCGTGCCCTCCCGGCCGGGGTCTGTCGCTGAGTACTCGTATGCCGAGCTTCACCCTCTCCTTGCGAAGTGAAGGCACTTGATGGCAAAGTTGAGTGCCACCCTCGCGCTAGTCGGACCCCTTGCTAGTGATATGCCCTAGAGGCAACATGGAGATGTTGGATATCATGGTCAATGTTTATGTATAAATGAATAAAGTGTTATTCAGTTCCATGAAATAGACATCATGTATTGATCAATAAGTACGTGACTTATTTATGAGACTCTTTATGCATGAATCTATTTCTAAATGATCCCTGATCACATGTCATATTATTGGAACAAATGACACTAAGATCGACATGTTTATTGATTGATGATCATGTCTCATAGATCATGGGTATGGAGATACCAAATCAATAAACATGGACACATGTGTTAGAGAACACATTGTTGGATAGACCCACCATGAGACACTACAGGAATTAATGTGCCATTAGTTGGTCTCACGTAGTGTTGGTGCAAAGTCCTTAGACCTGAGATCATCATGGATTCCAACATGTGTAGTAGCCTACTTTGGGACTACCAAACGCTATTCCGTAACTGGGTAGTTATAAAAGTAGTTTTCAGGTTTGCTACAAAACATGAAGTGGGATGTGAGTGATCAAGATGGAATTTGCCTCTCCTTTGGAGAGATATCTCTGGGCCCCTCGAGGTAATGGGTTATGGAAATGCATGGCCATGCTAAGTTGATTGAGGAGTCAATCAACAGATAGATAATCCAATACGGTTCGAGTGAATGGTTAAGCTATTGAAGGGATGGCACACATCTTGCCTATAGCTTAATTGGTATCGTGAGGCAAAGGGATTTGTGTACACATTACAGGTTCAAAGCCGATATTATATTCTTGTATGTTATGGTGTCAATATGTCTTTGCTAGGCGCCGCTGTTGACAAATCGGGTGGAGTTAGACTCGGCGAAACCAAGTATACACGAACCTACGAGGGTCGCACGCTTAAGGGGATTGAATAGATATTCGAGTTGGACTCAGATACGGCTCGATCGGATAGGGATCCGATCGGATAGAGTCCTATAGGCTTACAACGTATGGGCGGCCAACTCTATGAGATTCGGATGAGATCCGATTCAAAATAGAGTCCTGATCGGCCACTAGTCCCAGTCGGCCAACTCTATATAAAGGGGTGAGGGTGGAGAGGCTGCGACACGTCAATCGAGTGCATTGCGCGAGATCAATCTCCACGGAAACCCTCCCACTTTGAGCCAAACCCTAGCATTGCATCGCGTGCTAGCACAGTGTTCGGCGTTACGTCCCTGGACGTGTGGATACCGGTAGAGCGCTGCCTACGTTGCGGCGCGGTTGATCGGCTCTCATCCCGGCTGCAATCGGGCGAGGTGAGCTGCGGCGGATCGGCGCGCAAGCGTGGCTGCAGCGGATCGATCGGCTTTGGGTGAGGTTGAGCGCATCGGAGCGAGGTGCGAGAACGCGGTCGGACGACTCGGATCGGCTGCGGCATCGATGAATCGGCTGATTAGTGAATCGGCTGTCCCCAGGAATCGACTGTCGGCAAATCGGCTATCATCGGCCAACACTGTTCCAGATCAGATACCCCTGATTGGCTAGTCCGCTGCACTCTACTCCAATCGGTAACGATCTATCGGCCCTTACTTGCAAGTGTTCCTGGTTTGCGCGGTAGAAAAGTTTTAGTTTTCGGCTAGCGTAGCCTCCGCATAACCCTTCAGTGGTATCAGAGCTAATCTTGCTTAGTTCGGGTTTTAGATTGGATCTGGAACAAGTTTAGCACACGGGTTGATTAGATCAATCGGTTTTATGGGATCTGTAGAGGAGAGTAGATGGTAGTTGCGTGCCTTGATAGTGTATCGGAACGGTGTAATGTGATTACGTCGAAGCAATATCCATAGAACTCGGTTTGAGTTGGGTTCGAGATAGCGTTCCTTGATAGTGTATTAGAATGGTATAATGTGATTATGCCGAAGCTATCTCGTAGTCCGACCTTGTTTGCTACCTCGTGTCTACGCAAACCATCTCCCTTGATAGTGTATCGGGACGACATAATGTGATTATGCCGATATGGTTTCCGTAAGCGATTTCATAGATTGGATCTATGGAAGCCCGCGAGGGGACGGCTTCCCCCTCGACCCCTCGCCCGCTAACCGGCTAGCGGGACCACCGTGTGAACCCCCCTTATAGGTTGTCTCGATGCCGTATCTCTGTGATAGGTAGAAAACGTTCTACGCCTAACTTGTTTTTGCAGAGAATGCTTTGAGATGGTATGGCCCTATTGTATGTATGAGATGCATGTGATGCATGTAATATTCTTTCATATGTGCAATCCCTGTAATATTCTTTCTATGTGCAATGCTTGTAATATTCTTTCATGACCTACGAGTCGATGTAATCTTCAATTAGAGCTTCTATAGTAGTAGCTTAGTTTGAAGAAATCAAGCATTCGGCACTCGGAAGAACGGTGATGAAGATGGAGATCCTCTACACCGACATGGAGATGGAGATCACCATGTGAAGGGGGCCATACTGTTTCATTATATGCTATTCTACCTGCTTTCATATATGTGATATGTTTGTTTGATAGGATAGCATCCCTCGCAAAATTAAGTGGTAATGATGCCCTTTCAAATGTTGCACCCATCACCGTTATGCTCGTCAATGGTGGGTCTGCCAAAGCAGAGTGCCATTCTCTATCTAACACGAGGGGATATATGTCGAACATATACAGCAGGAGCATTTGGTTTACTTAACAAGGCTATCAAAACAGTTTTGGGCCTTGGGGCATAGGTTGGCACCGGGGCATGGAGATGCCACACCACCAACAAGAGTCCCATAGAGATGTGATTAGCAAGGTGTTGCTTACCGATATTATTAATTTTCTAGCAGTGATGCCAAAGCTCACTAGAAATTAACTAACATGTAGATCTTGACCCAATACGTAACCTAGAGGGAAGATGTAAAATATGTAGTGGGAGTCTAATGTTAAATTGTTTAACAATAAACATAGCATAAACATTGTGCTAAACTTTGCTTTTTCTCTTGTAGAATAAATGGCAGCTAATACTACACCCAGTGCTTTTAATTTGCGATCTATTCTCGAGAAATAAAAATTAAACGGAACAAACTTTATGGATTGGTATCGTAACTTGAGAATTGTTCTCAAGCAAGAGCGTAAGGAGTACGTTCTTGAAGTACCTTATCTGGATGATTTGCCTAACAATGCTACTGCAACTGCACGGAGGGCTTACGAGAAGCACACTAATGATGCCCTAGATATAAGCTGTCTCATGCTTGCTACAATGTCCCCTGAGCTTGCTCACACTATTATTTAGGGACTGCGTGGCATGTCTGAGAACCAAGCTTGGGCCGAGAGGTTCAACACCTCGAAGTCCTTGTTTGCGTGCAGGCTTGTTGAGGGGAATCCCGTCAATCCGCATGTGATAAAGATGATTGGCTATATCGAGAGTCTTGAGAAACTAGGTTTCCCTTTTAGCCAAGAGTTGGCTACAGACGTGATTCTCCAGTCGCTCCCTCCGAGCTTCGAGCCATTCATATTAAATTATCACATGAACAATATGGATAAAACCTTGGCCGAATTGCATGGGATGCTAAAGGCAGTGAGGAGAGTATCCGAGAAAAACAGTCATCATGTGATGATGATGCGAAGGCTAAGCGCAAACCACTGTCAAGAAACTTTGCACCAAGAGGAAGTTAACTCCCGATGAGATCACGAGTGCCTCTAATGCAAAGAAGGGTAAAAAGGGGTCGGTGGCATCAGATGCCGTTTGCTTCTATTGCAAGGAGACAGGCTACTAGAAATGGAACTGCAAGAAGTACATGGAGGATCTCAAAAAGAAGCAAAGTACGACTTCTGCTCTAGGTATTAATGTTATAGACATTAATCTTGCTACTTCACCTCTGACTCTTGGGTATTTGATACTGGATCGGTAGCTCATATTTGCAAATCGTTGCGGGGAATGAGAAGAAGTAGAGGCTTGAGAAGGGCGAGGTGAACCTACGCGTCGGCAATGGAGCAAGCGTTGCTACGATTCTTTGTTAGCCTGAGAACCACTTCATCTACCTTCGGGATTAGTTTTGGAATTAAATAATTGTTATTGTGTTCCAACACTATGTCAAAACGTTATTTTTGCTTCATGTTTGCAAGCGAAAGGATATGATTTTAGATCAATGGACAATGGTTGTTCAATATATCTCAGAGATATGTTCTATTTTCATGCTCCATTGGTGAATGGATTATACGTTTTGAATCTTGAAGTGTCTCCCATCTATAACATTAATACAAAAAGGCAACTCTCTAATGATACAAGCCCCACGTTTATCTGGCATTGTCGCTTAGGCCATATAAATAAGAAACGCATGGAGAAGCTCCATAAGGATGGATTGCTTCACTCTTTTGATTTTGAATCATTTGAGACATGTGAGTCTTGTTTACTTGGTAAGATGACAAAGGCACCTTTCACGGGACACGGTAAGAGAGCAAGTGACTTGTTGGCACTCGTACATGCGATGTATGTGGACCAATGAGCTCAACGGCCAAAGGTGGTTATCAGTACTTTATTACCTTTACCGATGACTTTAGTAGATATGGTTATATCTACTTAATGAGGCATAACTCCGAATCCTTTGAAAAGTTCAAAGAATTCCAAAATGAAGTATATAATCATTTAGGGAAAACAATCAAGTTTCTACGATCAGATCGTGGAGGGGAATACTTGAGCCAAGAGTTTGGTAATCATCGAAAGATTGTGGAATTGTTCCACGGTTGACTCCGCCGGGAAGTCCACAATGGAACGGAGTGTTCGAACGGAGAAATCGCACCTTGTTGGACATGGTGCGGTCGATGATGAGCCAAAGTGATCTCCCGTTATCCTTCTGGGGATATGCTCTTGAAACAGCTGCGTTCACACTAAATAGAGTTCCATCTAAGTCAGTTGAAAAGACACCAACATGGACAGGGCAACCCCCTAGTTTGTCTTTTCTCAAAATTTGGGGATGCGAAGCTTATGTAAAACGTTTACTGATCGACAAGCTCACTCCCAAATCGACAAGTGCTTCTTTGTGGGATATCCTAAGGAAACTAAGGAATATTACTTTTATAATCGGGAACAAGGCAAAGTGTTTGTCGCCCGACACGGTGTTTTCTTGGAGAAAGAGTTTCTTTCAAGAAGGGTTAGTCGGAGCGAGGGTGCATCTTGAAGAAGTTCAAGAGACACCGAGAAAATGTTTCGGCGACCACGGAACCACAACGGGAGGAGCAAAGTGTTGTACCACTAGTTGTAGAAACACCAGCCCCACGGAGGTCTGAAAGATCACGTTGTGCGCCTGACAGGTACACAGGTGCGGAACAACGTGATATATTGTTGTTGGACAACGATGAGCCTAAGACCTATGAGGAAGTGATGGTGGGACCCGATTCTAACAAGTGGCTTGGAGCCATGAAATCCGAAATAGAATCCATGTACGACAATCAAGTTTGGAACTTGGTTGATCCACCTGATGGTGTCAAAACCATTGAGTGTAAATGGGTTTTTAAGAAAAAGGCTGATATGGATGGAAATGTTCACATCTATAAGGCGCGATTGGTGGCGAAAGGTTTTAAACAGATTCGAGGAGTTGATTATGATGAAACCTTCTCGCCCGTCGCAATGCTTAAATCTATTCAGATTATCCTAGCGATTGCTACATATTTCGATTATGAGATATGGCAGATGGATGTCAAAACGACTTTCCTAAACGGAAACCTAAGCGAGGATGTATACATGATACAACCTTAGGGTTTTGTTGATCCACAGTCGCCTAAAAAGATATGCAAGCTACAAAAATCCATTTATGGATTGAAGCAAGCATCTCGGAGTTGGAATATTCGTTTTGATGAAGTAATCAAAGGGTTTGGTTTCATCAAAAACGAAGAGGAGGCCTGTGTTTACAAAAAGGTCAGTGGGAGCGCAATTGTATTTCTTATCTTATATGTGGATGACAGATTGTTGATTGGAAATGATATCCCTATGCTAGAATCCGTCAAGTCTTCATTGAAAAATAGTTTTTCCATGAAAGACTTAGGGGAGGCAGCATACATATTGGGCATTCGGATCTATAGAGATAGATCCAAGAGGCTAATTGGATTAAGCCAAAGTACATACATTGACAAGGTGTTGAAAAGGTTCAACATGCATGATTCCAAGAAAGGTTTCTTGCCCATGTCACATGGCATTAATCTTAGCAAGAATTAGCGTTCTCAGACACATGATGAGCGG
Source organism: Oryza australiensis (assembly GCA_019925245.2). NCBI lineage: Eukaryota > Viridiplantae > Streptophyta > Magnoliopsida > Poales > Poaceae > Oryza > Oryza australiensis. The sequence continues at coordinate 48,727 of JAIFGZ020000032.1, read as the reverse complement.
AATAAGATGGGTATGGTTCCATATGCTTCGGCAATTGGATCCATCATGTATGCCATGTTTTGTACAAATCCAGATGTCTCGTACGCTTTGAGTGCTACGAGCAGATACCAGTCACATCCAGGTGAAGGTCACTAGACTGCCGTAAAGAATATCCTTAAGTACTTGAGAAGAACTAAGGATATGTTCCTAGTCCATGGAGGTGAAGAAGAGCTCATTGTAAGTGGTTACACCGATGCTAGCTTCCAAACAGACAAGGATGATTATAGATCGCAATCTGGGTTCGTGTTCTGCATGAACAGAGACGCAGTCAGCTGGAAGAGTTCCAAGCAGGATACTATTGCTGACTCTACAACGGAGGCCGAGTACATTGCTGCTTCAGAAGCTGCAAAGGAGGCTGTTTGGATCAAGAAATTCGTTTCTGAGCTTGGTGTGATGACTAGTGCGACTGGTCCAATGTTTCTCTATTGTGATAATAGTGGAGCCATTGCGCAAGCCAAGGAGCCGAGGTCACATCAGAAGTCCAAACACATACTTCGGCGATATCATCTCATCCACGAGATAGTGGACGGAGGTGATGTCAAGATATGCAAAGTGCACACGGATCTCAACATAGCCGATCCGTTGACAAAACCTCTCCCTCAGCCGAAACATGAGGCGCACAAAAGAGCAATGGGTATTAGATACTATCATGATTGACTCTAGTGCAAGTGGGAGACTATTAGTGATATGCCCTAGAGGCAACATGGAGATGTTGGATATCATGGTCAATGTTTATGTATAAATGAATAAAGTGTTATTCAGTTCCATGAAATAGACATCTTGTATTGATCAATAAGTATGTGACTTATTTATGAGACTCTTTATGCATGAATCTATTTCTAAATGATCCCTGATCACATGTCATATTATTGGAACAAATATGACTCTAAGATCAACATGTTTATCGATTGATGATCATGTCTCATAGATCATGGGTATGGAGATACCAAATCAATAAACATGGACACATGTGTTAAAGAACACATTGTTGGATAGACCCACCATGAAACACTACAGGAATTAATGTGCCATTAGTTGGTCTCAAGTAGTGTTGGTGCAAAGTCATTCTTCGCCACTAGGGTCTCGGGGACCGACGGCAGCGAGACGTATGTGGCCATTTCCTGTCAGCGTTAACACCCTGCAGGTGATGTGCCGAACAAAAAAAAGAAGAAAAATAAGAATAAAAGAAGAAGTAAGATCGGACTCACCTTTTGCTGCGAGTTCGATAGGCTGTAGCTGAGCGGACCTCCCGGACCAAGATCCACTGAGCTCGAGAAAAAGATGGCCAGCCTCGACCGCACGCGCTCAACGGGGACCGTGCCCTCCCGACTGGGGTCCTGTCTGCCTGAGTACTCGTATGCCGACTTCACCCTCTCCTTGCAGGGCTGAAGGCACTTGATGGCAAAGTTGAGTGCCACCCTCGCGCTAGTCAGACCCCACTGTTAGTGATATGCCCTAGAGGCAACATGGAGATGTTGGATATCATGGTCAATATTTATGTATAAATGAATAAAGTGTTATTCAGTTCCATGAAATAGACATCATGTATTGATCAATAAGTACGTGACTTATTTATGAGACTCTTTATGCATGAATCTATTTCTAAATGATCCCTGATCACATGTCATATTATTGGAACAAATGACACTAAGATCGACATGTTTATTGATTGATGATCATGTCTCATAGATCATGGGTATGGAGATACCAAATCAATAAACATGGACACATGTGTTAGAGAACAAATTGTTGGATAGACCCACCATGAGACACTAAAGGAATTAATGTGCAATTAGTTGGTCTCACATAGTGTTGGTGCAAAGTCCTTAGACCTGAGATCATCATGGATTCCAACATGTGTAGTAGCCTACTTTGGGACTACTAAACGCTATTCCGTAATGGATAGTTATAAAAGTAGTTTTCGGGTTTGATATGAAACATGGAGTGGGATGTGAGTGATCAAGATAGAATTTGCCCCTCCTTTAGAGAGATATCTCTGGGCCCCTCGAGGCAATGGATTATGGAAATGCATGGCCATGCTAAGTTGATTGAGGAGTCAATCAACGACGGATAATCCAATACGGTTCGAGTGAATGGTTAAGCTATTGAAGGGATGGCACACATTTTGCCTATAGCTTAATTGGTATCATGAGGCAAAGGGATTTGTGTACACATTATAGGTTCGAGCCGATATTATATTCTTGTATGCTATGGTGTCAATATGTCTTTCTAGGCGCATTGTTGACAAATCGGTGAGTTTGACTCGGCGAAACCAAGTATACCTGAATCTACGGGGTCACACGCTTAAGGGGATGGAAGAGATATTCGAGTTGGACTCGGATACGGCTCGATCGGATAGGATCCGATCGGATAAAGTACTATGGGCTTACGACGTATGGATGGCCAACTCTATGAGATTCGGATAGGATCCGATTCAAAATAGAGTCCTCATTGGCTACTAATCCTAGTTGGCCAACTCTATATAAAGGGCGAGGGGTGGAGAGTTACGTAAATAAAATTGATTACGCCGATATCAAGCTCCACAGAAACCCTCCCCACTTTCGAGCCAAACCCTAGCCTTGCATCGTGTCACGCCTTGAAATTTATCCCAAATTTCCAGACTATTTTGTGTATTAATTCCCTGTCCAGGACCAGCCAGGGTACACAAAATGACAAATCAATACACAGAACCAAACGTAAATTAAAGCGTATAAATATACTTACGAAGAGGCACTTAGTCCCGCACTCGAAAAGAAAGCTGCGCGGAAACGGGGACGATCCTAGCGGGGCTTCGGCTCCACTCCACGAGGCAAACTCAGCGGGGTCGAGCCTTGGTCCTCTAACACGTCTTCGACTCGAAGCACTACACTTACGAAAGAGGGAAGGAATTGCAAGGTGAGTACAACCACCGTACTCAACAAGCCATGCTTAGGAGAATGCAAATAATGCAAGGGGTACAAAGAATTCATGTACGGGGTTATTTTGCGGAAAACCAGCATTTCAAAGCATTTAAATATTTTAAGGCATTTTAATAAACACGAGCCTATCTCTAGTCAAATTATTATCAAGTCGCGCACCAACGCGATCTTGCCTTAACTCAGGCCAACATGTGCTAACTCCAAATCTTTCGGTTTTAAACGAATTAAACTCTAACTTGGGTACATTGCTCGGCTTGCCCATAGCGAGGCGCGGCTATTCGAATAGATTTACTCGATCGAGAGGTGTACATCTTTACCCACCGGACATGTCTTCCTCACGTGTTGCGACGCGCCACATGCCACCATGGCATACGGACGGAAGCCATGACATAACTCATCGCTTAGTACGCCTAAACAAAGAAGACCGACATAGACTTCCCCGCCGGGTGCCACAGGTCGAGCGGAGCAGTCTATGCCCCCGGGCATCTCGACTCGTTCTGAGCCTTCACTTGCCAGAGACGTCCGCCCATGGGCTTCAACCCTTCCTAGGGCTTCATCCATCCCTATCCGTGTCTTGGTTGTTTCTGACCGTACTAGTCGACGTGTTAAGCCTTACCCATTAGACAGGTGGTAGTACGGAATATGCCTTGCAACGGAGGCCGAAGACCGGTCCTTATGGCGGCCGAGGTGCGACTAACAAAACCATGCACCTCGTGCCCGTAAAAAACATGTTTGGGGAATTTTGAAGGGGACATTTATTGCCACGGCTAAACGACCAAAATTTCCATCATTTACAAGTTATTCCTTAGTCTAATTATTGAAAACATCTAATTGTTTCTATTCAAGCATGTCTAAGCATATTCCTATGTTTGCTAGTGAGTACCACATACATAAAGTGCTCACTAGTTTTATTTTCCTAGGGTTATCAAGGATCATAATACAAGTAGTAGGGCTATAACAAGGAGAATCGGTAAGGCTAAATAAAAGCAGTGATAGACGCGGGAATTTAATAAAGTGAAATGCAATAATTTAAATAAACATAATTTTGTAAACTCGGATAGCAATATGATCAAAATGACATGACTTGCCTTGCTCCTTCGAACAAAACTTCTTTTCCTCGCGAGCACGAACCTTTCGAAACGACGAAGTCTACACGGCCGACACGCAAAACAAGGAAAACCCTAATAAAAACCAAATGAACAATACAAGAAAAGTAAACAAACATGTAGAGCTCAATTTTAGATGAATTTTACAATTTGAATGGCCCAATTTCAAGTTTGTATGGATTAGATATGAATTTTAGAAGTTTTGGACCATTAAATAGATTAAATTAAATTGATTTATTAGGCAATTTTTAATTATTTTTGAAGGAAAATAGTAGGATGACGACAGGGGGCAAGGATGGCGGAGGGCGGCTCACCGTGTGCTCAACGGCGAAGAGCGGCGCGGGCGCATGCGGCGAGGAAACGTGCTCGCGGCGACAAGGGCGGCGAGCTCGCGGCGATCCGAGGACGGGGAGCGGTGGGCGAGGAAGAGGATGATGCCGCAATGCCGGGAAGGAGACGACGATGTCGGAGACACATCGGTGAGGCGGCGAGGGTTGCCGAAGTGGCGCCGGCAAGGCGAGGAGAGGCACCACGGGCAACGGGGTTTCGGTGTGTTAGGGCAAAACGGGCCTTGGACGAGGTGGAGGGCGATGCTGCGATACCGTAGGTGTCGATGGCGCACCAGCCGGCGCACGGGTGAGGAGTAAAACCGGCCAGGAGTTGGCGGTGAGGTGGATGGGCGGGGCACAACGGTCTCCGGGTGAAATGGAGGTGAGGCCGGGAAGAGGAGGTGGCTGCGAGGCCGTGGAGATGGTTGCAAGGTGCGGCGCTTCTCGGCTTGACGGGGAGGGGCGGCGAAGTTCGCGGCGCGCCAGGAGAGAGGAAGCAGGCGGAGGAATGGAGGGAGAGCAAGGGAGCTTGAGGTGGTGTGAGGGGAGTGAGGAGGGTCTGAGGGCTCCCTTTTATAGGCCGGGGAGGGAGGGGAAGGGCGCCGGGAAGGGAATGGCGGGGAGCTTGCGGCAGGCTATTCATGGCGGCCACTCAAAGTGGAGTTCAATCCGTGAATTAGAGCATTAATAATTGGGAGAAACATGTGGGAATTGATGAGGAAGAGGAGAGGAACCGATTTTCGTAATTTAAATGAAGGGAAAACCATTGAGGAGGGAGATCGGCCGGCCATGGTGGAGCTCAACGGTGAAGAAACAAAAATCGAAATCCACCACGAATTATTGCGGGATTGGGTGTGGAATTATGGGGGAAGTGGAGAGGAAGAGGTGAGGATTAATTTCCCTCATTTAATTTTGGATTTGAACAAGTGATTCGTCGGGATTTGCGAAGGGAGGAAAGAGTTTGCTGTTCGGATGAACAGTATACGGCATTGGAGGAAGAAGATGACACTGTAGCGACAGGGGAGGCAAAGCAGACTTTTCCTTCCAAATTTCCTTGAATTTTTATCTATACTTCCAATGCTCAAATAATTCCAAGAAAAATCCTGAAATTAGATGAACACTCAAAGTATTTAATAAAAATTCAACCAGATTATTTACTGATTAATTAATTTATTGAAATAATTACTTAAATGTTCTTTGTATTATTAAAATTATTTACGGAGCTCCAAAATTTCACGAAAAATTTAGGAGAGTACTTTAGGGCATGGAGAATATTTGAAAAATATTTCCAGCCATGATTTTTAAAGTAAATTTTTATTTCCTTAATACTTTCACTTGATTAATATGCTTTTCATTTTATTTAATTTCTAGAAAATGAATTATTTAATGATTTTAATCCCGAACAAAAATCGGGCGTGACACATCGCGTGCTAGCACACGGGTGTTCAGCGTTACGTCCCCGGACGTGTGGATCTTGGTAGAGTCTTGCTATGTTGCGGCGCGGTTGATCGGCTACGAATCCCTGCAATTGGAGCGAGCGGCTGCGGCGGATCGGCGCGCAAGCGCAGTGCGGCGGATCGATCGGCTTTGGTGGAATCGGTGAGGTCGAGCGCATCGGAGCGAGGCGTGAGAACGTGGTCGGACGACTTGGATCGGTGCGACATCGTGAATCGGTGATTGGTGAATCAGGTGTCCCCGCATGAATCGGCAGTCGGCAAATCGACTATCATCGGCCGGCCTTTGTTCCGGATCGGATAGCCACGATTGGCTAGTCCGTCATGCACTCTACTCAATCGGTAACGATCTATCGGCCCTTACTTGCAAGTGTTTACGGTTTTGCGCGGTAGAAAAGTTTTTGTTTTCGGCTAGCGTAACCTCACATATAACCTTCACACTTCTTGAGGCTCTCCACCTTGGCGGCGAGGCTCGTCGACACAGGTCTTGCTCGAGCTGCGGGGCGAACGGCATGAACTCAGAAGGTGGCTGGAAGGGCGATGTGCCAGTGGCGTGGATGACGGCCCGGGATAACTCCGTGGAAGGGGTGAGCTTGCCTTCAACTCGGATCATGGGATGCATCTCGTCCGGGGTCTTGGCGAACGGGATATTGAGGGGCGCTTGCCCCATCAATGAGGACGCACTTCAGCTTGATGTTCTGAACCACCGGGTCTAGTACCACGGGATACCGCCCAGGGTGAACCACTCGGTCAGGATGATCCAAGCGGTTAAACGTGATGGCCACCTCCGACCACCGTAGATATTGTGGGACTTCGTGTTGTGCGCGTTGACCTCGCGGTCGGTGAGCTTTTGCTTCCTCTTGGACTCATAAGTTTGCGCCCCGAAGATGTGATTCGGCTCGCCCACGGGGTCTTGAAAAGGCTCAGAATTTCCGGTTGGTTATTCTTCTTGGTCCCAGATGGGCGGCCGTCAGATCGGCTTCTTGTTAAGCCGTGCCGCATATTGCTTGACGAATTGCTTGTAAATGAAGCAGTCCTTGGCCACATGCTTGTGATTTGGGTGATGCGTGCACTGGGTGTTCATGATCGTAACGTAGACCGCGACCCGGGGACGGTGTTGGGAGTTGGACATTGTGGCAACCGGGTCCTTGGGACGGCGCTTGCGATCTTTCTGGCCCTGATTGTTGTTGCCATTATCCTTCTTAGGATGCAGGCTTCCTTAGGCGCTTGTCGTCCCTTTTGTCGAGCCGATCTTGTCGCGCGCCTTGATTGCGTCGTTGGATTTGGCGTAGGAGTTCGTTGTGTTGAACATTTGCTTCACCGTCTTCGGTGGCTTACGCCAAACTTTCCGATCAACAACTCATCACGGACTCCCTTACGGAAGGCGGCGATTATGATGTCGTCGGTAATGTTGGGGATCTTGTTGCGTTTTTCCAGAAGCGCGGATGTAGTCCTTCAGTGGCTCGTCTGGCTTTTGGATGACATTGTAGAGATCGAAGTGGGTCCCAGGCTTGGACGCATCCGGAAGTGTCCAGGACGACAGAAGAAAGCGAGACCTGAGGGCGACTGGACGATCCGCTCGGGAGGCCATACTTCAGACGCGAGTCAACAACACCAACATCTTTCGGTGGCGATGAAGTGGTCCCGGAGCTCACTCCACGAGCCAATGGAGCCTCTTGGCAAGCTCGTGAGCCAGTTCCTGGCCGAGTTGGCGAGGGCCAAGGCAAGAAATTGGCCATGGCCTTGTTGTCTCCTTCTGCTGCACAGATGGCGAGGGTGTACACGGTCAGCCATGACTCGGGGTCAGTCTTTCCGTCGTACTTCTCGATTCCTATGGGCTTAAAACCAGTCAGCCAATGCACTCGGCGCAGGTCCCGAGTGAACGGGCACTCCATCGTCGTTCTTTGTAGGGCGATCTTCTTCGATCTTCGTGGGAGCGCCGCTCTCGTTCTTGATAGCGCCGGTCAAGGACTTCCGCGAGATCACTCGGCGGGGTCCTTGGTAGGCTGCTTCGGTAGTCGGAGTTGTTGCTGCGATGAACCCGGTCGTGGACGGGTGGTCGTCCATGCCGTTTTTCGCGGAAATCGGCTGATTGTTCTTGATGCTTCCATGTGGTCTCGTGGCGAAGGTCTCTTGACCTAGTGGCTGTCCGATCTTGTTCGGGCCTCCTGTAATCCTTTGACCGCAGCGGCGGAAGTCGGCTTCTGTCGGGCGTTTCCGCGACGGACTCAGTCGGCCTTCGCGCTGAGGTGGATGTTAGTGATATGCCCTAGAGGCAACATGGAGATGTTGGATATCACGTCAATGCTTATGTATTTATGAATAAAGTGTTATTTAGTTCCATGAAATAGATATCTTGTATTGATCAATAAGTACGTGACTTATTTATGAGACTCGATATGTATGAATCTGTTTCTAAATGATCCCTGATCATATATCATATTATTGGAACTAATATGATTCTAAGATCGGCATGTCTATTGATTGATGATCATGTCTCATAGATCATGGGTATGGAGATACCAAATCAATAAACATGGACATATGTGTTAGAGAACACATTCTTTGGATAGACCCATCATGAGACACTACGGGAATTAATGTGCCATTAGTTGGTCTCGGGTAGTGTTGGTACAAAGTCCTTAGACTGAGATCACCATGGATTCCAACATGCGTAGTAGCCTACTTTGGGACTACCAAACGCTATTCCGTAATGGCGGGTAGTTATAAAGGTAGTTTCGGGTTTGCTATGAAACATGGAGTGGGATGTGAGTGATCAAGATGGAATTTGCCCCTCCTTTGGAGAGATATCTCAGGCCCCTCGAGGTAATGGATTATGGAAATGCATGGCCATGCTAAGTTGATTGAGGAGTCAATCAACGGACAGATAATCAATACGGTTCGAGTGAATGGTTAAGCTATTGAAGGGATGGCACACATCTTGCCTATAGCTTAAGCGGTATCGTGAGGCAAAGGGATTTGTGTACACATTACGGGTTTGAGCCGATATTATTCTTGTATACTATGGTGTCAATATATCTTTGCTAGGCGCCGGCGGTGTGACGGGTCGACTAAGTTGGACTCGAGCCGACGATCGGCTAAGTTAGACTATAGCCGAAACCGCAGTATACCGAACCTACGGTCGCACGCTTAAGGGGATAGAATAGATATTCGAGTTGGACTCGGATACGGCTCGATCGGATAGGGATCGATCGGATAGAGTCCTATGGTCTTACGACGTATGGGCGGCCAACTCTATGAGATTCGGATGGGATCCGATTTGAAATAGAGTCTGATCGGCCCCTAGTCCCATTCGGCCAACTCTATATAAAGGGCGAGGGTGGAGAGGCTGCGACACATCGGTTGGATCGCTTTAAACCGAATCCAAGAGTCGCCAAGATCAATCTCCACGGAAACCCTCCCAGCTTTCGAGCCAAACCCTAGCCTTGCATCGCATGCTAGCACAGTGTTCGGCGTTACGTCCCGGACGTGTGGATACCGTAGAGCGCGCTACATTGCGCGGTGATCGGCGTGGAGGAATCGGGCGCGGTCGAGCGCATCGGAGCGAGGCGCGAGAACACGGTCGGACAACTCGGATCGGCTGCGGCATCGGTGAATCGGGTGATTGGTGAATCGGTGTCGGCTTGCGGGAATCGGCTACACTTTCGGATCGGATAGCCACGATTGGCTATTTCCACTTTGCATACACCAATCGGTAACGATCTATCGGCCCTTACTTGCAAGTGTTCTGGTTTGCACGGTAGAAAAGTTTTTGTTTTCGGCTAGCGTAGCTTCCGTGTGACCCTTCAGTGGTATCAGAGCTAATCTTGCTTAGTTCGGGTTTTAGATTGGATCTGGAACAAGTTTTGCGCACGGGTTGATTAGATCAATCGGTTTTACGGGATCCGTTGAGGAGAGTAGATGGTAATTGCGTTCCTTGATAGTGTATCGGAACGGCGTAATGTGATTACGTCGGAGCAATATCCATAGAACTCGGTTTGAGTCGGCTTCGAGATAGTGTTCCTTGATAGTGTATCGGAACGGTATAATGTGATTATGCTTGAAGCTATCTCGTAGTCCGATCTTGTTTGCAGCCTCGTGCCTACGCAAACCATCTCCCTTGATAGTGTATCGGGACCGCCGTGTGCATAACCCTTATAGGTCGTCTCGATCTGTTTCTGCGATAGGTAGAAAACGTTTCTACGTCTAACTTGTTTTTTCAGAGAATGCTTTGAGATGGTATGGCCCTATTGTATGTATGAGATGCATGTGATGCATGTAATATTCTTTCATATGTGCAATCCCTGTAATATTCTTTCTTACGTGCAATGCTTGTAATATTCTTTCACAACCTACGAGTCGATGTAATCTTCAATTAGAGCTTCTATAGTAGTAGCTTAGTTTGAAGAAATCAAGCATCATGCACATTGGAAGATGGTGCCGAAGATGGAGATCCTCAGCGTCGACATGGAGATGGAGATCACCATGTGAAGGGGGCCATACTATTTCATTATATGCTATTCTACTTGCTTTCATATATGTGATATGTTTGTTTGATAGGATAGCATCCCTCACAATATTAAGTAGTAATGATGCCCTTCCAAATGTTGCACCCGTCACCGTTATGCTCGTCAATGGTGGGTGCCAGGCAGTGCCATTCTCTATCATAACACGAGGGGTATATGTCGGACATATACGGCGGAGCATTTGGTTTACTTAACAAGGCTATCAAAACAGTTTTGGGCCTTGGGGCATAGGTTGGCGCCGGGGCATGGAGATGCCACACCACCAACAAGAGTCACATAGAGATGTGATTAGCAAGGTGTTGCTTACCGATGTTATTAATTTTCTAGCAGTGATGCCAAAGCTCACTAGAAATTAACTAACATGTGGATCTTGATCCGATCGTAACCTAGAGGAAGGTGTAAAATACGTAATGGGAGTCTAATGTTAAATTGTTTAACAATAGACATAGCATAAACATTGTGCTAAACTTTGCTTTTTTGTTGTAGAATAAATGGCGGCTAATACTACACCCATACCTTTAATTTGCGATCTATTCTCGAAAAGGAAAAATTAAATGGAACAAACTTTATGGATTGGTATCGCAACTTGAGAATTGTTCTCAAGCAAGAGCGTAAGGAGTACGTTCTTGAAGTACCCTATCCGGAGGATTTGCCTAATAATGCCCTTGCTACTTTGCACGGGAGAGCTTACGAGAAGCACACTAATGATGCCCTAGACATAAGGCTGTCTCATGCTTGCTACAATGTCCCCTAAGCTTGAAGCAATATGAGAGCGCGATGCTCACACTATTATTCGAGGGATTTGCGTGGTATGTTTGAGAACCAAGTGGGGCGAGAGGTTCAACACCTCAAAGTCCTTGTTTGCGTGCGAGCTTGTTGAGGGAATCCCGTCGTCCGCATGTGATAATGATGATTGGCTATATCGAGTACGGAAAAACTAGGTTTTCCCTTAGCCAAGAGTTGGCTATTGATGTGATTCTCCAGTCGCTCCCTCCGAGCTTCGAGCCATTCATATTGAATTATCACATGAACAGTATGGATAAGACCTTGGCTGAATTGCATGGGATGCTAAAGACAGCTGAGGAGAGTATCCAGAAAAACGATCATCATGTGATGATGATGCAGAAGGCAAAGCGCAAACCACCTGTCAAGAAACTTTGCACCAAGAGGAAGTTAACTCCCGATGAGATCGCGAGTGCCTCTAATGCAAAGAAAGGGCAAAAGGGGTCGCGGCATCGAATCTTGTTTGCTTCTCTTGCAAGGAGACAGTCCCTTTGAAAAGAAAGCGCAAGAAGTACATGTAGGATCTCAAAAAGAAGCAAAGTACGACTTCTTCTTCAAGTATTAATGTTATAGACATTAATCTTGCTACTTTACCCTCTGACTCTTGGGTATTTGATACCGGATCGGTAGCTCATATTTACAAATCGTTGCGGGGAATGAGAAGAAGTAGAGGCTTAAGAAGGGCGAGGTGAACTGCGCGTCGGCAATGGAGCAAGCGTTGCTACGGTTGCGGTCGGCACGATACCACTTCATCTACCTTTAGGATTAGTTTTGGAATTAAATAATTGTTATTGTGTTCCAACACTATGTCAAAACGTTATTTCCGCTTCATGTTTGCAAGCGGAAGGATATGATTTTAGATCAATGAACAATGGTTGTTCAATGGTTGTTCAATGGCGAGTTCACCTCCCCTTCTCAATCATTAGTGTGCTTCTCGTAAGCCCTCCGTGCGATTGCGGTGGCATTATTTGGCAAATCCTCGGGATAGGGTACTTCAAGAACGTACTCCTTACGCTCTTGCTTGAGAACAATTCTCAAGTTGCGATACCAATCCATAAAGTTTGTTCCATTTAATTTTTGCTTTTCGAGAATAGATCGCAAATTAAAGGTCTGGGTGTAGTATTAGCCGCCATTTATTCTACAACAGAAAAAGCAAAGTTTAGCACAATGTTTATGCTATGTCTATTGTTAAACAATTTAACATTAGACTCCCATTACGTATTTTCCACCTTCCCTCTAGGTTACGTATTATGTCAAGATCCACATGTTAATTAATTTTCTAGTGAGCTTTGGCATCACTTTGCTAGAAAATTAATAACATCGATAAGCAACTCCTTGCTAATCACATCTCTATGTGACTCTTGTTATTGGTGTGGCATCTCCATGCCCGGCGCCAACCTATGCCCCAAGGCCCAAAAGCTGTTTTGATAGCCTTGTTAAGTAAACCAAATGCTCTGCTGTGTATATGTCCGACATATACCCCTCGTGTTATGATAAAGAATGGCACTCGCTTTGCGGACCCACCATTGGCGAGCACAACGGTGGCGGGTGCAACATTTGGAAGGGCATCATTACTCAATTTACTCAATTTACTTGTCACAACGTGGGGATAACGTTGGACAGTGTTGGATTCAAAATGCTTTAATTACTCAATTTCTTGTCATTTTGACTGTGTTCAAAATTCGTATTGTTTGGAAAAACCCCTGCCGTTTTGCGCAAAAGCAAACCTTAGCCAAACATTTGTCTCCCCTGCATTCATTCTTCTCCTCTTCCGGCGTGACTTGTTGAGTACGTGGAAGTACTCATCCTTGCCCCTTCACCGAGTGCACAGGCCGGAGGTTGAAGATGAAGATGATGTGGAGTAGAGCTTGTCCTACACTGCGGAAGTTACTGTGGAATGGTCGAAGCCGCGTGGCCAGCATCAAGCTTAGGCTTAACCCCTTTTTTTTTGCTCTTTTGTAATCTTTTTGTATTGTTTCTAAGACGTGGAACTATAATATCAACAATTATCGTATGTGTATCTGGCTGGTCTGGACGGGGATTTTAATACACATATAGCTTCAGAAATTCAGGTCTGAATTTCTAGGCGTGACACGGTTTTCGGCGGTGTTTCCCGTCGCCCGAGCCACCCAGAGCCCACGCCGATGCCTCCTTCCTCATCGCGGTGCCCGCGCCACCTCGGCCACCCCTCCGCGCCCGTCGCCGCCACTCCCGCCGTCGCCGTCGTCGTCTTCTCCAACCGGCGATACCGCGGTGAGCTCCCTCTTTTCCGTTGGTCGAACTGGAGTGCGTCGTGTGCGGGTGCACGCGGCTCCGCCCGCGCGTGAGCCGCGGCACTCCGCCGCGCCGCCACCCAGAATAGCCCGGCCTCTGCCAGCCGGCGCGCGATAGCTAGCCAACCGCGCCCGCGCCTTTCCTTTGGCGTCCGATCGGCCGCGTCGGCAGCCGTCCGTTCCGCTCGCCGCGTGGCACGCCACGTGTGCGCCACATGGTGCACCACCCGTCCGGCCGTGAGGCCGGTCCATCGTGGACCGGCGCTCTCGCGGACCGGCGGCGTCGGCCTCGGATGCGACATGCCCTAGCAGCAGCGCCTCCCAGGGCTTTAATTGCGCAATAAATCAATTAAGGATTTTTGTTTTAGTAAAAAAACACAGTAAACTTTTAAAAATCATATCGTTTCAATCCGACCTCCGTTTAGCCCATTCAAATTTTAGTAAATTCATAAAAATGCCAAGAATCCATTAAAAATAGTTTTGTTCCTGTTTAGATAGCTTTTGCTTTGTTTTGTTGAATTGCTTGTTTGCCATGTAGACCCGGTAGTTCCGCCATTCGGTTTACTTGATCGTTCTTTGAAGTTCCCCAAGTCGAAGAGCAAGGCAAGTTATGCTATATTATTGATCATATTGCTCCCATTTTGCTAAAACACATGTTTTACTCTATTAAATTGCATGTATTTTATAATGTCATTTCACGGGAAATAGTACACCATATATTTAGTTTATACCTTAGGTTTGACACTCCAAACCCTTTGACTAAACTTGGGAAAATAACATGATTAGATTCGAGGACTAGGTTGTGCTTAGCACGGCTTAGATTCACTAGCTCACTAAATGGGTCATTCTCACTTAATATGTCTCTCACGGACTTCATTCGGAGGATTAATAATTAAAGATCTTGGTGAACCGGATTAATAACTAAAATGTGACAAATGGTGGGCTGTGGGTGCTATGGTTTTGGTTAATGGCGCCCATGGAAATTAAGGATCGGTTCACGGGATCCCTCGGGAGAATGGCCAGTGCAAACCACAAGCCAAAATGGGTAAGGTGGGTCCCATAGTGTAGCCTCTCCTAGGCGACGAACCCATCGGCAAGGGTGAGCGGGATGGAGTTTCGGAGTCGGCCCGGTATAAGGGTTGTTGGGCTGCCGGATTCAGAGGCACTCGGGGGGGTGCCCACATCCCGGGGTCAGGAGTGGGGCGAAACCTTGGTGGGGTTCGCTTGGTTAGTGGGGGTTATACGAAAGGTCCTATCACGATTTCCTTTCCGGGGTACCATGGTGGTATTCGCACGCACGAGAAGGCCGTGTCGTGGGGCTGTGTCTTGTGGGTCTGATTGCACCCCTACGTCGAGTAAAACTATTCGAATAGGCGTGCCCATGGTAATGGGGCGATCAGCCGAGCTCACCGTGATTAGTCTAACACTTTTAAAACCCGATTATTGGAACATGACTAGTATAGGTGGATGGGGTGGGCTGTCTGGCGTGGGGATAACATTGGACGGTGTTGGATTCAAAATGCCTTAATTACTTAAATTACTTGTTGTTTTTGTGTGTTCAAAATCCTTATTGTTTGGAAAACCCTCATTTGTTTGCGCAAAAGCAAACCTTAGCCAAATCTTTGTCTTCCACTGCATTCATTCTCTCCCCTTCCGGTGTGACTTGCTGAGTACGTGGAAGTACTCACCCTTGCCTCATCACCAGAACCTGAGCAAGAAGCTGAAGAAGAAGATGAAGTTGAGTAGGATTTGTCCTACACTCTAGAAGTTGCCTGTGGAGTTGTTCAAGCCGCGTGGCCAGCGTCCAGCTTAGGCTTTGGCCCCTTTTTCCTTTTTTCGCTGCTCTTTTGTAATCTTTTTGTAATGTTTCTAAGATGTGGAACTGTAATATCAACAATTGTCGTATGTGTACCACAGGCGATCCTAGACAAGGATTTTAATACAATATAGCTTCGGAAATTCGGGTCGACTTTTGGGCGTGACAAGTTGGTATCAGAGCCAATTCCAGACCGTAGGAAAAGCCAAATGGAAAAACCTTAGGAGCCGTCTGAACCTTTTCATATGCATAAGTCCTTGCTTTTGGAGTCGTTTCGGAAAATGGGTCTTGTTTCCTCGGGATTGGGAAGAATTTTGAGTCTCTTCCAAAACATAGAATTTTGAAAACCAGGTTAGTCTAAGTGATAGGATTTTGAAGCTAAAATTTAAAAAAATCACTGCACTCTTATTCAATAGTCGGTCGGGATTTTCTAAGAACAAAGTTCTAAGTCGAGATAGGAGAGAATGGTCGCCGATTTTATATTATAACTAAGCATCTATTTTTAAGCATTCTTTGTATCATCTAGGGAATGTCGTTAGAAGTTTTACTTAGCCTCATAAAAATGTTTCTCAAAAACCCTCTTTTTCTCGTTTACTTTACTTGAGTCCTTTACGTTTCTCTAACTTTTTGGATTTGAGCATGCATTGATCCCTACCTTGTCTTCTCTAGATGGCGGGTCATCCAATCACACACAACGGTCGGGGTTTGAAGGGATTCGTCGCGAGTGGCGAGGATGGCCTTGGCGATAGGCTATCCGAATGCACCCAGAGTACTGCTTGTCGTCTCATCGTTCGGCGGCGAGTTGCCCCACCAAGTCCGCTGGAGGTGCATGGGTTCGTCGGCACCAACATCTCGAGCATGGTGGTCACAGCCGGGAGAACGGATGAGCTCGTATCGATCTTGGCTCGGATGAGGGAGATGCATGACTATCATCTTCGCCACTCTACCAACGAGTACCATCCCCAGCGTGGAAGTTCATCGTGATCAACTCCTTCCAATCTGCCGAGAGGAGAACGACACCACCTTCTCTCACATGAGGACGTGATTGAAGGACTAGATAAGATGCACGCAGATCTTCACATGGCAGCCAAGGCCACGAATGACCCGAAGATCCTAAGGATCAAGAACTTGAAGGATGAAGTGGATCGTCTCAAGAGAGAAATCACCGGTCGAAGGGACTTCAACCTCCCAACATCCTTCGGATCGGGATCACACCGCGGAAGAACACCAAGGCCCCGGTGCGGATGCGGTGGCGCCCGAGTTCCCCTTCTGCACCGCCACCTTCCCAGTTCCGCCCCGGTGCCGAGATCCTACTCTGCTCTGGTCCCTGCCCCGAGCGAGAGGAGGTGGATGGATCTCTGTGTCCGGCGGCGGCAAAGGAAGTAGCGCGCGGCGGCTCAAGAGTCCGGGAAGAAAGAAGAGTTAGCAAGCTCTCGAAGCCGCTCGAAGGAAAAGGAAGACGGGAACTCCCAAGGGAGTGGTTTCGACTCCACCGGCCGCGAAGCCGCTCAGAGCCCTAGAGTGTCGCCACCCTTAGTTTACCTTTTTCCTAGTTTTCTGTTTGTTTGGTTCTTTGTGTGTTAGGAGTGTTGTGCGTGGGTAGTGGTCAACTTTGTATCAAGTGTGGGTATGGGTTGTCAATTAAGGATTTTGAGTGTGTTTTAAATGTTTTAAATAAAGAACATATCAAAACAAGTAATAAAGATCAGCTTCTCTGTCCAATCTATTTTACTACTTCTCCCGCCTTGTTGGTTCCTCCTTCGGATGGTGAACACCGAGGCGGCCGTGCCAACACCGCCTTGAGTCAGTGAGAACAACACGAGAACCAATGTCAACAACCCACCTCCTCCACCCGAGAACATCACTTTGGCTCATGTCTTAGCAAACTAGACCCAGATGATGGCTGCAATGATGCAGCAAATGCAACGGCAACATCAACGGATGCGGTTGCAAATGATGCACAGTTTCAACGGAACGAACCGAATCAGCCGACCATTTTGCACCACCACCTCCCCACAAAACAAGCGTCGAGTTTCTTCGTGTTCGACCCCAACTTTCTCGGCACCACCAACCCCATGGAGGCTAATGATTGGATCATCACCATAGAAAAGAAGTTGGACCTTCTCCGGTGCACGGACCAAGAACGGGTGTCTTTCGCCACCCACCAACTCCAAGGCCCGTCTTGCTTTGTTGGGACAACTTCTTGGTTACCCGTCGGGCGAGATGCACCTACTGATTACTTGGGCAAAGTTCTACCACCAATTCGGAAGGGCACATCCCAGGGGATAGTAGCTCGAAGAAGAGGGAGTTCAGATCCTTGGAGCAAGGCCCTCGGGTCATCCGAGTATCGCACGAGTTTAATCGCTTAGTGCGATATGCTCCAGGAAGGACGTGCGCACGCGCCGAGCGTCAAGAAAAGTTGTTGGCGGGGCTGGACGATGAGTTAACAAACAAACTCATCTCAGAAGAATATGTCGACTTGAGAAGCTAGTCGACAAAGCCATCCGTCAAGAAGATCAACACAATAAAATGCTCGGAAAACGGAAGGCTACTCGGTTCGAGGCCACAACCTCGGCAAGGGAATCCCCAACGGCCCGTTTCACTCCGGGTGGTCAAAGTGGATCTACCACTATGATCGTCCGTTAACATCGCCCATACCATCCAGGAATTTCCAACCCAGTGGAAGCCGTCCCGGACAGCCGTAGCGGAACCCGGCTTCGCATCCATCAACGGCGCAGCCGCCACCTCAATCCAAGCCAGTACCGAGCAAAGAAGGACTCGGGATTCAAACCCAGCAACTGTTTCAACTGTGGAGAACCTGGACATTTCGTAGACAAGTGTCCAAGACCAAAACGCTTGCCAGGGTTTATCCAGGCAAGAGAGAATCATGCTTCGGCAGAGGAGGCACAGGACACACCAGATGTCATACTGGGTATGTTTCCTGCGAATTCCTTTAACGCATCGGTCTTGTTCGATTCGGGTGCAACCCATTCTCTCATATCAAAAGCATTTGTGGGGACACATGGGTTGTCGGTACTAAAACTTAAGATACCCATGCGGGTTCAAACTCCCGAGAAACATTTGGACACCGCCCACTTTTGCCCTTCAGTGGCAATAGAAATCCAAGGATCCCCCTTTCTAGCCAATCTTATCCTTGTAGAATTAAAAGGCCTGGATGTCATCCTTGGGATGGTAGCTAACCCGTCATAAAGGCCTAATCGATTGCGCAAGCCGCGATCACCTTGACCAATGACGAAGGGAAGAAAGTGATGTCCGCTCCCTAAACCGTTGCGGGTAGTGGAAAGTCGAATCGGATCTCGGGTAAGGAGAAACCCGAAGAGAAAGGGAAGGACCAGGTGAAGTTAGAAGATATTGATGTGGTTTGTGAGTACCCAGAAGTCTTCCTAGAAGACCTAACCACAATGCCACCCGAAAAAGAAATAGAGTTTTGGATTGACCTAGTCCACACAGCTTTGCTCAGATCCACAAGAGGCCTTATAGAATGGGAGCCAATGAGTTGGAAGAGGTCAAGAAGCAAGTGGATGAAACAGTTACAAAAAGGCTATATCCGCTTGAGGCACATCACCAGGGTGCTCCGGTAATATTTGTGGAGAAAAATGATAAGACCAAGAGGATGTGCTCGACTATCGTGCACTCAGCGAGGTCACTATCAAGAACAAGTACCCTCTCCCTACGATTGACGATCTGTTCAATCAATTAAAGGGAGCAAAGGTGTTCTCAAAGATAGACCTGCGGTCAGGCTATCACCAGCTAAGAATTCGAGAAGAGGACATTCCCAAGACCGCTTTCATCACTCGATACGATCTGTACGAGTGTACGGTCATGTCCTTGGGCTTACCAATGCGCTAGCCTTTTTCATGAACTTGATGAACAAAGTGTTCATGGAATTCCTAGACAAGTTCGTCGTAGTGTTCATCGACGACATCTTGATCTACTCCTAGTCGGAAGACGAACACGAGCATCATCTCCGGTTGGTACTCAAAAAGTTAAGAGACCACCACCTCTATGCTAAGTTTAGCAAATGTTCTTTCTGGTTGAAGGAAGTGCAATTCCTCGGACACATCGTGAATGCCCAAGGAGTCGCAGTGGACCCTTCCAATGTGGAAGCAGTAACCAAATGAACTCCACCCAAAACCGTCACCCAAATCAGGAGTTTTCTAGGACTTGCGGGATATTACCGTCGGTTCATCGAGAACTTCTCAAAGATTGCCAAGCCATTGACGCGAGGTTGTTAAAGAAGGATGAAAAGTTTATATGGACTGCCGAGCGCAACCGAGTTTTGAAACTCTCAAGAGAAAAGCTGGGTGTCGGCACCGTATTGATCTTGCCGAGATCAAACCACGGATTTCCATGTCTATTGCGACGCATCTCATCAAGGGTTAGGTTGTGTATTGATGCAAGAAGGAAAAGTGGTCGCTTATGCTTCCCGCCGATTGAGACCTCATGAGTCTAACTACCCAACACATGACTTGGAACTAGCGACGATGCGTCTATGCTTTGAAAATATGGCGACATTACCTCGTCGGTAATCGATGTGAAATATATACGAACCATAAGAGCCTGAAATACATTTTCACCCAACCGGATTTGAACCTCCGTCAGCGAAGGTGGTTGGAGTTGATCAAGGATTATGATCTAAGTATACACTATCACCCTGGCAAAGCTAACGTGGTAGCTAATGCTTTGAGCAAAAGAGTTCTGCAACCCTATTCACATAGAAGGAAATGTGAGCAGGTTACAACGGGAACTAGAGCGTCTAAACACAGGAATTGTCGAACCGGATTTGTGGCCGCTCTTGAAGCCCAACCTACACTCTTAGACCAAATTCGCGTAGCGCAAGCCTCGGATCCTGACATAACTAAGCTTAAGAAGAACATGAGGTTTGGAAAAGCTCGTGACTTCACGGAAGATGAGCACAGAACCATATGGGTGGGCAACATGATATGTGTGCCGAGAGGATAAGGAATTGAAGAAGTTAATCCTTACGGAAGCTCATCGAGTCGAGTATTCTATCCACCCGAGAAGTACCAAGATGTACCGGGATCTTAAGGAGAAATTTTGGTGGGTTAGCATGAAAAGAGAAATAGCATAGTTCGTGGCACTATGCGATGTATGCCAGCGAGTGAAGGCAGAACACCAGAGGCCTGCTGGATTACTACAGCCACTCCAAATCCCGAAGTGGAAGTGGGAGGAAATCGGGATGAATTTCATCACTTTGGTTTACCTCGGACATCGTCGGGATACGATTCTATCGGGTTATCATCGACCGCCTCACTAAAGTGGCTCATTTTATCCCGGTGCTTACCACCTATACGGGTAGAAGGTTAGCGAAATTGTACCTTGCAAGGATTGTGTGTCTTCATGGGGTACCCAAGAAGATAGTGTCTGATCGTGGTAGTCAGTTCACCTCCAAGTTTTGGCAGAAGCTACAAGAGGAACTAGGCACCCGGTTGAATTTTAGCACAACCTATCACCCACAAACCGATGGTCAGACGGAATGTGTAAACCAGGTTTTGGAAGATATGCTGCGAGCTTGTGCTCTGGATTTCGGAGGAGCTTGGGATAAGAACCTACCCTATGCGAGTTCTCCTATAACAACGGTTATCAAGCCGGTTCTGAGATGGCACCGTTCGAAGCGCTTTATGGACCGAAAGTGTTGTACACCGCTTTTACGGGATCGGATCGGCGAACGTCGGTTGTTTGGGACTCGAAGTGTTAAGTGATGCCAAAGAGAAAGTTAGAATCATAAGAGAAAGGCTGAAAGTTGCACGAGTCTCATCGGAAGAGTTATGCGGACAACGCGCATGAGCTAGCTTTCGAAGTCGGAGACTATGTATATCTCCGTGTCACCTTTGGGAGTACATCGATTCCAAACCAAGGGAAAGTTGGCACCACGCTATGTGGGACCATATCGGATTCAAGAGCGACGAGGTGAAGTAGCATACCAACTCAGTGCCACCTGATGACGAGGAATCCATGACATTTTCCACATCTCCCGACTCAAAAAATGTAAGTACAGGGAAGAATAGGCAGTCCGGATCGGATCGAAATCCCGGGAAGATCTAACTTATGTGGAGAAACCGGCACGTATCCTCGAAACCAGGTGAGCGAAGAACCGGAACAAGGTTATCGGGTTACTGCCGAGTTCAATGGACTCATCACTCAGAAGAAGCCACTGGGAAAGGGAAGATGAGCTAAAGGCCGCTCATCCTATCTGTTAGCTTAGTACCTCCGAATCTCGAGGTGAGATTCCGTTTAAGGGTAGGTTTGTAACACCACAGGTGTTTTTCCTTTTAAAATCAAAAGGAAATCGTTGGAATTAACTGGAGAGAACAAATAATTTTAAAAGCCAAATTCTAAATGGAAATGGCATCGTAGGATTTTTCTTAAATTCTACATGTCAAAATACACTAACAGTGTTTTAGTGGAATTTTCAAAGCACTAGAAATAATTTTTAACCAATTAAAATCAAAATCAGAATTAATAAATCCGGAAATTACTTTTCTCTCTCCTTCCGTCCTTTTCCCGCCCAAATCGGTTGTGGGCGCTGGCCGGCCGGCGGCCATCCCCCCATGCGCGCCGTGGCGGCCCAGCCGTTCCACCCGCGCGCCTCTCTCGTCACTCCTCGCGGGCGGCGAAGGCCACGGCCCGTTAACTCTTGCGCCGGAAATAAGTCCGTTTGCCTCCCCTTTAACCGGGATGCCGACAAGTAGGAGCCCACACATGGGCGTCGTCCTACCTCCGGCCGACACGGTGCCATTTCCGCCGCCTCTCCGCTCGGATCTCATGCGCCTGCCTCCCCGCGCCACGGGATCCTGCCGCCTTAACTCCCCAGGTCCCGTCGACCTTTAAACCCCGGCCACCGCTCACGCACGCCCTAATGGTCATAGTTAATCGCGGCCATTACTTCCCCAAATTTTCCTCGGTGAGCAATTACGCCAGATTATCCGATCGCCGCCGACCTCCCCATCCCCTATAAAAGCATCCACGTGGCCTCGCCGTCCTTCCCGCGCCTCACCCAGGCTCCCTGTCTCTCTCGCTGCGGCACCATGAGCGCAAGCTCCCGAGCCCATCCCGGTTTTTGGCGGTGTTTTCCCGTCGCCCTAGAGCCCCGTCGACGCCTCCTTCCTAAATCGCCGGCGCCCGCGCCACCTCGGCCACCCCTCCCGCGCCCGTTCCGCCGCCACTCCCGCCGTCGCCGTCGTGTCTTCTCCAACCCAGCGGTTCCCGCGTAGTAAGCTCCCCTCTTTCCCCTTGTGGTCCTAACTCAGTCGCCATGTGCGGGTGCGCGCGGCTCCGCCGCTCGTGAGCCGCGGTACTCCGCCCGCCCGCCCGCCGCTCGAATGGCCCACGGCAGGCCTACGGCCACCGCCATCGTCGCCTGGCTGATCACGCCCCGCGCCTTTCCTCTCGGTCGTCCGATCGGTTTCGCGATCGACACCGTCCGTTCCGCTACCCGTGTGGCACGCCACGTGGTCGCCACCTCGGCACCACGTGTGCGCCACGTGGTGCACTGCCGTCCGGCCCGACGTGGAGCGGTCCACCGTGGACCGGTGCTCCCGCGGACCGCTGATGTCGGCCCTAGCCGCTGGCGCCTCCCACGGTCTTTATTGCGCAATAAATCAATTAAGGATTTTCTTTTTAGTAAAAAATCCCGAAAAACTTCTAAAAATCATATCTTTTCAATCCGACCTCCGTTTTAGCCCATTCAAATTTCATTAAATTCATAAAAATGCCAAGAATCCATAAAAATAGTTTCTTTCCCTTTTGAGTAGTTTTTAGCCTGTTTTATTGAATTGCTTGTTTGTCGTGTAGACCCGTAGTTTCGCCGTTAGGTTTACTTGAGTCGTTCTTTGAAGTTCCCAAGTCGAAGAGCAAGGCAAGTCATGCTATATTATTGATTATATTGCTCCCATTTTGCTAAAACACCTGTTTAACTCTATTAAATTGCATGTATTTTATAATATCATTTCATGGGAAATAGTACACCATATATTTAGTTTATGCCTTAGGTTTGACACTCCAAACCCTTTGACTAAACTTGGAAAAATAATTTGATTAGATTCAGGACTAGGTTGTGCTTAGCCTGGCTTAGTGTCGAAACTTGGTTTCGGCAATAGAAGATTGAGGTGCGATCAAGATCGCCAAGCTCGATGGGTTAAGTGAAAAACAAGGTTTAGGCGGTTCATGCCCTCTCGCGAGGTAATACCCTACTCCTGTTTCGGGGATTCGATCTGTTGAGTGTTTATTGATCTCAAGATCTGTAGCTCTTATTTTGCATATGAAATCTGATATCCCTCAAGGGACGTCCCGTACCCCCCTTATATAGTCTCGGAGGGCGGGCTTACAAGTCGAAAACCTTTCATACTCTAAGTTGGTTTCCTCAATCTTACCAAACCATGACCATGAGCCATTGCCGTATCTAATCGGCAATGTAACACCCAAGTCATAGCCGGCTTACATAATTAGCAGGCGTAACCTATCCCTATTACCAGTCGAATAAGCTTGCCATGTGGGTATCGGTGCCCTAATCTCCACGGTAGCCCAGAGTCCTTCGCGATCGACAAAATAACCTTGCTTGAACCAAGATAACACACGTACCAAGCAACTCTTTAGCCGAGTGCTTCGGCGCCAGAGTGGTTCCATCATCTCTGCTGAATCTCCCGGAGTGGCTCCAAAGGCTCGTGAAGGCTGGGGGAAACATCCTAAAAAATTCTCAAAAATAAATATCTAGGTGCATCTCTGATGCACCTAATTAGAAATGTAGCCCGACCATGTGGTTAGTCAAAATAGACTAAGCATATAGTCAAGAACCATAACAATCATATTTATATAAATGTTTAGCTTTAAGCTAAAGAAAATATAAAAAATCTCATCACTAGGCAAGCTCATGCTTATCAGAGTGAATTTGCCCAGTCATCTCGGAACAAATAACTCAATCAACCCTCGTGGGTGAAAAGCACTCGGTAAGCTCATGTTTATCCGAGTGGATGCCCCAAGTCATCACGGAACAAATAATTTAATCAACCCTCATGTGTAAATAAATCTTGATCATCTAAAAATACGACCATAATATTAAATAACACTTGCCATAATATTGGTCTCAATCTAAAAAGATCTTCACCAATGCGGAAAAATAGCATTGATATATTCGTTTAATCAAATGCTTTAAAACCAAACAGTCCCTGTCATCAGGACAGCCATGGAAAACTTAACTGTTTGTCACCTTTCAAATTGCATCATACCAACTTCTCATGAAGTTGCACATACCGCGCTATGAAAGGATTTTAAAGGTACTGGGCAATTAGACACGTGCATATTACCAAGGCAAATCTGCTTAAGTCCATCCACTTAAGTCCCTAAGGACATGCGTCAGGCCACACCTTAGCTGGGTCGCAAGTCTCTCATGGGCTCGGCCCAATCGCGTGATGACCTAGCAAAACCCTCAAATCTTTATACAAAGCCTCGAGGTCATCCCCGCCACTTCGTTTTCCCATAATTTTCCCCTTTCGCAACATTGTTCACCAGCTTGCTGCGGAAAACCCCTAGGCTTGCGCGCGCACCCCAAACCCATCGATCCAGAGCTCGCGCTTCTCCACAAGCTAGCCTCCACATCCGGCTCCAAAGATCCCCCTCTCAAATCCCCATTCCCCGGGCTAGATCCACTTCCCTCAAACCACATCTATGGCGGGAGAGAAGGAAATCCCTTTCGAGCAATGGGCGACCTCGGATGTCAAGGAGTCGACTCTTAAGGAGATGGTGAAGAACGGAGTTCTCCCTCCTAAGGAGATGCGTTGGCTGGCGCCCAACGGCCGGCGAGGAGTTCCCCGCTCCGAACACCGTGAGGTCGTCGTCTTTACTTCCTTCTTCTACCGTGGCTTCGGCCTTCCCACTTCCAAGTTCTTTAGGGGTCTTCTCGTTACTCGGCCTTCAACTTTACCACTGAACCCCAACTCCATGCTTCATATTGCTCTCTTCATCCATGTTTGCGAAGCTTTCCTCGGCATCCTTCCCTTTCAACTCTTCCGCCGTATGTTCTATCTTAAGCCGCATCCGAACAAGGATGAGCCTGCGTGTTGGTGGGGCCACTTTCACTCCGCGGATCTCTCCGCAGATTACTTTTCCCTTCCTTTGAAATCTTCCAACAAGGGTTGGCATGCAGAAGCTGGTTCTATATTGCAAACATCGAACCCAGTGCGCCCAACCGTTGGTCTTCCTCCGATCCCCAAGGCCTAAGCTGGAGCACGTGCGTGCCAGCCCAAGATTGGGATGAGGCCAACAAGCTCCTAGCCGACATCACGGAGATGAAGAAGAAGGGCCTTCGGGGTGAACAGGATCACTCGACACTTCATCAAGGACCGATTGGCGCCGATCAAAGAGAGGTCCAAACCCGCCTTTGAGTACGAGGCGAGGGATCCCAATCGGGAGGACCGCGATTCTCGAGCTACAAAATTTTGAAGACTCGCATGTACAAGATATTTTCATCTAGGATTGTAGTCGAGCGCACCTCATGCTTCGCTTAGGTTCTCCCAGTTCGGCTTGTATCGTCCTCCCTCCTCCATGTGCCAGAGCTTAACTTCTTTAATGTCTTTCGATCTTAATGTTGCACCTCTCAGTGTAGATAAAATCTTCTTTGTAGGAAAATGCTTTTATTATTTCGAAGCCGTATAAAGTGCATCACGACGATGCGTCGGCTCGGCCCGCCAAGAAACCAGCTGGTGACGTCAAGATCCAGAGTGACCCACTCGGCAAGAGGGCCGCTACCAACGAGGACATCAGCAAGCGGGCAAGTAAGAGCAGGCTAGTGATTGACAACTCGGATGACGATGTCCCAGCCCCTCAAGCTGAAGTGACCCCTCTGAGTCCATCACCAAAATTCGTGCCCAAGATTCGCCGATCGACCAGGTATGTCTCATGACTGAAACCGTATCCTTATTGAAAACCTTTTTGCCTTTGTCCCGATTGCTCCTGTCTTCTTCTTTGCAGGAGGCCTCAAAATATAGACCCCAGTGGCAGTGAAGGTCCAATGCCATGCACGCCAGGTGAGCGACAAGGCTGCGGAACAAAAACCCAGGAGCCCTTTCCCGAGTGAGTGCGCTCCGAGTGAGAAGCCCCTCCTCCCGGTGAGGATATCCAGGGAAGAGCCCCGACCGCCCGGTGGAAGCCAGACTAGAAACCGATCGGCCGAAGATGAGACCCCAGTGCCGCTCAGGGACCTCGGCCGAGAACGAGTCGGGCAAGAACCAAAAAGAGAAAAGCAACCGGGAAGTACCAGTCAAGGACTCAACCAGAAGGCTGGTAAGCCTCGAGGCAATCTTTCATTTTTAATCTCTAATGTTTCTTCTGCGTCTTCATTCACTCTTTCTGAATCGATCGGCCAAAGTAGAGGAGATCCCAGTGCATCCTGCGAAGCTTGTGTCCCTCAATCAAACTAGAGTGGTGCGACTCGAGGGCTTGAAGCGGGGCATCGTCACCGAATAAACGAAGGAAAACAAAGAAAGGGACATGCTTGTTGACAGGCTGAATGAGAGCAACTCAGCGCTAAACGTAAGCCTTGCCCTTTTACGTCTTGGCCTTATGATTGCTTTTTAGTTGACCAACTCACGAACTCGTGTGTAGAGGGTGTATTGCGATCAATGGCCAAGTCGATGCACTCGGAACTTGGTCCCACACTTGAACTCCCTGGAGAACATCTAGCGGAGGCGAAGACAACTCGAGAAGAAGCATCGAGAGAAGCCGCTACGAGGAGAGAGATAGCCACACTCCGGAGAGAGAACCTCGACCTTCGGGGTTGGTGGGGAGTAAGCAATCTTCTCGGTCTTTTTGTGCCTTTATTAACGGTCTGTTTTTGATCTTGGCGTCGACAACTTTCTTGTTGCGAACTCGTCGGAAGTCCACACGCTCCGAGACCAGTGGATGAAGCTAACGCGACAAAGGCTGAGTGGAGTCCGAGTTTGAAGGTGAGCTCTTTCAAGACGAGCGTTCTTCATTTTGCTTCATCTTCGAATGTTTGTGTGATCGTATGTATTTGACAGCTTATAAGGTCAAAACCGAGCCCAATATGATGTCTTTGTTGAAAGGGTCAACAAGGCGAAAGCGTAAGGGACGATGTTGCTAACGCAGCGACACCGATTCTCTTGTCGCTGTTCCATCATGGGCTTCGGACAGTTCATGGTTCCGTCGAGGTCTTTGACAAGCTCGGGAGGGCTCCGGATCAATATATTGCCAACATCTCGAAGCGGCCACCATGGGAGCAAACTTTGCCCTTGCACGGCCAAGTCACTCTATCCTCGGATAGACATTGACTCGATCGGGGAGGGCTTTGTGATGGTACTTCGACGAGCGGGCTCTGGAGTTGATTGATGAAGCACGAGTCGGCCAAGAAAGTAGCCATGTAGTTAACAATTTCCGGTCTTGATTATTTCGCGAGACGTTTGTATGTAACTTTCGATGCGGGTTGTAAATATTCAGCTTATTTATGTTAATGCCTTGATCCGAGTCTTTATGTCAAATTTCTTAAGTAATTTATGTCCTTGACGTCACCAAGCCCAAGCTTGATTAGGTCATCAAAAATTCTCGAGTCCTTATCCATTGAACTCGAATCGAGGAACATTAAACAATGATAAACCAAATATGCACAAGTTGCCGAAGAAAACCATGCTTTATTGACACGTATGCGGCCCCAGTGCTAACTCAAGAAGTCATCTTGCTTGAGGTTGGCAGTCGAGAATAACACGAAACTTAAGGCAATTTAAGCATAGTATCGTCGAAGATGTTCGGTGTTCCGGGAGTTCTCCACCATGGATCCGTCTTCACGCTTTAGTCGATATGCTCTGGCGAGTCACCTCGGCAATTATATATGGCCCTTCCCATAGTGAAGATAATTTATGACAGTCCTTGGTGGTCTGGATTTTGTGTAGAACCAAATCGCCGACAATGAAAGCTCGCGCCGAACATTGCGACTATGGTATTGTCTAAGTCCTTGAAGATATCTTGCCGACCGGATCGGGGCTGCCTCTCGGGCTTCTTCGGTCGGGTCGATCGTCCACTCGGTCATGATCGTAGCTCGTCGTTGAAGCGTGGACTCGCAGAGATTCATACTCCATTTTGTTTGGCAACATGGCTTCGCCACGTAAAAACCGGAAAGAAAGGAGTTTGGCTAGGTTGCCCGAGGCGGGGCGTAGTCCGTAGAGACCATAGAACCAGGGAAGCTCTTGAACCCATTTGCCGACATAAGGATTTAGCCTGGCCAAACACTCGGGCCTTGATGCCTTGAAGAACCATACCTTTGGCACGCTCAACTTTGTCCATTGCTTTTGGGATGTGCGACCGATGCGTAGCGATTTTGGTGCCGAAATCTTCACGAAATTCCTTGAAAATGCCTCCGGAGTGAATTGAGTCCCATTGTCGGTTATAATTCTGTTTGGGACACCAAACCGATGTACGATGTTGAGGATGAAGTCTCGTGCCTTGTCGGCGGTGATCGTAGCAACCGGCTTAGCCTCGATCCACTTGGAAAACTTGTCAATTGCGACGAGCAGATGCGTGAATCCTCCTGGGCCTTCTTGAAAGGACCGACCATGTCCAAGCCCCATACCGCGAACGGCGAGGATAATGGAATCGTTTGTAGCTCTTGGCTGGGACATGGCTCTGCAGCAGAAGAGGCGCAACCTTCACACGTTCGGACCTCTTTGTCGGCGTTGGGAGACCGTAAGTAGCTGGAAGAAACCTTGTACGTAGGCTTTGCCCACCAAGGTGCGCGGCTAGCGCGTGACTTCCGCATATATCGAGTGGATATCTATGAGTAGTTGTCGTCCTTCCTCAAGCGTGATACATCTCATTAGGACTCCGGAGAAGGGCTCCTCTTGTATAAATCAGAATCTACCATGACATAAGCTTGACAACGCGGCGTCGGACGCGTTCCGCCTCATCCGTCTTCGGCGGCTCTTGCTTGAGTTAAAAATTTGATGAGCGGTGTCCTCCGGTCGGCGTCGATCATGGCGACTTGGTTTGCAGCTTGCTCGTTGGGAGTTGGTTTTGCTGCAACGGTCGGCTCATAGAGATGCTCTCTGAAAACGTGCATTGGAGCGGCTTCTACGCTTGGACCCAAGCTGCGCCAACTCGTCGGCTACCTCGTTGTTATGTCTCGGGACATGGGATAGCTCCAGTCCGATCAAACCTGTCTTCAAGTTTGCGAACTTCTTGCCGGTAGGCATCCATGAGTGTCGTTTAAAACAGGACCAATCTTTCATCACTTGGTTGACAACCGGTGGGAATCTCCTTTCATGACCAACCGTCGTATCCCGAGTGAAACAGCAGAGTCGATCCATGCGTGCGGGCTTCGTACTCGGCGACGTTGCGTGAGGCGGAGAAGTGGAGGTGAAGAACATATCTTAGCCTTTTCCTAGTCGGGGAGATCAGCACGACTCCTGCTCCCAAGCCAGTGATCCTCTTGGATCCGTCAAAGTGCATGGTCCAGTGATGCTGTAGGTCTTCTCGAGGTACATCTTCTTGTTGTTTGGTCCACTCGGCCGGAAAATCCGCTTGGAGGCTTGTGACTTTAGGACATCCTCGCTTTGAAAGTTAATTCCGGCATCGGTTCAGGGGCCCACTTTGCGATGCGCCCGAGTCACCTCCCAGTTGTGGATGACATCGCGAGTGGAAAGGAAGTGACGACGGTGACCGAGTGACCAAAGTAGTGAGCCAATTTCCTCGCGGTTATCAGAACACCATATAGCAATTTTTGTACCCGAGGGTAGCGAATTTTGGCTCTGCCCGCACTTCACTAACGAAGTAGATTGGCCTTTGAATCTTCGGACTCGTCCTTCTTCTTCGCGCTCAACGACGAGAACCGTGCTTGACCACTTGGTGGGTTGCTAAGACATATAGTAGCGAGAGGTTCTGAGGCAGGGGTGAGGCTAGGACGGGCGGCGTCGTGAGAAATTCTTTAAAATCTTCAAAGGCCTTGTGGGCTTCCGTAGTCCACTAGAAGTCGTCAGTTTTCTTCAGTAACCTGAAGAAAGGCATGCCACGCTCGCCGAGTCGGGAGATGAATCGGCTTAGCGCCGCCATGCAGCCTTGAAGCTCTACGGACATCTTTCTCGGTTACTCGGGGGCTTCATATTCGGGATAGCATTGATTTTCTCGGATTAGCTTCAATGCCGCGATGGGACACCATGAAGCCGAAAGCTTGCACGATGGCACGCCAAAAGTGCACTTCTCGGGTTCAGCTTCATTACGAAGGCCGAATGTTTGCAAAGGTTTCTTCTAAGTTGGCAATCGGGTCTTCCTTACTGCTGGTCTTGATGACAACATCGTCGACGTAAGCTTCCGCGTTTTTCGATCTGTGTTTGAAGCATCTTTGAATCATGCGTTGTTATGTGGCTCAGACGTTCTTCAGGTAGAAGGGCATCGTGATGTAGCGTAAGCTCCAAACGGTGTGATGAACGATGTTTTCAGCGGTGGATTCCTTCAAGCTGGTTTGGTGGTAGCCCGAGTAACAATCTAGAAAGCTTAAGTGCCGGCCCATTTGTTGAGTCCACGACTTGATCGATGTGAGGCGGTCAGAATGGATCTTTGGGGCATGCTTTGTTGAGGTCGGTGTAGTCAACGCACATGCACCATTGCCCTGTCTTCTTCTGGACCAAGACCGGGTTTGCCAACTAGTCGGGATGGAGAACTTCTTTAATAAAACCGACGGCTAAGAGTTTTGTGAGTTCTTCCTTGATGGCATCTTTTCGATCCTGAGCAAAACGGCATAATCATTGTTTGATAGTTTTCGCGTCATCTTTGACGTGTAAAAAGTGCTCGATCACCTCCCTAAAATTCAGGGCATATCGATGGTTTCCAAGCAAAAACATCTTTATTATTTTGGAGGAAGGTGATGAGCGTGCTTTCCTATTTGGGATCTAGCTCGGAGCCGATTACATGCGGTTTTGCTAGGATCACATGGGTCAAGGAGATCTTTTCGTTTTGGCGTCGCCTTGTCCCGGCTTGGCTATCTTCTTCGCAGGGGATTTCACCCTCTCCAGAAGTTGATGTAGCCAATCGGATTTCTTCCTGGCCACGCAATCTCTCACGAGATTGGGCCATGTCACAGCTTTCCTTGTCGCAGGTGAAGGCTTGTTTTACGTCATTGCGCGGGGTGATGACGCCATTGGGGCCGAGCATCTTCATGCGAGGTAGGTGTCGTGTGGTATCGCCATAAACTTGGCGAGCGCAGGCCTTCCAATGATTGTGTGGTAAGCCGTCTCAAGTCGGCCACCTCAAAGTGATGTTCTCCGTCCGAAAGTTCTCTCAAACTCCGAAGGTGGTGGAAGGGCGATGTGCAGTAGCGTGGATGACAGCCAAGGGATAACTCAGTGAAGGGGGTGAGCTTGCCTTCAACTCGGCTCTCGGGATTTGCATCTCATCCAGGGTCTTGGCGAACAAAATATTGAGGTGCTGCCTCCATCAATGAGGACGCTTCGACTTGATGTTGCGGACCACCGGGTCTAGTACCGGGGGATACCGCCCGGTGGACCACTCGTCTGGATGATCCGGCGGTTAACGTGATGGCCACCTCCGACCACCGTAGATATTGTGGGACTTCGGGTTGTGCCGTGTTGACCTCGGTAAGTCAACTTTTGCTTCCTCTTGGACTCATAAGCTTGCGCCCGAAGATGTGATTCAGCTCGCCCATGGGGTCTTGAAAAGGCTCAAATTTCCGATCGGGTTATCCTTCTTGGTCCCCAGATGGGCCGGCCCGTCGATCGGCTTCTTGTTAAGCTTTGTGCCTCATATCGCTCGGCGAACTTGCTTATCTAAAGCAGTCCTTGGCCACATGCTTGTGGTTTGGATGATGCGTGCTACGCGTTCATGATCGCGTCATAGCCCACGACTCGGGACGGCGTTGGGAGTTGGGCGTCGTGGCAACTAGGTCCTCGAGCCGGCGCTTGCGATCCTTCCGGCCCCGGTTGTTGTTGCCATTATCCTTCTTAGGATGCCGGCTTCCTCCCGGCTTGCTTGCCGACCCTTTTGTCGAGGCCGGTCTTGGCGCGTCGCCTTGATTGCGCGTTGGACTTGGCGTAGGAGTTCGCCATATCAAACATCCGCTACTGCGTCTTCGGTGGCTTACGCCCAAACTTCCCGATCAATAGTTCATCATGGACTCCCTTATGGAAGGTGGCGATGATGATGTCGTCGGTGATGTTGGGGATCTTGTTGCGCTTTTAGAAGCGTTGGATATAGTCCTTCGGTGGCTCATCGGCTTACGGGACGACATTGTAGAGAGTCGAAGTGGGTCCCGGGCCTTTCAAAGGTGCCTGAAAATTGGCGATGAAGTGACCCCGTAGCTCACTCCACGAGCGGTCGAGCCTCTTGGCAAGCTCGTGAGCCGGTTCTGGCCGAGTTGGCGAGGGCAACGGTAATAATTGGCCATGGCTTTGTTGTCATCTCTGCTTTGCGCGGATGGCGAGGTGTACATGATCGGCCACGACTCGGGGTCGGTCTTTCCATCATATTTCTCGATTCTGTCGGCTTAAAACCATTCGGCCAATGCACTCGGCGCGAGTCTGAGTGAACGAGCACTCGGCGCGATCTCGTTCTTGATAGCGCCGGTCAAGGACTTCGTAACATCTGAAAATCGAAGAACCGAAATCGGAACGTAAAAATCGGAACTTTCAAAACCTTCGCTTTTGCTTCTTCTCGGGTTTGTTGCTTCTTATTTGCCAGCTCGCATAAATTTTGACGTGATTAATTTCCCTTTCGGTGTTTTCCAGATAATTTGGTGTTGTCAAAATGGAGGTGCGGGAAGCCGCATCAGGGAGTTTTAAAAGGAAATGGGAAAAAGCGGATTTATGAAAACGCATTTTGGGAAATATAAAACAAAATTTTGATTGGGAGGAGATAAATTAAGACACAAAATAAATAATAAAATTCTACAAGTCGTACTCGAAATCAGGAAAGTTTTGGAAAAATATAGGAGAGGATATTGAAATTTGAAAAAAGAAGAAAAGAGAGTTTTAAAATAAATAAATATGAAAAATATTGTGGGAAAATAAAAGTGGAGAAAAGTTGAAAATATTGTGTTAAAAATTATTTTTGAATTAGGGAATTTATCTTGGAATTTATAGAAGAAAGAAAAATAGAAATAGGAATTAAAAATCAAAAATCGGAAAAATATAAAAGCTGCCCTGTTCATTGCGCATGAGGTGCTCGCCAGCCGTGCGGCCGCGGAGCGCGCCCGCCCGCTGTCGCCCGTATCTGGCGCCGCGCCCCGTGTGCGCCACGCGCCCAGCGCAGCGCGCCGCCCTCCGGACCCCGCCGCGCCAGCGCCACGCCCGCGGCAGCGCATGCACCCGGCCCCGCGCCCGCGCCAGCCACGCCACGCGCCGCGGACCACACGCGGTCCCGCGCCACCGCACGCGCCGCCGCCTTCCGGACCCGCCCCGCCCACGTGCGCTCGCCTGCGTTCGATCTGCATCTAGCAGCCTCGCCAGCCGTGCCTCGCGCGCCCAGCGTGCCGGCCCGCGCTGCGGCCGCCTTCGCCGCCGCGTGGGAGACCGTGCCGAGCCTCCTCAGCGCAGCCGTGTGTCCCACCCCACGCCGCCGAGCAGCCCCTCCCTTCCACCCGTGCTCGCGGCAAAGCGCCTAAGTGCGTAAATAAAAAAATGCGGCGCCTCCGCCTTTCGCCGCACACCGCCGTTTTCTCCCCCTCTCCCGGCCCGCGCCGCCTAACCCCGGGCCGTCGCCGCCGTGCGCAAACTCCTCCGTGCCCCGGCTCCCCGAGCCCGCCGTCGCAGTAAGCCCCTCGCGGCCCGCCGCTTTTTCCATGCCTGCAGCCGCCGCCTGTTTTGAAGCGTCCGTCGAACACCTAGGGTGCAAATGAAGCAGTCGCCGCGAAAAAAAAGAAAAAAAAAGAAAAAGAAAAATAGGAAAAATTTTGGAAAATTTGGAAAATATTTTGGGATGACTTGAGTAAAATTTTGGGCAAAAATAAATTATTTTCTCGCATGTTTTCTCGGTGCAAAGTTTAAAAAAAAATCGAATCGGACGTTTTGCGGAATTTCGTTTCGCGTCGTTTTTAAATCCGGACTCCATTTAATTCTTTCTATATGCCATTTAAAAGGCTTCTCTTTTGTGATCACACCCTCAAACATCGAGCACCGAATTTCCTCCGCTAATATTTTCAAACCTAAATTCCCAAAATTATTACGAGTGTAATCTTTGCGAAAACCCTAGGAAGTCGACTCGATTTGAAAACTCGGATTTTTCCTAAAAATGACCTTTGTCGACTCAAGTAGAATTTTAGGCAAAACATTTGGAGTCGTTTTCATGGCCTTTATGGTTCTTTTCAATCTCTCGGTATTTTATTGAATTCTAATTGAATTCAAGTGACCTTCTTGACGTACGGGTAGCACTGAGGGTAGACCGACATCGACCGTGAAGACACCACCCTCAGCGTACGAGCAAGGCAAGTCATCACACTCTTTGAACATATTGATCCTACTTTGTGAAATGATGTTGATTTGGATTACAAATTGCACGCTTTATACAAACGGTACCTATGCTTGATATACCTGCTTTGATATTGATCCACCATTAGAATTTATTCTTTGTAACCTTCGATGTGATATGAGGAGGATAACTTGGTACAAATGCTTATAGCCTTACACACTAGATCTGCATACTCATGATTTTGCAAGAAAGCTTTGTGCTCGGAGTAACTACCTTTGGGGAGGTAGTTGAAATACGGCTTTAATGGAGACATGAGCGCCACATGGCCATGAGAATGTTGAACTAGGCTCGATGAAAATTGAAAATGCTATACAAATGTTTTAGACTAGGCGGCTGGATGAATTGGGTGGATTCCGAAAAGGCAAGTGCCAACCCTGGTCAATTGGACCGAGCCATGAGATAGCCGGAAACGAGCTAGTACAACCGTACTTCTCGAATGGGTATAGACCTAGACCCGACTAGGCAGTAGAGCGGAGGCTTGTATCCTTGCATAGATGGTTCTCTATGATGTGGTTATGGGATGAGAATGAGGGATTTGCGGCCTTTGTTGTGAATGGTGGAATTAAACCGATGTTAATTAAACTTAAAGATTGAGAAAGTTTCCCTTACCGGGTGCGCGAACTCCTCTCACCTGCTAGAAAAGGACGGCTAGAGTGCATGAGGGCTTAAGTTCATGGAGCGGGTGCCTTAAGCAAGGTTATCGAAAGGCTTTGCCGTGACTGAGTCTCATATGTTGAGGCGTAGGCTCATTTGTTGGTGTCGCGGAGTACGGGTAAAGTGTACATCCACCTAGCAGTGTGAGTGAATCAATCTATTCGAATAGCCGTGCTCGCGGATAATGAGCATGCGTGACAAGACTTTCGCTTGGCTAGACTTTAAACTTAAAGCTGTGGGATGGGTTTGCATGATGATTTCATTATTTGGTGGATCAACTTCTCGAGATGCGAGAAGGGTAGATTCCCAGAAAATCATGGCAGATCGGAGACGGGAAGCCATCCTTGGAATCACGATGGGTGGTAGAGCAGAGCGAGTCACCGGATTAATGAACTGCATGAAATTAAAACTTGATTTGGCTAGTTGATAGGCTTGTGAAAAGAATTGTGAAAATTGGCTTTATGCAAAAGAACCCACCATTCTTTGAATAACCCTATCATATGCATCAATTCCTTGTTGGCTTGCTTTGAGTACGGTTGGTACTCACCCTTGCTATACGCACAAACCTTCAGTGATGGAAATGAAGAGCCGGAGGACCCATACGCGTATTACCGGGAGGGTGAAGGAACCGGCATGCGCATACTAGATCTTAGCTCCGGTCGTTGCTGTGATGAATGACAATGCCTGCTCTATTCTGCACCAGTATCTAAATTGTTTTTGTGTTGTATTCGGACCATAAGGTCCTATGGGTTGAACATTGCCTTCGGGCCTATTGATGTAATAATGTTGATGTAAGACTATTCGTGCATGTGCATCGATTATCGATCTTGTATTCGTGGGTACCAACTACTCGATCCGGGAAATGGTACTATGAACACGAAAGATTCCCGTCTCAAAAACGGGGGTCCACAACTTCCTAAGTAGATCACTCGGCGAGGTCCTTGGTAGGCTGCGCCGGTAGTTGGGTTATTCTTTGCGGCGGACGATCGTGGACGGGTGGTCGTCCATGCCGCTCCTCGCGGGAGTCGGCCGATTGCTCTTGATGCTTCCGCGTGGCCTCATGGCGGAGGTCTCTTGACCTAGTGGTCATCCGTCTTGTTCGGGCCTCTGTAATCCTTCGACCGTTGTGCGTAGTTGGCTTCGTCGGGCGTTTCCGAAGCGGACTTAGTCGGCCTTCGTGCTGAGGTGGAGGGAGAGTAGTTGGCACAGTAGCCACGACGATGGTTTTGATCTTGTCCAGGATTGGTGTCACGTTGGCGGCGCCGTCTCGATTACGGTGTCGAGGAGGGTGAGGGGCGGCAACGGCGTTACGGAGGCGTCGGAAGATGTTGGTGTGGTCGAGCTCGCGTCGAAGTATGGCCTCCCAAAGCGGATCGTCGGTCGCTCTCGGGTCACGTTTTCTCTTGTCTTACGCGCCTTGCGCTCCTGCTCAAGCACGGCTTGTTCTTCCTCTGCGACCACGTGACGGGCCATGGTAGTCGGTCTCGCCAACTCAGCCATGAGAACATTGAAGCACTTCGGCTCGTAATCCTTGTCGCGGTCGGAGTCGTTGGCCTCGTCGATGAGATGCGCGTAGAGATCGTCAAAACCCAGAAGAGTGAGGTACTCATCGAGCTCCGTGGATGAGCATGACCGAGAATGGTTGGAGGATGATGGCGACTTCCCCAGAGCCTGGGTTGCTTGAATCTAGATCGCTCCGGTCAGGGTTATGGCTTGATGACGGGGTTCCTCAGGAGTGGGTTGATTTCGACTCGGAGGAGAGGAGTTTGCAATAGATCTCGGCGGCGTTTGGTAATCAAACGGTGCCAAGAGGGTTTCTCCTCCCAAGTGGATTGATTCCGACGGGGAGGTTAGAAGACGGCGGTAGATCTCGGCGGCGTTCGTAGTCCAAACGGCACCGAGTGGATTCCTCCTTCCGAGTGGGTGGGCTTCATCACTGGAAGTCAGAACTTTGTAATAGATCTCAGCGTTGTTCGGCAACCCAACGGCACCAGTGGATTCCTCCTTCCAAGTGGGTGGAACCCAATTCGGGAAGTCGGAACCTTGTCGTAGATCTCGGCGTTGTTCGGTGGCCGAACGACAGCGGGTTCCCCTCCCGCGGTCCGTCCAGTCGGGAAGGAGAGCTTGTTGAATCCTTCGGCGCAGTCGTCGATGCACGATGAAGATCCCATCGTGCTTGCCGACGAGATTGAAGAAGAAAACTTGACGCGTAGACCCACTACACAAAATGCGCCAAGCTGTCGAAACTTGGTTTCGAAACAATAGAAATTTGGGGAGTGCAGGTCAAGATCGCCAAGCTCGATGGGTTAAGTGGAAAACAAGGTTTAGACAGGTTCAGGCCCTCTCGTGGTAATACCCAACTCCCGTTTGGGGATTCGATGAAGGGTTACGCGGAGGCTACGCTAGCCGAAAACAAAACTTTTATCCGCGCAAACCAGGAACACTTGCAAGTAAGGGTCGATAGATCGTTACCGATTGGAGTAGAGCGCGGCGGAATAGCCAATCAGGGCAATCCGATCCGGAACAGTGTAGCCGATTCCTGAGACGGCTCGATTCGCCAATCGCCCGGTGAAGTCGTCCGGCCGCGTTCTCACGCCTCGCTCCGATGCGCCGGCCAGCGGCCGATTCCACCACAATGCCGTCGCTCAGGTGCGGCCGATCCGGCCGATCAAGAGCGCGCAACGTAGCAGCCTCTACCGGTATCCACACGTCCGGGGACAGGCAGCCGTACACCCGTGTGCTAGCACGCGATGCAAGGCTAGGGTTTGGCTCGAAGGTTGGGAGGGTTTCGTGGAGATTGATCTCGGCGACTTCATTGCACGCGATGCAATTGACGTGCCCTCGCAGCTCTCCACCCCTCCTCCTTTATATAGAGTTGGCCGACCGGGACTAGTGGCCGATTAGGACTCTATTTTGAATCGGATCTCATCCGTATCTCATAGAGTTGGCCGCCCACACGTCGTAAGCCCATAGGACTCTATCCGATCGGATCCCTATCCGATTGAGCCGTATCCGAGTCCAACTCGAATGCTATTCTTATCCCCTTAAGCGTGCGACCACAGGGTTCAGTATACTTGGTTTCGGCTATAGTCTAACTTAGCCGGCCGTCGGCTCGAGTCCAACTCGGCCGACCTGTCCTGGACGGCGCCTAGCAAGCACATATTGACACCATAGTATACAAGAATATAATATCGGCTCGAACTGTAATGTGTACACAAATCCCTTTGCCTCACGATACAGTTAAGCTATAGGCAAGATGTGTGCCATCCTTCAATAGCTTAACCATTCACTCAACCGTATTGGATTATGCGTACGGTGATTGACTCCTCAATCAACTTAGCATGGCCATGCATTTCCATAATCCATTACCTCGAGGGGCCTAGAGATATCTCTCCAAAGGAGGGCAAATTCCATCTTGATCACTCACATCCCACTCCATGTTTCATAGCAAACCCGAAAACTACCTTTATAACTACCCGATTCTACGGAATAGCGTTTGGTAGTCCCAAAGTAGGCTACTACACAAGTTGGAATCCATGGTGATCTCAGGTCTAAGGACTTTGTACCAACACTACACTTCGAGACCAACTAATGGCACATTAATTCTGTAGTGTCTCATGGTGGGTCTATCCAACAATGTGTTCTCCAACACATGTGTCCATGTTTATTGATTTGGTATCTCCATACCCATGATCTATGAGACATGATCATCAATCAATAAACATGCCGATCTTAGAATCATATTTGTTCCAACAATATGACTATATGATCGAGGATCGTTTAGAAATAGATTCATACATAAGGAGTCTCATAAATAAGTCACGTACTTATTGATCAATACAAGATGTCTATTTCATGATGAATAACACTTTATTCATTTATTCATAAACATTGACGTGATATCCAACATCTCCATGTTGCCTCTAGGAGCATATCACTAACATTCGATCCGCCGAGTGTTTATTGATCTCAAGATCTATAGCTCTTGTTTTGCATATGAAATCGATATCCCTCAAGGGACGTCACACCCTTTATATAGTCTCGGAGGGCGGGCTTACAAGTCGGCTCCTTATCATACTCTAAGTCGATTTCCTCGATCTTACCAAACCATGACCATGAGCTTGAATTGCCTTATCTAATCGGCAATGTAACACCCAAGTCATAGCCGACTTACATAATTAGCGAGGCGTAACCTATCCCTATTACGAGTCGGATAAGCTTGCCATGTGGGTATCCGATTGCCCTAATCTCCACGATTCATGCTAGCTCATTAAATGGATCATTCTCACTTAATATGTCTTTCTGGACTTCTATTCGAAGGATTAATAATTAAAGATCTTGGTGAACCGGATTAATAACTAAAATGTGACAAATGGTGGGTTTGTGGGTGCTATGGTTTTGGTTAATGGCGCCTATGGCAATTGGGACCGGTTCATGGGATCCCTGGGAGAATGACCGTGCAAACCACAAGCCAAAATGGGCAAGGTGGGACGCATGAGTGTAGCCTCTCCTAGTTGACGAACCCATCGGCAAGGGTGAGCGGGATGGAGTTTCGGTCGGCCCCGGTGTAAGGGTTCTTTGCTGCCTTATTCACCAAGGCACTCGGGAGGGCTGCCCATATCCCAAGGTCCGGGAGTGGGGCGAAACCTTGGTGGGGTTCGCTTGGTTAGTGGGGGTTATACGAAGGTCCTATCACGGTTCCTTTCCGAGTACAATGGTGGTATTCGGCGCACGGAGACCATGTCGTGGGCCGCGTGTCTTGTGGGTATAGTTGCACCCTCGATCGAGTAAAACTATTCGAATAGCCGTGCCCATGGTAATGGGAGTGATCATGAGCTCACCGTGATTAGTCTCGCACTTTTAAAACCACGATTATTGGAACATGACTAGTATAGGTGGATGGGTGGGCTGTCACAATGTGGGGATAACGTTGGACAGTGTTGGATTCAAAATGACTTAATTACTTAAATTACATTGTTTTGATTGTGTTCAAAATCCTTATTGTTTGGAAAACCCTCATTTGTTTGCGCAAAAGAAAACCTTAGCCAAACATTTGTCTTCCCTGCATTCATTCTCTGCCCCTTCCGGTGTGACTTGCTTTGAGTACGTGGAAGTACTCACCCTTGCCTCATCACGGAACACGAGGAAGAAGGTGAAGAAGAAGACGAAGTTGAGTAGGCTTTGTCCTACACTCTGGAAGTTGTACGTGGAGTGGTCGAAGCCACGTGGCGGCGTCCGCTTAGGCTTAGGCCCTTTTTCCTTTTTCCACTTTGCTCTTTTGTAATCTTTTTGTAATGTTTCTAAGACATGAAACTGTAATATCAACAATTATCGTATGTGTACCACTGCTAGTCTGGACAAGGATTTTAATACACATATAGATTCGGAAATCGGAGTCTGAATTTCAGGGCGTGACAATAGCCCTCGATGCGGTGAAGCCAGCGATGCAAGCGACGCGGGATGACGGTGGCTAGTGCGGCCGTGGAGTGCTGCCGGAGTGTGGCAGCGACCAAGGAGAGAGGGCAGCGG
The DNA here is from genome assembly GCA_019925245.2 of Oryza australiensis. Classification (NCBI taxonomy): domain Eukaryota; kingdom Viridiplantae; phylum Streptophyta; class Magnoliopsida; order Poales; family Poaceae; genus Oryza; species Oryza australiensis. Next base: position 7,782 of record JAIFGZ020000032.1, on the reverse strand, counting down.
GGAGGGTGATGGGGAGCGCGGCAGGCTCGGGAGAGAGAGGAGAAATGACGGGCGCTGGGGAATGTTTTATAGCCACGGGAAGGTGATGGGGAGGCCAGGATGCGGCGGATTTTGCAGTGGCAGCAGCAGCAGCACGAGCAGCAGCAGGAGCAGGAGGAGGAGTAGGAGTAGGAGTAGATATGATGAAATTTTGTGAAATGTGATGTGAAATGTGAAATTTTTGAAATGTAGTAGTAGTAGATATGTGCAATTTTGGGGACAGTAAAACGAGCACTGTAGAAACCATATTTTTGCTATAATATGCTAATGTTATACTTTTACATATTTAATTTTTGAATAAGACGATGTCAAATGTTATGCGAAAAATTAATGAAGCCATACATTAAAAACTGGAGGTAGTAGTAGTATCTTGTACCAATGCTTTGTCCCTTCAGATTTTGGACATTGACTACCACTGCTTGTCTCTAATTTTAGAAGCATGATTAAATTTTGGAGATCGACTACCACTGCTTGTCCCTTCAGATTGTTCGAGATGTGTACTGTCTAAATATTATAGAGAGAGATGGCTAAAAGGATCCACCACATTTGCTTAATTATCAATTGCAAATACACTCTACTTTTAAATAAACCTTAATCTAGCTCTATACAGAATTATATATGCACAAAATTCAGCTAAATCAATTCTACTGAAGGGTGAGAAGTATATGAGTACTTATCTATAATTTATGAGATATGTAGATCCTTATTTGTGTTGCTTAGAACTATATGTATGATTCCAACCCCACTACTACATTTTATGGCTGATTAAATAACATAAAAATTTTATCACTCTTGAAGAAAGCCACGGTAGTCGGTTCGTAACCCTCGAGTAGTTCTGGTTGTCAAACCGGGACTACGAATCCGGGACTAGAGATTGCCATCTATAGTCCAGTTAAAAATAACTTAACCGGGACTATAGATGGCGATCTCTGGTTGATGGCTTCAACCGGACTAAAGATGATGTGGAGCCACATGGGCGGATGTGCCATCTTTAGTCCCGGTTGGTGGCTCCAACCGTGATTAAAGGTGGCGGAGCCACGTAGCAACTCCGCCATCTTTAGTCCCGTGGAGCCACCAACCAGACTAAAGATTTTTTTATATTTTTTTAATTTTCTACTTTCTTGACAAAATAGCGCTAGTGCTTATATATTACACATATATTATATATTACACATATACATATTTTACACACATATATTTATACATATATATTATATAATATATATGTATAAATATATAAGTTACACACATATAAATAAACTTAAGAAAGGAAATATATACATATAATATATTACCAAAATATGTACACATATGTACAATATCCACATATATTTCGTATGTTACAAAACATTATCTATTTTATGGATCCGGTGGTTAAGTTACATAAATTAAAGTAGAACTTCCCCACGGATCAATGATCTCCGCTCGTTTATAAATCCCATAAATTCTTCTGAGCAGCTTGTATGAAAAGTCCCGTGGGGAGGTTGTCTCTTACTCGCATAAGTACGTCATTAATTCGATTAAATGAGAAATAAATATATGAAGTTAATAACAAATCGATACATAATGTATGAATGGCTGTTATACGTACATCTATATCGTCGATAGTTGTGACATGTCGGTCACAAAGCGGTGAATGTAGTCATGAGCACGTAGTATCTCGCATAAGTTGGTGCCTATGTTGTTTTGCACACTAAAGGAGAAACAGCGACGGATTTAATATACATTTCATATTTAAGAACAAAGTAATAATTTCAAAACAACTTTGGAGCATGTTACTCACTGGAAGTTCATCCTCACGGAGAGCTTATCTTTCCAATTTCCATGAACATTAGTCAAGTCGTTCCCATGCCCTACGTGCGCTGAAAGTTAGCTAGTAATTATCAAAGAACCACATATATGCAATAGCAAGTAAGATGGCATTACCTATTTAGCGGTTTAAATATCTTTGTGTACGTGGACTCTGGTTTATCCATTGAGTCAAAGACATGGATCCTTGAGTTATCCATGTCAATTACTATGTAACCCGAAGGGAATCTGTAAATTGGTTTAGATGACACATATAAAAATTTATGTATGCACATGGGATTGAAATCTACGAAAGGAAGAAAATACTTACGCAAGTGTTGGCAGGCCCGAAGGATAAATGACGGAAGTGGTTTATCACCATTGCATTGTAAATGTTGTCCACTTTGATATCGGATCAAGAAATTTATCAACCAATACGCCGTTGATTTGCGTGGATCCATGAACCCATGTTTGGCACAGGTCGTGCTTGTTGCAATATTGGATCGCCATTCTACAATGGTTAAAAAGAATTTTAGCCGCCTAAATACAAGGAGGTAGGAAACGAAATGACGAATGATACTTACGAGCCCGCGTGGCTAGAAGTGAGGCGTCGAGGGCATCAAGCCGTCTGGAATCGAATATGTCTTCGAATCGGATATAGAAGTTGTCACCTCCATCGACGAAATAGTCCGTGAATATTTGTCCGTTACCATCTCTCCACCCTTGCCGGATTCTTGCATGTATCACTTGTGGAAGCCATCTGTGTTGGTAGCTTTTTCACTTGATCCGCTTTACAAGAGGCTTTCCAAGTTTGAACTTGTATTTCAGCGAGCTCTGCGAAGCACGACCGTGTGGTTGATCCATTGAAATTCCAGTGATTCCATAAATTGTCTTAAGTCTGATATGACATTTGAGACTGTGCTAAACCAGGAGTACATCTTTGTCCGTTCTCTTCGCCTTGCCAATAGCTCTCCCGAATAGTCCCGTCATAGTCTGACCGTGGTTGAGGTTGCGGTTTAGGAGGCTGTGGCGTTAGTGCGTCTTTCTTGAAGAGTCCTTGGTCTCTGGGGATTTCAGAGACTTCTTTCACAGTGGGCGGTCTTGACTTGGGACGGCCTCGTGCAGCTCCTGGAGTCATGTCGTACGTTTTTCTTTTGGTGGCGGGAGCGGAGTCAAGTTAGGTCTCTTGCTTCTTGGTCCACGTTGGTTGACCTTGACCACGTGGCTCGAGATGTTGTCCGTTTAGGAGTCGGTGCTCGTTGTGGCGGGAGGAGACGAAGGCGGTGGAGTTGGAGATGACCGTTTAGGAGTAGGTGCTCCGGGCGATGCGAGGAGAGGCGGAGGAGGCAAAGGCGGAGGAGGCGAGGAGATGGCCCACGTCCCGGAATATTATGAAGATCTTCCTCTAGAGAAATATTCCGTGAGTGTTTCTCCTAGCGCTTCGCCCTCCCCCGTCTCCTCGGGGATATCCAACTCGAGATCTTCATAGCCGCGTTCCACCCGTTCAATTTCAACTTTGAGTACGCAGGTGGTACGGGCAGAGTGGTAGTAAGTGCCGTCTCGGTCTACCGGAATGGCCATGCCCTGACGCGACTGTTCGAGAGAAGATTGTTTATTAGTTAGTAATGAACATTGATTGACAAGTTATTCAAGGAAATATACGCATTAAACATAAAAATACGAACATACCTTTATTGTTATGTTCTTTAGCGAATGTGCAGCTCACATGGGGTGTTGTGTGATGTCATCAACTAGGGCATGGACCCGGTTCAGCTTGTAGGGCCAAATCGCCTTCATTTCCGATTGGAAAACGCATTTGCTTCGCCGTTCGCTCTTGTAGTTGGCAAGCATTGCTAATGATCCAGTGATAGCTAACAATGGCTCCGCTCCTCTTCCAACCTTAGGTCCCGCCTTTCATCCACAATTCGATCAATCTGCAGAGCTTCATTTCCATCTCAAGCGAACCTCGCATCCCGCTCTTACTTTGACCTCATTCGGCTCTTTGAGATGTGTCGACGCGCTTGGAACCCGTATTTCCGGGGACGACGCCTTTTCCTCGCGTCGCCCAGTGCTCGGGTTTCCGGAGGGCGAGCGTTAGCTGCGTCCTTCTCTCCATCCCGAACGTGAAACGTGGAAGTGTGGCCTGCAGCGCCTCCTGCTAACCTCCGTCACGGCTGCTTGAATTTCATCACCAAAGATAACTTTGCCATCGACGGGATTAAGTGAGCCATCGTGAGCACAAAACCAGTGCTTTGATCGCGTTCGGCAGGTTAGTTTGTCCTCGGAACAATACCTCGCGCTTCAAGGTCGGTTCCATTTTCTCCCATTTCTCCATTGCTTTCTTATAGCCTTCACCCAAGCTTGTGATGGTATTTCTTTTAGCTGCATTAGCCCTTGTTCTTTTCTATGATAGCTTGTGCTTCTTCCCGAGTCTTGTGTTCAACAAAAGCATCCTAATGATCTGAGCTTTGAGAACTTGTCAAAGTCGGTGCAGCTCCTTCAGGATATATTTCTTGTGTAACTCTTTCTTGTAGTTCCTGAAGAGCTCTGTCATTTTCTTTAACGTCCATTCCTTGACCCTTGCTTATTGTGAGTCTGGGATGGTGAACGTCTCACAACATTGTCGTCGAGAGCATCTCTTTCTGCAGTGTCCGTGTAGCTAGCTCTGCTCATCTCCTCCTATCCTTGATCGCCTCTAGTTGGCAACGCTTATGGGCACATGATCCCTCACCACCCATCCACTGTGCGCCACAAACTTCCTTGTTGCGTCCTTCCGGGCAATTGGGCGCCGTCGATTTCTACCTCCGTTATGACATGTCGACCCTCTATGTGCTTGCCGAGGCCGCTAAGTTGCCCGCGTGCCCTCTTTTTGTCCAACGGAGTACGGGCGGAGCCCTCATTCTCCTCATCGCCCGTTCCCTGCTCGTCCCCCTCCTCGTTGAGGTGTATTGATTTGTATCTTCATTCCCTCCTCGTTGTGAAACTCGTTCCTCGTGCGATCTCATAAGGAGAAAATCATTCCACACCAAATCACGATCCGCCATTTGATTGTTGTGGGTTGAGGACTTAATCAAAGAATTCTGAAAAAAATTATTCGGTTAATACATGTATCAATTATTTAGGAAAATCATGTATGTCTACGTAAAAAAGACAAAAGAAGAAGACGGATTCGAATCATAGATTATCTCCATCCTAGAAAAGACTTGTGAAGAATATCACGTTCTATATTTTCCTTCTTCTCTTTTGTTTCTCTTTGCTAGAACACGCCGACCAACCGATTCTGTTATATCATTCACGTCCGTTCGTTCGGACCCTTAACCCTAACCCTAACCCTAAACTATCGTCAGTTCGTTCTATCGTTCGTTCACGTCCAGTGAGTACGATCATCTGGAGAGGAGAGAAAGAGAGGAGAATGATGTCGAGGGAGATAAGGAGGAGAGGAGTGGAAGTGGAGAGGAAAGGAAAGATAGAGGAAAGGAGACGACGAGCATTAACCGACCGAACGAGCAGTGTGCGTCCGTCCGTTCGATCCGCCCGTTCGTCCGTGCGTTCCCGTCCGTTCGTTCGTCCGTTCGATCCATTTGTCCGTCCGTTCGTCGTTCGTCCACGTCCATTCGTCCGCGTCCGTTCGTCCATGTCCGATTCGTCCATGTTCATTCGTCCATGTGTTACCGTCCGATTCGTTCGTTCGTCCACGTCCATTCGATCCACGGGAACGAGCGAGCGAACACTCGCTCGTTCATCCATACGTCCGTCCAGTTCGTTCATCCATCATCCGTCGTCGAATTCGTTTCACGACCGTTTGATTTTTATACGCTCGTTCGTTGAAAATACAAAATTCACAATTCACATAAACATTCAAATTTCAAATTTAAATACATATTCAAAATTCAAAATTCAAAATTCTCAATAGTCCATTCACGTCCATTTACATATAACAGTTCACATTTACATACAAAATTCATATATTCAAAATACACATACATACAAAATTCATATATTCAAAATTCATATATTCAAAATACACATATATTCAAAATACATATATTCAAAATACACATATATTCAAAATTCATATATTAACATTCACAGTGCGGCGGCGGCGAGGATGCGGAGGCGGCGGCGGCGTGGGTGGAGCGACCTGGCAGCGGTTTAGGGTTAGGGGGCCGGCCGGCTCGGGCCGTGGGGAGGCGCAAGGAGTGGGCGGAGTGGGGAGGGCGGCGCGGCGCGGCTACGGCGGCGTCAGCCGCGACGATGGCGGCGATGGCGATAGGCGTCGGCGACGGCCAAACCCTAGCGCATAATGTTGGGAATTGCTTTGAGCCGGGCGGCGCTAACTGCGGCCCGCCGACGAAAGACGGCGGCGGCGGTCCTGCGCACGGCAGCAGCGGCAATGAAGACGGCGGAGACGGCGTCTTTGCAGCCGCGTCACTGGGGCTCAGCGACGGCGGCGAGAAGCGAAAACGATGCGATTGCGAAGTGTGAAAACGACTAAGAGTTGGATCCTAGCGAGGCCCTTGCTATATGTAGTCACAACATCTTTTGTCAGTTGAAGCCAACAACCAGGATAGAAGATACTTTAGTCCGGTTGGTGGCTTCAACAGGACAAAACATATGATCTTTAGTACCGGTTTGAAGCCACCAACAGGGATTAAAAGATGTATGTCGTTGGTGAGCAGCGGGACTAAAGATCATATCTTTGTCCCGGTTGAAGCCTGCAACAGGGACTAAAGTGAGGGCAGCCACGTGGCGCGAGGTAGGTGGACATCTTTGATCCCGGTTGGAGCCACCAACCGGGACTAAAGATGTTTTCACTGCGAAATTTACTCTAGTCGGAGGTTTGTTTTACAAACCAGGACTAATTATTACAATGCCCTATTATATTCATATATGATTATAATGTTCATATGTTGATATATTTTATATTCATATATAATTAACATATGTTCATATATAATTAACATTGTGTTTCAGTAAAAGATCTATGCCCCCCAATTCGAATGAAGTCAACCCATTGGCATGAAGGGAGTCTATTCACATGGATAACACCAAGGCTTTGGATGGGATCATAGATCTTGAAGGACAAGATCATAGATCTTTGTCTCAATTTCTATCTTCTAATGTACTCCACCCTCAAGCAAGTTTGTGTCATCCAGGAAGTAAATTCTTCCATGAATCTTGAACTGTGCTTTCACATCGGAAGTGAGTAGTCATTGCAAGACAAAAACATTGTTGCTACCAATTTGTTTCGTTCTATTTGTTCCTTGACATGGTGCGTTTAGCCATCAGAGGAGTTAAAAGAGCCCGAGTAGAATCAACTGACCTCGCCGATTCGTGTTGTTTACATCAACTTGACAAGATTAAACACAAGTTTCCCTATGCTGTGTAGCCCCAACATTGAGTGATTATACCAATACTACTACTACCTATGGATCGTGCTGGATCCAGTGAGACAATGATCGAGCACGGATATGCATTTAGTTAGCCGATCGATGTAGAAGAAATCTCTCCTATGGTGACGCCGTGAGGCTGGTGCAGGGCGGTGATTCAATAATAGATTCAATATATTTACAATAGATTCAATAATTTACAATAATTTACAATAAATTCAAATGATAACAATAATATTCAATGATTCGGATTTAATTTACATCGTCCATACATAAATTTAGCTATGTAACATTTGTCCTCACGTACTTTCTCCGCACTTTAATTATTCCTTCGTTATGATCGTTGCGTGAGTAAGGGGTGTCATCATTTGATAGGGACGATACTAAGGTCAACGCCACCACGAACGGAGGTTGCCCGTCAAACCGATCGTAATCTTCGCGTGCGATTCTATCCTTGACTCCGCGATTTTCCTTTTGCTAGGAGAACCACGTGGGCGCTTTGGCTTCCGTCGAGACCCTTTCCTCTTCTTTGATTTGCTAGCCATGTCCTTGACATAGAAAACTT